>CM065459.1:620289-1365082 GCA_032872475.1 Leptopilina myrica (nomen nudum) | reverse complement strand
CACTCTTCTGTAACCAGCCGGAGATAAAGTGAATGATCTCACAATTATTTGTAGACAATCCACATAGTCAAGTGGTTCGATTTCTATTAATAAAAAAAGAGTGTTTTGAAATCAAATGAGATTTAAGATTTTAAAATTAAATATAGTAAAAAAGAAATATTAATTTTAGTTTTTAAATAAGTGTTTTACAAACCTTTTGACTTAATTTCAGAAGGGACGTTTTCCTTGATAACTTTAACTTCTTGAATATCGTCTTTGATATCATTTTCCAAGTTATGCTTCATGGTATTTTTACTTGTTTCTGAAGCGGGAAACTTATTGCGCTGACAGCAATGAATTGATTGTGTGGCAAATTCTATTAAACTTGGCGTAGGAGAAGTTGATCTTAAAGTTTCAAGTGCTGCATGTTCATCGAAATAATTCATATCATTACCAAGAAAATATTGATATAAATCTGCTTCTCTCTCGGGACAAATGTCGGGATGATAATTATCATACAAAAATTTGTCAGCATCGTATACATATGAATCGTCCATTAAAGCTTCTTTTAATAAAGCACTTTTCAATTTTGTTGACTTTGCATTTGGTTTATCGACCAGCTTCTCAGGAACTTCATAGTTAAATCTTTTAATAGGCTCTATGAATTCTATTCTCTTATCTTTTAAAATAGATCTATAAATTGTTTCCTCCTGTTTTGCATTTTTCAATGAGGACAATGAGTCAATTTTAGGACTAAAAATACCTTGAGAATCACCTTGTTTATTTAAACTTCTCATATCAAAATTTACTGTCTTACTGATCTCATTATTATTTTGATTATTTTCCACTTTTGACGGCATATTTTCGGTATTTGTTACTTTTATTGAAACATGTACACTGCCTATTCTACTTTGAGTTTTATTAACTATTGGAAAATAGCGAGTAAAAGGCTTTGTTTTAAAAATATCTAACAGATCGACTACATGAGCTGTCCCTATAACTTTCTTTGTTTTCTCCGATTTGATTATAAGTTCTAAAGCTTCACAATTTTTTATATAATCTTCAAAGAGATAAAAATTCGTTTTTATCGTATACGTTTTTTCTGTATCCTCAATTTTTTTCGAAATTTTCGTAACATCTAATGGCCTGAAACGAAAACATTGTAATCGAAAATTTTAACATTGTTGAAAATTAACATTGAAAGACATTTTATTTAAAAGAAAAATGTAATAAAAAATAAACATTTTGGCAATTGAGTTAACCTCTACAATTGGAGGTTAGTTAAATTTACAAATATAATAAATTTTGAAAAAGTGTAAATATTTTTACCTGAACTGTATTTCATTTTCTTCACCCCACCAGGAAACGAATACAATCACATCCCCAGGGTTTATATTGGTCCAAATGACTTCGTCAATAACAAGATTTAAGTATCCATGTATTTTACCCTCGACAAAAGGAGGTAAAGAACGATGATTGTTCACCTTTGAATCCATTTAAAAGAAAAAAAAATAAACACACAAAAATTATTTTGCCCATCAGTCATTGACTTTTGTTTACATTGAAGATAAAAGATATTTTGACAACAATCAGCAAAGTAAAAGTTTTCCAGTAGTACGCCATTTAAGGCTGATTTGCACGAAAGAAAACAAAACAACAAAGTGTGGGACGAGTTTCTATCGAAAAAAAAGTTGTCCAGCTTTTATTTCTTCTTTCCAGCCAATCGTGTTCAATTCTTTCAGCGGGAAAATTTAATTTTGTTTTTTTAAAATTATTAATGTTTAAAAAAATATGTTTTAAAAAATTTTGATTTAAAGAATTTGGAATTAAATAATTGTTCATGATTTCTTTTCTATAAGATTATTATTTAAAACATTTTGTAAGACATTTATTCCTTGACAACTTTTCATCGATTTACAGAAATATGTACAACCTTCGAAAATTAAATATTAATCGCTAAATGTAAGCGTGAGAGTATTAAAACATAAATATGTGATGTTTATTTTTTATTATGCGCTGAAAAAAAGATTTTAACACTTGAGAAAAATAAAATGAAATAAAATAAAAATGTATGCGAAAGAAACGCAAATTCGAGAATTAAAAACCTTATTCTTAATCGTTTTTAATGGAAGTATAAAAACTGAACTTTTAATAACTTACATTTACTATTTAATTTTTTAATTTTTAAAAAACTTTTTAATTTATGAGAATTTGGAAATTTGAAAATTGCAAATTCATTTTGTTCAAACAACCATTATCTTTCAACAAATACTTACAGTACTTAAGGAAACATTAACTACTGTATAAAAATATAATTAGCTTTCTTGTGTTTAAGATTTTATAAAAATAATCTACACCTATACTTTTGAAAGTAAAATCAGTGAAATGGAAAAAAGTACTCTAGTCAATATTTGGCAAACTTTTGGCAATCTAAACGCTCTGCTGTTCCATTTGATTAAATTTGCTTTACTTAAATAAGGCGAGCTTTCGAAAAAGGTGCCTAGAAAAAAATTTTTTCGGTTTTTGCTGTAACGCACTTTTTTCGGAGACTCGTCACTTATATTGTTACACAAGAATCGGAATTGAATTTTTATATTGACATTAAATACGCATTTTCAAAGCGCATTATATTTTAAGATTGAACACCATCGACAAAAACTGTTCGTAATGAATTGTAATCACTCCATCTTGATCAGTGTCAAATTGCCTAAATGCAGAAGTCAGCGTCTGAAAAACATTATTGATAATTATTAATTATTAATTATTGTTTTGAACGAATTACTAAATAAATACTTTCTCCACAAGGAAGAAATAATAAAATAAAGAATTATTAATAAAATAATGAATCTTACATAAAGGACAACACAACATTGAATAAAGTCGTCGAAGTAAATTGTTCCCTTGCCAGCGCGATCGTATTTTCGAATTAACATATTAATGACATCGTCATTCAATCGATAGCCAAAGTTCGTCAACGCTGTTTTGAGCTCATCACGATCAATATTTCCACTTCCGTCCTTATCGAATGATCGGAAACAATTCTGCCAATCGGTCACGTATTTCCAGAGAGCTCCGAACTCTTCAAAATTCACAGTTCCACTTTGTCGCTTGTCGAACATACCTGAAGAATCAGCATCAGGATTGTCATCGGTGGATTTTTCAGAAGATTTTTGATGAGATTTATCATATTGAAACATACCTGTGTAAACAGAACCAAGTGCAAACGAAATCGTTTTAACCCCTCAATGTAATTACATTTCTTCAAGAAATTCTAGCTAATTTATGATTAACATAAAGGCTCCCATTTAAATTCCAATTTTTTTATTCCAGATAGATGAAAATTTAAATGACGAAAAAGAAATTTCAATTGAAAACTTTGACTAGAAAGAAATTTTTACTTATCCCTACAGTCGAAAACGAAAGTCAGTTCGTATTCTATTTTGACAGAAGGAGACAAATTAAATTAACTAACATTTCTTTTGACTGTCTATAAAAAAATCGAGAAGTATGATATTATAGTGAAAAGTGTCAATTATTGCAAATTGTGTAGAAAATTTGCGTGTGTAATTAAAAAAAAACATTTGGAAAATTTCCATCGTGCAAACTAAAATAAAGTTCTACGTTTTATCATTTTTTTTACCCAGTAAACAACTTTGAGCCTTTGATTAGAATATTCTTTTGCCAGTATCTATCGTTACTCTAATTTAAAAAGAAATCAAATCTAAGGAGTTAAAAGATTTTGAAAAAGTCATTTGAAAATGAAACTTGGTACAGTTTTTGCACACAGTGTAAGTTTATAAAGACGAAATGCCAAAGAAAACTTAATCTTAAAAAACAAATTTGCGTTCGGGAGAGTAAAAATATATAAAAAAAAATTAATTTGCGTTACAATAATAGGGCTCAAAGTGTTAAATGAAGCGAGAGATAGTTTTACTAATGCAAGCAGTGGTCTTCATGCGATTAAGTTTTCTTTATGAAGAATAATTATTATAATGCTTTACCAATCATTAATCGAACTGTTTCGGGATTAAAAGGTGTCCACGTTCCATTAGAAAGAGCTTGTTGAAGTTCATCAGAAGTAATAGCACCCGAACGATCTCTATCGACTCTGCAATTATAATCCCATTATCAAAAAATTATTTATCAATTTTTTTTTAGATTTTTATCTCGTTTTTCCAGAGAGGTAAAATATAAATCTCTCAAGTATAATTATAGTAAGATTGCTGACAAATTGATCAATCTGATAGCAAATCTCAAGCAAATTTGACGTTTCCTTATTATTACAAAAAATGATCTGGATAAATTGTGAAATGTACGAAATATAAAACGAATTATGTATATATAATGTTTTCAAAAGTATATGGGATCCGGTGGTTTATCATACAAATTGCAATTCAAGGCGATGGTTGTGCAATCTAATTAGTTAATGATGATGAGTCATCAAAACCGTATTTTTGAAATTTTTATTGGAAATACCTTTGAAAAACGTCCCACAAGAAATCACGATTTGGCATTTGTGTGGCGAAAGACATTTTTCTTTCTTTTTAACAATAAACACTGGGAATATAAACAAAAACAGTGAATTGTATCAGTAAAAGCAAAATAGCACTACTATTCCAATACACTTAATTTATGAATTTATTTTCGAGAGTTTCGAGTTCTTTATTCACTGATAAATGCACCGTTTTTGACGCACATATGACAGATCTGGATATTCTGATCTGATCATCTGATCATATATATGACACAGTATGTTGCGATTGGTTATTATTTGATGACTGCGGAAGTGACGTAAACAAATCATCATTTTATGAAAAAGTAGGTTATGTACCTCCAGATTTGAAAACAACCACAAAATACACGAATTTGATTGGATGGTGCCGTACGTATTGACATCAATTCACCAATCGAATAAATTCTTATATTTTCCACCCGATACCACATATTTCATTAATTTTTTCTATTATATAAAATATTAAATTTAAAAAATAATACTTCTTTCCCAGAAAATGATACGAGATTGAAAATTCTAAACATTAATTAATTAACTAACACCTTTGAAACAAAACTATAGAAATCAAATTTTACCGCCAAAAAAAAGTCCAGTATTTAATTGTCAAGAACACCGGGAGATGTCTCTCTAAATTACTTTAATGGAAAAGATTTTTATTTTGTTTAAAACCGGTATTTCATTACCGGAAATGTGCAAAACGTTAATAAAAGTTATTTAATTCATAAACAATAAATACGCTTTTGCAAATGTTTTCATTATCTCAAATGTAATATTAAATATTCGTAAACTATATACCAAGTGGCAATATTTTGAAATGGCGGTTAGTATTTATGTTTATTTATTTTCCATTGTTATATGAATTTATGGGTTCGCAATGTTGGAAATCATTCTTTTCAAAATGTCTTGGCAATAAAAGTATAGATATTCAAGAGTGTGCCTGAAATAATGCAATTTGTCACAACTAACATTGTGAAAAGAATTCACTTGTATTCACGTAACCAGTCACCAATAAATTTGTACAACATGTTTTTAGTAATGGGCTGAACTTGTGAGATGTGGCATGCCGCAGAATGGCCGGGATTCAAAATGTAAGTTTTTAATGATATTTAATTCATGATTTATTTCTACTCGCACTTGAAAGATGCGGAAAAAATTCTTCTTTCCAATGAACATGAGTTTTCTTGTCTAGCTTTCTTAAAAGTTGGCAATTTTTTGTTAGTTGTGGAAACCATGAGGTTGCGATTGCATCAGTGGTAGCCATTTTCTTTTCGTATCATGCTCCCATATTTATGTTTTTATTTACATAACACGCATTTTTTTTTTTGAGGATTTTGTATTTTTGTTTATTTAAAAAGCAGGAAAATATATTAACATTATTGTTGATATTTATGAAAAATGTGTGTCATTGTTTTAAATATTGAGAAAAAGAAATACTTTTCAGCCCATATTTTGAAATGGTTAAGATATAGGTAAAAAGTAAGAAATAAAAATTGGGATGAGAATAATTTGTTATATATTGTTTTTAAAATGAAGGAAAATTTATTTAAAAGGCTTTTAATCTGTAAAATGTAATATATTTTTTTTTAAATAGAAAACTTTTTTTGTTTAATTTGAATGTGACGAAATTTTTTTTCTTTATTAATTCCAATTAAAAGCAATTGAACCAGAATAGTCTATATTTGATTAAATATATTTTCATATACGTAACGTAGTTAAAAATTTCTTACAATTAGTCTATATGTTTATTATTTTTCTAAGTCACGTTTAAAAATAGTTTTATAATTATATGAATTATCAACATTTTTCAAATACTTTTTCTTACCCTATAGGATAATATAGTTTGATAAGACATTCCAGAAATATATGATATCTAACTTGAACATATTTTCTAAAACTATTATCTGTAGTTTTTAAAACTTGAAACTAACTTTACATTGTTTGAATTTATTACGAAAAAAATAAGTACATAATGGAAACCAAATGTTAATTTAATAACCAAAAAAAAATGTGGGGGATCACAAATGTATAAATTTGTCATTATAGTATTCAGATTCAGTTCTCCAATTAACGATAATTTACTATTACGTCGCCGATGAACGACTAATTCGATTCTTCCTGATTCTGACTTTGCAATTTTTTACAAATTATTTTTCGAAAAACAAATTAAAAATTTTCTTTTGTATAATTAAAATCTTACGGAGGGTTTTGTTAGAAAATTAATAAATAGCCGGTGGAATATAATTTTTTTCTCCAATTTTTAGGTTATGTTACCTAGTTCTTTATTGACACGATAAATTCTAATTTTGCAACTTTTAATTATTTAATACGTTCTTTTTGAATTTAAATTAATATAAAAATGTTTACTGATTTGAATTGGTAACTGATTTTTGGTTTTAAAATAATAAACATTACTGATAAATTATTAAAATTATATAATAAAGACTATTTATCTGGAAAATTTATGAAACGAAAAGATTAATTACTAATGCAAATTATTCAACATTTTTGCTAATTTAAACTGTTTATTAGTAAATTTTACTAATTTAGACAATTTACTAGTAAACTTTACTACTTTAAAGTTGAAGTATGTTAATTAAATAATTAATCTGTCTTTTACTGCGTTAAAAATATAAAATTAGGACATAAGTCCAATTTTTGTTTTGACTGAGCAACAGATACATTCTTAACTCGTAAAAACAATGTTAAAAAATATTTTCCCAAGAACTCGAAACTCATGTTTATTTAGTATTTTTCCAAATTATAATATAATAACACACGTGTGAAATTGATTTCTAAACTAAACCTAAAAATGAATCGTAGTTTCTTTTTAGAAAAACAATCCTCTTATTTTTTTCAAAACAGATTCGAATAAATCATAAAGGGATTTCACCTTCGACAGTCTCTAATATATACTCAATAAAAAAAAAAAGAAATGATATGCATCCGTTGCATCATAAATGAACTCTAACATAATAAAATTCGTTGATTTCTTAATTAATGATTATCAATTCGGCCATCTGAAATATATATCTGAATGATAAACAACATATATACATAAATAGGTAAATAACTTATAATTAGGACAAAGCACAGAGAGATAAAGTCAACATTGAAGTCGTGCAAGCTAACACGTAGCTATTTTGTGAACTGCTCCACGCATGCTCCTAATGCAGAAAAAAAACCCTTTGCTGCCGAGCAGTGTTCATAAAATTCTGCAACGCGAAACCGGAGCTTCTCAGTTTTCATTAATTCTCGTTTTTTTTGCAAGAGTGGACGAAAAATGTGCTTGAGGCATTTAAGATGTCATGTAAGCAAAGAATTCTCACTTTAAATGGAACTTGTGTATGCAGACTTATTTTTATGTCAAGTTAAATATTGTTGGAAGCCGAAACGTTTTCTTTCTTTTTCCAATTTCGTAACATCAATCTTTGAAAGCTTAAAATAAAAATTAACAGAATAAATAATAATAAAAGAAAAAATTATAATAAAAGAATAAATAATAATAATAATACTAATATTTTAATAAACATAGATTATTCAAAACTAGCTCGAATCTTTCAATCTTAAAATAAAAATAATCAAAACAATAGTAACAATTTACTTCTATTACGTTAGATAATATTCTACTTTAAATAGTTTAACAACAATAAGGTTATTTTTATCAATTTCAAAGACTTCCAGCACTATAAAAATTAATTTTGTTTTTGCACGTTTAGATAACACTGTTTTTAACCTGACATCAACATTATCTCGCTTTAGACATAAATCTAGCATGTTTTTCTTATCTGAATCACGTGAATACTTATCAGATTACAAAAATCATCCTTTAATTTTCAATTTGCAAATAGTTTGTTCGTAAATCATTTCCAAATAAACACAAACATTTCGAATTTAACGCCCATTTTTCTTTTATTTTTTACTCATTTAATGTCAAATGATTATGGAATCAAAGAATTGTTTTTAATCCATTATATAGAAATGTTAATATTTGTAGATGCTTTAAAAAAATCCATTGATAAATGTGTTTGTTTATTAAGGTTTGCTTTTATGATTTTCTATTTTAAAGTGTATATACAACTTGTGATTCAAAGTATATGCTTCTAATTGAATAAAAAAAAAGTTGATTAAAATTCGCAAATTGAAAGAAAAACAACTCTTTAAAATATATATATAGGATACAAAAGAGGAGAAGTCACGAGTGTATATATGTAAAGGCTTAAATGCGAACTGTAAATAAGTTGTAGAGAGAAAAATCAAGGCAATCGAGGTTGCAAAGTGCAGTTAACTATACTTATTTTTCAATGCAACAAAAAAAAAGATTGTTTTCCACTTTTCAAAAACGTATAATATACGCAGTGCATGTTAACTAGAGAAACATTGTGGAGGGTCAAAACATTGTATAGAACCATGCCAATAGCATTTTCATTGCGAATTTTGTGAAATTTCACTCGTTTTGAACATTGAACTCAAGCCAAAAGTCTAGTTTCTAAAGACGTGACGACTGTAAATTAATACTTGGACAAAAAATTATATTAATATTTAAAGATGAATAATAAAAAAGAAATAAAAAATGACACAAAGTTTTCTTGACTAAATTGATACCAAAAATGTGGATATTAGATCAAATTTTGATCTATACTTTTGGCATCCATTTGATTCTTATTTGACAAAACTGATATTGATAAGATCCTAAAGTTCTGAACGTTCAAATGAACGAAATTTATTTATTTCTTCTAAAAATTAAATTTTTATTGCTATTATTTTGCGTTACTATAAAAGAAAATTAATTACTGAGTTTCTAAACGTAAAATTTCAGTTTTTAAATTTTTTTATGATTAGTAATTTATCAAAGTATCTTCAATGAAAAATATTTTGTTCATTTGAACGTTCAAAACTTTGGGATCATATATTGATGCGAAAAATTTGGATCTTGATTTGATCCACTTGGTATTATTTTCGGTTTTATCGATTCGTTATTAATTCGTTGCAATTTGACGCACCTTTGAATTATTTTTTAACCACCATCATAATAATTTATCATTTAGAAATTATATTTATTGATCGTACGCGACTTTTTCAGCGCGATTTATATTTTTATAATGATCTTGATACTGGAGTTAGATAAGCGATCGCTCGTTTTTTATACTCTATTCAAGTAAACTAAATGTTTAATCTGTTTTCTAATTTCTCGATCCAAGTACATTATAGGAAAAAAACCACAAGTTTACACAAACACTTTTCATGCTTCTCTGTTTGAATTAAAAATAGTAGCACTTAAACCGAAGGTTAAACTATTGTTTTTTCTTATTGAAATTTTCATTTTCAATTTTTCAAAACTATTTCATCATCACGATTGCATTTTTGTAATGAATTGATTTTCAAACATTTATTCTTAACAATGTCTTCTATTGTTTGAGAATGCAATTTGTTTTTAATAGAATAATAACTGTATTTTTAGTTTTTATAATGTATGTCATGAGTCACATTAAATAGGAATTGATTGCAATTATAGTTTCGAAGAAGTTGACAAAAATTCTTGTTCTATAAAATAGTGGACATTAAATTAAAAATTTTGAAGTAGAAACATTAAAAATGGCTGGAAACCTGCCCTACGCTATACTGGTAATAAACCTATGATTTATATATTTACGTCAAGCCGGTTTTGTACTCGATGGTATATTGACTTTTAGATAACAACATCAATGTTATACATTTTTAAAATTTCAAATTCTGGCTTTAAATATTTACATGCTGACAAAATTTTGCATATTGAAATTGGAATAGTTTTACAAAAAAATGTGGGGTTAAAAAAAAGTATTGTTTGATATATAAAAAGTATTGATATAAAAATCAAAATATAGTAATTCGATACGTGTAATTTAGTATTTAATTCTGACGAATTTTTATAAAATAATAAACAGTGAAGATACAATAAATTTTGACAATTTTCTCAAAAGACATTATGTTCTAATTGAATTAAAGTGTTCTTCCTAACGGTTTCGCAATAAGTGGATTTATCGGCCGATGTCGGAAAACAGTACTCTGTATTTTTTGTGACCAATGGCATAATTGTTTCTCATATACAGTCTACTCTCTAAATCTAAAGTACAGTCTACTCTAAATTTTGAATTGTAAATAAAAGTCTACTAACGACTAATTGTAAGATATTTCTCTCTAATTGTTGGTTATTTTGACGAACGCGACTTAATTATTTTCATTAGCTTTGATTTTTTTATCTCAATTTGATGCAAAAAAAGCTGTGAATGTTCTAGAACATTTTTCGAAACATGTTCTAAAAATGTTTTATCTTTCAGGAATGTTTTTGGAACGAACGGTTTTTTTATACTTGTTGTGTACCCGCAGTTCTAATATCGCTTGTTAATTAATTTATAGTTAGTAAAATAAAAGTTAAGTTCTTATTAATTTTTCAGTATAGAGTTTTCAGTAAATATTTGAACTATCCAGGTGAATTCGGAAAATTATAAATATAGTTGAGAACTCTGAGGTTAGTCTTTTCTTGCTACTTTGTCGCCCAAAGTTATTTCGGTCTAAACCCAGCGTTGAAAACTGCACGTATACAGCACAACTTTAGGAAAACCCCCAGCGTCGTTTGCACAATTTTAACTTTTGTATAAATGCACAATAAACCTCGGGTGATTTTTCTGTTTTTTTTCGAGAAAACAAAGAATCGGAAAATCGGCCTCGTGTGGCTTAAGAATAAACTCTCATTATCCCTCCTGGAGTGAAGTCTCTAAAATCAGATATTTGTTAATATTTCTTAATTTTATTGGCATGTTTAAGATCTATTTCTCCTTCATAACAATTAAACAATTTAACAATTTCTAACGAAATATTATTAATTCTAATTAAAGTTTCAATTGTTGGAAAATTATCTCACAATGAGCATATTTGTGGTTCTTTTTCTTTGTCTAATGTCGAGTAGCGAATATTTTCATTGAAATACTAGAAGAATCTTGTATTTCGGTCGAAAAAGTTTCCCTCAGGGCCTAAAAGTTTGAAGCATTCTTTTTTTAGACATAGACACACACGTGTTTCACTTCCTGCGCATATAATGTGATCCAAAATTTCACAGGTTCAAGCACGCTCAAACATGTTTGTAAACGTGATCCTCATTCGATTGTATACCGCATTTAAAAAAAATAATAAGCGGTAATAGGGTATAAATGTCTGCAATTTAATAAAAATGGGTAAAATTTTCTATTAGCATAAACTTACGTTTTTCATTTTTCCGAAAACATGCATTTTCTTGTAAACTATATATGTTTTGGGAGTAAAAAACAAACGTGAGCGAAAACGTGAGAGCAAATAAAAATTTTTGCCATGAAAATGATTAATAATTATTGGAGAGTAGAATTTAGTGAAATTAATCAAATGTCACTTTCAGGAGAGTCGACAATTTGTACAGTATTTATTGCAGATATTATATAATCAATCATTTTTTTTCAAACTTTATGGAATTTTGAAAAATGTTTTTTAAATTCCAAGTGTACTCGATGACAAAAAAAAAACATTGATAGAGAATATTTGCTTATATTGAATAGTATTTTTTTAAAATAATTATATAACCGATATGAGTGGCGTTCGGGAAAGGGAAAGGAATGGCGGAATAGTGCGGCATCGCACCACAATAAAGTCAAGGTTTTTTCTTCACTCATATATGCTTTACATTGCGAGTTTATTGTACTTGAGTATGAAAAGAGTTTTTATAAAAGTTGTAGAAAAAAATTTGAAAACACTAGGTATTAAACTTTTTCAAACATTATCGAAACGTATTTTAAACGATTAAAAACATTTGAAGTTTAAATTTAATTTAATATTTAAATTTAGATTTGAATTTAGCCTTCAATGTTAAAAATTGGATTTAAATTTAAATTTAGATTAAAATTTAGATCAAAAATTAAGATTTAGATTAAAATTTAAGATTAAAATTAAAACTTAGATTAAAATTAAAATTTGGATTAAAAATTAGATTTAAATTTGAATTAAAAAATATCGAAGATCAGAAAACAGTTATAAAAAAAGACTTTCGATGACTTTCGTATTACAAAGAAATAAAAAAAATCGATTAAAATTGATTTAGATGCTTGGGATGATGTTTTTTTCCTCTCGTGCTTGTCAACTCTTTTCTTGTTTACAATCTTTTTAGAAAGTAATTTTTAAAATAAATGTCGTGTATATTTTGAAAGAGAAAAATATATTTTTCTATAAATACTAGATATATTCTGCTGCTATATTGAATTTTTAAAAAATTTCTCATTTAGTTCCAGGTTCCACGTGCGTTTCTCAATATATTTTTTTTATTTCTTTTTTTCTATACACTCCTCTCTCGCCTTATTTCAGGTCACTCAAGTTCATTGGCTCTTTTTCATAGGCGAATGTCCACATCATATATAGATTATATGATAGATTAGTAATATGTATATAGAAACGTTTATAAAATCGGGAGGAGATTATTTCTATGGTACTGCGGTAAAATTTATATATATATACTTTTCCTCAATTATATACATTGCAAGGGGGTCACTGGCCTCCACTTATTGCACACCTCTCACATTGTTGCAAAGTAGAAATTATTGGTAACAAACTTTTCGTTTAGCTACCTAACGGATCTTTACAAATATATATATTTGTTGGCGTTTATAAATCAACTTTGTGCTATTTACCAGTTCAGTATATGCAATCAATATACAAATAACGACAAGTCGACGTTTTTTTTTATATAATAATAATATTTTCCTAATATCTTATTATAATATTATAATATCTTGTTAATAAAAAAAACCCGGGGGGTAAAAAAGCACCTTCGTTTCAAAAACGTTTGAATGTTCTGGAATCTACTTTTCAGTTGATTTGAATAGTTCTAAAAAAGGTTTTTTTTGGAACGAACATGCTATTTTTCTTCTTAAATTCTACGGAGGAATTAAAACGAATTAATTGAAAATTTAATTAATTACTTAGAGGGAAAAATAATGTTTAGAATTTTTTGATGGAAAAAAGAAGTAAGACTTTTCCCTAACTTTTTGTTGTGGCAAAAATTAAATTTATTCAATAAATTAAAAGCGATGTAATTTTAAAGTCATATAAAAATTGAATATTCAATACATTAAAAAGCGATGCGATGTAATTTTAAAGTCATAAAAATTGAATTTTCAGTTTTTACTATTTAATTACTTTTTCACAGAGCTCATTAGATTAGTGCGACAATATTTGTCTTTTGTGTAAGGAAAATTTTTCAATGCATAAATATCCTTTATACACTCGTGATATCCATGAGTCATGATTCATATTATGACGTCTCTCTCGTCTGACATAACTAAATACTGGGGTAGGTCAAGTAAAGTAATGATTTTTCCAATAATGATACGAATCAGTAAAGCTTCCCTAATCCTTTTAAATCGCGTCTGTATGGAAACGTGAATTATAAATTATCTGCATTTCACATTGAATGTTATTAATTTCTTTGTATGCGTGTGAATAATTAAAAGTTGGATATTATTGAAACAAGTTAAGCAGTATTTCATAGTTTATTTATTAAAAGTATTTAACTTGTCAAAAGTATTTCATAATTTATTAAAAGTATTTAACATGTCAAAAGTATTTTATAATTTATTAAAAGTATTTAACATGTGAAAAATATTTAAGAATTCACTAAAAGTATTTTAATTTACTAAAACGTACAGCGCATGTTGGTGTTAATATTAAATTAGAACTCGCGAAAAATCGATATAAGGATTTTGTTTTGTATATATACGTTGCAGTAGTTTTCTAGATCATTTCTCGGTGACTCGGTCAAACACCTTGTGTTACCTTCGAAATATATGTGTACGTGTTAAACTCGCGCGATATAATTTATTGAAGGTCGACTGATTTTATTATTGGAAATGCTCTAGTTCACAAAAGAAGCCCCAATCTGTACAATATATATGTACGCATATACACAGCTCTTATGGAAAAGAAATTCTTTTTCTGCCAAAGAATTTTTAATTTAATATTCCAAAGTGTATATAGAACATTAAAGAATTTCTGCGCATAATAATGTAAAAAAATATAAAATATTAAATATTAAATATTCCTACAAGGTTCATTTTTCGTTTTTCAAAAAATGAAAAACTTTATCCAAACAACTAAAATCGTTCTGCTTGAAATTAATAATAAAATATATGAATTTTGTCGATCTTACGCAGTACGATTTTTATGAAAAATTAATGACTACATCGATTAAAGCGGCAATCGTATATATAAATGCTACTGTATACGCATATCTTTTATGTATTAATTTGTTATAGTGAAAAATGAAATATGAAAACAAGGTCATAAATCTTTAGAATTCATTTTTAAAAAAAAACTTTGCAATTTACAATCGATGTGTGTATGTGTCATATGATGTTTATTATTAACATCATTTATAGAAACGATTGTTTGACAAAAGATATATAGTATAGAAAAAAAAGTACAAGTATAGTTAACAGTGTGATGATAAGAATTTACGATGAAGATGCATTGAAGTTGCTTATCATAATATATTGATTATTCCTTCACACGAAAAAAATTTCTATTCTTTTATTTTCTAACGCCTATTTGAGATGTAATGAGTAATTGCTGATGTGTATTGAAATTAATTATTAATTTATGAAAACAAATTTATTTTCTTCTCTCAATAACCGAAGTATATAAGTCTATATTTAGAGCTGAAGTTATCAGCAGCAAATTTGGAAATTGTCAAATAATAATAATTCTTAATATTGTAATCTTAATATTTTTTTAATATTATAATTCTTAATATTGTAATCTTAATATTTCAATTCTTAATATGTTTTTAATATTATAATTCTTAATATTGTAATTTTAATATTACAATTCTTAATATGTTTTTAATATTATAATTTTTGTTATGTTCAAAAACAGAAAAGTTGACTGAAAATGAAAAAATTCTAAACACACTCTGTTTTGCAGAGAATTTTTTTAATTGCTTATTATTGTCGAGAATATGTGCAGAGCATAAAATTGTTGAAGTATGTGAAAAAGCTAATATTGAAAAAGCACTATTTATGGACTTGAAAGTGATAATTTAAAAAAAGTGGCGCGACACTGAAATATGTAAAACTATAGACATTGTTTTCAATTCTGGTTTTAAACACGTATTTCTGAGTCATGTTTTAGAATATGTAAGTATGAGTAAACTTAAGCTACTCAGTTTTTCAAAAGCTTCTAATCTTCTGCGTTTAAATATTTAAGCAAATGTTTTATATTTTTTTAAACTTGTTTGTATACTAAAAGGTAAATTTTATTTATTCAATCGGTTTCTATATTTTCACGGTATAATCAATGAATTCGCAGCTTATTTTTACTGATTAAACACGTAAAATGCGCAGCAATTTTTTTTTCTTTTCTTTTTGAGAATGATTCATTCTGTAAAAAAAAGAAAAGGACGATTTTGGTCTTAAGACAGAAGAAAATTACGATTTAGTACCGAAAAATTGGTATTAAGAGCTTAATTTATAGTCTACTTTATGAACGTTCTAATTTTTGTCTTCAAATTTTAAAAAATACTGCACAAGATCCTTGCGGCTTCTAAAATATTGAAACATGAAAAGTTTATAATTTTTAAAAATTTGTAAATTTATAATTTATTAATTAATCATCCTGTTTTATTGAATTATTCAAAAGTTGATACATGTTTCAGCCGTAATCGGTGCTTTATCAGCAGTGATATGATTAGAATTGTTAGTGCAACGTGCTCCAATGACGTAAGAGAATCTATACTTTCGTCGAATTAATAAAAATAAAGTCAAATATCAGAAATTTTGTTCCAGATCTTGATAAATAGGTCGTGTGTATTGCTGATTAGAAATATTTATCAGTTTTTTCAAAAAAAAATATTGTCGCACAATCGCATATTAATCTTTTTATTTGTCTAGACCGCGATTCAAATCGTGAATTTCGTTCGGTACAAAAACATATTACATTGAAAGATAACAATTATATCTGTAAAAAAACAAATCTTATACCTTTTTAGTCAAAAAGTCGATACTTTTGCCTTATATAAAATCGTTTACATTAGAAAATACTTTCTCGAATGTGCTGAGAATATGTAAATACAAAAAAATGAAAGAATGTAGAAAATTAAAAAACAAATTATAAAAGTGTGGTGTAAATTTTTTCGTACGCGCGCTAAACAAACAATTTAATTTAGTCTAGGTGCAGAGAGAATTAATCTGCTTAACGTTATGAAGGTCAGTTTTATTTTACCAATGTCCTTAGATATCTATAAATTTTATGTATCAATGTGTTCATGATGTGAGACATCATTATGTGCAATTTGTACGCCAATTGTACGTACAAACTATATATTTTCGTGTGAAGGTCTTTTACTTATAAATAAACCTCCACATTTTGATTTACATAATACTATGTAGAACAAATCCAAACGAACTCAACGACCCGTAATCAAAACGTCACTTTGATTAAACAATTTCGAAATACTCGTCAATTTTTGTTTTTCTTATAAAAGAAGAGACGGGTTTGATTATATTTTTTCCCACTTCCTCTGAATTTGATTTTTACCCTCATTTTCGCAATGACTGACTTAATAAATGAATGTATGAATTAATTAATATTATTTAAAGTTAATCGTATTGTGTTATTAAGAAAAATTAATTTTTTTCCAGGAGGGCTGCGATGGGTTTGTGAGTGCCGAATCGGCAATTAACGAATGTGAAAGTGGGGAGTCAAACAACACATCACCTGGTGAGTCGAATTGAATAATTTTTAATATTTTTTTCACAAAATCTCTCTCTCTCTCTCTCTCTCTCTTCTCTATATGATTTCGTAATATTTTTAAAGATTTCCAGTTTAATTTTCGAACAATTCACGCTTCAAGTATAACAGTTATCTCAAAAGTCTCTTACGCAATAATATACTTCAAAGTTGACTGAAATCATAATACATATATAAAATACAATTTATACCGACGAAATAAATTATTATTATTAAGAGCATTGACCCTTTCTCTTCAATATAATACACTATACAAGAAGCGAATTACAGAATAAATATCGTTCTACTTGGCAAAAACAATTGAAGTATAATTTTAGAGATGAGACCACTGAGGTATTAAACAAGAATCAGGTCTTTCGATAATAAAGATATAATTATAATACAAGAAGCGTTAATTCAAAAATAGAAATAAATAGTCGTAGAAAGTAAAATACGGGGTGAAAATAAAAGTTTAGGAAGTGGAAGTATCTGGAAAAATAAAAGCAAATGGAAAATTAAAAGTAAAGTAAACATAAAGTAAAAATAAAGTGAAAGCTAAGTAAAAATACAGTAAAAATTAAGTGAAAACACAGTAAAAATAAAGTAAAAAGGTAAAAAAAAACAGTAAAATATAAGTAAAAACACAGTAAAAATAGTTAAAATACAGTAAAAACAAAAGTATAGAAAGTAACAATGTTAAAGTAAGCAAGAAATAAAGTATAAAAATAAAACCTATATAGAAAACAAAAAATAGAGAAAAAATATTTTATAAGCGACTAAAGTTTCGGCAGGGAAAAAAGTGAAGCTAAATGCGATAATTAGGATGAACATTTAAGATAAATAATTTTGCAAGAGAGATATTATTATTTATCTTTCTGTACACACGCAGTTTAATTGTTATCTTTATAGTCACATGCAAAATGGCAACCAACAAATTATTCTGTTTACTCGGAATAAAATAATGCGCCGAGTGTTTTTAATAAATAGTTCTATGATGCGACAATAAAGTTATATCAAGATATTTTTATATACACGCTTCTTTTAATATTTCTTTTTATAAAATTATGTAGAATATCTCATTTTTCCAAGTATTTCACATTTTATTTTTCCGGTTAAATAGTCGAAAATGTATATATCATTTCCTCTGATGAAAATAATTTTGACGACTATATCTTTCTTTGATACTATTATAGAATTTATTTATAAAGAAATAGTGCATTGACGCACATGGCAGATTTACAGAATTTCTATTTATTCAATCGGTACAGTTGGCAGAAAATGTTCAAGCACGAAACGTTGGCACTATTTATCACAGCTAGTGGATTCCAAATTTGTGAGAAGTACATTTTCTTGCTTGAAAATTTTTACACTTAAAATTGATTTTTAACTCTTAGGTTAGGTTTTCGGCCCTAACTTCCGGAATTTCGGTGTAAAAATTAATTAAATTGGCTACAAAGTCAGTTGTACATCTTATTTTTGGGCGTCTGGGTCAGGAACGTCTTATGTTGAAATGTTTGGACCAGAAACATTTTGTGTTAAAATGCTTGGACCAGAAACATCTTATGTTCAAATGTTTGGATCAGAAACTTCTTTTGTTAAAATGTTTGGACCAGAAACATTTTGTGTTAAAATGTTCGGACCAGAAACATCATCTTATGTTCAAATTTTTGGATCAGAAACTTGTTACGTTAAAATGTTTGGACCAGAAACATTTTGTGTTAAAATGTTTGGACCAGAAACATCATCTTATGTTCAAATTTTTGGATCAGAAACTTGTTACGTTAAAATGTTTGGACCAGAAACATCTTTATTAAAATTTTTGGACCAGAAACATCTTATGTTAAGATATTTAGGCCAAAAAACATCCTAATGTAAGATATTTCAAGTAACTTTGTTGTCACTTTTAGGTTACTTCTTTTTTTCACTGATTTTCATTCAAACAATTAAGAACATAACCTCACAATTTTTCTCCGAAGGCCATCACATATGTTTCTAGATTGACATGAAGAATAAACGTTCATTATTTTACAAATTTCTCTCATTTCCTTATGAGGTTACATTTCCTCCTTCCGGTGACAATCCGTAAATAATTAAAAGCATGAGAACGTTTCACTGTCAATAATAGGTTAAATTGAAAAGTTCGATGTAATTGATAAAAATGGACGTAGTAATAAAAAGTATATACATAAATATAAAATAAATAAATACATAATATAAAATAAATAAAAAAAATAAATAAATAAAGTTAATAAAATAAATAGTTCAGAGGGAATAAAATTCGTTGTAGATGTTAAGATTTGTAAAAAAAAACCCTAAAAAGTACAATATACAAGAAGAAAATAAAAATAAAGAAATAAATAAAACGAATAAAATCAATAGAATAAATAAAAACAAAAAATACATAAAGTAAATAGAATAAGTAAAGTAAAAAGTAAATAAAATGAATAAAAATAGATAAATTTTTTTTGCACAATAGACATAATCGATAAAAAAAATATCGCATACGATGTTAAAAAAATTTCTTTTTTGCGTTTTAAATTTCAAAAAGCATGACTCATACAACAATAGGATTATTATTTACTTTCTTGTGAATGAGAAAAAAAAATAATATAATAAATTTCTACGTCCGAGGAAATTCATTATGAAATAGAGCAACAATATTTTAGATGTTTGCATCATTTTTAGTATTAAATCAGCAGTTTAGAAATTTGCATCATTGTCACGACGCATATCTATGCAAACTTACTGTAGGATAGAAAAAAAACAACAAAAGCAACACACAACAACAACAGCGAATGTCGATGTGTGAATATATAGAGGCAGATATGTAATACGTGTCGTTTTGTGGGTAGCATCAGAAGGCGTCAACAAATTGAAGAGGGGAGAGAAGAGATCGGCGTTGCCAACAATTTCAATGAAAAATTTACACCTTTTTTTCTGTCTGCAATTCTGCATTTTCCCCCTGATATTAAAACGTTATTCTAATTATTACGTTCTTAAACGTAAATTGTAAATTATTTCGTTCTTAAACGTAAATTGTGAATTATTTCTCAAATGTAAATTATAAATTACCTACTATTGATAATTGTTATTTTGTATTGTTTTACGCAATCATTTAGTTTGAAAATTAATTTTATAGTTAAACATTTGGATTTGAGTGGAAAATTTTGGGACACGTCGAGTTTTGTGCGGAATTCCTAGGGGAAATTATGTCATTGAGAAGAAGTCATGGAAAGTTTTTTAATAATGCTTAGAAAATTGTGTGTCCGTTCAGTTTTGCACGTAATCCTTTAGGAGTATTGAGTTGGCAACACTGTTGCGAAGCCGGCATATTTTTTGCAAAGTATATATGTAGTAGTAGTGTGTGATAGGTGGGGAAAAGTGGTGGGGGATGACGTGATGGGTAACTAGCGACGTCGGCCATCTTGTTAAGTCAGTCGGAAACCAGCTGCCGAGCAGTGAAGGACGGTGAACGTAAAGCAGGACAGATGTATTAGCCGAAGGATTTTTAATGTGCTTCCGAGCCCAATTTCCGCTGCGAGCGAGAGGCTGTGAGATAGTAAAGGAAAAGCGACTATCCAGAGTGATATTCCTCAGCAGGAGATATCAAAACAATTCGTTTAATTGTCTACGCGGTGAGCCTAAAAGAGAAGAAACGAGGTTGAGCAGCAGTTGGATGAGAGGAGCTCCATTTTTCACCTTCTTTGAGATCTTGCCAGGAGGCTCCGAAAATTAGCAAGAGAAGAGAGATTCTGTCTTGGTTTTGGTTTTTTTTCCCAGTTCCTTCACGATATTTTGGGAATAAGAAAAGAAAAGGAGAATATTTTTGAGTCATAGAGGTGTTTTTGAAGTCTGTGATAGTATTTATTCGAGAAATATTATAAAAGTATAAAAAAGAAGCCGACATTATAGTTGTCGTCGAAGAGTCCAATATTGGCTGAAGTGTATCGTTTAAATCGACGATCAAGAGAGAACATACAGAGTGTAAATAGGCTTTGTATATTTATTTATATCTGTGATACCTACCACTGATATACATCGATCTGATCCCATCGTACAAAGGAAGAGGAGTTAATCGACATCAAAGAAGATTTTCTGCAATTTTTTTGGTAGTGGGTTGAAAGATTGTAATCAGTAACTTTAGAGTTTAAGCGTTTTTTTGTATATACGACTGAAAACTTTTTTATAATTATTGATATCAGTGCGATTGCAATTAGTGTCGAAGAACGATCCCTCAACGATAGAGTGGAAAACACTTCGGAACGGTTTTGATTCATTGTTGAGCGCGTGACGTGTGTTAAATTTCAACAAAAATGGTGGAGAAGATTCTGGAAGAACGCGAGGATTCGCGACAAGAAAGTGCTCGAGGTGAGTTGTTTTATTTTGTATGATGTAAACTTTACGATTCCTTTTGCCAAGGATCAACAGGATTTGTCAGCCGCCATTGTTTTCTCGCCGGCTAATTTTTCAAAACAGTATTTATTCATTAAAATTTGTTCGTACTTATATTTCAGGCATTTTGAATCGAGAAAAATTTGCCTTCTTCTCTCCAAGGTCGTGATCTGTATTTGTTTCCAAATTTGTTTACAAAAATGATGCAATGTCGTGAATAAGTTAGTCATTTATACATATAGGTGAATCAGTTGTTATAACAAGTACGTTTTTCGTCATCTTTTTTTCTTATCCTCGTATTAAAGTTTTTAGTTGATAAAAATTTATTTTTGAATTAATGACAATAAGATTCATTTTTAACCGATATTCATTTATGGAAAAAACGAGTTCAATGAACAGGAATTTCTATTAAATTTTTCTAAAAAAAATAGCGATTTTCTTGCTGTGTTCAATTCCCCATAAATTCATGCGAATAAATTGCAATTTATCTATAGCAATGAACATGACAGACGACCATGATGATTCTCCCCAAGAGATAATAGATTTCCATTTAACATTCTCATTGTGAATGAAGTCAGATCAGACTGCATATCCGGTATATAAGTTATTGCATATGAACTACAAATAAAGAAATGAAGATACTTCATCTCTAAAGAGTTTTTTTTTCAAATGAATACTAACTTTTTTTGATAAATTCAGAGAAACGTGAAATTTTGCTATAACATGGTACTCTTTTCTAAAATTCATTTTGCATAGAGCAGAAAGTATTTTTGTGTACTTCTCGCCGGCAGGCACCAACGCAGGCCAAACAAGAGTTCAATGACTGGCACAGAAAAGGAACACGACCATCTTGCCAGATATGCATATATACGTGATAATTTATTGTCAATTTCAAACGGCGAGTACAACAACTCAAAAGTCGGACTTTTCGAAAATTATTTTTATTGACTTTGTCGCTTATTTCAATTAACAATTAACACAATTTCTTAATCATTTTTTTATCTATTTAACGACTGACTAGTTTTCATTGAACCTTGAATGCTTTTTATCGCATTTCAAACTTGACCTTTTTGTTATTAATTTCTCAAATTATCTATCTTCTTTTGAGTTTTTTTGTGGAATGAAAAACTGTCGCGACGCAACGTTTTGCATTTTTTTCGTCACATTTTGATATTTAAACTTTAAAAGTCAGGAAAACTTGATGTTTTTTATTTGTTTAGGGAAAAATTAAAGGAATATCAAGTCTGTTGTTCTAAGTTGGGGAATGAATTTTTGAAGGTCTCTCGAAACGAAATTCGAGGGGAAAGTTATAACTTCCGCAAGTTGGCTCGTGGTTCTTTGTGCTCTTGTTTAAAGCAGATGTACCCCGTGAATTCTATGGGGGGATGTGTGTATTTCCCCATAGATACCACATATAGCTTATTTAGAAGCATGCGCAGAGACGCGTTCCTTTTGTCCTTTGTTCTTCCTGCCCTACTCTAGCAATATTCCTCCCTTTATTCCCCCTTCGACTACTGCTAACCCACTTCAAAACACAACTGTATACACGCATCTTTCTGGCAATGCTTTTTATTGCAAAATTTCCCTCGGGTATTGATAAAGAGATACACATTTTTTTTAAATGTAGAAAACCCAAAAATCGAACAATGAAAATTGTTTCGTTTGTAGTTTTCGAACAGAATATTGGAAAAAATTGATCTGTTCTGGATGGACCTTTTTAGATCCCATGTGGTGGGTGCTTTCTACAAAAGGCGTAGTTTTTGTCGTCTTCTGGGAAAAGGGCCGTATACCTGCTTTGGGTTTAAAACCTTTTGTATAGTCTTGATTTAAATGCACTTTTTTTTGGAAAAGTTTTCCGGTTTAAAATCTGTATAGTGCTACAAAATATATCTTTGGTATGTTTCTTGACAGAATTCTATGTTCAAGTATTACAAAAAGAAAACCCCCGCGACAATTAAAAAGCAAAATAATTCTCAATCTAAAAGGAAAATATATCAATGCGATAAATCTTTCAATTAAAGTACACAGTTTCTGAAAAATAGTTCCTGTTTAGTGCATATATATGCATAGAGATAGATCGTGGGAACAATTTATTGAATAGAAAATATATTCTCGTTGGAGAGATTTACGATCGATCTGTAAAGTTAAAATATATCGAGATGTGAGATCAGGGAGTTCTAGTATAAGACAATGAACTGATTCCTTGCCATTATATGCATGAACGTCGTCCTGTACATATAACACAAGCTAAGCGAGAGCAAATAGCAAAGTTTCAAATGATTTCTCTTTAAACCCACGCTATTATAAACGCCCACCAACTGTATATGACTAGAAGTGTGTGTGTGTGTGAATTTATATTTGCATGCATACAGCGAAATCGTGGAGAAAAAAATTTCGATGTACAACTTACTGTCACCAAGAAGCAAAGCGTTTTCTTGTGCATTGTCGTGCCATGACCCCGTCACTTGACATTAAAATTTCTTCCGTGAGCCGCATTCGGCTGCTAACTTTCGCCTCAAGTTACAAATACAGTTTTTTTGCATTAGTTTATATAGACTAAAAATTGAGACAAAAAACGAATCAAAAATTGGGACAAAGAACGAATCGAAAATTGAGACAAAAAACGAATTAAAAGTTTTGCGAAGTTTTACGTCTCAATTTTTAAAATCTACAGAAGAGTTTAGTTTATTAGGCTGTAGAAAGAAATAGAAATTGTAACTGGAACTTTTGATTATATTTAAAAATAACGATTATTTTCCAGGCTCCTGAAGTTGGCGTCGTTTCTAACTTCACAGACCGTTTTTTTTTTGTTTCTTTCTTTCTTTCTTTCCTTCTCGAAATGCAACAAATATGGATATTTTATGGGGGAGCATTAACGGAATTACTAGAATCATCATCTGTCGGATACTTGTTGGATATAGTTTTGCCCTTGGATTTTTCCCCCTCACCATTTTGATTATTGGGGTAGCTAACAAAGAACGACTGTTTGGGGTAATTTCACTCCCTACACACACACACACGTTGAAATTAACCGTTCTTTCTCAACTGTTAGTGCTACTGGCGAAAACCCCATGACAAAGGAATCCTGAAAAACAAAAGATACAGTTCAATTAAAAATACGATTGTAAAATTTTGATAATTTTCGGACAATTCTGACGAAATTCGCGCTAATAATAATATTTACACACTTTAATAATAAGTTAATTGAAGTGGAAAATGAGAAAAATGATAAATTTTACATTACATTGGCGCAATATTCATCAGATTATCGATATTAAAGATTTTATCGAGTTGAATAATTGTTTATCTTTTAGCGCGAAATTTGTTAATTGACGATTGGACCAAAAAGCCGAATTTGTTTATTGGGAATAAAAAATGTTTGTTGTTAAATATTTGCGACGTGCCCAAGTAACTTTAAGAGCAAATTGTTAAATTAAATGTTTCTGTTTATTTTCATTGGAAAAATTGGAAACATAACTTAAAATTTTCGGGAATTTTAAGTACCCCCTGAAGTTGGTAGAGTCGAACAGCGTTTTTTCGTATGTTTCTAATTATTTTCGTATTTCATTCAAAAATTCTCTCAAAAAACTGGTAACCTAACCTAAAATTTCCGGGAATTTGGAATACCCCCTAAAAGTTAGCTTCGAAAAGCGTTTTTTTCGCATATTCCTGTCAATTTTCGTATATTTCATTCAAAAAATTGAAAGCCTAACCTAAAATTTCCGGGAATTTTAAGTACCCCTTGAATTTAGTAGAGTCGAAAAGCGTCTTTTTTTGCATAAAAGAATAAAACAATTTTTCGAAGGGGTTTTAGTGTCTGGAAGATATGTTTCCACTTCCGCGGCACATAAAAGAAGTGAAAATCGTGACTTGAAGATTAGAAGGGAAAATAAAAATTCGTTAATTTACTTATATAAAATTAGTCATCGCTCGCTATAGACTTTTAATTTCGTTAGAAACTGAAAATTAATGCCGATTTACGTGTCGTTTTATTGATAAATATCTCCATTTCCGAATCGCATTGAAATTTACATATTTATCCACACAAAACTAGAGATGTGAAAGTATTTATATGAAACTTACTCCTGAGGAAACGTTTCTTTTTTCAAATTCCGGTTAATTTTCTCCATTAATGCCTAGTTCCACGTTATAAACATGTGTATATACTAGGTCATAAAACTGAGTTTATTCATCGATTATTTTTTCGAGAATTAAAGTATCGATTCCAGCGACTACGACGACGACGACGCAATTACTTCCTTTTTGTGCGAGGAAAAATGTAATTTCTTATCGATACTCAACATGTTGAATATTACACGACTTTTCTGTTTTTGTACCACAATTTTTCTTCTACTTTTTTCTATTCTATTTTTTTACTCTAATTTTGCTACACCGGTTTTTTTGAGTCATTCCAGAAAGGTTCCTAAAGTTGGCATCGACATTCAGCATCGAAAAGTATTTTTTTATTTTTAGTAAAACAATTTTAACTAATTTCACTCCTTTTTATTCATCTAAGAAGTAAAAAAAACTAATATTATTTTTTTTACTCAAAATTTTGGAAAAAATTAATTGATTTCTTTGATTTTGTACAAAAAAAAATATTTCTCGATGTTGGGCATCGATGGCAACTTCAGGGACCTTTCCAGAAGTGCGTAATTTAAATTGTGGTAAATTGAACGGAGAAAAGGCTCTTAATTTCATGAAAGAAAGTCCCTAATTATTTAATTTTTCTCTCCAACTTGTATTGTATTTTCGCAGTTCTGAGTGATGTTTGTTTTTTTTAAAGTCCTCTTGAATAAACCGGTTTCGTAAGACCGGTCCCATCTGGCTTTACAATATGTAAAACAGATGCTTTGCCTTTCAAGAAAACAAATATTCACTCAAACATCATCTACTCTTACATCACACACTTAGAACTTTGCTTTTCGTATTTGGTTTTTTTTTTAAATATTGAGTTTTTTGTGCATTTGAGTCACTAATTTTTATGCAGGTCATAAAGAATTTAGTATAGTTGAATTGATTTGTTTTAACTTTGGATTCTTAAATATCGAGTTTATTTTTGGAAAAATCTTGATACTAGGTTTAGATAATAATTGATCTCTTGTATTAATATATTGTTTTATGGAGGAGTTTTGAATTCCTGGTTTTGTGCGTACGTGCCATTTGGCGGGTTTGAAGAGAGACCTTGGTGTATAATACGACCTCTTCGATTTTCAACCCCGCCTCACATGCATTTATACACTGACAATGCTGCACTTGTGTAAGGTCTGAGAGGTACATGCGAGTTGCCAACCAACGTCGACACAAATACCAATTAGAGATGGCTTTGATCCTCTTTGGCAACCATCAACTTTCTTTGTTTTGCTCTCTCTCTCTCTCAACTTTGACGCTTATTTTTCTTTTCCCCTGCATTTTTTTCTTCTTTTTTTTTTGATGGTGCATCATCATTATTTTCTTGTTCATAAAAGTCGAAATAAAACTTGTTTTCAAGTTCCGTAGTCTAGATTTTTTGCCCAAAAATTTACATCCGTCGGGTACTTTCACTAAAAATCAAGCGCAGAAATTGAACTTTGAAAATAATATTCTTCTTCAATTTACAACGCGTTTGAAACGTTTGAAAATTAGAGACTTGATTTTAATTCACAGATAAATTTTGATTTAATATTGTAAGTGAAATATTTGGATCGATTTGAATTGGAGAAAGTGATAAAATCGTACATTGCGATCTGTTGGGTTGTTTTAGTTAAAAATTGTTATTTTATAAAAGGCAGAAAATTTTGATAGGGATCAATGAAGAAATAAAAAAAAGGTTAAATAGCAATAAAGGCAGTGACTAATCTTCCCTCTTTAATACCTACAGCCTTATATCTATCGATAACTTTGTGAACAATATGTTACATCACCGGCTTTAGTGGTTGATAGCGAAAGCACACGAGTCACGTGCTCTCCTGTTTTACGATGTAAAGAAATTATTCTCTAAACAAAACATATTGTGTAACTTTTTTTTTTCTAAGCAAACTGCGTTTTTTCTTTTAATCTTTATTCTGGACTTTCGATTTTTTAAGCAAAAAAAAGCATCTTCACTTGTTTCTTGAGGTTCTTAAGTCTTAAGTCTAATTCTTTTCTTATGTAATTTCATCGATTTTTCAAAAAAATCGATGAAATCGAATTACATAAGAAAATAACTTGGACAAAGATGCTTGAAGATTAGAAATTTTCAAAATATCTAGGTTTCTTTTTGCAATTTGGGATGTAGGAAAAAACAAAAATTAAAAGTAGAAGTACTTTCACAAACTTATTTTCTCATTTGCAATTAACTTTCTGTAGTCATTAGTTTTTTTTGCAATGTGTCCTCAATCGGCTGACGAGGTATTACTTGAGGCCTAAGGAGTTGTAATTTGTAGGTTAGGTTTGTAACTTTGAAGTACAAAAAAACTTGAAAAAGAATTTAGAAAGAAACTTTGAAGAGGTTTCTTCGGCGAGGAAAACGAACTTTTAATCGAGATAAATTTAAGCCAAACATAACCTACAAAATGGAGACAAATTTAACCGAAACATAACCTACAAAATGGAGACAACTTTGACCCAAACATAACCTACAATCCGTTACCTTCTTAGGTACTTTTCTGGAAACTGTGGAACTAAATTAAAATGCAATTTGTTAGTGAATTAACGTACTCATGTCGTATTTTCTTTTTGTTTTGCAGGTGATGGTGTATCTTCAACTGGAGAGTCAATGAGTTCGGTGCAAGCTCGCCAGGAAGAAGCCAGACGCAAAAGACGCAGGAAGAAGAGATCTGGTTCATCCTTGGTGTCCTCTTGCTTTCAAGGTAAATTAGTTCGTTAATTTATTTTCTCCTTCAATCGAGAGAGATTCGGTATTTTTATATTTAAAAGAAACCCAAAAAACAACTATTTTGTATTTAACAAATAATAATTTTAATTTTTTACTTTTAACTAATTTAATTCTTTAAGTTAATAAACTTTAAAGTAATAAACTCTAAAGTTAATAATCAGTTTTAAGTGTAGAATTTTCACTATACTTCTTTGTTCCTTTCTGATTATTCTTTTCTTTTTAAAGAATGATTCCTTTTTCGCTTCTTTTTACGGCTTTCATCTTAATTTTCAAGAAATAAGTGATTAAATATAAAGGATTTTTGTTAATGAACAACGTTGACGTGCGCGTTTTTCTTATCCTCGACTAGGTTGTAGACCTTTGTTACTTCCGCATTTACAAACACTGGTCTTGCCTTTAATAAACAGTCATTAAGCACAAAGTGTTTATATCGTTTCTCTTGACTGTATAATGTAAATACAGTAAATAGGCACAATTTTAAAAACTTTTCCGCTACGTATACTATTCGTATTATTTTCGTTACAATTTATGGATAAATCAGCTCGTATTTATTTTCATTGACCAGAAAGTGTATGTAAACTATTTCTTCACTGCTTTTGTGGGTTTCAAGCTTTATTATTCAAAAAAAGAATTTATTTCCTAAGAAAGAAGTGATGAAGTACGTTTCACTTCTTTCTTAGAAAATAAATCCTCTCTTCTAAATTCTTTATAAAGAAGAGAAACTTTTTTTGTACTTTCCTTATAAAGAAAGTGTATAAAGAAATGAAGAGTGTGTAAAGAAATGAAGAAAGAACAAAGAAATGAAGAAAGTATAAAGAAAGTACAAAGAAATTAAGAAAAAATAAACTAATGAAGAAAGTTCGAAGAAGTGAAGTAAAAGTGTTTTCAGAATAAGTATAGGTGAAGAGACTGTCGGGTATTTTTCGAAAAGAGCACGAAATGAGTGATTATTTTTTAAGACTTGAGTTTTAATTTAATAAAAGCGGTCAAAGAGGGTTTATTATAAAAAAAGTGAAATCGACTTAAATTGACTTTCAATGAACTCGAGTGTATTTACGCACGCCAGTATTTGTATAACTGACTGAGTATTATACCTTATTGAAGAAATCAGTCATTTAGTAACCCTGTCAACAAAATGAATAACATGGAAATTCACTGCAAAAAGTGCTAAAGGACCTTCACTCTGAAGGACGCTCGTCGCCATTAAGTTTCATTGTATTCATTCAAGACTTGAATAATTTTCAAAGTATCGAAAGAAATCACATTCTATTCCGGTTGTTATTAAACTGTGAATATTATTATTTCAAGCTGCATGAGTTTACTTTAGATTTTCTATTATGAAAATAATTATACTTTATTCTAATGTTTGCGTACTTAAATCCTTAAATAATTATTCGATGTAATTTTTTGTTTGTTGAAATATGTCAAGTTTTTGAGTACAATTGAAATTTTGTTCAATTCTATTGAAAGTAATTGATTTTTTTGAACTTTTTTCATTAAACTTGAACTTGAAAGTAAAATTTTGTATTAATTTATTAAAAATTCAGGTCTAGAAAATAATGCCTAGAATTCTTAAAAATTCAAATTTAGAAAAGAATTTAATTCTTACAGATTCAAATTTAGAAAATAATTTAATTCCTAAAGATTCAAATTTAGAAAATAATTTATTCTTGAAGATTCAAATTTAGAAAAGAATTTAATTCTTAAAGATTCAAATTTAGAAAAGATAAAATTCTTAAAGATTCAAATTTTAAAAACAATTGAATTTTGAAAAATTAAAATTTCGAAAATAGTTTAATTCTTAAAAATTGAAAATATAAAAGAATTAAATTCTTAAAAATGAAATTTAGAAAATAATTGAGTACTTAATAATTAAAATTTAGAAAATAATTAAATTCATCAAAAGTCAAATTTTGAAAATAATTGTATTAAGAATTTTTAATGAAAAATCTTCAAAATTTGATAAAATGAAAATTGATCAAAACTATCATCTAACAATGTTGAAAATAATTTTTAAAAAAGTAATTTCTAGACTTTTTTTCAATTTAATACTTAAAATTCAATAAATTTTTTTTAATTTTCAATATTTTCAAATACCATTTTTTATATATAATTAAAAAGTTTTTAAATAATTGAAATTTTGCAAAAATTTATTGAAAATTTGATTTTTTTAAAACTATTTTATGTAAAAATTTCTCAAAACTCAAATTTTAAAGAATTTCAATCATGAATTTCTAAAATTTTATCAATTTCTGAAAAATGTTAATATAAAAAATCTTAAAAAGTAATTGTTTCTTTATAATTTTTTAAAATTCAACTATTTTAAAAATTTAAATCCACATATTTTCAAAAATTTGTATTTTTCCAAAAAAATATACATATCAAATCAAATTTCCGAAGGTTTCGTATTTAAATACTTATTTTTAGCAATAATTATTCAAATCTTGAATTAAAAGTTAAAAATTCCAGAAATAGAGAATCGAGTTTGTGTGACAAATCTCTGAATAAAGTAAAAGAACGAGTTTTTCGACTTTTTTTTAGTGTATTTATATAATGAAAGAAAGACTACCATTTTTGCGGCACTTTAAGGGTATGTAAAAGTCACGATGTTCCGAGGTCTAGTTTTTTACCTTAAAAAATGTTTTGGAAAAATTTCGATTCTTCGAAAGTATGAAGTAGGAAGCTCTTTTTTTTGGATGATGAAATCATATTACGTTCACTGGTTATTACTCTCATGAGATCTTTGCATTTTTAAGCATTCTTCCAGAGAAGTGGAAAACGTTATTGGATTTCAGCTATATATTTTTTCGTGCCGGCAGTGTTGCCAGTCTTTCGTTTCCATAACGTTATAGAAAGTAGGAACGAATAATTATTGAAATTTCTACAAAAAAAAAAAAAAAAATTTGACGCTTTTTCTTGAACTTGTTTTGTAGCATCACTTTTTCAAAGGGTTATTTCTGTTTTTTTTTCGGCGAGGAATAAAATTAAGAATTGAATTAATTAAAAAGACGATTAGTAAATGATTTATAAATACAGTTTTTCTATTTATTGTCGATTTTTGTTAGTGTTTTGTTGGCTATTTTGTTTGTAAGCAGAGAACTGCCTTTAAATCCTTCAAATACTTGTCGATATAATTTTGGAGTGTGATATTTTTGTTTTGAGTGTACCTTTTCAAGTACAGTACGTTTCAACTCTACAGTGCTGCAGATCTTCGTCGAGGGTTGGTCGAAGAGGGGAAACTGGAGGAGAATTTATATGAACTATAGCTAATGGCTGAAGAGTGATAGAGACAGAGGGGAACGTAGTTGCGCCGTGTGGTTCAACGAAGTTCTCTCCCTTTGACCTTGACATTGCCTCACACTTATACAATCGCGTGTGTATGCACGGAAATACACACCAAATACGTGCAACTTAACGCCCGAGCTCTCTAATTCTTTATTAAAACGAATAATAAATTCATATCTACTAAATTAAAATCCACTGAAAATGAAACAAAAAAAGATCTCGCTTTTTGTTGATTGTGCCACAAACTTTTAGCAAGATTACTTATATCGATGATTCTTCTCTTTTGAATAAATGACCGTCTTTTAGATAAATAAAAATACTAATACTAAAGTATTTTTTTCAGTAACTAAAGTTTTTTTGTTCTACAATAATTTTGTCGATTTTTTTTACAGAACTCTACAAATTGACGGGGGAAGTTCTTGGTGAAGGCGCCTACGCCTCAGTACAAGCTTGCACCTCATTGTACACTGATCTGGAATATGCTGTTAAAATCATCGACAAGATTCCAGGACATGCTCGAACAAGGGTGTTCAAGGAAGTGGAGACTTTCCACCACTGTCAAGGACATCCGAACATTATTCAGCTCATTGAATTTTTCGAAGATGACGACAAATTCTACCTCGTCTTTGAAAAGGTGAATGGTGGCCAGCTACTGCGCAGAATTCAAGAGAAAAATCACTTCAGCGAGAGGGAGGCAAGCCAAATCATCAAAGAAATAGCCAGTGCACTCAATTTCCTTCATAAAAAAGGTAACAATTTTCTAACAATAATTTGCCCCTAGGGAAATATTAACTAACTGTGAAAAATTACAATTACTAACTATGTGAAAAATTTTTCAGGAATTGCTCACAGGGATCTGAAGCCAGAGAACATATTGTGTGTCCATCCTGACAAACTGACACCAATAAAAGTATGCGATTTCGATCTTGGATCGGGAATAAAATTCAACAACTCCCTGTCAAGTCCAGTGGCAACTCCCCAACTCTTGACACCAGTTGGCAGTGCAGAGTTTATGGCGCCAGAAGTAGTTGAGGCTTTTATCGGAGAGGCAAATTACTACGATAAGAGATGCGATCTTTGGAGTCTGGGCGTTATTATGTACATTCTATTGTGCGGCTATCCTCCGTTCTATGGAAATTGCGGCCTTGATTGCGGCTGGGAAAGGGGCGAAAATTGCCGAGCCTGCCAGCAGATGCTCTTCACCAGTATCCAAGAGGGGAGATACGAATTTCCCGACAGTGAATGGACAACTATTTCCGAAGACGCCAAGGATCTTATTGGAGGTTTGCTCGTTAAAAACGCCCATCAGAGACTCAGTGCGGAGTGTGTTCTCAAACATCCATGGATCACGCCTGGACCCAGTCGTGTTGAGTGTGGAAACAGGTCCTTGATCACTCCGCACATCATAAGGTATTAAATACTTAATTTTTTCGCACTTATATTTCTATTAGAAGTTTCAAGAAAATTATAATTGGATTTCTTTTTCCCTCGTAGGAGGAACAACTCAGCTCGTGAATTGTCTGCCTTTGCCGAATCAGCCATGGCGGTGAATCGCGTGGTTTTCCAGCATTTCTCCGTGAATTTGGAGGAGCTCTTAGAGAACAGAGAGCCAAGATTGTCGACATCATCAACTGACGACGATAATCATCCCTACGGTCATATGTCTGACTCAAGCAGTGAATTGTCAGAACACAGTAATAAGAATGGCGCGACACATTCATCTTGCGAATTTGAAACTGGCTCGCGCCACAGATCTTCTTCGGTGCGTTCTAGTATCGATCTTAGTGATTCTAAGATCATCGGTAAGAATCGATTGATCGAAAAGGATCCAATAAAAAATTTGTTTGGTCTATCACCACCCAGCGAAAGTCTGCTAATGCAGAGACGTTTAAAAGCTCGTTCGACTCTTCTTGAACGTCAAAATACGCCGATTGTCGCATCACCAAGTGGCTAAAAAACAAAACATTTTTTCTCCAACAAAAACATTTCCTTTCTCGCTGCAGTAATTCGTGTTTTAAAACAAAAAAAAAACAGCCACACACCAATAAAATTCAAATTTCTAATTGAAATTATCGGATTTGTTTCATGTCTCCGATATTTTTGACTGCAACGAAAAACGACGTTACCGATGACATTCACTGATTAGTAATGTCGATCACTATCAATAGTTACTATATTCAGTTTCAATTTAGACCAGTTGTTTACCGTAAAAATTAGCTTCTTATTCGGGTTGATTTTTTTTTCAAACAGTGTTTTTTTTCATCTTTTAAACGTTTCTTTTAAGACAATACGCGATGATGTCTCTGCACTTTTCCACTGACTGGTAGTTAATAGTACTAATAATAATATTAATCATTCATAATCATAATAGAAAGTAATACAAGTCTCAACTTTCATATATATTTTTTTTTATAATTTTAATAATTCAGTTTTGTAGAATTTCTGAGAAATGGAAAAGTTTAGGCAGAGATATGATTCCCGTAAATTCTGTTTAATCAGACACGCACAGGAATAAAAAAAGCAAACGTATTTTTGATTATAAAAAAAAAATTAACGTTGACAGTAAAGTTACTAACTTTTCTTTTTTTTGACAGCTTGAACCAAGATATAACATACATGTATAGTACACGTAACTCGATTTTTGTTTTGAGATGGAGTTTTTTTTTCTCTCCCTCTCATTTTGGTAATATATTGTGCGTAGGTGTTTACACACAAAAAAAGAATATTTTCAATTTGGTGAAGTTGCTGAAAATTTGAAAAATATTTAAAAAAAACAGAATTTTCTCGATGATGCGCACACTTTCATGCAAAAACATCGAAAAAACTCAATTTGAATTATTGTATAATTCGTTCGTCCCAAAATGGTTTTTTAAAAAGACATTGAGGAAACAAATTGTGATAGAATATTTGTGAATAAGGCAGCATCCCCTTGTGCGGTGCATAGTTTGCTCAGTAAGTGTTTAAGAACTTTGTAATAATTTAACAATCGCTTGGAGAAGCAAAAAAATATTTTTTAAAAATACAAGGAGGGAGGGGGGATTTTCATTGAAAGTGAATAGGGACGAACGATTAATTATTTATAAATATATAGTTGTCTTAACAACTGTTTTTAAAAGGAAAAAAAAACTATATAGTGATTTAAAGAAACACATTCGCATAGCGTGAAAAATCCTTTAACATTAAATTTGTACCTGTATCAAAAGCAAAGCGTTAAGCGAGAAGAGAAACAACATTAGATTAGATTTATATTTAGAAGGAACAAAAAAGGCAAAGTAAAATCAGAATTTTCAAAATTAAAAAAAATTTAAATTCTGTAAAATTAATAGTGTTTCTATAATCTTTTCTGTAATTAATTTTTTTTTTAAATGCACACCTTATGGTAAAAATTACTTTCTTCATTGTTCCTTTGAAAAATTTGACCGTAATGAGAGATTGGCGCGTGATTTTCATCGAAACTTTCACGTTACATACACTTCCTTGGTAAAAGCCCAATTTTCTTGGTATTTCCTTTAAGAAAAAAAAAGATGGCATTGCTGTCTCTATCGTTGTTCTTTTTTTTTTATTTGGGTTCGCTTATAAAGTTGTTGCGACCTTGGGAGTTGTTTCACTCAGGGCAGAAAGAATTAAAACTGCGCCAATTCTTAACCTGCTTTTGTTTAAAGAGTCAAAGAAAAAAAAAGAAGAAACAAATATAAACTTTTTACGTGAAGACTCTCTCGTGTTTAATATTCTTTGAGATCTTTCTTCCCTTGGAGAAAAATAAACACGAGGAATCTTAACGAATTTGTAGGCGATAGGCGTCCAAAAACAGTGCGGCTTGAGTCAGTCGTTGAGTTGAGATTAGGCTTTTCTCATATTGATAATATTACATTCGAACGTAGTGGAATGTCAGTAAACGCATTTTATGAATTAGTAAAACTCGAATTTTTGTCTGGATATTGTTTTTTTCTCTCCTGAGTTTTAATAAAAAAAAATGTTTTTACAGTATGAAAGAAAAGTAGAAAAGACTAAAAAAAATAGAGTTATTAAAATACAAATCCAGACAGTAATTCAGAGACGATAAGTGCATTTTTTTCGACAATTCAACGACTGAATAGAGCTACACTTTGTAAACTTCGTGTATATAAAAACAAATCCTTACGACATATGTTAAAAACGTGAAAAGCAATGTCTAAAGTTGAAAAAAATGAGAAGTTACAAAAGCCATATTTAGCGCTTCTCGAAATTTTAAAAATCCGTTTTTAACGATCGTTTTTCAGCGACAAATCGATTTAAAAAAAAATGTACACTCTTGAGAGAATCGTTACTTGTTTTCCTCCACATTCGCAGGCTCGAAAATACAAAAAAAAATTTTACGATAATATTATCGAGAGTGTACCACTTTCAATAAACGATCGTTTATTATTTTTTTTTTTAATGAATGAAGTGTGAGATTAATGCGATTAATGATTATATGAAACGAAAATAAGGCAGAATATAAAAATGGCCATAATTATCACCTTGTTAGCGGTTCATCCGCGAGTGATTGGTGCGAGAGTTATGAAAGAATGTTTGTGAATCGCGTGTAAGGTGATAGAAGAGTACTAAAAAATTAACTATTAGCCTCTAAGAGAAAAGAAGAAAAAAAAGTCCTTTTTTATAGATTAAGCCACCGCTCGCTAAATTATAAAAAAATAGACACCGGGCGCAATAACAAAACGTGTGTGAAAAAACGTATTTCCCTCGGTGTCCAAATTGTAAGAAATCGATCATGAAAAATTTCCGTTTTATCTAAATAGTTAAATAATAAATATTGAATATCTCACTCTCATCTTTAAATCTAAGTATTTTTTGGTTACATTTAAAAATATTTACTTGTTTTCCCATATTTTTGTCATGATCGATTTCAAATTGTCATTGTCATCGATGGTTTTTACAATGAATTTTTTCAGACTTGAGACAGAGAGAGAGAAAGAGAGCGGTAAATTATACACGTACACATATATAATTCTTTTTCTCTTTACTTCGTGCATTATTTTTTCAGAGTATGCGAGAGCATTGCGTGTTTGCAAAGGGATTCAGAATTACAAAAGAAAAAAAAGCGAATGAATTATTGGCGTCTGTAAAAGTTATACACTAAGAGAGAAGAGCGAGATTTTCGTTACTTTTTTAAAGAGCGAGAGAGGAGAAGAGAATTGATAAAAGAGAAGGTGATAAAGACGAAAAAAATGACAAAAAAAATTTAAAAAAAAAATAAAGTCATACGAATCATCTTTTAATTATGTGTTTTATTTCTGCGAAACCCAAAAGTTTTATAAAAGAGTTTTTTTTCCGTTTCTTTGAATTTAAGGAAGTTTTTTTTGAATTTTAAGAAATAAAAATCATTTGTTTTTTAATTAATTAGGTATTTATTTACATAAACATAGAAGCAACAAAACTTAATTTTTAATAATGAAAAATGACAATAAAAGTCGATGAAAGCGTACAGGGAATTCATGGTGTAACAACGTTCGCTTATTAAACTTAAAAATTAATATCGGATACAATAATAATAAATCACACACAAAGCGATCACAAGTTTCACCATGAACATAACAGAAAATCGAGGAGACAAAATTGTTCCTTAAAAAAAAAAGAATGAAACTTTCCATAAAGAATAAAAAGTGAGTCTTATACAGTTTATACAGGAGTATAAAATTTATAATAAATAAGTTCTTACATAAATTTATTTTATACGTCATTCAGCTTCTTATAATTTATTGGTATCTTCTACCAATTTCGTAACGTAAGAACAATATTTTTTTAACTTTTTATAAACTATTCTTCTTTTTTTTTGTATGATATAAAAAGAATTTCTTTTTCATTAAGTTTAAATTTTCATTATAAATAGTGGGAAGCGCAACATTTCGACGCTCGGAGAAATATTTACAGATTTAAAAAAATAATACATTTTTTCAGAATTAATTGATTGTTTTTCGTATTCAATTGAAAACAATATTAATTGAGCACATCGTCCTTTTGACGATTAACAAAAAATTATGCACGAGTACAACAGTTTGAAAGAAAAAGGTGTTACAATTCGTAGAAACGTTATTACGTATTGTATACAAATGGAGAGAGAATTTTTTTCTCTTTTCCTTTTTTTTTAAATTAAACTACATTCTTCGAATAAGGAAAGAAATTTCCTTCTCGAGGACCAAGTCCGCAATGTTTCGAAAAAGTACAAACTTAACGCGACGATTTTATTTCCGCTACAAATTTACGTTTTTGAGCAAATTTTCTTTTAAGTAACAACTAATTGAATAAATTTAATTAATAGAAAAAAATAAATTAATTAAAACCATTTAATTAATTGAATTAATCGAATTAATTGAAAATATAGTTAAAAAATTTTCCTTATTAGAAACATTGCAGACGTGTCTCAGTGCCTCATTTTTATACTCTCAAAAAAAAAAATTGAAAAAAATGAGCAAACTTTGTTTAAAATTACAATAGGCGACAAGTTTTTTTTTTATACAATTGGCATTAAGAGAAGATGAATGAAAAGAAAATCGATGACAATTTAACTGAGTCCAAAAAAGCCTAAAGTTTTCAAGGTATTGGTCATTCTTGAAATTAATTTGTCCTTGTACATCCAAATTGTTGTGTCCATTACACTATTTTCTCTATATTCGACGCACGATTTCTTCAACGATTTAACACAGTCTGCTCTGTAATGCTGCAACTGAGCATCTTCAGTCTCAATTGGATAACTAGTACATCCAGCCCCTAAGCAGGCCAGAGGAAAATGATTATGAAGCGTAACCACTCTTTCTGGATTATGAAAACACTTGATGTATTGATTAGGCTTTGTGAAGTTCTTGGACCTGTAAACATGTTGCAACATGTGCATGTACCTGAAATTATAATTATACAATATTAATATTTAACAGCAAGCGAAATATATATATATATATATTTCATTTTATACTTTAACTATATTTAACTATCTTTAAAAAAAATAATAAATAAATAATTCACCATTTACTCACTATTATTATTATTATTTAAATTTTTTCTCATTTTTTCATAGCTTTAAATTTGTTTTGCAATTATTATTATTATTATTGTTTCCATTATTGCAATTATTATTATTACCACTACCATAAAAATTATTTAAAAATTGCCACACTTCGAAAAAATATAAGTAAAAATTGGAGGTTATGTTTATATTTTCCATAACGACGAATAAACAAAGGAAATCGATCCTCGATACAATTTACTGATAGTTTAGCCCCATTTACATCTAAAATAATCTGGAAAAACTGATTTTACTTTCGTACAATTGAGCATAAACTTCTACCTCGGGTAAAAATAACACACAAACATAACCTTAAATTATTCATATATACCTTTCTTTCGGGGCGCGTCACGTTTTTTGTTCAACAATTACATAATAATATTGCAAAAACATACCTTTAACAATGACTGCAAAAGTAAAAAAAAATTGATGTAGGAACTATTTTTTTTGTTATGTCTTTGTTATAAACAATTAATTGAACTTTGTCATTTTATTTTAGAAAGGCAAATAATAAATTTGCTTATAGAAAGTGTATATATGTACATGCGGTATGTATCTATTTTGTAATTGTAGACATAAAAAGAACAATATGCATCGTCTATCATGAACGTCAGAGTAGCAAAATCTTCCTCCTACATATAAGGAAGAGTTTTCCTCTCACTCACATATAGATATAGACTTATACTTTCATTCTTTAAGGTGGAAACGAATGTTTAAGTGCCCGTATCAGTAGGCAAATTGCAATACGGAATACGATTATTTTGATTACTGTTATTTAAATTTAACGTTTATGATTGCCGATTTAGAGCAAAGATTATTATTATATGCGCGCCGATATTATTAGAGAGACACTGTTTCGTTTTCCAATTGTCATTATTTTAATGACTTGCAATGCTTGCAATCACTAGAAATATGTTTACTTTTAACATTCCTGCATCCTGCCTAAAATAAATTCTAAATTCTAATTGATTTCTAATTGTTTTTTTCGTTTTTTAAAGGGCCTTAGGGGTCGTTCACAAACTACGTCACGCTCCTTACGAGATGAGAGGGGCGAAGAGATCATTCTATTAAATTTCGAATAAATGTAACGAAGAAGAGAGGATTTTAATACTATTTAGAAACAAAAATTAATTATTTAATTGGAAAGAAAATTATTTTTGGATTTTTTCTATACTTTCTACTCTCTTTACTGAGTAAATAATTTAAAAATTCCCGCCCTTTTTGTATGCGCGTGCGCCAAGTCGTTGAGGAGGTTAGGTTAGGGTCTTTAAATTTAGTAAATCTGTAAATCACGCGGGCAAGGAATGTAAACACTAACCGGTTTTCTAAAAGGGATATTATTTATTTTTAAATCCGAGGTATTTTCAGTTTTTAAAATCAATTTCATTCGGATAACGTTACTTTTATTAATAGAAAATATTACATTTTCTATCCGAAAATAGACGCAACAATTTGCATCAAGGTAAATAAGGTATTGTAGACTTGATACATACACTTCTTCTTTTTATAGTTATTCTCGTTTCGAATATTTAGGAACTAGTGTGTGGCGGTTAATATATTAATTAGAATAGTAATAATAATAATAATTTCGTAATAATAACATTAGTGTCTATTGAAGTGCAAAAATTAAAAGTAAAACTTACTTTGGAATGTCCTTAAATGAACCGTGTGAATGAAGAAGATCGTCTAGGAAGTAAACATTTCGGACATTGTAGGAAGCGCGTGTCTCGTTCTTCAATTTGAATGCTTTCGGTAGAACACGATTTTTCATCAAATCTTGCCAGGTTGCGTCTTGAAGTGGCATTATCACTTCATCAACATCCAAGAGAACAATGTATTCATACTCATACATGTGTTTATATAGACAATCATTGTACGGAATTAGTTCATTTTGTCGTTTATGATTAGTCTTCTTAGTCAAGTACATGTGTTGGAAAATTGGCATATTCGGCTGACCGCCAGGAAGTGTAATAGGCGTCACGTGCACTTTTCCCAGTTTTTGATAGTGATTGAGCACTTTTGTGACGTTTGGATGAACCTGCAAGAAAGTGAAAATAAATTTTTGCTGACATTTTACATTTTTGCATTACTTTTCTTTCTCAAATCAAGTGAAAGGAACTTTTGCTTAAAATTTGAGGTTATGTTTATAGTATTTTCCGTATTTTCGATTCTTTCTTAGTTTAGTGAATTCATTAATTGATTGATTCACTTTATTTTTGAGGATTTGACACTAAAAGAATTTTTTTATTGAAAAACTAATAAAGAATTATAGATTAATTAAACGTTCTTATAGAGAAAGATACAATATATAATGAGTAGAATTGTAAATATTATTTCACATGAATATTGAAAAAGAAATAGCATTAGAAAATTAGAACACTATTGCATATTCGGAGTTTAGAAAAATGAAAAGAAAAATATTCAGTACGTGGTATAACGATTCTAATTGAGGCAATTTACAAGAGATGAGGCAAATTGAAATGGAAGAAATGGAAACATTCATTCTAAGAACGAAAGGGAATTCTTCAGTCTTTAACAAGTAGATTTAAAAGGCTATGCGAAGATGAAATAGAGAGATGAAGAGTATTTTACGATTCTAGAATGAATTCTAAAGGCTATGTGAATGAATGGAAGGAAACTCCTTTTAGGAAAGAAGGAAGAAAGTTGAACAATGAAAACTATTGTTTTCTCAGCAAAAAACCGATTTATATCAAGAGACTAAAGGGATGATTAAAATATTAAAATCCATTAGTGATATAAGAAAGAGAATCTTATAATCAGTTGGCGCACAAAGATTTAAATTAGACTTTTACCCTGACCCTAAAGAATATTATGATTCACTTTCACGCTAAAAAATATCAGATAAAAAAAAAGTTTTATTATTTACGATTTTTTTCCAATGTAAAATTATTCAAAAACAATAACTTTATTTTTGAATAAATATTTAATTATTATTATATTTAACAAGATGTAAAACCATTTTCATGTTTTACGATAATTATTACTTTTTGGAAATAATGAAATATTGTTGTGACGAAATTTATGAAAAAATTTGACAATTTGTAAATATTTGAATTCGTGGAAAATTTTGATCAATTAATTCAATTCTTCAAAGAAATTTAATTAAAAATAATTTGAAACTATGTGATGAGTTTTTTTTATTTACGAAAGTAATTGAATTTCTGCGATAAGTTCTATTATTTATGAAAAAAATTGAATTTTTGTGATGAGTTTTTTTATTTTTGAAAATAATTGAATCCCTAAAAAATATTTTTCTTTAAATTCTCGAAAATAATTTAATTTTGGAAAGAATTTTATAATTTATAAAAATAATTGAATTTTTGTTGAAAAATTTATTGAAATTCGTAAAAATTATTAAATTTTTGTTGAAAATCTTATTATTTATGAAGAAATTGAATTTCGGCGCAAAATTTTATTATTTAAATGAAAATAATTAAATTTTCGTAAAGAATTTTGTGAAAATTGTTGAAAATTAAATTCACTTGAGTAATTTAATTTAAATAATTGAATTTCTATGAAATTTTGATTATTTATGAAAGTAATAAATATATGTTTACATAAGAATTTTGATAAATTTTTTTAAAATAATTGAATTCTTTTGGAAACATTATTTACTAAAATAAGAATGATTGAAAACAATTGAATTTGAGGAATAGTGTTGAAAAATAATTGAAATTTTGCCATAAAATATTTATTGAAATTTTTGATAAATAATTTAATTAAGGTAAAGAATTTTATTATATTTATTAAAAAAAATTGAAATTTTGCCTAAAATTTAAAAAAAGATTTTAAAAAAATTGAATTTATACGGAGAATATTATTAAAATTATATTCAAAAGAATTGAATTTATCTAATGTAAGAAAAATTGAAAATAAACCATTTTTGCCTTGAGTTTTATTATTTTTAAAAATGATTGACGAATATTTATTCAAACTTTTTAAAATAATTGACTTTATGGTCAAAATTTTATTATTCATGAAAATAATTGAATTTTTGTAAAGAATTTTGCAAAAATTGTTGAAAATTAAATTCCATCGAGGAATTTAATAATAATCGAATTCATTGAAATTTTAATGTAAAAATGGAAATAATTGAATTTTTGCGAAGAATTTTATTCAAATTTTTCAAAATAATTTAATTTTTATTAACAATTTTGTTATTATTAAAGTTTATCTGCTTTTGAAAATTTTAAAAGCAACTCTTTTAAAATTCAATCATTTTAAATAAATTTTTTTTTAAATAATTGAATTTTTCTAAAGAATTGTATTATTGATTTAAAAATAATTGCATTTCTTAAAAAATTAATTTTTGTATGGGGTTTTTGCTAATATTGTTCTATTTTTATTATTTTTTTCAATAATTAAATTCAATTATAATTAAATTCATTGAAAAGTTAATATTTTCTGAAATTTCAAATTGAAACTTTCTGATAAATTCATCTGCGCAGGAAAATTGTAAACGTCTCTTTAAAATTTAATTAATTTTGTAAAAATAATGTAAAATTATTCTTTTAATGATTTATAGGTAATATACTAACTTGATAAGAATTAAGTTACTATTGGGGATATTATTATTTCCATTGAATTAAAATACACGTTTTTAAAATTTTATCAATTATTAAGCAAATGAATGCGGAAGTTTAAAAAAAATATAAAAAAAAAGGAGAAGAAGATAATTATTATTGATTGATGAGTAAATTTACTGGAGCAAGAAGAGCATGCTTGAATGAGGAAGTGATTAAAGAGTCCCAACATAAGAAATATACACAAGTTTGATGATTGGAAAATGTATACGCATCAGGAGGAGGAGGAGGAGGAGAAAATAAATAAAAAATAACAAATCGTGATGTTTGGGAACGAGGATGAAAAAAAAAAAAAGAAAGAAAGCACATAGTCATATTATTATCATCGCAAACTCACTTGCAGTTCGTAGAAGAAGATTTTATCCGCTCCGAGAAGTCCAATGAGTTCGATCCACTCAACGAGTCGAACAGATAAATCCTCATGAAGGAAGTCCAGTCCCTTAACGCAAACAGCGAAATCTTTCTTCTTTTCTGGCTTATTATAAATCACCCGCAGATTATTGGAAGCAGTATCGCAGACCTTCTCCACCAAAGACACGGAAGCTGGCGGACCTTTTTGCCAATGAGTCTGCGGTATCCTGCAAGCGATCACGTAAGGCTGATAGATACCCTGCTTATAATTGCCCCACTTGGGAAACCAGATATACTTGTACTCGAGAATTTCAACAACCTTAGGTTCACGCTCGCCGTCATACCACAACTGACAATAGGTCTTGATTGTAGGCGCAATTCTATCAATCATCCCAACCATTCTGATGGCGGGTCCAATTTTCGACAACTTCCTCACATCGTAATAGGCGCCGAACAATTGAAAAGTCCCATTACTAGTCCTCAGCGATTGCCAGTAGATGTTATTAAATTCTAAATCGTAAATACCGGGATACTTGGCAATGCAAGCACTTTTATTTGTCTTCGCCGCTTTATTGCTGCTCGTACTGCTTAAAAATTTACTATTTTTATTCCAGTAGGCCACCGGGAGGCTGGGCAAACGATCCTCGATGTCCTGAATGAGTTCGTCTTCGGATTTCAGTGGTCGCTTATCGAGAAGTGGATCCAAATTGAATGGCATTTTCGTGACCGAACTTCGTTCCTGATTGAGGAGTGTGTAGCTAGAGCCAGAGCCAGAGCCAGATGTGGAATTATCTCCTCGATAATTGCCGAATTTCATGACTGAGAAGAGTTTGAGGAAGAAATTCGATTCTCTTGGATTCTGAACTGATTGTTCTTGTTTGAAATTATTGACAGTCACGCCCTCGCTGTCAATGGCATTGTTCACGTGTAGAATACTGTTTTCAGCGTAACGAAATTGTAGTGTGGCTATCATCACGAGGCCCCATGCAAAGGCAAAGACCAAAGCTCTGCGGACACATCTTGATGGTCTTCCGCTGATGCAACTTTGTAGCATCCTCAATGTCAGTCTTGTTACTTCCGTCCAGACACGCTGAATCATTTGCTAAATCACCTGCAACAGAATTTTACGGTTCAATTCATTTTTTTTATTATTATAATTATCTTTTCGTTCTTAAGTGCTAAAAATTCAAACTTTTTTCTTATTCAGTTTTATAATATTTTACAGTTTTAATCTGAAACATTATTTCACTACATTTTTTTATTTGCACAATTTTAAATTCACTAATATAGATAAAATAGGCATGGAAAATTATTCTCATGTTCCTAAAGTTTAGAACTTTCAAATGAACGTCAATATTTTTTGTTGTTTCTTCTAATTTGTATTTTATTTACAAAAAAAATTATTTCTTAGATTGAAACAAATTAATTTGTACACGAAAAAAAGATCTCTAACTGGAACAGCGATGACTTTCGCTAAAATGGCGAAAATATTCGTTGAAATAGCGAAAGTATTCCCTGCAATAATTAAAAATTTCGCTAATATAGTGAAATTTGTATATAGTTGTTCCAGGTGAAGATTTTTTTTCGTGTATTCTATTTACAAAAAAATTATTATTTGGATTACCTAAAACAAATTAATTTGTATTTTATTAACAAAAAAAATTATTTTTTAGATTAAAACAAATTAATTCTAAACATATTATTGTTTAATTTTAATTATTTTTATTTTTTCGATAGCAATTTTCGAAAACACTTGAGGTGAAAAAAAAATTTCAGTTAATTTAATAACGTTTGAAACTTAAGCTCCATTTGTTCTCAATAATTTTAATAGATTTCTTTTAGAAACAATTCAATTCTATTCCAAATTTGTTCGAAATTGAATTATTTTCAATATTTTTGCTATTTTAGTAAAATTCCTCCGCAAAGAATTCAATTCTATGAAGGAATGTTAAAAAACTCTTCGGAAACGTACGATTACTTTTCTTAACAATAAAATTTGTATGGAAATTAATTATGTCGAGGAAATTAAAAAAAATAATTGAATTCCTATGAAACTTTGATTATCTGTGAAAATAATAAATAAATGTTTGCGTAAGAATTTCAATAGATTTCTTTTTAAATAATTGAATTACTTTGGAAATATATTTATTCAAATAGTAATTATTGAAAATCATTGAATTTGGGGAATAGTCTTGAAAAATAATTGAAATTTTGCCATATTTATTGAAATTTTTGACAATTATTGAATTTTGGTGAAGAATTTTATTATTTTTAAAGATAATTGAAATTTTTACTGAAAAATTTTAACAGAATTGAATTTTTAGGTAGAATTTTATTTTTAATAAAAATAATTGAATATTTTTGCAGAATTTTCTTAAAACTCTTGAAAATAATCGAATTTCTCCTAAAAAATTTATTATTTTTGAAAATAATTTAATTTCTCAGTAAAATTTTGTTATTTAAAAAAATAATGAAATTTTCGTCAAGAACTGTGTTTAAAATTTGTTAAAAAATTAAATTCTTTCGAGAAATTTAATAAAAATAATTCAATTCTTTCGAAAATATTATTTACTAAAATATTAATTATTGAAAATCATTGAATTTGGGAAATAGTTTTGAAAAATAATTGAAATTTTACCATATTTATTAAAATTTTTTATAATTACTGAATTTTGATAAAGAATTTTATTATCTTTGGAGATAATTCAATTATTTTCATAAATAACGAAATATTTTTGATAAATTCAATTATTTTTAATATAATTTTAATGAAATTCTTGTCAAAAATTCAACTTTTATAAATTAAATTAAATTTTCCTAAAAATTCAATTATTTCAAATGTTGAAAATTTTTTTTTGAAATATAATTCAATTTTTTAATAAATTTCACATTATTTTGGAAAAATCCAATTGTTTTGAATATAATAATTGGAATAAGTAATTGAATGATTCAATATATAATTTTAATAAAATCTTCGTATTGATTTTCAGTTATTTTCATAAATAAAATTTCTTAAAATAATTCGTATTTTTCTAGAAAATTTTAATAAAAATTCTTGAAAAAGTTCAAGTATTCTTGAAAATTTTAATAAAATTGAATTATATTTCCAATTATTTGAAAATTTTGTCTTGAATTGAAATATGGTTTATATGGTTTATATATTTCTTTATTTAAACAATTTTTTTACTAATAAATGTGAAAATTGAAAAATTGTATTGAACATGACGAAAAATGATTTATTATTATTATTTATTATTATTTAAAAATAACAAATGTTCGGAGAGTGGAGGTTTTCCCCGTATTTTCTATAAAGAATTTGACATTATTTGCTATTCATAAATTATTTACCTTATAAGTTTAGAATATTATCTTCACTATAAAGTATAGTAATTATTATAGAACTGTTTCTTTCTTAAAATTCATTCTTCTATACGTTATATATTAATTCACTTTATTCTCTCAACTTTTTTGCTATTCTTCGTATTACTTTTTTTTCCCCACTTCCGTATAAAACAGGTTAATTTTAACCTTGCAGAACCAGATTTTTTCGCCGCATTTGATTTGTTCTCATTGCTTTATATTTCATTTACTTTTATCATCTCTTTTACTTACTACCAGTTAGCCTTCACAGTCACCCCTTTCTGACTTTTTGTTCTTCTTTTCTCTTTTCCAATTATTTATCAACTTTATGAATATTCAATTGATTTTCAATAATTTATTTATTTCCTGTCAAAAAAAGTATCGATTTTTTCCGATAGTTCACAAACAAAATAATTTTCTAGTTTTGTGGGTATATTGATACATATAATGTATTCATACGGAAACCAAGTATATGATTCATTCGGCAAATTGATTAAAGTTTACTGTTTACTGTACAAATACAAACGTCAGCAGTCTGACATTTAATTATATTTTTAACTTTGATATACTGCATGTATAAAAACTTTTTCAGTCTAGAGCAGTCGCGTTTAGATTGTCGATGTGGTCTATATTATACTAAAACCATTGCTGGCGCGTGAAAATTAGGATTTATTATCTCTTCGATAGCAAAGAAAAAAAATGTTTTTCTTTCAAAAGAATTTTCGTTTAGATAATTTTTGAAAATTTGGAGATTAAACAAAAAATTTCTTATCAAGTCGATTGCTACTTCTTCTTTGTATATCAATACTGCTTAAATATATAGATCAAGTTGGATATTTAAATTGACTCACTAATTCTAAGCCAAGGTTCAATTTAACTTTCCAATGAAAGCCGTTTAACTTTATTTCGAAACACAAACAAAATATTATTTCTTATTGTATCTCAGATACTTCACTATATATCGTTTTTGCCATTCATAAAGTGACACTCACTTTGGTTTTGCATAATGAAACAAAAAATTAATTTAAAAAAAATATATATATTTTTACTGTCTCAAAAAGTAATTTTATCCATTTTATATCTGAAATCAAAATTACTATACCGCAATATTTTTTTAAGATCGAATTAATCGTAATTGGATCGCAGTTTGGTGGAAAAAGTGAATTGACTTCGAGTTTTTTGCATTAAATTTACATTCAATTACGCACTAAATTATTATATCATAATGAATTTACATTAAATTTACTTTACGAATTTACACTTTGAACTATATTTTACTGCTCCGTTCCTTACAAGTTTCAAATGAAGGTTAAATGATGAGAGTAATATATTTCTATTAAAAAAGGTCCCTTCATAAAGAAATCTAGGTCGGATAAACTAAATGATTGTACAATAGTGCAAAAACTAAAATAGAAATAAGTAACTTTTTCCACTCTCCAAACCTAAAAAATAATTAGGTTTTTAGCAAAAATTTAAATAAAATACTTTACAAAAATTCAATTCATTTTACAAAAAAAAACTTTTGCAGTAATTCAATTATTCTTGTGAAAATTTCAATTATTTTCAAAAATATTCCCCCATTTAATGATTTTTCATTTTTCAAAATATTGTCAATAAAATATTCTTTTCGAAATTCCAATGATTTTCAAAAAACATTCTTCACTCTGAAAAAAAGGTATTTGATTCAAATAACCGATTATTTGACTATTATCAAATAAATTTTTACTTAAATCGAATAATTTTTATTTGAATCAAATATTTCAGTATTTGAAGCAAATATTATTTAATAATAATTTGCATTTGAATACAATATTTTAGTGTTTAAAGCAAAAATTATTAAATAATTTGCATTTGAGTATAATATTTCAGTATTTAAAGCAAATATTATTCAATTGATTCACATAAAAATTATTTGATTCAAGTAAATATTTATTTAGTATAATAGTCAAATAATTGGTTCTTTGTATCAAAAAAAATTTTTTTAGTACAATTATTCAAATGATTTTCAAAATTTTTGTCAACATTTTAATTATTTTCAGAAATATTTCGCAATTTCATGATTTTCAAAGATTTTAATATAAAATTCTTGTCAAAATTTCAATGATTTTTAAAAATATTCTCCAATTCAATGATTTTCCAAATTTTAAATAAAATTCCAGTCAAAATTTCAATTATTTTCAAATATATTCCCCAATTCAATGATTTTAAAAGATTTTAATGTAAAATTCTTGTCAAAATTTCAATGATTTTCAAAAATATTCCCCAATTCAATGATTTTCCAAATTTTAAATAAAATTCTAGTCAAAAATTTAATGATTTTCAAAAAAGATTCCCCAATTCAATGATTTTCCAAATTTTTAATAAAATTCTTGTCATAATCTCAACTATTTTTAAAAATATTCCCCAATTCAACGATTTCCTAAATTTTTAATATAAAATTCTTGTCAAAATTTAAAGTATTTTCTAAGATGTTCGCTATTCAATGATTTCCAACATTTATTCAATAAAACGAAATATAATTGACAAAAGGCTTTTCTGAAAAACAGTTGAAATAGAAGAATTTTGAAACAAGAATAAGAAGAAGAAGAAGAAGAACAAGAAGTAGACCTTTTGCAAAAAAGTATCGATACTAAAGTTTCAATAGACTCGTACTTGAAGGAGGACGGACAAGTACGGATTATACATAAACTACATTCTAACGGTAAAGAGAAATATCGTCAATATTCACTTGGACAAAGGCAAAAGGGAAAATTGATAACAAATTACCGAAGAACAACGACTGCATTTTTTTTTTGCTTTTTTCTTTTGAATATGATGCGAGTATAAGAAAGGAAGAAATAATGAGTTGAAAAAGAAATCCACAATATGACTGCAATATGGTATTGTATATACATTGAGACGAGAGGATAATTGAAGATGCAGCATGGAGAAGAGGAGGTTAAGGTAGCCTTCCTCGTTGTCGCGGCCAGTCGCGGCTTGATAGCATGCTGGAATGAAGGCAAAAGGGAGGTGCAAAAGGTGAAAAACGGTATGCGATCAGCATAACCGGTTTCCTCTCGCACTGAGAGTCTCCACTGATGCGAGCTCCGAATAACCAAACAACGGGGTTCCCGCTGACAGGGTCGCTCGCTTTCCCGATGTTAATTTCCTTTATATACAGTTGCTGATATGCAATGACAAATGTGTATACCATTCATTTCTCCAAAAAAGAAAATTAAATAAAAAAAAGAAACAAGAAGGGAAACAATCTCAGGGTAAGAGGGGGGAAACTCCAGAAATAGAAACTTGCTCGATAGGGACTCACTTAATTCAACACCCATATAGCAATAACTGCATCCTACGTACAAACTATAACAATACGTAATAACATTAAAAATTTATCGATAAGTAAATTTCCTCCGTTTTTCCAATTTTTTTATTTTCCTCTAGAGTCAAATTTCAATCGTCTTTCCTGTATTGCCGCAAATGTCAGAAAAAAATTAGTAAATTCAGAATAAAGTCAGGAAAAGGGTCAAATTTTCTAAAAATTAAATTCAAAAATTCCTCATAGGGAAATGTGGGGAAAGATTTTGTTTTTTAACAAACTGGGAAAAAATTTTGAATTCAAAAGAAAATTCCGAATTTTTGTCCTTTCTCAGTTTGCCTCTTATATACGCACCAAGAAAATATTTGATTCAAACATATTTTGTTTAAATCAAACTTAAAATATCTTTGCCATACAGTCAAACATTATTTAAGTTTAATTCAAACATATTTCTTTGTTCATTTAAAGAAATAATATATTCAATTCCAACTTAAGTTGTGGTTGATTTAAAATTGTTTATAACCAGCTTTTAAGTTTGAATCGAACATTAAATGTGACACGATCTGAAAAAAGGGACCTTAGAAGCAAATCACTTTAAGGTTATGTTAGTGTTACATTTTTGTTGATTAAAAATTTCTTTTTACTTTTTGTAAATTAAAAGCAGTGTTTATTAAATATTTCAGTTATAATGAAAAGTTAAACATTAATGATTCACATTAACGGCTGATAATTTTTTTGTATTTTCGTTTAAAAAATTCCAAACATAACCTATAATTTTTTTGCTTCTAAGGTCCCTTTCTTCAGATCGCGTCACAAATTGAATATAATTATTGAAACAAATAATATTTTTTAATCAAAGCAGTAGATATTTTTTAAATATTGGGATTAAACTTACAAACTAATTTTAATTAAACAAAATTACTTTAAATTATTTTTCTATTTAAATTAAGTATATAATGTTTTCTCATTGAAATTAGGAAAAACTTCTAATATGCAAAACCATTCAACAATTTTTTTTTTTGATTGTTTTGTGGCAACCCTGCGATTACAGAACCGTTATTATTAAATTTTGAAAGCAATATGCAAATTGAAAACTCTCCAAATAAAAGTCAAGTATAATTAGACGGCAACTTTCTTTTATATATATGTATATATAAGTATTTTACTAGTGATCATTTCATTTCAATAAAAATTGTCAAACTCGATACACTCGATGGTTCATGGTAGCTGGGAGAGAAATTCATTATACATGATGAAATAGATGAATCAAAAAGAGGACAAATCTCATGTGACCAGAAAAAAGATTTTAGAAACATTCAAAATATTTCATTTCTTTCTCTTTCTCTTCATTTTTCTTTTTTTCCTCTCTTCTGATAGTGAATAAAAATTCATTATTGTAAAAAAAATTTCTATTAATTCAAGTCAAAGAATTAAAAATTAATTAATAAAAAATTGAATTATATTACAAAAAAATTCTTTTTTAACGTTTGAAATAATTCAATTTTTGTGAAAATTTAATTTTTGACAAGAATTTCATTAAAATTTGATTCAAAATAATTGAATTTATCTAAAACTTTTGTTATTTATGAAAATCATTGAATTGAGTAATATTTTTGAAAATCATTGAAATTTAACACAAGAATTAAATTAAATTAAATTATTTTCATAAATAATAATAAAAATTATAGCAGAACTTCAATTATTTCTAAAATAATTAAATTTTAAACAAAAGTTTAATAATTTTTACGAATTTTAATATAATTCTCATATACAAAAATTCAATTATTTTTATAAATAATAAAATTCTTCACAAAAAATCAATTTCTTTAACTAATTTTCTTGAAAATGTTTAAAAATTAAAAAAAAAATTTTTTAATAAAATTCTTCATAACTATTGAAATTATCATTAAAAGAAAAATTTTTAATAGATATTTGTAATTAAAGAATATTTGCGAATAATGGAAAATTACAGAAAAATAGAGAAAATTAAATTCGTAAAGAAATGGATTTATGCGGTTAAAATTTAATTTTCAAAGCATGGGTGCCATTTGTACGTTTAGAATTGTATTTGGCATTTGTCACGCACATATATATACTAATCATGACATGAAATGTTAATGACGAAAGTTGACTGATATATACATTAAAGAATTATTCTGGTCGTGTTTTAACAGTTTAAATTCCCAGTTCTCTTTGATCGTGGAAAGCTGCAAATAAGCGAGAGATGTTGCTCTCTGCTCCAATTGCGAATGCGTGCTAATTAGTAGAGTACGATTTCTCTGTATTTTGCTCATCATATATGTGATGTCTTATCGTCGTCTTTTCTTCTGCTAAATCTATACATGGATGTGCGGAACTTTTACTCATTTCTTTGATGGCTATTACAAACAATAACTGTCCTCAGCAGAAAATGACAAAATAACACATTTTACGAAATAAAATGACAAAATTACACATTTTATAAACTAAAATGACAAAAAAAAGTATTTTTATTAAGTTCGTACTATATTATCATTTGTCATTAAATGGGCTAAAAAGTAATGGGTTTGATAATGTAATGATAATGAAATAATATTGTATTGATAATGTAATGATATTACAATGATATTGCAATGATATTGCATTGATATTGTAACGATATTTTAAAGATTTTGTAACGATATTGCAATAATATAGTAATAATATTGTAACGTAATATTAAAAAAAATCCGTAACTGTAAAAACAGGTCTAAGAAGAGACTACTGTTAATTATTCCCTTTTACACATTATCAGTCAATTTTCTTTTGTGATTTATTAATAAGGCGATGTTTCCCTATTAAATTCTTATCTCACACTGCATTCTGTTGTATATGAATGAGATCCGTATGAGTTGGCATCTCGTCAATTTTTTTTTCTAATTACATAAGAAGTTACAGTTTCCTTTGTGCTTTTTTTTTAATGATAGTTATCGAACAACTATATGGAAGCAATTGAACCAGAATAATATAATAATGCCGCTGTTGCTGCTGCCGCGAACGGGATGCAAATTATAACAGTTTAGCTTCCCGCCGAGTAGAACGTGTGTGGTGGGTAATTGGTGTATAGGGTTCTAAATAAGTGACTTGCTGATGCAGTTCATGGGACAGGAAGAAGAAGAAGAACAGATCCCATATGACGACCCAGTTACGAACATATAAGACCAACTCTTGAGGAAGTCTTATAGGTGCTTCTCTTAGCTCTTTTTACAAGGGGAATACGATGCTCATAATTAAAAGTCCATAATCGCCCCTTATTTTTGCAAGCAAATAGTTTCCTTTTTTCCCCTTGAGGCAGAAATCTGAATACTGTGTTCATCATTTTTAACTGAAGGTTGCTACAGAAGATGATATTCAGATCGTTTATATCATCAAAACTATAGTCTTGTTCCAGATGATGGAAATTATAACAGAAAATTTACTGTTACGGAATCTAATCATTATCATTGAATTGAATAGAATTGCAATTTAAAATTTGAAATTATAAAATTCTAAAGAAAATACGATTATACTCTTGATATTTAAGAATTAGTTCCATTGCAGAGCGAGTTTATTAATTTTCATGAGTTGTGGTAATCAATTAGGATCTTCTTTGTTGTATTTATACATTAACAGTACTGCATTTCTCATGCACTGATTTTTTCCACATTTTTACCACTATTACACAAAATCAGCCCTAGAATTCCATTATCTATTATACAAAATAAAGTTGAAAACGCAGTTTATTTCACTGTCCATTGATTCCGCATAATGTTTATGATCTCTGAAATATCAATATTCAGTGTACCATAATTTAATAGTTCTGAATGCAATCGTCTGCTATGAATATCCGCTTTAAATATTATACACACATTCATCTTCGGAATATTATGTCATAAAAAGATGAAGTATATTTTTGCGCTCATTTTACAATCAGACATTTACTGTGTGATCTCTTCTCTCGTCGCGTATATATATATAGGAAATTGTATGCTTGAGAAATATGTCGGATAACCGTTAATGCAAAGGGAAGCTGTGAACAAAAATAATGATTATTTTATCTTCAGTTCCATTATATGAGGAGGAAAATAAGAGAAAAATGTCATTCCAGTTTCCCTTGACTTTGTATTTATATAGATATAAATGAATATTACAGTTTCAAGTTTCCTGTTCAAAAATTCGAACTTTTTTTTTCTATTTCCATGTAATCCATACTCTTAATGCAATTTTTATCTCTTATCGCATTATTAATATCTTTTTCTATAGCTTTCATATTGTGCCATTAAAAACACATTACGGAGCATAACAATATGTATTTAATGAGGTTTCATTTGTCTTCTCAGACTGAAGATTCCTTTCATAGGAATTTTGTTCTTTCGAACAAAAATGGTAGAGTTTCCTTTTCCAAATATAAGAAAAAGTGTGCAGTTTTCTTTATAATGAAACTGAAACACTTTAAGTTTCATCAAATTACAAAAGTTCGGTATATTTTCTATATGTAAAAAGCTAGCACCTCGTTATCTTTGAACAAAAGCAATGTTAATTTTTAAAAACAGTTGCTGATATGTGAGCGCGTGTTACATCATATTTTGAACAAGAAAAATATGTTAATTTTTAACAGTGTACGTGTGGTGATGAATACAAAAATTTTTTTTTTTTCTAAAATTTAGAATGTTAAAATTCGTTTTTTTTTCTCTATAAACTTGAAAGTGCATATATACATTGTAAAGTATGAATCTTATCACACATCGCTAGGAATTATAGTAACCCAGTGACCTACGGGAGATCCTCGGAACCGTTACCGTTGAATAACGTAGTTGCGCTCTCCAATGCACCTCATAAGTCTTCATCCTGCTTCGTATTATAGATTGTGCCGCGCCAATTTCAGCACTGTATTTTAATAAACGAATGCGTCAAGGCGCACTCGATCCGCACCATTGCAGAATTATCATTCGCATCACAAAAACACTACTCCAACTTTTGTACCATTCACATTTGTTACTAGCATTTGTTACCATCATTTTTACAAACAATTATTACTATCATTCTTTACTATCATTCTTTACTATCATTTATTGCTATCATTTCACTGTTAACATGAAAGTATCAAATGGCAACGAATTGATACCAAAAATGTTGTAATTTTCGCAAAAGTTCTTTGACAATTTTCAAATTCATTTTTTTACAATATTTAATTTTACGAAATTTCCATTATTAGTTAAATTCTTTTATTAAATAAATATTAGAAAATAGAAACTGAAAATAGTGTTAAAAAACTCAATTTTACTTTTTCAAACAAATTAATTACAAAATTCAATTATTTTTTAAAATTCATGCTATATTGCTTTTAATATTCAATGATTATCTAAAATTTTAACTGAAATTCATTTTTATGAAATAAAATTCAATTTTTATTAGAATATTCTACTAGAATTCAACTATTTAAATAAAAATAAAACGCAATTAAATAATTTATTGAAGAATTGAACGTTTCTTAAAATTCAATTCCCATAAAAAATTGTTATCAACAAAATGATCAAATACTTCAATTCTATTGACGAATTTTAATAAAAATTTTAAGAATAATTACATTTTTAGAGAAATTCGATTAAAATTGTATTCAAAATAATTGAAATTCTGCATTGAATTTTATTATTTATGAAAATAATTGAATTCTTGCGAAGAATTTTATTAAAATTTTCAAAAATAATTAAATTCTTGTAAAAAATTAACAGGAATTAAATTATTTTTAAAATTTTTAATAAAATTCTTGGCATAAAATAAAAATAACAAAACTCGTAGCAGATCTTTAATTACTTTTAGAAATTTTAATAAAATTATTCGCAAGAATTTAAATATTTTCGTAAAGTAATAAAAATCTTTGCAGGGAATCAATTATTTTCAATATAGTCTTAATAAAATTCTTCGCAAGAATTCAATTATTTTAAGAAATATTGGAATTTTAGGAGAAATTCAAACATTTTAAAAAGTTTTGATACAATTTTTTTTGGTGGAAATTCAATTATTTTTAAGACAATTTTAAGAAATTTCTCAAATTCAATTCTTTTTAAAATTTTAATGAAATTTTTCGAAAAAATTTAATTATTATAATCTAAGATTTTAACTGAAATCTATTTTTAAATCAATGTTTATCAGAAAATTCTACGAGCATTAAATTATTTAAATACAAAAATAAATAATTTATCAAATAATTGAATCTTTCTTGGAATTCAATTCACATTAAAAATTTTATAAACCAATTTTTAAGCAATTAAATTCTTTAAGCGAATTTTAATAAAATTGTAAAGAATTTTTTCGAGGAATTCGATTAAAGTTCTATTTAAAAAAAATTGAATTCCTAAAAAGAATTTTATTATTTACGAAAATAATTGAATCCCGGTAAAATTTTATTATGAAAATAGTTGAATGATTGCGAAGAAATTTATAAAAAAATTTTGTTATCAATGAAATTCTTGTGAAATTTTTATTATTTTTTGAAAATAATTAATAATTTTTGTAGAATTTTGTTAAATTTTTTTTTAAATAATTAAATTTTTTTGGTAAATTTAATAAAAACAGTAGATATTGAACAATATTTAATTTTTGCGAAGAATATTATTACTTTTGAAAATAATTCAAATTTTGCAATGAATTTTATTAAAATTTTTGAAAATAATTGAATTTTATTACTTTAGAAATTAATTGAATTCGTGTGATAAATATTGTTAATTATGAAAATAATTGAAATTTTTTAATGAATTTTAATAAAATTTTTTGAAAATAATTGAATTTTGTTGAAGAATTTTGCTATTTATTTATACAGATAATTGAAAATATTGACAATGTTTTTTAGTTTTTTTTGAAAATATATGAATTTCGGAGAAGAATTTTAATATTTCTAAAGATAATTGAAATTTTGACGAGAATTAAAAAAAAATTTTGAACATAATTGAATTTTTGCGAAGAATCTTATTACTTTTAAAAATAATTGAATTTCTTCAATCATTTGTAATTTCTCCAAAATTCTCCAAATTATATCGTACAATTTACGAACTTTTCATCCTTTTTGAATGAAATTACGGACTTTACGGACCTTTTTTTTTAAAACGGACTTTTACGGACTTGAAGCAAAGTTATGTAATATAAAATCAAAGACCAACGAAAGCAGATTATTTTTGAGATTCTAATCAATCTCATTGCGATTTCCATCTCGAGATATTAATGAGAAGACAAACAATAATAAAAACAAATTTAATTGAAGAGTGTTTTAATCCAAGCATTACCTATAACACAAATTCGACATTTCCTTGACAATAAACTTGAACTTGAACAGCATTCCTAAACGTCCAAACATTAGCTCTTCTTTAAAAACAGCTAAACTTTCCTTGCAGTATGTAAATTTATTTCGTCCCCCACTAAAAAACTAAAAAAAGTCCTAAAACTCCCTTATGTATTTTTTTTAAATTTAGTCAAAGTGTGCCAAGTACCAAACCTTCTGGATCAAAAATCAATAAGAACATGTCTGATAGATACCTCTTACAACCTATATATATACATAATCATCTTTAAAATGACTTTTTAAGCGATTAAAAAGTAAAAAAAAATTTTATAGAAAAAACGATATAACGATATATACTGATAGACCTTTAATGCAGGAAGGCATTTCAATTAATTTTCAGCTATGAGGGAGATATTTAGTAAATGATTTTCTACATTAGTTTGATAGTGAATATTATTTTATGTTGCACTTCTCGCCGATCGTTAATGTGCAATAAAGTATTTATATTCGATTATTTTGTACATGTCTATATTATTGAATATGTAAATAGTGTCTAATACAAATTCGATATTGTTTTATGTCATTTATAGTTTGAATGGAATGCTTTTATTGACGTGTCGTGCGAAGCTCATGCTCGTGCATCTCAGAAACGCTTGTCGCTTCCTCTCATTATTATGCAAACGAGGATGGAGAATTATTATACAGAGTTATTGACACTGAATACGTGCACTAATTATAAGCACCTTCATTTTTACATCTACATTTTTTTATCTCTAGACAAAAGTATTTATTATTGGGAAAAATCTCATCCGTTTCTAATAAAATTTCTATTATAGTAATTTTGGATCTTTAAGTATTCTTAATCTCTATTCAAAAATACTCATTGGGTATGTTTCTAATTTGTGTTTTTTCTTTCTTTTCGTCTTTTTTGACAATATTTTTAACATTGCTGTGGAACTTTTTTCTTCACTATCATTAATTATAGAAATCTTTACAGTTGCTTGAAGATATCACTTAATTTTTTGCCGCGCTGAAATTTAATTCTCCTGTGGTTTAAAGACTGTTATTGAATTTTATTACAGTAGTCTATACATAGTAAGGATCGTTTTTTTTTAGATCGCTTTTAAGGAAGAAATCTTTCGCAAATTAAAAACGTCATGATAAAGTTATTAAAGTCCGCAACGATTTTAAAAAGTAAAAGTAAAAAGTATCCTTCTTGGAACGTAGCAAACTTTACTCCAAAAGTATAGTAAAAGTAACCAGAAATGCCTAATTCAGAAAATTTTTTCCGAAACAAACAAAAATGTTGTAAAAGTAACTTTTTCTCCACGACCTTGAATTTTTATAGGTGAATAATTTTTGAAGAAATAATAAAGTAATTTCTTGGAGAACTGCGACAGGGAATTAAAATCCAAAGCCGAAATAATAAATATTCTGTCGCTTTTAAAAAAAAATGTTTTCCGCTTAACAAATTTTTTTTTAAAGATCGTAAAGTTCGGATCTTGATTTACAGTTCGGATGTATAATCGACATTCTACTGTATATTTTGATCATATAAATTTAACAAGCATCCATAAACTGTGTATATGTATACGACATCACATTGCCCAATAATCATTACAAACAATTATTAATATATATCTAGAAATTTGAATGCTGACATCCTGTTTAGTAATCGGAAATTTGAAAATGATTTTATTAATAATGATTGTATTAATAAAATACTAGAAAAAATCTTAATGTGAATAAGAATATTAAATTTTTTCTTGCACAAATATATTGTTTTTGGTGACTTTTTACATCATCGACGGATTTGTATGCTAAGTGATTATTATCAATCGACAAATTATCGTCAGATCGAAAAAAGAGCAAATCTGATTTGGAAAAAACAATTGATTTTTTTTCCTTTGTGAAAGGCGCGAGATGACAAGATGTGACAGAATGAAATCTATCTGCTTAACGTGTCAATTACTTTGGAGAATGAAAATAACTGTGACCCTATTATATCAATTATAAAATGAAACAGTAGTTTCTATGCCCTGCTGTGTTAAGGGTATATAAAGATGCATCAATTTGAGTGTAAAATAACGCGAGTCACAATTATTAATCAATTGAAAATAAAAGTTCATTCAGAATATAAATATTAGAAATTGAATTTAATCTTTCTGTTTCGAGAAAAAAAATACTTTTGTCAAAGAAATGATTAATTTTCGGATGGAAATTACCTTTGTCCTGTGGCAAATGAATAAGTTTTCCAAAAGAAATTACTTCTTCGAAATATAGATCATACTTTAAAAATGTTTTAATGTTAAATTCAAAAAATTTATGTTAAATGTTTGAAAAAAGTAAAGTGTCGAAAAAATGAAAAGAAATGTTAGAGATATCGACTTACTTATGAATTAATATGAAGTCGGTCACAAGTTATTATCGGTTGCAATATATAGTCGAACGAAATTGTCCTCTTAATTTTTCTATATTTACTTTCCGTCACTGTCGTTTGTACTTTCGTTTAGCGATGACATTTTCGAAAATGTCATTCTCTGTCCAGGTTCTGTCATTTGGTTAAAAAGAGCGTGTAAAAAGTTTCTTGATAATGAAAATGTGAGTCGTAATCTTTTATTTTTTGTCTTTAAAATTTTATTACAACTTCAGGTTAGTCGATAAGTGTCCGGCGTTGTACGTCATATTCAAAATATCTGACGATTCTACTATGCAATTTTAGATACAAAAGTATTGTCAGACTATTTTTATGCGGATAGTAGAAAATAATTACCGAACACAATAGAAAATTGTTTATCGAAAAGCAAAAATCGGAAATCGATCTCCAATCATATAGGCTCATCTTGTGTTTATAAATTATGTATCTAATGCTTTCTCGACATTACATTTCGTACTTCTTTTTCTCTCTATTTTTATTTTTTGAACATTCCAAAAGTAAAAATTAAGAGTTGCAATGTTTCAAAAGTAAAAATTGGGTGAAAATGAAGAGTTGTAATGTTCCAAAAGTAAAAATTGGGTAAAAATTAAGAGTTGCAATGCTCCAAAAAGAAAAATTGGCAAAATCGAAGAGTTGCAATGTTCCAAAAGTAAAAATTGGGTAAAAATTAAGAGTTGCAATGCTCAAAAAAAAATTGGGTAAAAATTAAGAGTTGCAATGTTCCAAAAGTAAAAATTGGGTAAAAATTAAGAGTTGCAATGTTCCAAAAGTAAAAATTGGGTGAAAACGAAGAGTTTAAATGTTCCAAAAGTAAAAATTGGGTGAAAACGAAGAATTTCAATGTTCCAAACGTTAAAAATTGGCTGAAATTGACAGGATTAAAAAGTAAAACAAAATTCACAAGCAGAGTGTGTACTCACCGAAAAATTTCTGGCGACTAAAAATTCAAAGTCCTTGGAAAGTTGCTCCATTCACTCGCCAAAGACATCCTGCCGGCTTCTTGCCCTCTGTGACTTATTTTTCATTTTACCCTTTTCTAAAAAAAATGCAATTGATCATTCCTTCATTGTGTGGAATATTTTTTTTTCTATTTTTGCCCTATATCCTCGATATGTTTTGCGCGATTCCGGCACAAGTTCTGAGAAGATAAGAAGAGTTCAAAACAAGGAGGACGATAGCCGACCTGATCGAACCCGATCGGGACAAAAATGGCAAACCAGCTGGCTTTGGGATCAGCCGGATATGGCTCTAAGAATCCCGAGAGAACTTTCTTCTTCTCCTTCTCTGACAACGACGACGACAACAAGGTTTATCCAAGTGGGCGTCATCAGCCTATCATCAATTTGATTTGCCAATAAATATGTGAAAATGTGTTTCTTTTTAGAGAATTGCTTTTTAAGGATCCTTTGGAACTGTTGAATCTTCTAAAACTCCGAATTCTTCTAAAACTTCTAAAACATCTGAATCTTCTGAAACTTCTGAATCTTCTGTAACTTTTGAATCTTCTAAAACATCTGAATCTTCTAAAACTTTTAAATCTTCTAGATCTTCTAAATCTGGTTTTCCACTGCTTAGAAGATAAATAGAGTGACAAGGGATGTGTCACGTGACACGCAGATGACTTCTCAGCTAGCTTCCCAGTTTAGGAATTTTATCACTTTTTCTTCCCACAGTCTGTTGCCACGTTTCTAGTATTTAAAAAAAGAAAAACTTTTAGCACCTTAGAAAAATTTTTAGTTTTGAAACTTTGCGGAAAAAACTGAAGGTTGAGTTTCTCCTCCGGTTCTAAATTCCCTTCGATAAAAAAAACCCGGTTTCTATAGTCAATTTTTCCAAACTGTTTCGATTGTTTTACAAATTTTTGAACAAGTGACAAAATGTAACGAAAACTAGGGGGAAGAATTAAAAATTGTTTCTTATCACAGATCAAGAAGGTCACGGCACTGAATTTGAAACGAAACGAAAATGATGATATCACACTTGGCACACAGTAAAACACACTCAATGAGATTAGGGTTGTTGGGAATAATTTAGAGAGAGGCGAGTGTAACATAAACCTCCTGATCTTGCGGCGTCTGGCCACAAACTACCGGCAAACCATGGCAGACGCCGTGCCGGACGAAGTCTTTCGTCGTTCGTCGAGTCTCGAGCGAAAGGAGGGTTTCCAGCAGAGTGGCCGGTCAGGTTTTCTGTCTTCATCGAACTCATGATCGACCTATGCCGAGAGGATGAGACTTTGAAAGCAGAAAAAGATGAGAGAGTTTATATGCTCTTGCCGAAGGAGAAAAAGAGACAAAGTGAGAAAGAGAGAGAGAGGAGAGAGAAATGCAGTCACGATATAACTTGCAATTCAAGTGGCCATTTAACAAAACGACAGAGTGTTATAAACACTTCACCTTATGTTACATTAATTTTTACCTATTCGGCCTGGAAAACCCTTAAAACTTGGGAAAAATGGTTAAAGTCCAAAAAATTAGGAAAAATGCAACGAAAAAGAAGCCTTTTAGTCAATGAACTTACATGCAATTTTGCATTTGGTTAAAACAATTTTTAGTCAATTGCAAAATAAAATTTAAAAGTTAAAATTAACTTCCAAAATTAAAATTAAATTAATTACACAAATAAATTTAATTCAAATAAGAAACATTAAAACATTAAATTATAATTAAAAAAACTAATCTTAAAAAATTAAATTAAATTAGAAAAAGAAACATTAAAACATTAAATTATAATTAAAAAAACATTTTTAAAAATTAATCTAAAAAATTTAATTAAATAAAAAAAAAGAAACATTAAAACATTAAATTATAATAAAAAAAAACATTTAAAACATTAATCTTAAATTAAATTAAATGAACAAAAGAATCATTATAAAACATTACATTATAATTAAAATACTTCCTCTATATGAGAAAGCAAAACATTAAAAAAAATTTTTTTATTTAAAATTAAAAGAAAAATTTTAAAAAATTTAATAAATATTGAATAATTAAATTCAGTGGAAAACTGAATTTAAGATATAAAACTGTTTTTTTTATTTTAAACCCAAAAATACGTTGAATTTAGGAAAAAACATGTTTGACTTTTAGGAAACAAAACATTATTTTTTTCTACTTTTGACAATAACTTCTTTTTTTTAAACTGATTCAAATTCAAGATCAAATGGTTCTAATTTGAAATTAAAAACTTTTTTTTATTTTAATTTTAAAATGAATTTTAAACTAGTGAAATTTGAAAGAAATTAGATTTTTAAATAATTTTAATAATTCAAATTCTTCTGGATATTAGTTGATTTTCTATAATATAATATATTTTTCATTATAACTTTTATAAAAATACATTTTTCATTTGTTTTTATAAAAATACAAAATTTTTCATTAAATTTATTTAAAATAATGGATTTATTAACCCCACAAAAAATTGAATTTTAGAAAAGTTTAAAATATATGAGTGTAGAAATTCAAATGTGTTAAAAAATTTTTTTTTCAAATCCTCGTGTCAATTTCAATTATTTTTATAAATTTAATAAAATTTTTCGTAGAAATTCAATAATGGTTGAAAGTTTTTTAAAATTCTAATAAAACATTCAAATTATCTTTTTAAAGAATGAAATTCTTGTTAAAATTTCAAATATTATCAAAAATTTTCATTAATTTATGTGGATTTAAAATATTTGTTATTTTATATTAAAATTTTCCAAAAAAATTAAATTATTTAAAACAATATTTTAATGAAATTTTATAAAAATAAAATTAATTAATAAAATATATATTAATTAATAAAAAATAAAAAAAATCAATTATTTAAAACAATGAATTTTCATAAAATTTTATGAAAAAAGCAATTATTATAATTAAAAATATATTTTTTTAAATTTTTCTCTAGAATTGAATTATTCTTATATAAATAACACAATTCTTCTCAGCAATAAATTTAATTATTTTCAAAAATTTTAATATTTTTAAAATTAATAAAATTATTTATATTTCTAGATCGAATTTAATTATTTTTAAGAAAATTATAAAAATTCATTAAGACTGAATTCATGTATTTTTAAAAATTCAGATTAATTCTTTAGAATAGAATTCAGTTATTTTCAGTATATACAATTGTAATTATATTCCTTCTGCAAACTTTAATTTATTTCGAAACAAAATTAAATTTACGTTTTTACATAAATTTTATTTTCTCAATATTTTTTTATATATAATTAATTGTTTCATAAGGTTTTTAAATTCAGTCAAAAATTATGTTAATTTAAACATTTCTAATTGTTTAAAAATTAGATTTAAAAGTAAGTTCTTTTTTACAATCTGCATAGAAATATCAAAAAAATAATATTTTAAGGGCATTTGAAACATTATGACGTCACAGTATAACCAAAGTATATGTTCTAAAGCCGTGACGTCATAATGGTTCAAATTCCCTTAAAATTGGTAAAAAATAGTTGCATTTTCAAAGAAAAACAATTATACATTAAATATCTATATATTTAATGTTTAATTATTCTGAATATAAAGTTTCATTAAATATATAAATGTACTTTATGAAAATGAGAATGTACCCACAATTAATGAATAATTCAATTCAACAATGATTATAAAACAGATGTACAAGATATAATATAAAATATATATTTGAACAAACCAAAACTAACGGACGCGTTTCTGATTTACTCTATGAAGTAAAAAAAAAAATTGCACATCCTCTATTTAATTAGTTATCTATATATGTATAAACATCATTAATGCACGTGTTTGATGCGCAGAAGAATAGCAAGTAGCGTTAAATACATTTATATATAAATGCCATGCGAATTATTGTTCTAATATACAATATCTGTTTTCATATTATAAATCACTTTTTTTTGCCATGAATCAGTATTTACAATTCTCTGTAATAAAAACAAAGATCCTCATGAAAATGTTTATAAGTTTTTTTTGTTTCTTTTTCTTCTCTTTTGTTCTGTTTTAATTATATTTTTTTATACAGTAGGAGAGAACAAGTTTTTTTTTTCTCTATATGTTCTAATATTATAAACATCATTTTATACTATTGTCATATATATATACCTGACCTCTATTTTTTTATGGTTAGGAGAATGATAAAAATAATTGTTTACGTGTATTTATTTCAGAAAATATGCGCGCGTATAGTGCGCAGCAATATAAGATACACTGAATTTATAAAAGTTCATTGGTTATTACTAGACTTTTAACAATTTTTAATTCCAAAAAGTTTATGCAGAAATATTTTTTATAAAAATTTATACAGTAATGTTTGTTCTCCTAATTGTAATCTTTCATTTTTATTTACAAATTTTATACAACATGTTTGTTTTTCAATTTCTAATCCTTAAAATAATTAGGTTCTTATAATTTTTATCAAGATGCAAGCAATTATAAATTTTTATTCTGTTATATTGGGAAATAAATTTGAAATCTTAAAAAATGGGGGACGAACTCTGTCGGGGCTCGAAACCCAGGACCTATCAATCGTTGGTTGACTACTTTTCCACTGAGCTACAAAGAATGTTTATCTAAATTTTTCTTTTTTCGTTTCAAATGTGTTACATCTTATGGTATATTCTATATTATATTGTAAATTATATTTTGTATTATATTATTTCGCATTTCTATTTTTGCGTTAAAATTAAATATTTACGTTAGGTAAATAATACACTATACAAGTATCGTGACATTGCTGCAGCAATTACAGATAAAAACATGCGAAGTCTGTCCGATTAAAATTTTTTTTCTCTTCCTCTCTTTATGTATACATAGAGAGAGAAAGAGGTCTTAGAGCTTCTTTGCACGTACATCCTTGCGTGTGCATCCTGCGCACTGTAATGTTAGAGACCCTCTCGTAAAGTCTTTGAATAAATGGCAGACATTCTTTTTAAAACTAGGGGAGAAGAAAGAAAAAGAAATAATAAAAACGAGAGAAGATGAAAAAGAAATCAGTTGATACTTAGGAGAAAACAAGAAGAGCATATAGAGACTATACTGAGAAGCGAATAGTTTTTTGTGTGTGCGAAATACTTTTCAGATTTAACCCGTATATACCTCTACTACATTTTTTGCTTTTACGAAATGGAATATATGATTCCATAAAAAAAAAACTTTTCAACTCTTATCGTCGTTTCAATTTCAATTGAAAAGTGCAAAATTGTGTATACCTACTTTTAATCGAAGAGAATTTTTCAAAATTTAACTTTCTAGCTAAAATGCGTTTCAAAATTTATTAGCTTTCTATTTAAAATGAACTTAAAATTAATTTAGGTTTTAAATTAAATGTAACATGAAATTAATTTAAACTTTTATATTTAAACTTAAAATTAAATTGTACTTTACATTAATTTTAAACTTAAAATTAAATTGTTCTTTACATTAATTTCAACTTTAATTTAAACCTAAAATTAAACCGTACTTTACATTAATTTAAACTTTAATTTAAACTCAAAATTAAATTGCACTTTACATTAATTTACATTTCAAATTAAATTTTAAATTATGTCTTAAATTTACTTTTATAAATTTTAATTTAACGGCCCAGGCGTCAATTCGGCCTTTAAGGGTCTCAAACTAGAGAAAAAAATGTAGTAGCAAAGCGTGAAAAATAGAAGATAGTAAAAAAATACAAAAATAGCGGTAAATGGTACATTTTTAGTTGACGAGTATTCGAAGTAAATGGGTATCTTTTTAACGATTTTTATATGCGACCCTAAAGGTTTTTTTTAACCGCATTCATGAATATATCACCAACCTTTACCACAAGTGATTTTAAATGACATATTCATATGATAAAAAGGGCTGCGCAAAATTTAGAGTCGAAATAACCGGTTTTTCCAGTTAAACCTAAATTTGGCGAGTATTCAATATAACTAGTGCAACTTTGTAGTTCTTATCGAATTACACACGCGCAGTGGTAAACAGGTACACTTATATTTCAATAAAAAAAAACAGTCCGTAAACATAATTTTATCCATTATTTAAAATTTAGAGAGTAATTTTTTTCTTCTAACTATATATCAGTGAATATTTAAAATAGGGTAAATTTCCCAAAACTCATTTTTATGACAATCCGATTTTCACTTTCAAATTAACGATCACAAGTTAAAATCCCCTCCTCCTTTCAGAGGGATAAGAATTAACCTTTCACCGCATTGAAAAAAAAATTTTATCTCTTTTTTTTATTTTTTACAGAACTCCTAAACCTAGATTATCAATCATTTTGAATATATATAATTGATTCATGTTATAAATGTAAAAAAAAACATTTCTCTAAACGGCTATTATTTGTGTTAATTTAAAAAAATATTTTTTTTCCAAATATACAGCATATGTGAACATACAGTGACAAATGTGGGAGAAAATTATTGTTACACACAGAAAATAATAATAGTTTTACTGCTGTCTAAGATATATACACACATGCCTTTCACTCTTTTGATGGACAGATCTGGAATACAAAATGTAAAAAATTCATAATAGCGTATTAAAGATCAAAGGGCATTATGTGTGAACCTATAAATACACATCAACACATATATATATCACATAAGCGAAAGATGCTGAAATATTTTTCTGACGAAATTTCAATTAATAATTATTGAATTTTTTAAATTTCACCCAAAGAATTTGTATTCTATTTATAAAAAAAATTCGATTAATTAAAAAATTTCAAATTTAGAATAATTGTCAGAAATGTGTGTACTTAATGATTTTCTTTCATCCTTGGAAAAATTTACATAAATGAAAAGATATAATAGTTTAATTATTTTTCTTTTAATTTCAGTGAAATTAGTCTTCGAGCATTTTTATAGTGACATTATTTTGATTTACAGAAATACAGTTCGCTTTTCGACTGTAAAAAATTTAAGGTTTTCTCGTTACCAAATTACTTTCTATAGACGCGGATCCAGCCGCACGATTACGTCCGTGTAATTAAAGTTATGCGGGAGTAGTATTTAAGTTTTTTTATTACTATTTCCTGCTTTATCATTAAATTTATATTTTGTTGTACTTTATTTGGATAAGCCTTGACAATAAATTTAAAAAATAAAAAAATTATTTGGAAAAGTATTAGTAAACATTTGAAACCAAAATCACTTTTTTCAACTAAAACTATATAATTATACAAATAAAATGTTTTCCTTGTAATCAATCTTCTTATTGTTACGTTTCTTATAACAATTTTACTCATTCACCACACTGTTATACAGAAAAGTATTTCCGGCAATTAAAAATTATAAGAGAAGGTAAAAATAACATGAAATTTACGACACCTTCAAATAGGCCTCTCCTCCACTCAAAAATTTACGTAAGATTATTACTATACATTTTTTTCAAGTTTAAACTCTTCTGCGGTGTAAATATTAGAAAAAAATATTTTTAGTAATTATTTTGTTTTCTAGGTATAGAAATTTTGAAATTTAATTTTTATATTCTCTCTCGTTAGTTTGTAAAGTTTGTGTTTTAATAGTCGACAATATTGCAAATGATATAATTGCAATTCATCTCCACAAACTTATGATCATGCATAACTTTCTTTCTCTAATAATAATACTAACTAACAACTTCACAATGTAACGATATGCATAAAGATTTCAAAAAAAAAAATGCTTAGGAATTACACAATCATGTATAAAACCATAAGTGAGTCAGAGAGACGTTTAAGATCATTAGGCGCATCAACTAAAGTGGAGAAAGATCCTTGATAAAAATTACTGCCTCAAAATGTTGTTGATTGCAAATTAGTATGCCCTTTTTTTTAAAAGATATATATAATTGACTTTAATTGTGTGATAATGATTGATTATTGTTTACAACTGTTCTCAACAATTAAACCTGAATTTGACATTTTAATCGTCATATATAGGAAAAAAAACAAAGTTTGAAACCCTTGTTGCATCTTAAAATCATTATTCAAAACAAATTGTATTTTAAAAAGATATTTTTGAATTTAAAGATGCGGCTTAAGTCATAACTTTAGGACTTAGAACAATTTAAAATTTTGAACATAGTACACTATAGGATAAGATAAGATAACAAACTATAGGATAAGATTCAGTCAAAAATGTTTGTGTAAATGGTTAGAGAATAAGCATTAAAAGTATTAAAAGAGAAACAAGCATTAAAAATATTAAAAGCACTACAGGAATCATAAGCATTAGAAACATTAAAAGCATCAGAAACATTAGAAGCATTAAAAATATTAAAAGCACCTAAAGCATTAGAAGCATTAAAATCATCAGAATCATGAAAAACATTGGAAGCATTAATAGTATTAAAAGCATTAGTAGCATCAGAAACATTAGAAGCATTGAAATTATTGAAAGCATCATAAGCATAAAAAGCATTAGAAACATTAGAAACATTAAAAGCATCAAGAACATTAAAAGTTTTAAATGCATTGGAAGAATCTGAAAAATTAAAGGCATTAAAAATATAAAATGTATTAAAAGTACTAAAATCATCAGATACGTGAAGAGCATTAGAAGCATTAAAACTATTCAAATTACGGCAGAAAAAATGTATTAAAATAATTTCGAAGCAACGTTTTGATAAATTTTTTGTCTCAATTTGATAATCTTTAGAAAAAAATGTGATAATAAATTCAGACCAAGGCCTCTTTTAATTACAGAAATTTGAAATTTTGAAACAAAACCATTTCATTATCGAATTCATTGCAACAACTTTTCGAAGATAAAATTCTCAAAATTGCGTTAAAATAATTAAATAACAGAATTTACTAAACTATATATATACGATATTTTTCTATATGAGAAATCCAATTTTTTATACTTATATAGTTTTCCAAATAAAATTTTGCATTAAAACATTTTATGTTTACTCCCATACCTTGACCGATAGTTATAATTATATCCTGGTGTATAAAACTTGACCATGAAACCAGTTTTCGCACATTTTTATTTGTTTCGCTATACTTTACTATTATATATGAGTTTTTACTTTTTAATACTATTTTCTCTTTCGCATACACCGTATGATTAGTTTTTAGTTTTTTTATTTCTTCTTCTTTTTTAAATATATATTGATACTAACGTATATTTATATTCTGATTCTTTTTTTATTATGTAATATTTTTATTATGAAAATTCACATATAGACACTTTATAATGCTATTGTTTTTATTTTATCAAATTAAACACAGAATGAAATCAATACTTGGAATTATAAAGTGGAAATAAATCTTTAATTAAGAGATGATGTGTTTTAGCTGATGTTTAATCCTCTGAATTTCTAATTACATTTCAAGTTATTTCTGCGGTTTAATTAGAGAATTATTTCATTCTCGTATTAATTATTTTGTTCGGTGAGAGAGAAAAATTTTTTGAATGATTGTAGAAATTTACGTTTCAACACTTAATTATTATATTCATTGGTTTAAAAAAACGAATTCAAGAATTAATGATCTTATAATCGTGTGTTATACTTGCGACAGCTATTAATTTCACATAATCAGATTTTAAAATAAGGATATTGTTTTTTTTTCGATGCAATTTGTGATTTATTCGTATCTTGATTTTTAAGTACCTAAGTCTAATATGTTTTTATTTTTTTACAATTTCTTGAAAGTATCAAAGTTCAAATTGATGGAGAAAAAAATTTAGTTAAATTTGTTATTTGATCTACATTGTTGCAATTTGATACTTTTTAAGTTGAGTTAACAGTTAATTAAACTTTTAAGTTTAATTGGTAATTTTTTGAAAATGTTTAGGTATAGAAAATTTTCCTTGAATCTATGTTTCAAAACTTTAGGATGAATTTTGATACTTTCGAATTAATGGTGAAATGAAACGTTCTTAAAATCACGGACTATTTAGCATTCGGTATTTGCTAACATCATGCGCCTTTTGTCAATTCGAACATTGTGTAAATATTTTTCTTCGCACTAATTGCTAATGATAAATATGCGTATTTCCCCTGAACTAATGAATTTATTGTATGTCGTCATTCGGGTTTCATCATCGAACAGAATGTTTTTTTTCTAAATTGAATTGTTTAATTTTTCTTTCTGGAAGCATTAGAAGGAATTAAAAGTGCACATTAAAAGCATTATGAGTATCGGAAATGTTAAAAGAATTAGAAATATTAAAAGCATCAGAAACATTAAAAGAATTTGAAACCTTAAAAGAATTAGAAACATTAAAAGAATTAAAAACATTAAAATAATTAGAAACATTAAAAAAATTAGAAGCATTGGAAGAATTTAAACCACCAAAAGCATTAGAAGTATCAAAAGCATTAAAAGGTTCAAAAACATTAGAACCATTAAAAGCATTAGAAAAATTAAAAGCACCAAAAGCATTAGAAACATTAAAAGAATTAGAAGAATTAAAAGCACCAAAAGCATTAGAAGCATCAAAAGCATTAGAAGAATTAAAAGCACCTAAAGCATTAGAAGCATTAGAATCATCAAAAACATTAGAAACATTAATAGAATTAATAAAAAACATAAAAAACATGAAAAGCACTAGAAGCATTAAAATCATTAGAAGTATCAAAAGCATTAGAAATATCATCAGAAGTATGAAAATCATTACAAACATTAAAAGAATCTTAGAAAGAGATTTGTTAAGGATTTAATTTTACAGCAAAATGAATGGTTTTTGCATAATACTACTAATTTGTTGTTCGATTCGTAAAGACTATTGCTACAACTATATATAAAGACAGTGTAATGAAAAGTGATCGTTAAAAATGCATTTGAAAAATACTCAATAAGACGCCAATGAGGGAAAAGAAAGACGGTAGCATTACTTTAGCATTGCATAAATCTGTAAATCATTGCATTCGTTCTAAGATCTTTGGCATTTGGCAAATCCGATGTCGTCAAATGTACTACTGAGATAATCACCACCTTAAGCACGATGCTTCTTTGTTAAACACGATAAATAACATAAAACTCTTACTTATATTCTTCTTTCTAACATCTTCATTCTTCCTGAATACTTTTCAAATTAACATACATCATTATAATGTTCTCTCTTTTCTTTATTTTCTCGTGTATTTTATTTCATTGTAATGTTACTTTGTTGCGATGTATTGTAAAATATCGTTTAATTATTGACATAATTTTTATTGATTGATTCTCTTTTTCGGTGTATATTCGCGCTGAATATTTATTTAAATTTTAAAAATTTCATTATCATCGGTTTTGAACAATTTCCCGCTGTATTTCTATTAATGTCGTTGAAAATTCTAATTTGAATTTGTAATGAGAGAAATAGGATGCAAATTCCACTTGGACGTTTGGAATTTTTTTATTTCCTTCGCAATACAAAAGGTTAGGAGGCAGAGATGATGATGGCAGTACAAGTGACTTTTCTTCATTGCCTTTCTCTTTCACACTATATTCTCATACTTTCTCCATCTCGCTCATCTTATTTTCAAAAAAAAGGAAATAAAAGAACAATACTTCAAGTTACAGCATTTTCCATCGATTGTTGCTGAAAACCTATTTCGAGAAAAGGAGCGTTTCCTTATTTCTCCAAATTTTTTTGCAACTGAAATCTTTTGATTTTCAACATTTTTTTTATAATATATTGAGTAGTAAAGTTCATTATCCAGAAATTGAAAAATAGTAAATTAATAATGACTTTGTGCTATAGGGGGTACAAATTTTTAATGCTGGGAAAAATAATTAAACTTCTCCATTAAGTTTAGAATTACTTGAAAATTTTATAATTCTGGGAAAGAAAAATATGTTTTGCAGGGAATAATCCTGTGACTGGATTTTTAAATAAAAAACTGATTTCTTCCAAGCCATATATACCAGATAGGTTTGAATTTTCACTACAGTAGATAATTATTATCTGCTATTTGCTTTCGCTTAGCTCAACACTTGAGTCAAGCAACAATGATCTGCAGAGTTCTATTGTCCTCTAATGTACGTGATATCCATAGAATCGAATATGCAGTGTAGATATACGTGTATACCATGTTGTATATAGGAAATGCATCGTCTATAGGATGGAATTTCTCTCTCTCTCTCTCTCTCTCTCTATCTCCATTAAATATGAATCTCTCGTATTCCTCTTATGTCACTGGATGTGTCTCCAATCGGGTTGTCATCCGTCTTTCTTGACGTGAACATGTCATAAAAGTGTTGTCACATAAGCTAATAAAGCCATAACCAGATGCAAGGTCAATGTCCTTTTGCTCGATGCGATCGCTGCAGAGTAATTCTCATCTCAACACATTGAATATATATTCAATGATGAATAAATAATAATTATTATAAGCCGTGGAAATTGAACATAATTTTGACAAATTATCACTCGTTCTTCTATATATATGCTATTAAAGGAGAGAAAAAAGCAATCATCACAATCGACATATTCTTCACATGATGTCAGTCTTTGGAATATTTATAATTCTTCTATGAAGCGTTCATTGGCTGCGCGAACTTTTCCAAAATAATTTCTACATTATCAAAAATCTATATGATAGAAATAAATGCATGCATGCTTCTTATTACCTACTCTTCTAAATTTGTATTCTAGTAATGAATAAAGAAGAATTAAATGCTTAGTACTAATAATAATAATGATAATAATTAGTACTCGACTTTTTAGGAATTCCAACCGTTCGAGCTCAACCCTCTAAAATTTGTTCCTTTTTGCATTAGGAGCATTTTTCCCAGCAAGAGTCTTAAGAGTACTTGTTACAAAACCCATACGCACATAACAATCGCCTCTTACAGTCACTTATTAAAAACCATTTATGTCATCATCAGCGTCATCAGAGTCACAAGCATAAAAAAGATTCCTCATCGGTAAATCCTTCATCATCAAGATGTGCGATGATATCTTCGATTTATAGAAGGATGTGAAAATGAAGGCTCACGCGTTTGTCATTAAGAATTGCTAATTTAAATTTATTTTTCCAATATAAGATTCAGCTCGCGTTTGGTATATTATGCATTTTGCACTTCTATATAAACATATATATATTGTGCACATTATTATCAGTCTCGGAAAATGATAATTTTATGTAGTTTAAAATTAAAGGTTAAATCGTTTTGTGATTCGTGACACGATTTGTCCTCGCTTGGAATGCTAAAAGTCCCCGCGACGCGAGAGAATATTATCCTACATGGCAGATCGTCGACATTGAAAGTGTGCGAAAGTGAATTTTAAAGGTCGCTCTTAACATCTCTCGAAAGGCATATCACGAAATTAAAATCCACTTGAATTGTTAAAACAAGTAATTACAAAACTAGATATTTATAATGATTGCTATTAATATATTAATGATTTTAGAGAAGCTTTTGAAAATCTGCATTTTTAAATATAGCTGGTGGTAAAAAAAATTAATTGCGATGTTGCAAAATCTGTAGGAGTGAATTTTAAAAAAGGCCCAATTAGAAACATGATAATGAACGGTGGTTGAACACAAATATTTTTAATGTTCGGCAAAATTGGTTTCGTAATTCTTTTGAAGTACATTGAAGTGACTTAATTTTTTTTAAATATTTGATACATCTCTGCGTTAATCTTTTTTTGCTAAATCATTCAATATTAAAAATACGATTCTATATAAGTGGAATTACCTATCAATTCGCCGTAGTCAATTAATTTGAAGCATTCCAATAAAAGAAAATTAAAAAAGTTTTTGTTTATGAAAATATAAAAGACAATGGGTATTCTATTAAGGCTTTTATTCTGCAATTGTGAATTCTGTGAAACGACAGAGATCTTGCTTGATTTATATAAGAATTTTCACTATCAAATTGATCTTAAACTACACTGCTGCTGTATTGTCACACATTTGCACAAATTTTTACCGCGTCATTCGAGAGAAGAAGAAGAGTAATTGTCATCTCTACACTATGTAAAAAAGAAAGGTACTAATTTAGTACTAATTTTTGTACTAAACCGGAATTTGGTTCTATTTTAATACCGAAATCAGCTCTAATTTAGAAGCATTAAAAGCATTAGAAGAATTAAAAGCACCTAAAGCATTAGAAACGTTAAAATCATCAAAAACATTAGAAACATTAATAGAATTATAAACATTAAAAAAATTAGAAGCTTTAGAAGAATTAAAACCTTCAAAAGCACTAGAAGCATCAAAAGCATTAAAAGGTTCAAAAGCATTAGAAGCATTAAAAGTATTAGAATAATTAAAAGCACCAAAAGCATTAGAAACATTAAAAGAATTAGAAGCATTAGAAGTATCAAAATCATTAGAAGAATTAAAAGCACCAAAAGCATTAAAAGGTTCAAAAGCATTAGAAACATTAAAAGAATTAGAAGCATTAGAAGTATCAAAATCTTTAGAAGAATTTATTAAAAGCATTAGAAGAATGAAAAGCACCTAAAGCATTAGAAGCATTAAAAGCATTAAAAGCATTAGAATAATTAAAAGCACCTAAAGCATTAGAAGCATTAAAATCATCAAAAACATTATAAACATTAATAGAATTAGAAGCATTAAAACACTAGAAGAATGAAAAGCACTAGAAGCATTAAAATCATTAGAAACATGCGTTTATTAAGAGACGACAAATGGGTATAAAAGGGGTCCATTGTGGACGTGGACTTTATGTTTCAATCTTAGGCCACGTCCTCAATAGGCTCCTAACTTTCTGACAATGCCAGCGATCTATATCGTCAAAAATCGATAGATTTTAACATTTTCTCTTCTCTTCAACGAGAAAGCCTGAGTTGCCAAGTTCAACATGTGAAAATATTTGAAGTGAGGAATTAAGAAAAAAAATCTCCCTGATTTATTCATAACGGTACATTTGGTATTCTTTTCCTTTTTTCTCTAATTGTATATTTTAGCAGGAAAACACTTCATTATATACGACAATAAAGTATACATATAATTATCGAAGGAATCGTTCTAACTGTATATTGTATATTTCCTATATAGCTATTTTAAGATGAATAAAAATTCTCTCTCATTTGAAAAATGAAAACGACAAAGTGCAGGATGTCGTGATTATATTTTGAAGTTAAAAAAAATCGCCATATTTAATTTAGACTAGATATTCACCATATATATTGAAGAGTTGCGCGAGGCAGAGGTTTATAATTCACCTTATATTCATCGTCTAATGGTCTCTGATAATATGTCACGTGGACAGCATATGCATGGTAATTTGCCCATTGAGTAATATTGCTGCAAAATCTCCCGAGTTGTAGTACATCAAACATGCTTTCCTTTTTTATTTTTCTATTTACTATATATATATAAACATGAAAAGTTAAGAGAAAATTCTCTGCAAGTATTTACTTCGACTTTGCGTGCTGAGACGACCTTGCAAGTACATTGATCCGACATCTTGATGCAGACTATACAAGATATAGCAAAACAGTATACGAAAACTTGCATTCTGACAATATTCCCTTATTTTATAAAAATCGAAATCGTATCTCAATAGTCGGTAGTAATATTAAAATTGACTTTTTTTAATCATTGTCTCCTTTTCATTTCAAGTTCACTGTCTTGAGAACTCGTGAGGTCATCTTTGGAATTCTTTGCAATTCTTTGCGTCATGCGAGGTGAAGGGAGTTTATCTCTGAATGGAAAAAAATCCTCTCTTTGGCAATTTTCAATTTTTCGATTTGCAATCCTTTGCTTCTTTATGCGGTAGGGAAATAAATTTTTAGAAAAAATTCTCCATCGCTTGGGAAAATATTTGTTTATAGGGAAATAAATTATTTCTCTATGAAATTATGGCATTAAAAATGGTTAATTGTTTAAATGCGGGAAAGAAGAGAGAAGTAAGTGTACGGCGCGCGGAGTCAATAGGTTAATATAATTAAGAAATTTGTTTAACAACTACAATAAACTTTTCATAGTTGACGTTTGAGGCTTATTTGTGAAGGTCTCTTGTCAACCTTGAGCCTTTTGATTATAAATTCTATTTAATGAAAACAGCGTTTATGATTTGCTTAAGAAAATAATAATGCAGCGCTAAGAATGATTTACAGTAAAATGTAAGTGAGAGTATTTGTGACAAGGTAACTTTCATATGCATTTATGAATTAAGAGAGAGAGAGAGAGATGTCATAACGAGTAATTTGGTTTCAGAAATATTTCGTCATCTAGCCCTTATATCCTATTTTCATTCATTGTTATTTTACGCTACGAAGTCATTTACTCCTTTTCCCTTTGTTCACTCCTTTTTCCAAATCTTTCTCCACATTGTAGACAAATTTTTAGTATTTTCACAATGAATTTTATTTTTCGTTTCTTTCAAAAGAAATCAGTTAGGATAAACAGAATTCGAAAATTGTTTCGCGGTTAATTTATGAATCGCAATATTTTACACACAGAAGAACTTAAAGATAAGCTTCAAGAGAAGAAATTAATTTTAGGATTAACCGATGGAAAGAAAGTAAATGCCGCACATGACGGAAAATACTTTCTTCTTTATGAGCCGCGCGTATAGATATAAACTTAATTTTTTGTGAGCCTGAATAATAATTGTATTTTTACAATCAATTTTCCATATATCACGATGAGGATTATAACGAAAGACAAAGACAGGTTTTTTTCAGATGCAGCAGCTTCAATGTATGTTAACATTTCTAGTTTACCTTCTTGTGAATTGTAATGCAGTTTGCATCTCATCGTTTCTCGCTTTCTCTCAAGATTTTTTTTTATTCACGACAGTTCGATTTCACACTGTCCATGCGCGCACTAAGAAATTTGTGTCATTTGTCGCGAATAATGGAAAGCATTTATTTTCTTCTCTCATTTATTCGCAATTTTTCTTTTTTATTTCTTATTTCTTATATATAAATTTTTGTCATTTTTTCCTAATTGGATTTTCTTTATTTTCTTTTTATTTTATAAAAGGCTAATTAAGATCATCTCGAGTCACACGCTAATTAATTATACAAGAGAGAGATAAAAAAAGGAATATTGTCATTCAAAGTCGCAAGGATAGATTTCGAGATAAAATTTATTTCTATATGTCGCGTTATTAAAAAATTTCGACTCGAGAAATATTCTTTTCAGATGTGTACGTTATTTCTTAGATTCTTTTTTTGAAAAAAGGTGTTTGCTCATTATAACTACATTTCTAAATACAAATATAACTTTTTATATTCCACTTATACATTTCTAGAAAACGTATACAGAAAATAACTGGCGTGTATTTATGCGTTAAAAAAGAAACGCAACCACTCGGATTTGTTATACAACGTGTATAATTAATTGTATTTATGTTCAAATTTATATACGCTAGTGACAAAAAAAATTTTTTCTTTTCTAATTTTTCAAAAAAGCTATAATTACATATATTCAGTTTTTACTTTTTTTTAACTTTTTTACATCTCGGTGTAATTATAACGAAAGTTTATTGCGAAGAAAAATAAGATGATGCGACAAATTCGAATACAAATCGATTATAATGAGAGGCGAGAAAAAATTTATTTAAAAAGAATGACTTGAATACTTTCTCAATTGAAGAAAAGAAGTAGAAAAATTATCGTTGTAATTGAAGAAAATAATTTGACACCGCGAACAAAGAAGAGGAGATAATTAATATTAAATAATATCATTTAATGTAAAATAATATAATTTAATATCAAACAATATAATTTAATATCAAATAATATAGTTTAATATCAAACAATATAATCTATTATCAAAAAATATAATTTAATATCAAACTAATAAAGTTAATGGAAGAAAATATGCAAAAATTGCGAAAAGGAAGTAAAATGGGTGTTATGTAAAAAAAAATCTAATTCATTGGCGGTGAATGGTGCAGTAGACGCGGAGAACATGTTTTCTTCCTCATCGCGTTGAAAATACCATTCTTTAATAGAGTAAGACGTGCAGAAGTAACGAGCTATGAAGTGCAATCGTTCATGCTGCGCCTGCAGATAATCTCCGCGTCCTAGACATCCTTTTTCCGCTGTCGCAGCGTTGCGTTGCGTTGTTTTTAATCTTGACCGCGATCACTATACCGTACGCAGGTGACAATCAAACGCACACGTTTCTTCATATATCCAAGAAGTTACAGTTCGGCAAAATTCTACAATGTCGAAAAACCATTAATGAATTTCGTTATTTTGCATCATCAATATATATATAATTCAAGTCGCGAAATATTTGTTAAAAAAAAAGTCGTACGACAAAAATAAATATTAACCTCTTTTTTGGTTATTTTTCACCACAATTAAAAATTCCCAATCAAACTGCGTTTCATTGAAAGAAAAATCAGTTTTCATTAAGTGACAGTAGCAAAAAATTCGAGGTTATGTTTATAATTATTCCGATTATTCCGTCAAACTGCGTTTTTTAATTAAAACAAAAATCAGCTTTCATTAAGTGACAGTAGCAAAAAATTTGAGGTTATGTTTATAATTGAAAGACAAAAACAAAACTTATTTTTAGTCCACTTTTCACTATAAAACCGTTTTCTTTCTTTACTTTCCCGCATTCCTTCATACCTTCAAAAATATTCCACAAATTTTTTGAACCTGTATTTAACAAAAAAATGTTTAATTTAAATAATTGTATAAACTTACAGAGAGGAGAGTTGCAGCCTGTATAAATGCCTGACCTCTATCCTGCGGGGATACAACTCATATTTCTTCATCTTTTCGGCACAAAGAAGCAATCACTTGCGATGCTTGCGATTAAATGGAAATTTCCAGCACACCCGAATCATGCGGGAAAAGGACAAGATTTTTTTTTCATGACAAAATCGCGCTGTTTTAAGAATTACGACACTACTATACCGATATACTTTATAATCGCACTTGTAAACGTTTTATTGTAGAAATTTGAATTTATAGAAGTGAAGGTGGTTTCACAATTGCGACCATTATTTTTGTTATCAAATTTTCTAACCTTAAAAATTCTATGACATCATTATGGCGTGTATGACGTTAATTATAATTCGGTAAGAAATATAGCAATGACGATATTTACTTTACTTATTTACACGTGTTGAATTTGATGCTAACGTCAATATTATTATGTGATAAAGATAAACCGAATCTACACGAATCTGTCATTTAAGAACGTTTACTACTATGTTTTTATAGTTTTTAAATTCTAAGCTTCTAAGTTACTGATTTTATTACCATTATTATTGTGTTATAATAATTATTACACAAACAAAGAAATTGGAATTAAGCTAAAAAAGGCAAACATAACCTTAAAATCATTTTTAGAGCGCGTTTCATTATTATTATTAATACTATTGTTGTTTATTATTATTATCATCATTATTTACTATATTTTTCCACTTGATACTTAAAAAATATTGTTCAGAATTAAAAGAGCAGTGTTACTCGCCTTTTTTATATATTTAATAAAAAAAATATTGTTCCGAATTAAAAGCAGTGTTACTCATCGCATTTTTTATATTTAAAATAATTATAGAAATTGAAACGTGCGGACATTGGAGCGAGACATATAATTTGTCTCGTTGTCTATCAAGAAAATTGTCATTTACCAAAGATTTAGCAATGAAGAGAAATACACTGTACTGTCTCATTAATAATTAGGTAATTTTTGTGATCCTCCTATTATTGCGCCATAACTTTTATAATATCAACACTTTTCGAAATTTAACACCTCTATTATATTTAAATTATATTATAAAAAGAAAACATAAAAAATTTGACTAAATAAATGTAGTTAAATTCTTAAATTTTATTAATTCGACATTTTAAAAATTTTCTGAAACGTTTTTTTCAGAATATAAGTACATAATTCGTGTTATTTAATAATATTATTGACTTTCCGCGCAAGAAAATTTACGAAACTTTCGTTTCGTGACTCCCGGAGCCGACGAAATACAACTTTTTTCCTATTTCATTTCGTGGCGGATGTGAAATTACAAATTTTTTTCTTGTATTAATTTTATTCGAAATATATGCGATTTTTAATTTGTCTGCTTTTTCCCCAAATCAATGCGAATACAATTGACATTTTGACAGATATCACACTTGATCGGTTCGGTCGATAACTTCTTTTTACTGTTCAATACCTTCAATATACTTTAGTTATTATTTTACTTCCATTATTACTATTATTATTATTATTTTTTTTTTATTATATTATTATCGTTTAGCCTTTTTTAGGTTATGTTTGTAAAAGTTTAAATAAAATTATTTATACTTTAAAAACTATAAAGTTGTAATTTTACATATTCAATTACTAATATCACATTGCGTGCAAAATGGTTATTAACGTAGTTTATAAAAAACGTTTACAATTGACTGAATTCGAGTTCGCATATACAAGTTTCATATCTACTATTTGCACCACGGATTAATTTTATGTCGAAAAGAAAATAGCGCTTTCACAAGATAAATATTCTCCTATCAATTATACATTATTTGACAAAAAAAGCGTAAAGCCGTTGGGACTTTTAATTGTTTCCGACAGGAAGTTACAGTTGCGAGTTATTTTCTTCCGATAAAGTAGAAAACTGTAAATTTCCAGAGGGAGCTACTTTACGGAGAATTAAAATGTGTGTCAGAAAGTAGTACAAAAGAAAAGATAAAATAGAATAGAATAATATTTAAAAAATATATTCTAACGACAAAAGTTATTTTACCTATACTTTACAGCGATTTTCGGTTAGTTTCTAAATTTCCAATCACTTAAGAAAAGAAAAATTGACAGTTTCAAATTTCGCGCTTTTCGGCTTCTGCAGTGCCGCCAACGGAATAGTCGGCAACTAAATGCTGCGCAAGCGCATAACGCTTGTGCGCTTCATTCCATGTTCCTTCCTGGCTCATTTTTTTGTCTGCGTTTGGTCAGGTTCGTCAGGTTTGGTTTTTTGTTGGTCTCTGTCAGGCATCTTTATCCTGGACACAGTAGTGGGCACCGTTAATTATTTTAAACGCTCTCTTGACATTTAAGAAACATATATTTGCAACGGTAATAGAGTGTGGAAATCTATTTTTTTTCTCCCCTTTTTCAAAAAGATTACGGCAGCAGAGAGAACATTCTTTTTTTCCCCTCACCTGTTACTCGTCAAAATTAGAGAAAAATAAAAAATATATATATAAATTTTATAGGACGGTTCGTGACTAGATATATTCTTTTCCGTATAAATAGTTGAATTAACGTATATACATGAATTACAGATAGTTTGCGAGAAAAAAAAATTTGGTATTATTTAGGTCGACGGCGGTAGAATAGTTTTAACAATATAATTTAGAAAGATTTCTCAATTTTGAACTGCGCGAAGTTTTTTAATTATTATTTTTGACCAAAAAGAAAGTTGAAAATAATGCCTGCATCTAATTCAATCAGCATTGCAGTTATCTGTTCAAGTAATATGAACAGAAGTATGGAAGCGCATGCTTTTCTCAGGTAATTATGAAATAGAAATTTCGTGCTTATTTAACCTTGTGAATTTAAGAACTTATTGCAATTGAAAAAATTTAATAATAATAATTGAGATAATATTTCTTTTAACATATAAATTTCTTGTTTAGTAAAAAAGGTTTCAACGTTCAATCCTTTGGAACTGGAGATAAAGTCAAACTTCCAGGGAATGCTCCGGATCGTCCAAATGTTTACGATTTTGGAACTTCTTACGAAGAAATTTACAATGACTTACTCACGAAAGACAAGCAATAGTATCCTATTTGACTGAAGACTTAAAAAAAACCTACATTTTTCACCAAATTCCTTCTTTTTGTTCCCATTCTTTTCATTGATCTCTTTCTCTCTCTCTCTTCCTCCTTTTTTTCTTATTCTCTTCATTGATCTCTCTCGTTCTCCTTTTCCTCACAATATATTTTGACTAATAGTTTAAATCAGAATCTACAGATTTTCTACGTTCTTCTTTTTTCCCTTTTTTTATTTTTAATTTTTTTTTCGTGAAATTGTGGAATAAACAAACACCTTTCTCGCATGATATTGTTTCATTCAAGAAGACAAATTGATATTATAGCTTATAAAATTGTATGATTATTTTCGAAAATATTCTAATTATGACAAGTTTCTAGTCATCATTCTAAAGAGTAATTTAATCCTTTTTTTATTATATTTTGTTTCGTAGATTTTTTTTAAATTTAATTTTTAACTATAACTAATTTTTTCTAACTAATTAGAGTATAAAATTATTAATTACAAAGTATTTCTAAAACGTAAATTAATAATTCTTATTTCTCATATTTTGTTTCATTCGAGTTTTTTAACAAACTTAATCTCAATTTTTTAATTATAAATTTAATTACCAAATTATATTAATTATTAATATTTGAATATTTTGCTAAAATTCCAACATTTCGATTGACTTTAAAATTTTATCTTTAACATTTTAAGTAGGAATTTTTTAGGTCCTAGAATCTTAAAAAATTTTAAATCAGGAAATTGATATAAAAACAGGTTTTGTGAATTAAATTATAAATTCTTGTTGGTACCCTGGGTTTGCTTATTCTTGTGAAATGAATTTTAAATTAAAATTTGTAACTTGTAGATTTTTTTTTTGGAAAAATATGCTTCTGACAAATTCATTGTTTATTTTCTTGTATTTTTATTTAAAAATAGTTCAAATTTATTTAAAGAGTTTAAAAAAAACTTTTTTCATTGTTTTTAATTCTTTTCTTAACATAAATTATAAAATTTTTTTATTTGAAGTAAATTCTAAGAGGCAAAGAAAAATAATCAAATTTTCTGTTTTTTAAAGTTTTTTTTTATCTAGAACTACAGCTGTTTATCTGTTATAATAATATTTCAAAGTTGTCGTACTTTATTTCAGTATTTTATTATTTTTACTTAGAAAAACTGTTTTTTCTAGAAAATTTAATTATTTTTATTTAAAAAAACATTTTTTAGCACTTCATTACCAATGTTTTCAAAGCGACATTTTTTTTATAAATAGAACACAATTTTATTTCAAGGATATTAAAATAATTTCTTTAAATTAAAATAATTTTTTTATTATTACAACTAATAGAAAATACATTTCTCTTTTTAAATATTTTTTTATATTTTTACAAAATTGATAATTATTTAATTATGAATATTAATAGTAATGTTTTATTTTTGTAATATTTTCAATCAGTTGGTTAAGTACTTTTTTTTATTGAAGATTGTGGTTATGTTAACAAAATAGTAAAAAACGAAAATATTTTCTTTTTAAGTTAATTTGAAGTAATTACGTGATTTTGATAAATTTCCTATCTTCATCTTAAAGGAAATTAAAATCGTATTTCAATAGTGAAAATTAAAATTCAAATAATAAAAATTACAACTAAAAAATTTAACGATAAAAAACCGGTAAAAATTAATAAATCATCTATAAAAATACATTTTTGGTGAAAATTAAATTTTTTCAATTTTCCTAAATGAAAAAATTTAAAATTCTATTTTCCAAATATTTAATATTCCATAAGCAAAAATTGATTCACAATTTCAAAACATGTACATATAATATGTTAATTTTTCTATGCTCATAGGAACAATTTTTACAAAAATCCTTAACAAAATTTAAAAAAAATAGTTACACACAAAATGGTCTGCTGCACATGTTAGACAGAAATCGTCGGATAAAACCAAGACCAGAGAGATTTCAAGCTTCCAAAGATAAATTCGATATTTTAATAACCTGCGAGGAAAGAGTTTACGATCAAGTTATTGAGTGCATGGAATCAAGAACGCCCGAAGATAATCAACCAGTTCATTTGATTAACATTGATATTCAGGATAATCACGAGGAAGCCACCGTGGGATCATTTCTCATCTGTGAACTCGTTACTGTGGTATTGTATTCAAATTATTTCGAAATTTTCATTTCCTCCCACATCGAAAATTAATTGCAATTAATAATAATCATTTTAATTTCCTCTATTTCCAGTTGGCGAGCAGTGACGACCTGGACAATGATATCGATGAATTTCTTCATGAATTCGAATCGAAATTCGCGCGAAAAATATTGCACACCGTACTTTTTTATTAAAAAAATAGTCTTGGAATTAAATTTCATTTTTTATATTCTAGAGCAAAAAAAAAAAGAAAATTGCTCGATTTTTAATCATGGAAAATAATACTTGAAAAATTACAGTTTAGTCTGTGCTTCCTAAGTATGTATAATTATAAAAATAAGTCAACGACTGGAATACATTTTTCTTTCTCACTCATCTCTTTAGATTTCTAATATATTTATAATTTTTAAATTTAGATAAAAGAATATAATTTGAAAAATAATTATCCGAATTTTAATTCATTTTAATTCTCGATTAAATTAGAATTTTAATATTCAATTTTTTTTTATAGAAAAATAATGCAGTTTAAAAATAATTGAGAGATGAGTAGGAGATTTTTGTTTAAAACTATATTACCTCAGATGTAAATGTATATGCGCAAATAATATTAACGTGAATTTCTCATAAAACAGTAAATATTGAAATTAAACCCCGTAATTAAAAAAAAATTCATCCAATTGTAATATACAAATTTTAATAATTACAATATGTACATATATATAGGTATTGTGACATATTTATAAATAATTATATATATGTATGTATAGAAACTTTACTGTTGTGCAGTATAGAGAAAATTCCATTTTAAATACAATTCTAATAAAAAAAACTGAAAAAATCTCTTTGTCGGAAAAACTTTAAACAGTTCTGTGTAGAAAATTTTCTTTTTCCAATTACTGCGATCTATTAAAGATAAAAAATGTTTAAAAAATTTTATCACACATCGTTGTTTCAGTGTTGATCAAGATGTGCGTACAATCTTCTTGCCTTCTCTCGTTTCTTCTTATTAGAATGTTTATTAATTTTCTTCCAAGGTTTCTCCAAACTTTGAACAGATCCTAGATCACTGGAATGCAAAATTATTTTCATAATTGTTAAATTTAAAAAATTAGTTTGAAAAAAATGTCTGTATATATATTATTGAAAAGTAAACAAGGTTTATAAAATTTCCAACAGAAGAACATGTAAATGCGCAGAATTGACCGTTATTTAAAATAAAGAAAAAAGATTATACATTTTGAAGAAAACGGGAATTTATTACCTTATTGAAGAAGCACCTGCGATTAGATTTATGTTTCTTATTTTCTGTACTCCTCGAATGTGAACGCCTTGCGATTTATTTTGGAAAAATAGTTTATCAATGTCCTCGGTGGTGGTTTTGATTCCCCTTGTCGCGCGAATTGTCGCCTCTGGCAATTGTTTATTTGTGGGAAATATTCTCTTTCTCTCGGGAAATTGGTGAAATTCGTCTTGCACTCGAGTCGGAGGGGCGACAGAGTATAACAGTTTTCCGTTTACAAAATCCTTCAGAACATATCGTGCCGATCGGGGATTATCTGGTTGGCCATTTTGTGTCATGAATCCTCGATTATCTAAACAAAAAGTATTGAATTTGATTTTTTTTCTTCAAATAGAGAATTTGACTGTAAAAATAAAAAGAGAAATTTTACTTACAACCGTAAGAATTTAGAATTTCCTCCGAAGTTGGTGCTCGATCGGAATCCTCCCCCTCGATTGGCAAAGGAATCATAATTCCATAAGTGTCCTCGATAATGTGTCTTGGAATTAAAGTGCCCAACAATGTGACGGACGGTACGTGATCTCTCATTTGGTCTATTGGTAAAATGCCATTTAAAATCATCTCGGCTTTGGTGCAAACAAAACTGGGCATCACAAGTCCGGGACAATCGCAGAGCAGTAAATCTTTATCCAAAAACAGTGTCTGATAGTGTTTCGTCTTCCCCGGAGTCGCTGAGACGGAGACTTTCTTATTCATTAGCAGAGCATTGATCGTTGAACTTTTACCAACATTTGGATAACCAACTAGACCGATAGTCGTGACACCTGCCGTATGTCGTTTTCCTCTGTATATTGTCTTGAAAAAATCCACGAGTTCGTCTCTATTCAACAATGCGGCGGAATTTTGAAAATTTTCCTTCACTTCTGGTGATTTTGAGGTTGTCACTTCTGTTTGTTCGGAAATTTCAAGATCATTTCGTTCACCATCATCAGCACTTTCGTAATTTGATTCCGAGGCGAAATCTGACAGGTATTCGGATTCATCTTCAGTTTCGTTTCCTTCTTCGCTTCCAGTCTCGCTATCATCGTCTTCATCATCATCATCATCTTCTTCGTCGTCGTCTTCTTCTTCTTCTTCCTCTTTAATCGACAATTTTTCCGCTGCAAGCGTAGCCGAGAAGAAAGCAACTTGAATGCCACAATCAAAAAAGTATTCCGCCCAAATTTCCCGCTGTTCCTCGGTGAGAAAATCAGCTTTATTAATTAGAATAATATTCCTCTTCTCGGGATCAACTTCGTGCACGTATTTTTCAAGATCTTCACATCGAAAGAGAAGAGGATTCCGGGCGTCGACTATTTGAACGACAACGTCACTTCTCTCGATAACGCGCCAAAGTTGTCTCCAGAATTCGAGATTTTTCTCATAAGGTGTGAGTATTAGTTCTTCGTTTTCCTGTAGACTTACCAAACCACGTCTCCATTCGAGAAATTCTTCCTTCTCCTTTTCCTGCAATTCCTGAGCTGTTGTCGATTTATCCCACTTTGGTCTTCTTGGAATTTTCAATAAAGTGCGATTCTTCTTGTGCGACTCCAAGACCTTTGTCTTCTCCTCATTGGAGAGGAGGCCAATTCCACTTTTTGGATTTACAAATTTAATGTTGAGTTTCTCAGCTTGAAATTCGGTGCCCGCGAGCTCGGCTGTCGAGAGAAATTCTTGAAACGAACTTTCTTCGGTCACTGATTGAAGATTTAGCCGGCCCCAATCGTATCCGTCATTTATGTCAGCAGTGTGCAACTAAATTTACAAATCAATCTTTAATGCGTGAAAACATCAAACAAGTTTTTCGAAAACTAAATAACTATAACCGGCTAAATTTATTTATATAGTTCTACCAGTGGTTCCATCAGACAAAAAAAGTGAAATTACGTTTATAACAAAATCTCAAATACTTACAAATGAATCAACATCTCTCCTTTTCGTAGGTGCGAAGCGATCTTTTATTAGCGAACGACCCAGATTTGTTCCCTTATTCTTTTTACCCATTATATACTTTTATATTTCAAATATCTCCAAAAATTTCGATTACTTCGTCTCGTTTATACTTTCAACTACAATTGACATCTAACATAACCTTAAAATCATTTAAAAACAACGACAACGTGGTTCGTTTACAAACTGTGAACCGACATTTACATTCTTGTTTCTTGTATAAAGAAGACTTGCGATTGGTTATTGCTAAAAAGTCAACATATGAAGACATCTTAAAGATTCAAATTTCTCGCGGCAGATTTAGAAAAAAGATTTTCTTTTCTTAATTATATTATTATTATTTATTAAAATATCCAGTCTGAAAGTGTATGTTTAAAAAAAAATAAAATATTCTATATATACTATTTAATGACAATAAAAAAGGGACACATTTTTCTATTCCCTGACTTATTCTTTTAAAGGGCTTCTTTTTAAATACAAAACGATACTTAATTACATAATTATGAAACTACTTTTTTTGTGAATGTTGAACATGTATTGTGAAGATTGTGAATGAAGAAGGTGATTTAATCGCTTCCCTTGGAATCGTCGTCACTTGTTGGCGGAGTACTCTCTTCAGGTTCATCTAAGCTAGCCTCGTCTTCAGATTCTTCCTTTTTACTCTTCTTTTCCGGCTTTAATGAAAATTTTAACATTTAATATCGGTTAATAATTAAAACCAATTTTCAATATCGGTTAATAATTAAAACGAATTTTTAATATCGGTTTATAATTAAAATCTATTTTTTATATTAAAAAATTGAAAAGTATTTCTCTATTAATGAATTAAATACTAAAACACCTAAAGTTTGATTTATAAAAAAATTCAATATTCAAGGAAATACTTGATATTTAATTTAATTCAGTATTAGATTTTTTTAGTCACATATTAATTATTACGTGGGAAAAAAGCAAATTTTAATAGTGTACTTACTTTCTTTTTCGGCTTCTTCTCTTCTTCGCTATCGGAATGTTTTCTCTTATCGGACTTGGACTGGAAATTCAAGACCAAGTGGTTATTAAAAAATAATTGTAAACTTGATTAAAGCAGTTAATTTAATAATTGAAATTTCTATTGGAAACTGTGAGTACCTTCTTTTTGTCTTCATCGCTGCTACTCTCGTCGTCGCTGATGTATTCCTTACTCTTAAATGAACCAGAAGCGGCCTTAGATGGAGATGAGTCTTTCTTGGTATCTTTCTTCTTTTTGTCGTCCTTATCCTTCTTGGGATTCTTTTCTTTCTTAGTTTTAGACGTGCTGTCCCCTTCGGTTGGAACATAATCTTTCATAGCTTCAGCGTATTCCTTTTTGGCCTTATTTGCCTTCTCCTCCCATTCCTATTGATGATTTTTAATGAAAACGAAATATATTATATAGAAGCAGAATATTATAAAGAAACAATGAAAATAAAGAAGGAAAAAGAAAAAAAAGAAGGAAAAAGAAAAAAAAGAAAGAAAAAGGTAAAAAGAAAAGAAAAACAAAAGAAAAAAATAGATAAAATTGAGAAGAAAAAAAGAAAAATACTTTTTTCTTACGAAAAAAAAAATTTAGAAAAGTGTAAGTACACAAAGAGACTTTACCGATTTATCCTTCAGCTCCTTCCACATTTCTCCGCCCTTCTTCGCAATTTCAGTGACACTGATTCCAGGATTATCAGACTTTATTTTTTCTCTAGAAGCATTCAACCACATCATGAAGGCAGTGGCTGGTCGTTTTGGTTTATTGGCATCTTTCTCCTTCTTCGGCTTTCGTGCTTTTCTTGGCTTCTCGGACTATTTGGAAATTAATTGATTGATTAAAAATCTTCTTAAACTCTTAAAATTGCTGAAATTCTTACTTAACTAAACGATAATTAATTAAATCGCATATTCTAATTTTAGTGATAAACATTTAATGTTAACACTAACGATTGTTTTTGCGGATTTCGACTTTTTCTCCTTCTTCTTCTTCTTTTCCTTGCCACTATCTCCAGAGGCATCAGATCCTTCATCGCTGTCCGTGGTAGCAGGATTGCTGTCATACTCTTCCGCTACGTCACTTTCGGCTTGATTAGGATTGAAATCTTCGTCCGTCGATTCACTGTCCGAATCTTGATTGTCATCGTCTCTTTCTTGTGCTTCGGCCTTGACTCGTGCCAAATATGCGTCTGGTTCAGCTTCCTGATCACTGCCACCAAAGTCATCATCGTAGTTGACTTTATCCTGAAAACAAAATCAAATAAAATCACCCATCGAGTAAAATGAAAAAGAGAGCTAAATTAATTTACAAGTGATGGGAAAAAATTACACACCCCCTTTCCTCTATTCTTCACTCGAAGTTTCTTAGAGGTGATAAAATCAAAGAGCTTTCCGTACTCTCCTTTTTCAATGCTGCTAAACGTGTGATTGATTCCACTCGTTAATTCAATTTCAAAGTCGAAGGATCTTGTCGATCCGCCACCACGGGCAAAGTTCACCGAGGAGATTTCATCGAAACGAATGTGAATAGGTGGCTTATGTACATACATAAATCCCCTCTCGAGAGGATATAGATATCCAGCTGCTGCCTTGAAGGAGCAACCAATTGCCGGCGTACCTGAATGCCTGCAATAAAAAAAAAGCGAATAAAACACAATTCCTCCAAGGTTTTTTTCGATTTTATTCATTAAATTTAATTACTTTAATTAACTTAATTAATTAAATCAATTTTTCATACTCTTACCCTTTGAAATTTCCAGGACCTGTGAGCTTTCTGTTAATAATAACTTTCATCACTCTCCCAAGAATTTCGTACGTTGGTCCACTTAATTCCTTTGTAAGTTTGTCTTCGTACTTTTCTTTCAATTCCTCCCTGAAATTATTTATTAATTATTATTATTATTTTAAATGGTTTATTTAATATTTAAAATATCTGAATCAAATAATATCTAAAAAATTAAAAAACTAAATTTAAAATTAAAAAACTAAATTTAAAATTAAAAAATTACAAAATTAAAAATAAACAAATTCAAGATATAATTTATCGATAAAAAGTCAAGAAAAACTTCTTACTCAGAGAATGGTAAATCTATCGATGTTTCTTCGTCTTGGTTAAATAAGAGAACTAAATAATGGTAACGAGTTTGTCCTTGTTTAATTGGTGGATCTAAACTCACCTGTAATAATTTTTAAATTTTAATATAAATGAGAAAAATTTTTAAAAAGAAAAAAAGGGAAAGAAAACTTACCACGAAGAACATTTGCCTGCTGTCCTTGTGTGGAAGAAGGAATAATCTCAGTACCGTAGACATTGGTATTTTGTAATCAAACGTCTTTCCGTGAAGTTGAAAGAACGATTGGAAAATTTTAATGTCATAGCGACCCCTGTAAAAAATAATTTAATATCAGTTCTAAAAAAATGTGACAAAGATATACCTTTTTTTTGAAAATTATTATTAAACGTTGTAAACTTGAATGAATCAATTATGAATTTTAATTTACCTAGGAGTGAGACATTGAATTTCTCTAAATATGGCAATCGCATCGCCACTGACACTGATGACCGAAGCTTTATCCATGACCTGTTGATGGAAAGCATCAACTGGATCTGCCTCAACACTGTCACTAGTAGGAATAAAATATCTCATTTCCATTAAATTCACCGGAGCGTCATCATTCTGTAAAAAGAAAATATTTTATTTCTACAATTCTACTTCAAACTGAAAAGATCTTGTCGATCGATTAATAGCGAAAATTAAATAGAACATAGATTTAGAATAATTAAAAATTAAATCACACCTGATGGAATTCTAAAGTGACTTCATTTTTGCCAGTCGTACACTGGGAAACGTTGCACAAGGGAATTTCAAAAGCCGTATGTTGACCAACATCGAAACTTAATACTGCTCCTTCAAATCTCGCTGTTCCCCAATTCCATCCTTTTAAACTCAGTTGCTTTTCAAGCATATCTTTATTGTAATTGCTCTTAAAGAACTTTGCCATTTTTTCCTGATCCTAAAAATATCGAATTAAATTTTTATTTCCATCTGTTCGAAAAAACGAAAATTTTGCAGGTACCAAAAAAAAACTTACGCCTTCCTTAAAGCCTCTAAATCTGTAAAGAGTTCCATTTTTCAAGAAAATTCGCAGTCCCCAAGTATTTACAAATTTTAAGTAACTGACCATGTCCATATCACCGGAAGGTATTTGTTCAACTTTCCCAGTCTTCTGATTCTTGAAAATCAGATGCTGATCTGTTAATTTTAATTTTCCAGGAGTCTGCAAAACGTTATAAAAAAATTAAATTAAAAAATTAATTACAACAATACCGTAAAAATGATAAAATCAAGATAATTTTACAACTAAAAGGCATATTTTTTTAGAAACACATACAAGGAACAGAATGAAAATTAAGATAACTGTACAGAATTTTATAATCAAAAAATTTGGCGGCATTTTAACATTTTGGACGCTAGGGTTAGATTTGACGAAAATTTATCAATGACAGACTAAAGACTAATTAGAAAGTTAATTGTTAGTAAAAATAGTCGAACCAGGTTTTTTGAGAATATTCCCGTTTGAATAAAAAATCATTGTTTGATTATAAATTGTTTAAAAAGAAAAATTTGTAGGTTATGATTGCGACTAATATCGAAATTCGAAACGTGAAAAATTTGTTTAAAAAAACTACTATTTACCATTGCTCCATTAACCTCCGACGTAATATCAGCATACTCCAGGAAGTCCATTTTTAACTTCTATACTATTCTAGTTCGTTTTTTTCTTCAATTTTGCATAAATAAATTGTGAGAAAATTGAAGCAATTTTCACAAACACATTCACAAAGAAAACGAGTTAAAACGCGTTGCGTTATTCGAAACTATATAAAAAAATGTAGATTCGCCTCTTCGCGATCTTTGAAATTATGAAATTATCAACCGGAATTTACGCATTTAGCCATCTTCAGATCGAATAACGAACTAAAAATACAATTTCTGGAGTTCTGGACAAGAAAATGTTTTTAAATATTTTATTTTTTAAACAAGCTCAAGGAGCTCAAGTTTACTCTAGAAATAACTAAAAGTAATTCTTTCATATTAAAATTATTTTCTTGATCTATTTTCCAAAAACTAGTGGCAAAGGAAAATTGAAAACGTAATATAGAAGACAAGATACTATCCTTCTCTGTCGTAAATATTTCTTACGATTTACGTCTTGTTTTTTAATTGGCTGACCTTTAGCCAATAGAATAATAAATTGTTTGTTTAAAAAAGATTATTTAAAAATAGTTTTCGATGTAAAAAGTGAAAAGTTAAATGTTAAAAGTTGGGACAAAAGTGGTTAGGAGGAAATTTTTCTTGCTTGCATTTAATTAAATTTATTTTCTTAGTAATGAATAAGTAAACTGCTTTTTTGTGTCAAACACAAGAATTTGTGACTGACATGATGACCCACAGTTCCTTTCTTTCTTTCTTTAGTGCCTTATCTCAGAAATACAATTAAGTTCAAATTCTTTCTCAAGGCAACTTTGTGAGAAAGGCTCTTTTTCTGATTTTGGAGCTGGACATTTAATACTTAAATTAGTAATAGTAATAATATATTACAGCTTTCACGGTTTTACTTTTGAATTCGTAATTTTTGCCCTCTTTCTCCCATTTTCGGCATTTTGATCAAGAGTCATTTTGATCAATACAAAAACTGACTTTTCTTGTAACTAAAAAAATCAAAATCTATCAGAGAATTACAGTCTTACATCTTCAAAAGATAATTTGATTGTTAGTTTCCTCTATTTTGAAGATGACACAAATTTTACAAACTTACACTAAAACGATAATCTTTGTACACATTGTTTAATGTTTATTTATTTTTTTTTTTTAGTAATTATCCCTTCCCATTCCTCTAGACCCATCACCATCGCGACCTCGGCCCCGACCGTTAAAGTTGTTTCTAATACCCATTCCACTGTCGTTCGGTCCTCTTATGCCCATGTTTGGACCGTTTTTATTCGGACCAAAACTCCCGAAACCGGGATTGAAATTAGGACCACCGGGTCTTGGCGGTGGACCTCTGAAATTCGGTCCGTATCCAGGTCGCTCAAAGTTTGGAGGACCGTTAAGACCTCGAAAATTGGGTGGGCCGAAGTTGTTGAAAGGTGGGCCTTGACTACCGAAAGGACCCATTGGACGAAAGTTCGGACCGAAATTCGGACCATTCGGTCGGAAATTGGGACCAAAGGGTGGCGGCGGTGGCCCGTTGGGTCCAAAAGGAGGCGGTGGATGCATCATGTGAGGCGGGAGTGGTCCATCCATTCCCAAACTCTTATTCGAATGCGGTGGCATGTTGGAGTGCGGTCCCATATTCGACATCGGTGGCGGCATATTCGGATTGATGTTCTGCATATTATGGTGATTCGACATACTGCCCAGGTGAGGTGGCATCGTCGACATGTTCGGCGGCTTCTCGAACATACTCCCAAACTTGCTACTCTCACCAATTTCCTTATCACTCTCCCAACGAGATCTACTCTCCCTGTCCGAGTCTCTAGTCCCCTCTCGTTCACTAAACGAATCCCTCTCACCAAACGAGTCCCTATCCCTATCGTCCATGAAATGCCTATTCATTCCCAATCTGAAATCCTTATCCATAAATTTATTTCTCACATCCAGATCAGATCTACCGAGTGCCGACGAATTGAATCTATAGTCGTCGTCGTCCATAAATCTCCTATAATCCTCCTCGTCGTCATCCTCCTCCTCATTGTAGCCGTCCTTCAAGTAATTCTCACTCGATTGAGAATCATCGTTCATCGAACCACCGAAAACTGGCTGATGAACCTTTGACGTTCTGTCACTTGCACCAGCGTCACTCCAGCCAATCAATTGATCGAACTTTCTCTTTCCCCCACGATTCAAAGCTTTCAACAATTCCGGATTCTGTGCAAATTTAGAACTCGGCAGCGGTGGCGGAAGTTCTACATCTGGCGTTTTTGAGAAATCAATCTCCCCTTCGTCGTTAAGATAGTCCTCGTCCTCCTCCGTATTTTCTTGTTGATTCATTATTTCTTTCAATTCCTCAATTTCCCCAGACACCACCAACTTGTTTATCGCGTCCGTACCTTTCGATATCGCTTCCGCTAGTTTGCTACCAGCTGTAAAAAATAGCACAATACAATACATTGAATTAATTAAAGTAAATTCTAATTAATTAGAGTCTAATCTAATTAGAGTAAATTAAATCTAATCTAATCTTGCAGTGAAATACCCACTTTCGACAGAAATCATTTTTCCATAAAGAATAATGGCATTCGGTTGAACTTCATTCAAGGGCAAAGCTCCGGGCGTTGTTTCAATTAATTGATTAACAAAAGCGTTAAGAGCTTCCACCTGCTCCTGATCTTCGCCCTCCATCTCATTCCATTGAGCTTGAAAGTTTCTTGGAATTGGCTTACTGTAAGGAACTTTTTTATTAGTGAACTTCTTTCCTTCGTCTATTGCGTGATCCAAATCGAGACCTGGTATACCACCATTTTTGTCCTCTGCCTCGCCTTCGGCATTGATTCTGTCCTCTGGTCCCATTCCCGGTATTACCGAATATTCATCAGCTAAAAATTGAAAAATTAATCTAAGAAAATGTTCCTTTTGGATCATTTATTTTGTACTTTAATTCTTTTACCTATTTCGTGATCATCAATACCAACTGCACCAGCAGGTAGAGTATTCAAATTATATTTATCTCTCATAAGATCGCCGGGCCTGTTTCTCGTCCAGAATTTCGACGTGTGATCATTACTTCCTGAGCAGAGAATATGTCCAAGTGGATGCCAGGCAAGTGTCCAAACAATACTGTCGTGTGCTTGTTCAATTGCTCCAACTTCCTTGTCAGCTCTGTAAATTCAATTTAGATTATTTATTGGAATTATTCAATTAATTGTAAATTTTTCCACTGCCCAGAAAATAAATTTCTCTTACCCAACGTGCCAAAATAGAATAGCACCATCACTACCGCCACTGCAGAAAAGTCCTTCATGACTTGGATGCCAAGCAACACTTGAAGCTTCTTTCTTGTGGCCACGAAATGTTTGAACTTCTTGATTCAAATTTCTGATGTCAAACAATTTTAATAAATGATCCCGAGAAGCCGTTACTAACCAATTGCCATTTTCATTCCATTTCACATCCATCACAGTCGATTTATGAGCGTGTAACGTCGCCAACGATTGTCCCGTCTTTGGATCCCACAATTTCACCGGTTGCTGATTATCCTTACTTCCAGAGACGACGAGACTTTTTTGCGGATGCCAGTGAACGCATTTCACATCCGCACCATGACCTGCACAAATATTTCATTTATAACAAACAAACTACAAATTGTTCTACTTTCATTTTCTCTAAACAAGAATTTTAATTTTCACAAAAATGATTTTTAGAAAATAAAAACAAAAAAAAATATTCAAAGAACTTTGTACTACGTTTTCAAATAGGGAAAAAATAAATCGTTTGACTAATAACAAATTTTAGTTCAATTTTTGAGTAATTAAAAAAGCATTTGAAAATAAAATCGCGATTTGATTAGATTGTATTGAGGAAAAAAATTAATTTATACCCCTGAGAATTCGTTCTTCGTGGCAGCGTAGAAAATCCCAGATTCTGACTGTTCCGTCGTCACTGCATGTAGCCAACTTGTGATCCGTCGGACTGAAACTACCCGGTCAAAAAAACAAGTTATAAGCTAGAGAGCACTGTTAAATAATCATCACAGAAAATTTAGTAAAAAAGCCTTCGCTAATATTTTCCTCTTTTCAATTAAAAAAAAAATGTCAACAGTGCACAAATATTAAATATATTTCCTACGCCATATATTTTTTTTTCAAAATCTCTTTATTTCGATCATTGCTATTCAGTATTTTACCATTTAAATAAGTCATCAATTTCAATAAATTGAAATTTTAATTCTCATTTTTTGTGAAAAATCGCTAAATAAAAGACATTCGTCAATAATCCAATTTTTCACAAATTTATACATTTAACAGAATTAAAATTATATTTAACGGGAATTTTAACTGCCGAAGGGGATAAAAATTTGATTACAAATTAATTTCTTCAATGTAAACCGTTTTTGCATGCTGAAAAATACGAAAATGGAAAATTCATCGAGAAGCAGAAAGTCTCACATGCATTTTTTTTTTTAAAAGATTTTTTTCTTTCGAGAAATTTCCTTTCAAGAAGCAAATTATGCTTGAATGAATAAAAAAAATCTCGTGAAAATTTTCTCTTCCACAAAAAAAGAAAATATACTAAGGAGTAAAAACCGAAAAAAGAGGAGCGTCTAAAATGTAAATAAACAAAAATCATCTCCGATAGTCATATCTGGCACTCAAAGAAAAGAATTTTATTTTAGCGAATAATCAAAAATTTCAGCGAGAAGTCATGCATTTTCCAAAATTTATATTATTAATTTTTTGATGCCACATGACCACCGGATGATGCTCCAACTTTATTTCTTTTTTTTGTTGCAAATTTAGCATTTTATTGCACAATTATTAATGGTGTACATTTGCGCTCACTCTGCAGTGAGTGAAATAAAAAAAATCCTTTATTTATTCATCCAAATTTGAATCATCACATTGAAAAAATGTATTTTTTTTTATTTTTATTTATCAACTGGGTAAAAGGAGAGAGGATTTTTTTATTTTTTATTATTATTCATTTGGGAAAATCACGATTTGGGTGTGTTGCTGTATTTATTATAATTACAAATTTTTTTTTCGGGTCTAAGGACTAATTGGAAAAGTACACACTGCTCTAAATTAAAAATCAGACGCAAGTAAAGAAATGTTTATTTTTGTGCAAATTTTTTTTTCCATCATTCACAAAATTTATGCAATGACCATATTTTATCCTATCAACTTGAATTAGAAAAAAAGTGACGTCAAGTCTTCAATCACAAAATGATTAGATGATTTTTACGTCAAGATGTAAATTCGAATCTGTTCATTCAAATTCGTTGATCATTGAATTTAATTGAATAAACTGAATAAATTGAGTAAATCGAATAAATCAAATAAATTGATTTAATTTAATGAATTGAATTCATTGAATGAACGAGAGTTGAAATAAAAAAAAAGAACCGTCTTTACTCTGCAAAAATCATACTTTCTCAGAATGTCAAATATTTCAATGCATGCTTTTTTTTTCTTGGAGAATGATAAGAGTTTTTTTTCACCTATGTACCCAGACGAAAATTGAAACTACCGCGAATTGAATATAGAAAACCCAAAAACAGAAGAGAATGAAAGTCGCGTTATAAAACTTAGCTACAATAAGAATGGACGTATTGTCGTTTAAAGTGCCGCAAGAGACGTAAGGACTAGTGTGGTGGATGCTATACCTGAGTCCTCTAATCGCTTCTTTGTGTGCCTGAAACATCTTGACGTTGTTCATGTTACTCTGCCAGTACTTGACATAGCCTGCATGATCTCCCGTCACCATCCAGCTCTCGTTGTGTGACCACACCATCGTCCTCACTGGACTGTCGTGAGCCTAAACAAAATAAAAAGAAAACAAATTTTCCCCTTGTCCAAAAAACAAATAATTTCCTACAAAAAAAATACACTTTCCGAATTAAATAATAATTCCTGACTAAAAATACTTTTTCTAGGAATTATTCCTGAATTTCGTAAACATTTTTTTATCCACGCATTTTTGTGTTTTCAAATTTATCATTTTGTCATTCACTCGACAAAATTTTCATGCGAAAATTCAAATTTGAAAACAAAAAGTTTATAAATTGGCAATTTTTCCTCCAGAGTCGAACTTTTAGGAATGGAACTCTATTTTTAAAATTCTTTTGCATTTATGTTCGAAAAGAATTATGTTTCGAAAAGAATATTGTGGAAATATCAGAAAATTATGAAACAATTTTCTAAATCTTTTTTTACTGTAATAAAATTCTAAAAATCGACTTGCATTCCGACAGGTTCGACTGGTTTGGATCATCGTGAGAGAAAATTGCCGAACGACATTCAAATTTAATGATTAAAAATATCAGCAGGCATCACTTTTATTCTCAAGGAAAGAAAAAATTTCCTTTCCTAAAGTCTAAATTTAGATCATTGAAATATATTTCAGAAAGAAAAACTTTATTTCCGATTAAAAGGGAGAAAATGGACAAAAGAAATTAACAAATTAAACATGGTGATAAAATTGAGAAAAGGGGACAAATTACGAAAAAGTAAAAAACTGCTAAATCAGGAAAAAAAATGACAAATCAGGTAAATAAAAAAAAATGTAGAAAATTGACAAATCGCGAAAAAAAGACGAAAACTGTGATGCCTGATATCATTATTTCGATATCATACCTGTAGAATAGTTTCAAAATTAAAAGTGAGACCGTTCCATAAAGTGAATTCACCACTGGACGCCCCAGTGACGAGACGTCTTCCCTCCGGTGTCCAGGCCATACAGAAAATAGGACAACGCATTTTATTCGTCGCCGTTTTCACGAATCGCGTTGTCACCGCATTAATAGGATTGTCAACATAACTCGGAGGTGGAAGTAAATCCGGATAATAAATAACATCCGGTTGAACTGCCCGTCTATCCCGATAATCCCTCTGCCAAACTCGATTCTTTAAAAAGAAAATATGTTCCATTCATTTCCAAAAAAATCATTTCTCAATTTAAAAATAATTACCTCGAGACACTTGATAATCGCCGAATTGTAATCGACCGTTTTTCGCATAACAGATTTACGAAGTCTCTTGCCATCGAATTCGTCCTGTAATGCATCCTGACCACCGGATATTACTTTCGGCGCATGATAGGGTCTAAATGGTTTAAAGAAGCCTCTGTTCGCCTCTCGATGATTGTTGTAACGATGTTGATAATTTGCCGAAGTGTTGATTGTCGTCAGTGTTGGTGGCGGTGCGGATAAATTTGGTGTCACAGGTGGAGGAACTGACATATTGGGAAGATTAATCGGGGGCGGTGGGGTTAGAAACTGAGCGTTTGTTGCCATTTTTCTTCTTCTTTTTTGGTTATTTCACAAATAGTAACCAAAAAATTAAATTAAAATTTCCTTAATAAATCTTTGTTGATGCATTTTCCTGAAAGTCTAAACTAAAAGTGAAAATTCCCCCATTGTTACAAGAGCAGTTAATCTGGATAGCTGAAAATAAAAGTAATTTATTAGTTTTCTAACTCACGGAGTCGCAAATTTAGATAAATATTTATCTTATCCAAATTTTGAATCGTTTCCTGACAAAATTATCAGAAAATAAAATAGTTCGACTTGTAAAACAATTTTTTGTATTTCTACCAGAAATTATAGTTTCTAGAAAAATTATATTTATATTTAAAAAAAGAACTACGAACTTGAGTAAAACTGAAAACAAATTGGCATTATTATAACGAATTTCGTTATTATAATATGCAGTTATAGTATTATGTGTATATACTTACTGTGGCAATACACTCCCTTGGCGTGTTATAAACTTTTCCAAAAAGTGATTTGGTTTTAGCACCAAAAAAATAAATCAGCAACTATTGATCATTTTGGATCAACAGTTTTTCATTAATGTGCAAAATATGTTAAAGTGAAATAATTCCGTCGCGTTTTCACCATCGATCAATTGACAAACGTAATATGCAAAACTTTCACGATTCACGAATGATGTGATCGCCGCCATTACAGAGACTAGTAGTATGGTTTCCGGCGTGTTCCACCACTTCCGTTTTGTGGAAATCATTTTTTTTTTTTTGACAATTTATTTCAACAAATAGGGATTTTAAATGTGTTTTTGTATTTATTTCTCCGATTTTCCTATTTAATAAAGGAAGTATTAAGTATTTTTATTAAAATTAAAGCTTTTTTCTAAACTACTGGAATAGACTACGAGCGCCATCTGTTGACAAACAATTGCCATTTTTACTTTTTTAGTGTTTTTTCAATGCCTATTATCATCAATATTCAATTTAAATTTGTCAATTTGTCATTTGTAAAAATTGTAAATTTATAAAAGGTTTACATTTATAGGAATAGAAAAGAATTACAAATAATTTATATAAAGGTATGCATAATTATTGTTTAGGGATTTTTATTCATTTCTCCCAAAGTCCGTAAATGTGTCAGAAACGAGAAATTTCAGAATAAGAAATTTTCATTATTAAATTTACCTTCAATATTTTTGTAAGTAATTAAAAAATAAACCGAAACAAATAAATATTCGACAATTTTCTTTCCTGGATAACTAGACAAATATATTTATAATGAACAGTTTTGTATTAAATGTATCTTATTGTTTTTGTAACTTAACCTCAAAATTGACCAATTTCGAAGATTTTAAACTTTGAAACATTTTAATTTGTTTTGTTTTACATATAGTTTTTCAGCTTTTCAACAATAGTAATTTTAGAATGACAGAAAAGAAACAAGTCGAGAAACTTCCTCATCATGAGCAGAAAGAATTGTGCACAACAAGAGCTCCTTACAGACAAGGGAAAAAATTGACAGCTGTAAAGGTAGAGTGGAGAATACGTATCCTGCCCTAAAATTCATTTTTTAGCATTTTCTATTAACACAAAAAGGACGATTTTTATGTTTATTTGATAGTTGATATATTTATTTTGACAATTTTGCGAAATTCTTTACTTAATTTAATTTTTGAATTTGTGTTTTGTTTTTTAAATTTATTGTTACGAGATTTCCTTGACACTTTAGCTCTCTGCAATAGGTTTACACAATCAATAGCGAATCACCTCATATAGTAGTTTGTGGAGTGCCAAAATTAGAACTAAATAAAGAGGTGAAAAAACTATTCTTGCCCTATGGAGAAATTAAGAAGTTTTGCTTAATTCCTGAATATCCATCGGAGGAGTTCACGGAAACGTATCACGTGCATTATGCCCGAATTCAAAGTGCCAGGTTTGTATAATTAATATTATTTTCAAAATACAATTCTCTACAAAAGACTTAAATTTATTTTTATGAAAAATAGTAATGCATTCAAAAATTGACAGAATAGCGAAACGTTTCAACGACTGTAAAAATTTTTACGGCGGTCTTTTGCACGTTTTTTACGCACCAGAACTCGAAAGTATAGCAGAGACGAGAGCAAAACTAATTCAACGACACAAGGATGTCACGGTTAGAATTAAAAGACACAAGGAAGATCCAACGAATCCGGAAATTGACGAATTCGTCCCACAGTAAGAAACAATATTTAAACTTTATACTCTTCAAACTTTTACTAATTTAACTTTATACTTTTACATTTCAAGTTTCACTAATTTGACATTTTTCTTTTCTTCAGAGAACAATATCATAGAAAGAAAAAGAATCCCGCCCTGCCTTTAACGCAAGAACGCCTTGAATTGCAATATCCACAAGAAATTTCGAACAATCCGCTACCAGAAGCACATTCATCTAAAGAATTCCCAACTCCCAATAAATCATACAACGTAATAAAACCATCACCAGAATTACTACAAGCACCCTATCAACCATTTGAAACAATAATAAAAAATTCTACACTAAAACGAAAAAATTACAAGGGACGATCTATTAACGAAGCTCCCAAAGTGAAAAAATTTCACCACCAATTACTAGATACAAGAAATATAGCAAGAAGAGAGGAACCTGAGAAAAATGTATTTAGTAACGCAAAAAAAGTCGATAGCGGAATTAAAATAAAAATCCTACCCAAGAAGGAGGAAACAAAACGAATAATAATTCAAAATCCAAGGTTAAAAATCAGTCTATTTTTATTCTTTTTGTCGTTTCAAAAAAACATCGTATTAAATTTGAAAATTATTTCTATTTTCAGCGTGACGCAATTAATACGACCTAGTGAGAATCTTAAATCATCGATCGAACTTGCCAAAAATCAAGTACGACAAGCAATGCAAAAAAATGCGTAAAATGTATTATTCATAAATAGTAAAAACTAAAAAGTTTCTAAATTTCTAAAAATTCGTTTTTCTTTTCTTTTGTAAAACATAATTGAAAAATTGCATTTCCTCTGTTCGAAATTAATTATTAATTTATAGGAAATTAAGTTATCTAAATAATAATTGTCGAGTCCCCATCCCACTGAGTGTTGTTAAATTTAGTTTTCAATGCTGCTTTTTTGGTTCTTGGTGGAGTATTCTCCTGGAATTTTGCAGAAGGAAGTAGAACTTTACGGAGCAAATGTGGCGATTTTAAATCAAAGCCTTGTTGTTGACTGTTCGTGTTTGATCTGTTTCTTAACGGTGTACGATTCTGTGAAAAAAAAGAATAATTTTTTATTGTGGAAAACAATTATTAAAATATAAAAGTAATTTGAAAAAAGTAAAAAAAGTAAAAAAATTGAAGACTCACATTCAGTACTTCGGGTTTTTTGATTTCACTCATTTGCTTCTTGGCGGGACTGAAAGTTTTCTTAATTTCGACTTCTTTTTTGAAATTTCTCCTCTTCTTCTCCATCGCGTTACTCTTCCTTCTGTTGTACTCGGTTTTCCTCAAAGTTCCCACCACACTAACATCGTCATCATATTCAATGACAAGATCATTTCTGGGACTCTTATTCTCCAAATGATCCGATTCACTTTCACTGTCATATTCCGAATCTTCCTCTCCCACTGGACTCTGACTATCTCTCCAAATTTTAATTTTATTCTCCACCTCTTGCGTTTTATTCTCGTAGACTTTCTCCCCGATATTTAATACACTGTCAATGAATTTGTCAGAATTATTAGCGATTATTAATTTGTCTTCGAAATCTTGAATTCTTTCCAGAGTGCCGTCCGATGACGAGCTCGAATCTTCCGACGAAGATTCAATTTGTTTTCTTAAAACAGTAACAATACTGTTGTTCGATAAAGCACCACTATTTGACGTACAACTTGTCTCGGCACATTCACTTGCTTGAGAATTATTCAATTTTACAGTAATATCTGGCAGGACGTTAATTTCAATAATATCGGACGAATTTTTAGTCTCACAATATGATAGTCTTGAGGGTTTTAGTTTAATTTCGTTTGTATTCGAATTTTCCTCGGAATAGAGTTTTTCCATTTCGAGAGTTTTTGGTTTTAGAATGGGCGTTCTGTCAAAGTCCACTGCCGGTGATCTCGGATCGAGTCCCAACATTTTCTGATGCATTTCACTGAGTAAATTGGTTTTATTGTATTTCGTTGGCATCGCGTGTTTTGGAGTGTCATTGTCGGGGAATGTTTCAACCTGTAAATTCAATTAAAATACAGACAACGAAGGAATAAATAAAATTAAAAATAATAAAAGATAATAAAAATAAAAAGAAAATAAAAATGAAAATAAATAAAATAAAATATATAAATACAAGAAAGAAAAAGAAATATCGAGCTTACAGTTATTGGAGTCCGCGGTACATCTACACTTGGTGATCGAGGATCTAAACATCTGTCCAGAGTCCTCGACGGTGGCGTTACATCGAAATTCGTTTCTAAGTAGGGTTTGCGTTTCAAATATTTCGGCACAGAACTAATCACATTAGAAGACTCTTTCTGTGGTGTATTTAATATCTAAAAAAGGATTAATTTCTTTAAATTCTTGAAGTTCAGTTTTAGTAAAAAAAAAAAAAATGAAAATTGTAGTTCAATTTTAGTTAAAAAATAAAAATTGTACTTCAATATTAGTTAAATTAAAAACTAAAAATTGTAGTTCAATTTTAATTTAAAAAATAAAAGTTGTACTTCAATTTTAGTTAAAAAAATAAAAATTCTCATTTTACCTCTATTGGTGTTCTAGTTATGCCTAGAGTCGCCGATCTTGGGTCAATGAGAGACTTCTTCTTTTGCGGTTGTGGAGTGCAAGTGTCACGATTTTCCAAAACTAAAGACGATGTGTGATCATATTCTTCGTGGTAAAATAATTTACTAATATAACCTCCCATTTTTGGAACACGTCTTGATAATAATAATAGTCTTTGAATAAAACTTTTCTTTAAAAATCTGCAAATAAAAATCTACTTTAAAAAAAGTATATCAAAAATAGATTTCGAACGTTCAATTTCGAATGAGACTTTTAAACTTTGTAAACACAAAGCCATGTTTGAAAATTATGACCGTTATATAGAAATAGACCGTTGCTTGAATTCACATTCGAGAGAGAGAGAGTTTTATATAAATATAATTTTACCAAATATGTTTCCACTTACAATTGTCAAAAAAATAGCAACAATTTAATGTTGATTAATATTTTACACGTTATTGTCAGATAGAAAATTACTTTTTTTTTTTTAAAAACAACACAAGTGTACGTTACGGTGCTTATAAATATACTAGACACTACTAGAATGCCGAGGGATTGTCGGAACTGTCACCATCTCGCATAGAAATTTGATTGGTTGACAAATTTCGTTCTAGGAGAAAGAGCGTCTTTTTCTTCTTTACCGACTGTTTTGATTCGTTCCCTCTCGTCCTTTAAATTCAAAGCGGGATATTCAAACAATTTTAGCTTAAGTTTAAATAAAAACAAAAAAGGGTAAAAAATGAAAATATATTTTTATTCTTTTAAGAATTTTGATCTGATCAAAAATACTCTATTTTACAATAACTATAAATTCCCTTATCACCCATATTTTTTTTTTTTAATAATATAAGAAACTTAAGTATAGAAAATTTATTCTGTTTCGTTTTTGTCTTGTTGCTCTTCGTTCGCATCTGTTTTATTGAGACGATGTTTTTCCTTATGCGCTTTCAATGAACTGCGTTGACAAAAACTTCTTTGGCATACGTCGCAAATGTAAGGCTTTTCTCCCGAATGAATACGCTCATGACGTATAACATGACTCTGATAATGAAATCTTTTCTCACAAAATGAACATTGATAGGGTTTTTCATTGGTATGCGTTCTGTAGTGTGATTTCAAGTCAAACTTCTTAAAAAACGATTTTCCACATAGAGGACAAACGTGTTTCCTTTCCTTCAAATGATCTCGTTTGATGTGTTCCTGTATACAAAAGTAAAGTGTTGTGTTATTTGTCTAAAGAATTTTTTTTCATAACCAAATTGTTTCAAAAATGGCTATTATTACTCACATTGACTTGTGAAAGATTGTTATAGACTTTTGGGCAAATATTACAGACATATGATTGACGTCCTTCTGGTCTGTGAGTACTTTCATTGTGTTTATTTAGAGTTGATTTCCAGGCGAAGGATATGTCACATTCTTTACAGTGAAAACGTTGATGATTCACGTAATGAATTCCCATGTGTTGGGTAAAATTGTATTTCGATGATAATGTCTTTTGACACACATAACAATGAAATTCTTTATTTTTTTCTTTCGGTGAGCTGTCGTCAATTTTATTTGTTGCTTTTATCTCGGAAACAGTTGCTTGAGAGAGGGGATAATTGTCAAATTCTTCGACAAATGACGATGAAGTCGAAACTTCTCGAAAAGTATCACTGACTTTATCCTTAATTTCCGAAAAATGTTGATTCTCAATTAATTCCAAAAATTGATCACCATTCTCGGCGTGACATATTTCTCCTTCCTTTTGCTTATCGGGTTGTACTAAGTCCAAGAATTCTTTGGCGCATGTTTCGTAATTTCTCCTTTCAAAATCCTCGAATACACCCTCGGTGTAAACTTCAAAATTTGTTTGCGTCTCTGTGCGAAAAAATTCAAAGTTTTGTAAATTTTCCACCGACTCATTTGCTGTTGTCTCTTCGACATTTTCCAATGTTCCGAGATCTTGGAATTGTTGTTGTGTCTTGTCGGTAATGTTGTCCATTACCAATTCATAGAATTGTTCTCCAGTTTCAATTTGCACGAGACGTAGTGTTGGTTCATTTTCGGTTAGAATTTCCTTGGGATCAACAGACTCCAATTCAAGATCAGTGGTCGAATCTTGTGATTCTGTATTTAGGAAATATTGAATTGTATTGTTTTCCTCGAATTCTAATAAATTATTGTCGGGCTTAAAGTTAAATTTATTTTCCTCAATTTGTCTATATTTTACATTTTCTTTGGATAATTGCTTTCGTGAGACATAATTTCTCATGTCAATTTGATCTTCAGTGGAAATTTCCGTTTCTAAAAGTCTCGGAACATCGGGTAGAATATCATTTACCCCGGTGTAAGTATTTAGAGTATCGACATCCTTTTCTAAATCGTCATTTTCATTGCTACAAATGCCAAGTAAATCGGATATGTTTGCCAACTCCATGACATTGTCTCTGAAGAAGTGAGAAGACGCTTCCTCAAATTCATCCAAGTTAATATTTGTCATCTGAAAGAAATAATTAATTAAAAAAATTTTATTATTATTTTTATTATTATTTATTTATAATAAAAATAATCTCACTTGTTTTGCTTTAAAATAAAGAACAGTTTCTGCATTCTGTTCATTTGCGTTAACTTCCGGTATTAAATCTTTGGAGAATATTGAATGACACTGGATGTCAACATTGTCAATGTATTGAGAATCATTTTTTTCTTCGAAAATCGTTTTTTTCGATATATTTGCAGATGTAGAAGTATTGTCCTCGGGTGTCCAATTAAAAGCCTCCTGTCTACAACTGTGCTCTTTGATGTCTTCCGGATTTGGAAATTTCTACAAAAAAAAATAATGGAAAAGTGGAAAAGTAATTAAGTTGGATAAATAATTGATAATTTTCAAAGCAAAATATTACCTTGTGACAATTTTTACACTCAAAAATATTGGCGCTATTGAGATGTTCCTTTTCGTGTTTTCTCAAAAGAACCGCAAATTGAAAACTCTCGCCGCAAATTTTACAATAGTGACGACGTTTTATCACTTTTCGTTCGCTAGTTCCCACGTCTTTAGTAATCTAAAATATTTCGTTTATCGTAAAATAAAATTAAAATTGAAAATAAAAATAGAATAAAAATTGAAATTTAAATATTTAAATAGAATTGTAAAGTTTTTATTTACCTCGTTTACTTCCACTTCGTGATGATTTGTATTATAATCACTGCTATTAACAACTTTTTGTGAATTAACCCTTTTTCCCTTTGGTAGACGTTCATGAATTCTTTTATGTCTCGCCAAAGAACTTATTTGAGTGAATCGCTTGCCACAAACAGTGCAAGGATATGGTTTAATGCCTAAAGAAATACATAATTATTACAATGATATACAAAGCTAAAAAAAAGAATAATACAATTTAAATATTTTTACCAGCATGAATCCTGCTGTGTCTAATTAAATTCGACACATGGTTAAACTTTCTTCCGCAAATTTCACACATACTAACATTCGTACCAAGATGTATATTTAAATGTGTTCGTAAATCAGTCTTACGAAAAAATCCTTTCTCACATATTTGACAAATATGTGATTTTTCACCAAGGTGAACACTTCGTTGATGATATTCTAATTGAGATGCTCGATCGAACAATAATCCACATTCATCACATTTAAAAGGTCTGATGAAAACAAATACTGTCATTAAGTATACAATGACAATTGAAATGAAATACAATACAATACAATACAATTAAAATCAAATTCACAATCATATTAAATATAAAAATATTTACCTGACAATATTATGACATAAATTCTCGTGCATTTGCAATTTTCCCAATGAATCAAATTTAATTGAATTTTCCGGACATTGATCACAAGACAATAAAACTTCCCCCGTATGAATCCTCAGGTGACCATAATATTGTTTTTCGCTTGTAAAACGTTCGACACATATAGGACAGGCAAACAATTTTAAATTACCTTGTTGCGTTTTGTTTGCTGTTGTCTTGCGATTACCAACAACTTCCATTTCAAAAGAAAAAAATTGTTTTTCGCACTCGATATCAAATTTTCTTTCAATGAAATAAAGTCATAATTGCAGAACATTCAACTACTTTGTCATGTCCGTGAATATCATGTATACGATGCTCTTTCAATTATAAACAATTAATAATCTTGTATTGTGAAACGAAAACTTTTAAAACACTACTTTATCATTTGTGACTATTGTAAAAGCTAAAGAATAAGCTTTCCAGTAATTGGTAATAAGTACCAGGGCCATAAAAAGTATTTGCAAGTACTGTAATGACAGTTGATATTTTCATCTCGACATTTTGACAGCAACATAATTGCCTAAAGTTAGGTTAGTATTGTAAATTCTTTCCAAACCAGCCAATCAGCTCTGCAGGGTATGAGAATCAGCGAATTAAAAGTTTTTATAAAAAAAATTGTGACGTCAGTATAAATTTTAAAGATGTCGCTGTTTTGTTACGATTTTTACCTGCGGAATTGCGTTATTTACGTGTAGATCCGGATTGATTTGAAAAAGAAAGCGGGAAAAATCTCACGAGTGCGAAAGGTGCGAAAGAAAAAGATACTTATTGTTAATTAGTTTTTAATTAATTATTAAACCTTCCGTTCGACGTTAGAACAAGAAAAATGGATTTTAGTCGCGTAAATTTATATTAATGAACTGAGTAAAGTAGAGGAAAAGAAAATAAACATAAAGTCGTGTTCATAACCTAACCTCAAAACTTGTATGAACTGTTTCCTTCTTTTTTCCATAAGTAATTAATTAAATTTATTCCAATTTAATAACAGAAACACTTAACAATTATCATATTTTAATTATTCTTCTCTTTCCATCTATTCAAATTGAGGTTTTTTTTCTCAAGCATTGTGAATTAGGGCTTAAATTCGGGGAAAAACACTAAACCAAGCGGCTGTCAGCTGTCAGTATTATTTATCCTGGAACACTGTGTATAATAGAGTGAATGTAAATAAATAATAATTGCTTTAAATAAATTAACGCGATTAAACTATTATTAGATAGGTCAAGTTGTCTATAATAAAAAGCGTAAATGTGAATTCTGCATAAAACCCGAAGGAGAAAAATCAATAACCGAGAGATAAATTTTGTTGTGCAATATCGTTCCTAGGGCTTCGTATTGTTAAAATACTTGAATATATTGTCGGAAAAAAGGAATAATTTCACCATCGCGAGTGATTATAATCAGAGTTTAAATTTTACAAAAAATTTACAACTATGAAGAATGGTAGCAGATTGTTGAGATCATTGTTAAAAGTATCGGAGAAAGCGGCGAATATTGCCCGAGCATGTAGACAGAATGAATCACTTTTTGAATTATTAATTCAGGAAAAAACGAGTCAGGAAAAGAATCCACGTTTTTTTCAAGATTTCAAAACACTTGCCGATGTTCTCATTCAGGAAACAATAAGACATGATATTGGCATTGAGGTATGTAATTTTTTCTTACATAGTAGAAAACATTTTTTTGATATTTGGTATCTACTTTTATTTTATCTATACTGTTCTGCATTTTTTACGCTGTATTTTTAAAAATATGTTTAAAAAAATGGAAGTTATGTTTTAAAAATACTTTGTTTTGCAATATTTGATTGATTTTAATTGAAAACCTGTACAGTGAAAATTAGTTTCCAGAACTTGCAAAGATGATAAAGGGCGAGGAGAATAATACATTCAGCAATACTTTGGGCGAAACAATTACAGTTGAAGTTTGTCCGACATTGGCAGAAACAACGGAATTATTGGCAAAAGTATTAGATAACGACGATAGAACGGCTCATTTATTATCGACAGAAGTTCATCGTGATGTTGTTTTAACTGATGTACCTATTAATATAGTCGATGTGCCAACTGATTTTGAAATTTCTATCGACGATCTCAGCATATGGGTGGATCCAATTGGTAAAAAGAAAATAAATATTTTTTCCCTAGAATTTCGAAAGAGAGATTTTTTTTTAATTCTAGGGAAATTTTGCAAAAAAAAAAATTGTTTGAAAATAAATCTGTTTAATTTAATGTTAATTCAATAATTTCAGACAACACTGCTGATTATATTCATGGCAATGAATCTATAGATCAAGAGTCAGGTTTGCATTTAACTGGTTTACATTGCGTTACCGTTTTGATTGGAGCTTATTTACAAAGCACCGGATTACCCGTCATGGGAGTTGTCAATCAACCATTCTACGAAAAGCGAGATTTACTGTAAGTATAAAGTTTCATTTCTAATTTGCTATTATTATTTTTTTTTAATTAAAAGAATTGGAGAAATGTTTCTTAACCAAATGTGTAATTTCAATTTTCTTTCTGTATAGTATTTTTGAAAAGTATTTAAATAGAAAAAAGTTCATTTGATAGAAGAAAAATATTTTTTCCACAAAAAGAAATTTCAAATCAGTCATGAAAACTTTTATCCACGATTTAAATCACTGGTAGCGATGAGTATTTGCAAAGTAATCACCAATAAAAAAAAACAAAGTGTCGTAAAATTTCGAATTTCAAGAAGAGGAACTGTAAATTCTTTTATAGAAGTTGTAAATTTTTTGCCATTTCAAGTTCAGTTTATTGTTTAAAAAAAACACATAAATCAAACCAAGAAAGGATGTAAAAAATAACTTTTACTGCAAAAAAATTCAAAAAGAAAATTTTTTTTTCTTGCAGATGGAAAGGTTCTTGTTATTGGGGATTATTCGACAATGGTATTAAAAATTGTTCAATTAAAAATGAAGACGACGAGGATAAGAATTTGGAGGAGGAGAATTTAAAATGTAAAGTTTTATTGAGTCGTTTTGAGAGTCATGAAATGAAAACGAGACTCATTGAGAAAGGTTTCACGCCAATAGAAGCTGCTGGTGCTGGCTATAAAATATTGAGCGTCGCTACTGGACAAGTGGACGCTTATATTTTAACAAAAGGCACAACATATCGTTGGGACACTTGCGGTCCACAGGCAATATTACGTTCTCTAGGCGGTGGTATTATTGATTTTCAAAATTGTCAAGCTAATCCAAATTCAATATTTGCGGATATTAATTATGCAAATTCTGAAATAAGTAACAAAGGCGGTTTAATAGCTTTCAGGGATTCGAAAACATTGAACAATCTATGTGCAGCATTATTCCAGTAGATAAAGAAAGAAAGAAAATTATTTCCTAATTAAAAATATTTTATTTGTATTTTGATTTAATTTTACTATTTTTTAATTTCCAATTTTATTCTAGTAATTTAGTTACTATTTTCTGAACTGATTTTTGTTGTTTTAAATTCTTTTCTCTTTCTTTAAATTTTTATTTATCTAGATATAAAGGATTATTTTTATCGTGTGATATTTTTTTATTTTTTATTTTATTATAAAAGGTTTTTAAATTACTAAAGTTTATTTTTTAAATTTTAGCTATAAAAGTATAGAATTATTTTTATCATCCACTTTTTTTTTATTTGTTTTTAGTGTTTTTGATTTGATTTTAAATGTATCTTTGATTTATAGTTTTAATTGTACTTTTTAATTGAAATCCTTTAAAAGTTGTAATTCAGCTGTAAAAGTGTAGAACTATTTTTATCTTCTGTGTGATATTTTCGTTTTATTTATAATTGTAAAAGATTATTAATTAATGTATAATGTATACTATATGTGATGTTAGACGCCCATAGTTTATGGAGAGAAAAAGAAAATAGTTGCCATAATTTAATATATTTTATTTTGTGAAAAAATAATTCTACCTCGATAATATTGTTGAAAAAGGAATATTTGAATCGTGTCAATTTTTCAAATAGCGTTTTTTCGTCATTGAGAAAATGTTGAAAGAGAATTTTTGAAAATATATTTTTCTATATATTTAAATAAAGTTATGAGAAACTTCCTGCGATTTAATATGTTTATAATTAACATATAAATGAAAGTACTTATATTTATATATATATGTATAATTTTCTCCTATATATGTGATATAAAATACTGTGGTTTTATTTTTAGTTAACAGTTAATATTATTTTTAAATATTTATCGAAATTTTGAATAATGTTAATTATTATAATTTTATGTTAATTAAATTATGAAGCGAATTTTTCAGTTTATTGTAATTTGTCAATTTTAGAGAAAGTAGAATTAATGTGCAATGAATGTTAAACCGCCATAATATTGACTGTGCTTCCCGTTTCCTATGTATTAGGAATATATTTTCGATAGATAACTAATGATAATTTTCGTTTATGGAAAATATTTATTTTCTAGATTTACAATTTGTTTTTTGTTCAAATGTTTGTTTTCGGATCAGATGTCTGAATAAAAATGGTATTTATCGTTGAGAAAAAAATCTTGTTATTTCTTCTTCTCTGATATAAATAGTAAATTAATTATAAATTAATTAAAAAGTCAAATATTTAGATAAAAACATAAATAACAGTTTTTAGATAATAATATGAATAATAATATTTAGTTAATAATAATAGAAAATAGCAAAAGAAAAATACTAAATACTGAAAGTTGAAATATGTAATTTAGGGAACATAAAATATTAACCAAATCGGAAGTCAATTAATTTTAGATTACTTGTACTTTCAGGAATTTCTAAATTAAAATTCAAATTTAAGTTCATGGCGATTATAGGGATTATAGAAATATATTAATTATGACGTAACAGCTTAATTACTTTATAAGTAGTCTTCTATTAAATGTTGAATTGATAAATTAACTTGGCGGATAATCTTAATTTTCAGGAAAGCGATTTTTAAGAGCAAAAAACTTAAAAGTAAGCTTATAACTTTGTGATTAATATTAAACAGGTTTAAATACTTATATAACACTTTTACTTAAGTAATAACATTCTTGGCATTTTTTTTTTATTTTAAAAATACAGTTTAAAAGACGTTTCATTTTTTCATAATTATTTACCATATTTTCTAAGATATCAAATACAACGCAATTCATAACTTAAATAATTTAAATTTGATAACTTATATAACATTTATATAAAATCTTTCTTTTAATTTTCTTCTAATTCAAATAAATTAGCCTAAAAATCATAGAATCGTGAAATTAATAAGAAAGAAACAAAATTAAAAAAGTAAATTAAAAATGAATCGCAATTTAATTACAAAAATTGGAAATTCAAATAATTAGACTGAATTTATTTTAAAAATAAAATGAAAAAAGGAGAGAACGATTAAATTAAAAAACTTACTAACGTACAAACTTTAGTTAGAATAGAGAAATCGAAATAAAAATAGAAAAAAATGAATGAAAATTAATTAGAAAATTAGAGAAAATAAAAAAAATGTCCAAATAGAAAATAAAAAAGAGAAGAATGACAAAAAAAATAAATTAGAATAAAGAAATAGAAGAAAAGTTAATTAAATAAATTCGATGTTTACATAAAATGCGATTTTATAATAATAATTCGCTTATAATTTTTATACAATATACTTAAACATATAATATACATTCAAACTTTCAAATACGAATACCCACGACAGTTATAATTTATTGTTAATTTTCAAAATTTTTCATTTTCTATATTCACCTTTCGCAATGTCTTTTTTTTAATTATATTATTTATTATTCTTCTTATAGAATTTATATTCTTCTAAATTTTTTTAAATACTTTCAATTACATTCACTTTTAAACGATTTTTCATTCACAATTATTGTTATAACAATATTATTATTATTTTATTTTTATTATTATTCATAATATATATTTATATATCACATATTTATATTTACAAGCTTAATAATAGCAACCCAAACAGCACAATATACATTGCCTGAATATTGCACTGCAATATTTCGAAAATTTGCAAGAAAATATTGAGGTAATATTGTCATATTGCACAAAATTTGGGAGAATAAAAATAAGAAGAAAAAGAAAATTAAAATCAACTTACTGAGAGTCTCTTTGGTATTTGTATATTATAATCGAAAAGAAATTATTTGATTGAAAATAACCTATTATTTGGTATTTGTGAAAGAAATGTTTACTTGAATCAAAGTAATTTTTTATTTGACTCGAATAAATTTTCTTGGAATCAGTAATTTCAGTGAATTAAATAGTTTTTATTGAATGAACGATTTAATTGAATCGATAATTTTTTATTTGACTCGAATAATTATTGTTCATTTTAATTTAACAAAATTTTCTTTGATTCAAAATTGAAGTGAATTAATAATTTCATTAAAGCAATAAATTAATTGAATCCATAATTTTTTATTTGACTCGAATTAATTTTCTTTGAGTCTAAATTTGAGTGAATCGAGTAAATTTCATTGAAGCAACAATTTAATTGAATCAATAATTTTTTATTTGATTCGAATGAATTTTCTTTGAGTCAAAATTTAAATGAATCGAGTACATTTCATTGAAGCAACAATTTAATTGAATCAATAATTTTTTATTTGACTCGAATTAATTTTTTTCAGTCAGAATTTAAGTGAATTAATAATTTCATTGATCCAATAATTTAATTGAAGGAATAATTTAATTGATCCTATAATTTAATTGAATGAATAATTTCATTGATCTAATAATTTAAGTGAGTAATTTCATTGAACCATATTATTTAATTAAAACAACAACTTCATTGACCCAATAATTTCACAAATTTGTCGATGAAAATGAAAATGAAAATTATTTGACGCAAGTAAATATTTTTTTTTCCCTGATAATAGACAATTGGTTATTAGAATCGAGTTAATTTTTTTTCTCCAGTGTGGAGTGAAGATGAGGTTGATGCATGATGTCGATGGTGATGATGATGATGAGAGTGACGATAAAAAATATTAATGTTGCATTTTATATTTGCTCTTCGGGCTGCGATGTCATATTCAAAAAACGACGATGAGGTTGTTGATAGGTTGTTTGTAGGGAATCGTTGTAGCGAAAACTGGCGCTTCTAGCGACAGGTGTTTCACTTCCATTTATCTTTCGCCGCATGCTAACGTAGGTGGTACATGTGTTCATTCTTCTTAAACCCGGATAATATTGTCCATCAACGCCTGAAATGTGAGAGGGCATTTTTAGCATTAGAAAATTCACCCTTAATTTTTATTCTATTTTAAAAATTTTATTACATAAATTTTTCTCTAATTCACATTTATTAAATTCTCCGTTAATTTCTATAATTTTCTCTATTTTAAAAAACATTTATTAAATTCTCCTCCAATTTCTTTTGTTTCTTTATTTTTATTTACTTTTACTAAATTCTCCTTTAATTTCTATTTATTTATTTTTATTTAAATTTAAATTCAATTTAAATCAATTTAAATAGAGGAATCTTTTTTTTTATAATATTTGTCACTTTTTTGTATTATATTATCTTTTTTACATTTAATTAAACACTGGTTTAATAATTCTCTGTATTTTTTTTCTCTCTTTCTTTATTTACCCAGATAAAAAATAGTATCTTTTAATTCTGACAATAATTGAACTTTACAGAATATGAAATTGAATATTATTTCCAATACATTGAGATTAAAAGAAATAAATTTTTGTTTTCAAAAGAAAATTTTGTCTGTTTACAAAAGCAATGATAAATTTATTGTTATATCGGATAAAATGGAAATTAATCCACATTGTAAATATCTGTGTGTTAATAATGTTATGAACCTTAATTAACATTTGTATACTGTAGAAATACAAAATTCACGGAAATTTGTGGCATATTGACAGTAAATTTCATTTAGAAATCATTCGATATTCACGGGACACTCTTTACGATCAATTAAGTTACAAAAGGTGTTTTAAATTTTTTTTTGGTACAGTGTGGAAAAATTTTAAACGAGTATATTTTTTTTTTCTTTTTTATGTAAAAAAAACGTCTAAAAATATGGAAAATTTTTTTTTTTCGTATTGATGATAATTTTTTTTTTTTGAAGAATGAAATTTAGAAGAAGAAGAAGAAGAAGAAAAAAAACTCACCGGTCAATGGAATACCAGCTGTGCTGGTAAACATTCTTTGCTCAGCGTCTGGAATGCAAAGTCCAACGCCTGGAAATCTGCTGAGAGCGGTGAGAAAACCTGCTCGAAATCTGGCGTTCATCCAACAATATATTACAGGATTGTAACAAGAATGTGACATTGCGAGCCAATGAAGTGCCGTAAACAGGAATGGAAAACCTTGCCATCTGGGCAGATATTCGTTCCTCTCCACTGCCAACTATAAAATTCAAATAATTAAAAACATAGGTATTTATTCATTTTCATTGTTTATTTCATTTATCACTCATTTTTTCTTTACATTTTATTTTTTCTTTTACACTCTAGATGCTAAAAAAGAATCAAATTTCTCTGTGACGTAAAATATTTTTTTTTTACTATTTACTAAAATGATAATTTTTGGGAAAAAATTATTTTACTATTCTTTACTATTTTTTACTACTTTAACTATTTTATTTACTATTTTTTCTAATTTTAACTGTTTCCTTCAATTTTTTAACTATTTTAACTATTTCTTTTTTAATATTTAATTTTTCAACCATTTTAACTATTTTTTACGATTTTTAATTATTTTTTCCAATTTTTTACTATATTTTCCAGTTTTTTACTATTTTTTCCAACTTTTTACAATTTTTTACCACTAACGTACCGATTAATTTGAAAATAGTAATTTTTTGTTTGATTAGAGATGAATTTAAAAATTTTGAGAAAATAAAAATAATTTTATTGCCATTTAAAATAATGAAGAAATAGACAATAAAACATTAAGTAGATAAATAAAAATTCCGGAAATACTTGTTGATAAAAATGCAGGCACTCAACATATTACAAAATTTTATGTATATATTTTATACATCTCGTTTATATATTCGACTTTAATACATATTTTTCATACTGTCATCTAGTTTATTTCCTGAAAAAAAATTTTTTTTTATCAAAGAGAGTGTGAGGAATGTCTTTTATATGTGATGCGAGAAAAATACTTTTAGGGGGAAACTTTTCAGCATCTCTTGTAAAATTCATTTATAGATGACCCAGACACAAACTTATTTATCGAAATTAATTGACGATGTATTGATTATTATTATTTCACTTCCGTTCCAAATATTAATTTATTTTTCTATAAATAATAAAATTGGTGAGAAATTATCTTGATTATGAAGAAATATTATTAGTTTGCATAATTATAAAACTATTAGTATTATTATTATTATTTTTATCATTATTTTTATTTTTACTTTTATTTTTACTTTTATTTTTATTTTTATTATTATTATTTTTATTATTTTTAAAATATTTATAAATAACAGAATTATAATACAGTTCTCGATTTTTCTAAATTAAACTATAATTTTTTCCAGTTTGTTAGTCATTTCCATGAAATTTTTTTTTTTAAATTAACATTCTTGATAATTATGACGATAACAATTTTTTTTTATTGTTTCCGTTTTCTTTTGTATAATTCTATACTGTTCTGTCATTATCCCACTTAGCGTCTTCCGTTTCACTTTATATATTTATAATTAAAACATTTTTTTTTCCGTTTTAATAATATAATATAAAAAAGTATTTTTCTATTTTTATTGAATTTCTATTCTTGAGAAAAATTTTCATTAACGACTTTTATTGAAATGACTTTTATTTCTATTTTTTCCCTCCTAAGATCGAGTATTTCATTAAACTGTAAACTCTTGTACACAATTCGCCTCTTATTATGAAGTGCAGAAGAGTGCTTATAATTTTTAAAAAACTTCTCTATCAATATATTGATCATCCGAGAGCGGCATAAAGAACCCATATACATTTTATTTTTAAATGAAAAAAAAAAAAATTACGACTTTCAAAAGTACAGATTCAAAAGCCATTATTACCCTGCGGGCATATAAAAAATAATATTTAATACGCGTGCGATAAATATAATTATAACAATATGTAATTTTAGCCCGATTTTAACAGAATTTAATTCATTCCCTTTTATTTCTTTTCATTAGTACGAGTTAATTGAAAAGAATTGTTTTAAAAAACAAATAAAAGACAAAATCACTTTTTTTATTATTTAACTTATAGGATATTAAAAAATTAGTACAATAGTCGTAAATATGGTAATGAAAATTTTTTTTTGAATAACTAATTTAAAATATTCTTTCAATTTTAATTTATTTTATTTTATATTATTTTATTTTATAAATAAATTTTTAATTGTTATTTATAAGTTATTTATGAACGAAAGTTTAATGTTAAATATAAAACTTATTTTTTTTATATTTTGTCAATTTTACGAGAGGAGTAAATATTTATAAATTAATATGAATTTTTTAAATAAAAAAAAATTTATTATATTTACGAACAAAAGTTTGGCTTGCAAAATTTCATGGTTGTTTCACGATGTTTTGTCATTTTATACTGGAGTAAAAAATTGAGTAATAAAAGTTCTTGTAATGAAAAACAATTTTTTTCAATTTATTTTTATTATGAAAATTTTTCCACACTGAATAATTTAATTTTTATTTATTCAATAAATTAAACGCCAATTTTTGTGATGAGTAAATTATTTCCCTAACTTTCTAGCCTTAAAAAACAAATAATAATAAAAAAACAAATAATAATAAAAAAATAAATAAATAAAATAATAATAATAATAATAACAACAATAATACATTTCTTTAACAAATAAATAAAGTTTTTCATCCTTTTATAATTGTAAATTATTCTAATGTCTAACGACGTATTAATTTTGATTTTAATACTTTTTAATTTTTTTTACGAATTTCTTTTTGATAGTTTACTATTAAAATGAATAAAATAATGTTTTAAAAATTAGTAAGATTATTATTTAAAAAATTAGTAAAATCATTTTTTTAAAATTATTAAAACAGTTTTTTAAAAATTAGTAGAATAATTTTTTTTAAATTAGTAAAATAAGTAAAAAAATTTTTAAAAATTATCTCGTGCATAAAAAAAAATTGGTGAAATTTTTTAATTTAAAATGAAAACAGTTTGAAAGATTACTATTATCTTTATGTGAAATATTGTAATAATTACGTTAAATTTGAAAAGACCCTTTGAGAAAACATAAGTAAATTATTTCTATATCCATTCAACTGTCACTCAATTTAGTTTCAAGTTAAAACTTTCGTCGACAAATTAAACGTATGCTGAAGACAGATTCTAATTTCCTTTAACTTCATAATATGTAAAATAACTGTGAGAAATTTCAGAATAATATTGTAATATTGACTTACTATCAAAACATTGAAGGGCAACCAGCAAATTGTAAAGACTGTCACGACAGTCATCATCATTTTCACCATCTGCAAAAGAAAAAAATTTCCCTCATTTATTATTTCTCATAGTGAATTATTTTTTTAAAGTTAAAAAAAGATTCCATTAATTAATTTCCCCTTTTTCTCTATTTAAATTCAGTTCATTTCATTTCTATTATAATAAAATATTTTTTAATTTTATGTTTCAAAAAATCGATGGTAATAATTTGTTTCCATAATAAAATATTTTTTAATTTTTAGTTAAAAAAAAACGGTGGTAATATTTTTTTTGTAATAATAAATTTACAATTATTTCTAATTATTTTAATTGCATAATTTAAAAATAATTGTAAAATAAAAATGTACATTTAAATAAATAATTATAATATATTTTCTTATTTACATATTTTTATTTAAAAAAAACATTAAAAGGCTATAAACAACTTAAATTCAAATATCACGTGAAAATTGTTGGAATTACTGATTTGCTGGTGAGAATTTTTTTTAAAAAGGTCAGAGGGTAAAAGGTGGGAGGGAGGGGGGGGCGTTAATTAAATCTTACGTAAGATCAATTAGCGAAGATCATAATAAAATCGGCGATTTAATTATATCGTGAAAATTGAGTAATTTAACAATTAAAAATAGTTTCCATTTCGAAGAGAAATTGCAAAATTTAAATTCGAACTTTAAAATTGAAATTAGACTTTTCGTGTCTGACTGAAATTTGATTTTTACTACTGAAAAACTTCTTTCTGGTAAAACTTTTTCTAATAACAGAAATTAAGCTGAGAATTTAAATTAAACTTAAATTTTTATTAAGTAAATAAAAAAAATAATAAATAAGTAGATTTTTTGTCTGACTAAAATTGACTTGTACTACTGAAAAGTTTCTCCTTTTGCCATTTGCGTTAAAAATTAATTTTTTTTTAAATCCAACATTTTTTTTAATAATAAATCTCAGAAATTAAGTTAGTTGATTGTTATTTTAAATCAAAAAAAAATAACGACGAATATTATATAAATTAAATTAAAGTGTTTAAAAGCATTGTAATTAAACGTTTCAAATTGAAGAGAATGAGATTAAATGAGGAGTTTTTTCATTTCCTAATGTAAAAGAAGATAATAAATTTTTTCCTCTTGGAAATTGTTTGAGAACTAATAAAAAAAGAAGTGTTTAAGTACTTTTTCTTCTCCAACCGCACATAAATGTATGTATTTGAAAAAGAAAACCAGTAAATTCTCTTATTATTTGTGTTCAGTCGTAATTTTATAAAAGTAAATCTAAAAAAATGAAATCTTACAAAAATGGTAATTTTTCAAATTTGAAACTTTAATATATGTGAGAAAAAAAATAATAAAAATGCTGAAACTATATCAATATTGAAAAAGTTTTTTTTTTAATTTGAAAAGTACCTTGAATAGTCGCTTCTTTGGCAAACAATAATAATAATTATAATAAAAAATGATTGTTCTCAAATATGAGAAATTATTTTTTGATGAATAAAATTCTCCGGGGAAATAAAATGAGAAAACACAGACACACATATAAGTATAAGTGTTTGATTCTTGTTTGTTAACACACAAAGTAGAGAAGTATAATAAGCCATTTGAAAACGTTTTCCATTTTGAGTTATCGCACAAGTACAGAAGTTTTAATACATTTGGAATATATATTTATCTCTTGAATTCGTTACTTCATATAGCGATTAAAACGCATATTTATACAGTTTTCAGTATTCAATTAAAGTTTCTTAATTAATTTTATATTTTTAAAATATAATTTTACAAAATGCGCATTTCACATTCCTTTGTTATTTTGATAAGGGGCAAAAGACAATTGAAGTCAGAGAAGAAAAATGAAGATATAAAAGTACATTAAAAATGGAAATTTTGAGGATATTTTTGTCCCTTCAAACTTGAATAAATAAAAAAAAAATAAAAAATAAATAAAGAATAAATAAAGAAAAGTAAATAAAAATAAATTAAAAATAAATCAAAATAAATAAAAATAAATAAAAATAAATAAAAAACAAATAAAAATGAATAAAAAGTAAATAAAATTAAAAAAAATTAATAGATAAAAAAAATATTCGCTTTTTTACTTCAGTAGATAAAGAAAGTTCTAGTCGGTCCTAGAATTTTTTTTTATTCTCTTACTAACGGTAATAATTTTTCAGTAGTACGAGGCAATTGTAGTCAGACAAAAAATGAAATTAACAAACATATTCGTTAATAATATTAAAAGGCAATATAAATATTAACGAAATTAATTGTTATTATTATTAATCTTTTTCAGCAAAAAAAAAATAAATAAAACTAAAAATAAAATTAATAATAAAAAAAGGATAACGTTCAGTTATCATTACGCCATGAAAAGACTACTTTCCAGAACATTGAAAAGAGCAAGCTTAAGTTATTTATCTTTATATTCTTCCACACAGTTGAATATTGTAATATAAACAAATTAAAAAAAAATTATTTCCCCGGAGAAAAATGAAAGACTACATTATGCAAGAATGAAAGAAAAAAAATTTACTTTATATTTCAATTATGAAAATAGCAGAAAATTTACAATTTTACAGAAACAATTTTTTTTATTTCAAGTGGCATGCAAAAATGAATTTTTTTTCACAATTGAGTATAGAAAAAAGAAAACGAAGAAAGAAAATGAAAACGAAAAAACAAAGAAATTTTATAATAAGATATTTTATAAATGGAATAAAAAAATATTTATCAGAATTATTATTATATATTCCAAGAGTGCATCGTGACAATATATGAATTTTTTCCTTTCCTCTTATTCCTGCAGAAAAAAAAATGTTCTCGACCTCAATTCTTGAGGATAACCAATGTCGCAGCTATACTGAAAGAGTTATTCTCAAAAAAACTTGAATTAAAGGGTCGAGAAGTTCTTGAGTTTATATGGAATTATTGTCATCTCTATTCTATTTCATTTCTATTCGCAGAAAAATTTTTTATAACTCCTTTTTTGAATAGTTTTTAAAAAAAAATAATTTTAAACTTCAATACCTGCGGGAAAAAATAAATAAAAATAAAAGTAGTATTTAAATAAAAATTTAATAATTAACTTTAATTAAAAGTATTATTTAAAAGTAACTTAGAAAATTTTTTTAGGAATACCGGAGAAATTACTTTTGTTAAAAATTGTAAAGATTATAAGTAATTATAATAATTATTTTCATTTTTGGAAAATTATTCTTATTGGTACATTTTAATTATGAATTTATCAATAATTATTTGTAATTCTGATCATATTTTGTATTTTTGAAAAACTATTTTTATTTTCGAAAAAACTATTTCTATTTTTGAAAAGCTATTTTTGTTCCTACATTTTAACTGTCCAAATTTTTATTTTAATTTCCAAATATTAATATTATTTATATTACGGTTCAAAAATAATTACATTAATAAATATTAATAATTATTTTTTGAATATGTCAATAATTATTCGTATTTTTCAAAAACTATTTGTATTTTCGAAAAACTATTTATAATTCTACATTTCAATTGTCTATTTATAAATAATTCTTTTTGATTATAATAATTATTCGTATTTTTTAAAAACTACTTGTCTTTTCGAAAAACTATATTTGTTTCGACAATTTAATTATCCATTTCAAATTAATTATTTTAAATTATTGCAAGTTGGTCCTATTTTTGAGAAACTATTTTCTTTTCTAGTCGGAATTGGATAAATATTTACAAATTTATCAACAAAAAAAAATTGATAATAAAAGAGTGTAATTTTGAAAATTTTCTGGGGAAAAAAATGATAGTGTTGACTAAATAAAAGAGAGATTAGCATACAAATTACAAAATTGCTAATATTGTGAATTAAGTGGACATTATTTAATAGTGAATTGTTATTATTAACGAAATTTACAAATTTTTCTCACCTTCCTCTTTGATTTAGCCATCCTTTGATCTCTAGTGTTTTCCGCCTCACCTGGAGGTCGTTTACCCCACACCATTATCGCAATACTGGTATACGTAAACATCATTACTAAAAGGGGCACCAGATATTGCAGCACCAGTAAAGAAATTGAATAATAATACCTAAAATTGCAAAACAAAAAAAATTCATAAAGTTAAAAAACATATTTTCAATTCCAGATTATTATTGATTTATTATTAAATAAAATTTATAATATATTTATAAATTAATTATAATTATTTATTCATTTCAATTTTTTAGTTTTCGACTAAGTGAGACTTTTTTTTTAATTCTGAAATTATCAATTTTTTTTGAAAAATGAGCATTAATGATTTGTAAAAATAATAATTTTGATAAATTCTGACCTTTGTTGTGGCGAGGGCCACATTTCCTCACACATGTACCGATCGCATGCAACATATCGATCAGCCGGTTGATCCAGCTTAGAAACAACAGCGATTGGAAAAGAAACAATTAGGGCAAGCAACCACACTGCAAGGATTAGTAGCTTAGCATGTGTTTTCGACATTCGTGGCCTCAATGGCCACATGATCGCAATATAACGATCTATACTTATGGCCACCAATGTGTAGGCACTCACTAAAACAGACACTGCCTGTTGAAACAGAAAACAAATTATTATTATTATTATTATCAATAATTAAATTCAAAAATAAAAAAAAAATAAAAAAAAACTAATTTTATCACTGTTTATACTCAAAACGAGCGAATTGCAACGAATTGACGCCAAAAATGTGAATCAGAACCAAAAATCGGTAGCACTTTCATCAACTTTCGTATCATTTTGATATACAAAAATAAAAAAAATTAAAAAGAATAAAAAAATTAAAAATGTTTTTAATCAATAAAATTACGAATACTTTGGCTACACTTTCTATACAATGACTAAAATTTCTTCTCGTCAATTAGTTAAGAAAAGATTAAATTTTATAGACCTTTTGCAATTTCAATCCAGTATCAAAATAAAAAAATAAAAAATTTTAAATAATATAAATAAATAAAAAAAAATATCTAGGAATTCGTAGTAAAAGACATTATTAGTCAAAAATAATTTCTCTGAACTAACTCAGACTTCGCACTCGATAATTAAATTTAAAAAAGTGGCTTTCAAACTACAAAAAAAGTAAAAAAAAATTATTTTTTTTAAGTAGCTATCGAAAAATTAAACTTGACGAAAAAAACTCGTTTCACACACTTCACAAAAGAGAAAAAAAATTACATTTCTTTTTTTAGTTTCACGAATTTTCCCCAATTTTCATTAAAAAAAATATTCATTCCTTTTTCATCCTGCTAAAAAAATTGAATTCCAGCAACGAATTTTATTAAAATATTTCATTATTCTTGCGAAAGGATTTAAATATTAATAGAAAATAATTTCATTCTTATACGAATTTTTTTACACAATTTACTAAATAATTTATTTTTCTCCACTAATTTTACACAAATTCTAATTTAAATAATAATTGGATTTCTGAGAAATTTTTTATTATTCGTGAAAATAATTGAATTTTTACGAAGATTTTTACAAAAGAAAAATGATTAAATAATTGAATTTTGTAGGAAAATTTTGTGAAAATATAGTACAGAATACTGAAAAATCATTGAATTGCGAAAAGTTTTTGAAAATAATTAAATTCAACAAAGATTTCTATTCAAAATTTATATGCCAAATAATTATAAATGTCTGTGTGGTATTTCATTAAATTTTTTTTTGTAAATAATTAAATTGATAAAAAAAAATTTTTATTATTTATGAAAATAATTTAATTCTAAGGAAAAATTTTGTTTATTGGAATTATTTAGAAAATAACTGTAATTAAAATTTTATTTAAAACATTAAAATAATTCATTTCTGTTGAACAATTTAATTAAAAAATATTTTGAAAATAATTGAATTTCTATGAAGAAATATTGTTATTTTCTAAAATAATTAAATTTTTAAAGAAGAAATTTATTTCATTTAAAAAATAATTGAATTTTTAAGAAGACATTTTTTTGAAAAATAATTGAATTTTTGTGATGAATATTGTTTTTTATGAAAATAATAATACGATTTTTCAAAGAATTTTTTTTAATGCCTTAAAGTAATTGAACGTTTGTGAATAATTTTGAAATTTATTTTTAATAACTGAATTCCTTCAAGGAATTCTTTATATTTATGTAAATAATTGAATTCTTAGAAAGAATTTTATTCAAAAATTAAAACAATAATTGAATCATTTCAAAAAAAATCTGCTTAAAATTCTGCTTAAAATAATTGATTTCTTTCGAACAATTTTATTAAAATACTTGAAAATAATTGAAAATAAGCGAACTCCTGTGAAAAATAGTAATATTTTTGTAAATAATTTAATTCCTCGAAAGAATTTTTTTAAAAAACAATTTTTTTATATAATTGATTTTTTCGAGAAATTGAAATTGAATTTTTAAGAATAAATAGAATTTTTCGAACAATTCCTGTAAAATTGTTTATTCATTTCTTGTATTTTTTTTCAAAACTAATTTTTTTTCAAAGCCAAAAGTATATTTTTTACTAAACTTGTAAGTCCAGTAAAATACTATTTGATCCTACTTATCGTCAATTTTTCCTCTTCAAAAGATTAGCTCTCACTTATGTGAATTTTGTTTTTAATCCCTTTTCATCATTTATGAAGAGTTTAAAAATAAACTTACACAAATATGTATGAAAAAATATAAAAACTACAGATAAAATAAGTTACAACTCAGAGAAAAAGAAGAAAATATTTTCTGTTTATTTCCTGGTTGAGAATTATAAATTCAAACAGAAACCGTGTTGAATTGAATCGCACAGGGGAAAAAAACACACTTCAGAATATTCTTTGGAGAATAATAAATGTAAAAAAAAAATTACAGTCAGAAAGGATAAAAGATTTGTTGTCGGTCTTTTATATTTATATATGATACATATCAAAAAGAGAGAAAAGAAGAATATAAGTTCAGAAAGAAAACTCTTCTTCAAATGGACATATAAATTTCTTCTTTATTTTTTTTTATTACAAAACTCTTCATGTGAATTGCATTTTAAATGTCAAACAGAATTCTCTGATTTTCAAAAAAGGCTGTGTGTAATATTTGTATAAAAGAAACGTTGCAGTTTTTTTATTAAATTATTTTTCTTATGTTTCTAAAGGTAGAAAAGGTTTGTATTTTTGTTATTCCGTTTGATTTTTATTTTATTGTCAAAAGAAAAAAATTATGGTTTATAGAAATTATGATTATTGTAAAAACTAAAAGAATATTTCTTCCTTTATTCGTAATTTTTTGAAATTTAATGGAAACTTTATTATTTCGAGCCATTTTAATTTTAAACTAATAAATAATAAATTTTATTAATTTTAAATTTTGCGCCATTTCTATTTTAAATTAATAAAGAATAAATATTATTGATTTTAAAATAAAAAACAAAATTATTTTTTTTAATATAAATGAATGAAGAATAAAGTAAATAAATTCTATTCTATTCTAATAAAGAATAAATTTTATTAATTTTAAATTTCGCGCCACTTTTATTTTAGATTAATAGAGAATAAATTTTATTGATTTTAAAATAAAAAACAGAATAATTTTTTTAAATATAAATTAATAAAGAATAAAGTAAATAAATTCTATTCTATTCTAATAAAAAATCAATTTTATTAATTTTAAATTTCGCGCCATGTAGATTTAAAATTAAAAATTTTAAACAAATAAATAATAAATTTGATTAATTTTAAATTTCGTGCCATTTTAATTTTAAACTAATAAAACATAAATTTTATTAATTTTAAATCTCGCGCCATTTTAATTTTAAACCAATAAATAACAAATTTTATTAATGTTAAATTTCCCGCCATTTTAATTTTAAACTAATAAAACATAAATTCGATGAATTTAAAATGAATAAATAATAAATTTGATTAATTTTGAACTAAAAGGCAAATATGCAGAGAGAAAAGTTTACCTGAGAATAATTGACGCCGGGACAAAGTTTCGAACCAAACGGCCAATATTGAAGGACCAATGTACTGAAGAAAGTTGTTGGCACACAAAAAAGATCCATGAGTATATCGCCAACGGCCAAATTGACGATAAAATAATTTGTCACTGTTTTCATTCGTGGACTACTGACGACAACATAACACACCAGTCCATTGCCAACTAATGCCACTACAAATACGGTCGTGTACAAAAAGTAAATTGTCATCTGAAACCATGTGACTGAGAGTACGGTTTTGCTGTTCGAGAAGAGTTCCTCGCATGAAATATTACTCCAATTTTGATATAATACATTTGTGGCTATTTTATGAAAATCGTATTCCGTGAAGTTTGCCTCAGTGGTCGTTAACATTATGTCCTCCATTACAATCTACACACCGCATTCATCTGTAATTCAAAGTGATTCCTATTAAATTCTATCTCTTTAACTGCTTTCGTTTAATTTCATTCTTTTATTTCCATTAAATGTTTAAATTACATAAATAAATTATTAAACATTTTTTATTTACTTTTGTATTTTATTTTAACATTAACAATACATAAAGAAATTTTTTTTTACTTTAAGGTTATGTTTTTGGTACTTTTATTTGAATTAAAAGGTTCTTTTTAATTATTTCGATTCGCAAATAGTTTCTAAGGAATATTTTTGATTCAATAAAAATTCAACGTCATATAATTTTCAATAGAAATTTTTACTCTTTCTAGATTTTTTCTCCAAAAATTCTAAACATAACCTAAAAATGTTTGCTTTTAAGGCACTTTTCTATTTTTTCCTTTATTATTCTTTTATTATCATTTTTTACTTGAAAACATTATTATTTTTCGAAAATAATTTTTTTTTGTATTAGTAAGAAAAACGTAAAACAATTTTTTTTTCTAATTCTACCAGAAAAAAATTGATTTTATTTTATTTTTAACAGAATTTCATTTATTTTATTTTTAAACAGAATTTCATTTATTCGATTCATTGAAACCTTGGGCGAAAGAAAATTTTTATATTCCTAACTTTCATAGTAGATCTTTTCAAACTCCTTTTCAACTACTTGTCGTTTTCTCCACGCGAAAATTGGAAAATACTTCAATTTTCACGAAACAACTTCTTCAATTGTTTCGAGTACATTACTTCTTCTTTATTGAGTGTTGAAATTATTGAAAACTCTCAAATTTTAAATTAATTTCCCTTTCAAGTTTTTTTTTTATTTTATCAGTCAATAATATGCATAAAAAATAAATAAATCAGTGCAGAAAAAAAATTAAAGAGAAAAAATAAATTAGTGAGAAAAAATTAATAAAAAAATAAGCAAGAGCAAAAAATTAATAAAAACGACTATAATCGAGTGGAAAAATAAACTATTGCTTGAAAATGAATAAAAAATATATGATCAGGGGAAAAATAATATATAGAGTGTCAAAAAAATTAATAAAAAAACATTTTTTTAATTTAATAAAAAAAAATTAATTAAAAACTCTATTCATAAAATTAAATTCTCCCCGAAAGTATTTTTTTCCCCTTCAAAAATATTATTCAAAAACATCACACGATAACCAAGTTCAAAGTATATTCGCAGCTATCTCGACAACTTATGAATAAATAATTCAAATGCGAATAGTTTTTTTCAAATATTAAAATTTTTTTTTATCTTGAGATAATTTTTTTTCCTGATAAAAAAAAAGAAAAACAGGGAAAAAATTAATTTTTTCTTGGAAAATTGGACGAAACTTTGTTTAGTTGAATATTTCAAGTGAAGCACTTACTTAGATTGTTTCTAATTATGTCTGAAATTCCGCAATGCAGCAGAAAATAAGGAAGAAAGTTGGCAATGAGAAGAAGAAATCAAATGAGTCATAAAATTTTCTGTCCCGCGGAAGATTAAAATATTGTAGATTAGTTTTTCTTTCTTTTTTTTTTTTGCTTCAAACTTAAAAGGTTGGGGAATTGTAATTGAATATTGTATTTTTTATCATAGAGAAAACAGAAAAAAAAATTTTGATGATTATAAAATTTGTTTCTAAACAAAATATAATTTTTTTTACATTGGAGATTTTTTTTTGGGCAATTTTTTTCATTGGAAGTATTTTACATTAAATATGAAGCTAATAAAAATATTTTACTTAGTATTATTTATTTTAATGAAAGTAATAAAAAAATTTTTGTTTATTCTTCTTTTTTTTGGCAAAAGTATTTTAATTTTTTGAATATTTTTTTTAAGTAAAGTAGAAAATGAATTAATTAAAGAAAAAATTCTGACCCTATATTTTCTATTTTTTTGTAAATGAAAAATTGCATAAAAATTTGTAATTACCGGAACAAAATGATGCGCACAAATCTTTACAATTTTTTCTATCATACACACTCTCTCACTCGTTTATTGATTAATAATTTATCAATTGACAAAAAAAAAAGATGAAGGATGCGACAGAAGATTTATTATCGTCATCTTTAGGCCACAAATTTCATCAAGGAATTTTTTTTAAGTGTCGATAATTTTTTGTAATTAAATTTTGCTATCTCTAAATAAAATATTTATTTCTTTATTTATTCTAAATATTTTTTTCCTGTCCTAAATTTCTCTTTCTTTATAAAAAAATAATGAAAAAAATAAAATACAATAAAAAAACTTTTAAAGTAGGAAAAACTATTTTAAAAAATAAAAAAAAATAATATAAGAAAATGTAAAAAAAAAAAGTGAAAAAATAAAATGAAAAAATATTTCACGCAAATAGAAGAAGAATAAAATATCAAATTTTTTTTCCATAAAGAAATAGAAATAATTCTATCTTTAAAAAAGCATAAAAAAAATAATTCATCAAACTTAAAAAAATGGAAAAAAATATTTAGCATTCTCGTGAAGAATTTTTTTTTCCTATTTTTTTTTTTTGCAGAAGTCATATGTAAACGAAAGTAATTGTTAATAATTGGCAAATCGATTTTTACGATGCACAATAATTTTAAAAAAATGAAGCCATTCGAAAGTTAAGGGTGGAACTGTTTTTTTTAGAGCTTTGACTTTGGTTGTGTAAAAAAATGACTTTATATTGGCAAACAAGGAAAAAAAAGTAAACTTTTATCAAATTACTATAGACTTTTCTTTGCATAATTGAGCCAAAGACTGGCGCGTGTATAAATAGCAAAAAAAAAGAACATATTTCCTCGCATCAGTAATATCGAAAAGTAGATCGTTAAAAATTTTTAATTAAAAATATACAGATTATCCTCTCTCTTTCTCCCACTTTTTTTTCCTCTCCCATCATATTATGTGCGATTTTTCATATTAGTTTCGGGAAAAATTCAAAATAAATGTAAATTAGTATCTAAAATTCATTTTTGTAATTGGCAATCAGCGTAAATGGATGAGACTATACGAAAAGTAGAAAAATAAATATATGCATTTAATTTTCTCCCAACTTCTTGCCTGGTCTTTTTTTTTTTTTTTTTTTTTTTTTTTTGAAAGAAGACAGAAAAAGTCAACATTTTTTAAATTCTCGTAGAGAGAGAGAGAGAGAGTTTGTTTCAATTTTTCACGAAAGCAAATAAAAATTGATGATAGAAATTTGAAAAAACGTTAAAAATTTAATGTCGGAAAAATAATTGTCGTAACATTGTTTTTTTTTAATCCAAAAGTTCAAAATTTTCAAGTAAAGGAAATATTTTAACTAAAAAAAAGCCGCAGTGAAAAAAAAATTTATTTGCTTCAAATAATCGATTTTATTAAATTTTACTTGAATCAAATAATTTTTCTTTACATCATTTAAATTAAATTGATTTCGAATTAATAATTTCTATTTGTCCATTTAATTGTATTCGAATCCATAAATTCAATATTTAAATCAGATATATAAATTAAATTAAATAAAAATTTTTAATTAAATGAAATTATTAAGTTGATTTAAATATAAAAATTATTTGATGCAAGTAAATATTTATTTGATAATAAACAAATATTTTTTATTGTTTTATATAAGTAAATATTCTGTATTATTTGAATAAAATCGAATTTTTTTTCGTCACAAATTAACGAAAGCAAGAAAAAATAAAAACTCAAATTCTACAAATTGGGAAAATTATTTTTCTTTTCACAAGATAGAAATATTATTTTTCTTTTTACAAGATAGGAAAATTATTTTTCTTTTCAGTGACACAAAATTTTTATCCAAATAAAAATTTTCCTCAAAGACGAAATAAATATTTTTCTTAATTTGCTAGAGAAAAAGAAGTAAAAAAAAATTTTTCTCCCATAAGAAAGAAAAAAAATTAATTTATTCTAAATACAAATTTTCCTTTTTAACGGTCACAAATAATTTTTCTACCTTTGAGATCACACATTAAGAAAAAGGGTGATAAAAAACTGTTCACTGAAAAAAATGGCTATTTCACAAATTGAAAAAAATTAAAAATATAATTTTTCTCTGATAAACTTTTTTAAATAAAAATTTAAATATTTACTCTTCCTTTTAAAATTTTCAGGATTCATTTTCTTTTTTATATTCGCTTCTCATCTTTGCCTTGCTGAGTGTTTGTGTGTGTGTGCTTGAAAGGACGTACGCAGAGCGAAAGCAATCAATGTTTTTGACTCTAGTCTTCGATATTTATATTTTAATTAAAATTTTCTCGTATACAGTGTCTATAAACTTTGTATATTTAATAATCTTTTTTTTTTCTTTATTCTTTGCTCGCTTTTCCAATAAAATTTCTATTTTCAAAAAAAAGAATAAAAAAAAAAAATAAAAGAGCTCAGTGAGCAGTTAATTTCTGATATGTCTAATGGAATTATATTATCGCTCACTGCTAGTGGATTTCATTAAGGAAATAAGCTTTTTTCACTTGAGATCACAAATTTCAGAATCGCATGCGGAGAAAACACAGCATCTTACACTAAATTTACTCAGAATATAATATATATTCACTTGCGCTCTTGGCACTGGAATATTCAAGTAGAAACTAAATAGTGCAATGAATTTCTAATGGACTTGGGATTAATTTACAAAACTTACTTGGCGATGCGATACAATAATAAATAAATAAGTAAAATGTAAAAAAATAAAATTGAATGAAGTAAATAAAATTAAATTAAATAGAATAAATAAAATAGTAATTAATTCAAATATTACAATATATATAACAAAATAGAAAAAAATAGAAAAATAAAAAGTAAAGTTACACTAAAAAAATTTGTCTAATTTAGTATTTTTTATTATAATATTTTAATTACTGCATTGTAATTAATTAAAGAAAATAGAAAAAGATAATATAAAAAAATTATTATACAAATTAAATTTAAAAAAATTAATACAAATCATAATTTGAAGAACAATATTTTAATTCAAAAGAAAATGTTGAAAAATGTTTGACAGAAAATTTCTTTATTAATAACAAATATTTATTATTAATATATTAACAAACTAAATTTAAAAAAAAACTTATACAAATTATAATTTGAATAACAATATTTTTTATTGAAAAAAATTTTCGAAAATATTTGACAAGAAATTTCTTTGAAGAGTAATTTCTAATTTTAATTGAAGTAAAAATGCGTCGACATTGCGTTGACTTTGTGATATTAAATAATGATTTGGATATAGTGTGATAAGAATAAATGAATGAATGTCCCCCTCTCCGCGGCAAAACTGACAAACTGAAACACAATTTTCTCGTCTCTTGACCAAAGACGATAGTACCTTACGAAAACTTTTGGTTTATAATACTTAAAAGAAATTTTATTTCACACTTAAAAGTGACAAAATAAATTGTTTTAAAACTTTACTTAAACTCGACAGAAAAATAAACGGAAAATAACGAAAAAAGCAAAATGCTAATAAACTGTTTTTTTAACATTTACAGTGAAAATCAATTTCTACTTAAATTTTTAGTGAAATAAAGAATAAAATTTAATTTCTACTTGAATTAAATAAAGTAGGTAATTTTTACTTGAATTTGATTAAATAAAAAAAAAGATTTAATTTTCCACTTGAATTGAATAAAAAAACAAATATAATTTCTACTTGAATTAATTTAAATAGCAAAATAAAATTAATTTTCTACTTAAAATAGAAATTTTCTACTTAATTTACCTAAATGTTTAGTTAAAAAACTAGATTAATTTCTACTTAAATTAAATTTAATAAAAAAGTAAAATTAATAACTATTGAAGTAGTAAATAAAAAACTAAACTTTAATTTCTACTTGAATTAATTTAAATAGCGAAATAAAATTAATAACAATTGAAATAGTAAATAAAAAACTAAACTTTAATTTCTACTTGAATTAATTTAAATATCAAAATAAAATTAATAACTATTAAAATAGTAAATACAAAAAACATAATTGAATTCTTTTCTACTTGGATTAAATTAAATTAAAAAACCAATTTAATTTCTACTTGAATTAATTTAAATAACAAATAAAATTTATTTTCTACTTAAACAAATTTCTACTTAAAATGAATTAAATAAAAAAAGTAAAATTAATATCTATTGAAATAGTAAAAAAAATCAGATTTAATTTCTGAGCACTGAATTACATTAAATAAGAAAACAACTATTATTTCTACTTCAATTAAATTAAACAAAAAATTAATTTAATTTCTACTTTGAATTGAATTTAAAAAACCATTAAATTAACCTTGAAAGAAGAAGAAATAAAATTGACTTCTACTTAAATTAAATTAAAGCAAATTAAACCGAAGTTAATTAATAATTTAGTGTTTTTTTAAAACATTTTGTCAAAAAATAAAAATTGAAACTTAAATATAATAAATAATTTAAAACAAAAAAAAAATTTGTAAAAAATAGTAAAACAAAAAAAAATCTATGAATTAATTCCTAAAAAGTTTATTTCAATAGTAAAAATAATTTAAAAGCATATACAACTTTAAAAAAACAATTTTTCTTTAATGGATATTTTAATTTTTTTTAGGATAAAACACACAAATAAAATATGAAATGAAAATTTCGTATTTGTTTGATAACATAGTGGAAGTGAAATAATAAATCTTTTGACAGAAAAATTTATTATCTGTCTTTCTTTGAAGAGGTGCATACTACACACAACGCAGTTCAGTTTTCGCTTAAAAAAAAAAGAAAAAAGTTTTTCGTACATTACCCAGGAGTTTGTCTTTACTTTTGCCGCGGCAAGATGATACACAGTCTCACTATTTTGTTTCTTATTCTTACTCCATTTGGAGTCTTGGCAGACAGTAAACCGCATATCATTTTTATTCTTGCGGACGACTTGGTAAGTTTATAAATTTCTTATTCTTTTTTTTTTAATGTTTTCTTCAAACAAAACAAATGAAAAAATATATCTTTTGATGTAGAATTAAAAGGAGAAAATGTTACTAATTTTTTACTCAAAGATATTATATATATATATCCTTTCAAGTTTAAGGAAAAGAAAAATTGTACGAGCGTAGCTCTTGTGGAAGTTAAATTAATTTCCATTTCCTTTTCATTTGAATTTACTTATTTGTTTTCTTTCATTTTCGATATTTTTTGTTTAAATAGATTTAATACTTTTTTATTTACTTTTACTTCGCTTTGTATTTAAATTCACTTTTTTGTTCTCGTATTTTTTTCTCCAGGTTTTTAATTGTTTTAAGAAATTAAAATGTTTTTTTGATTTTTTTTATTTCCTTTTGGTTTAAATTTATATATTTATTTTCTTTCTTTCATGGTATTTTTTTGTTTTAATAAATTTAATATTTTTTCGTTTTCATTTACTTATTTCCTCTTTGTTTGAATTTACTTGTTTATTTCTTTCTCGATATTTTTTATTTTAATAAATTAAAATACTTTTATTTTCTCTTATTTCCTTTTTATTTAAATTTACTTATTTATTTCTTTCTGAATATTTTTATTATTTCAACAAATTAAAATTTTTTATTTTCTTTTATTTCCTGTTTATTTAAATTCACTTATTTATTTTCTTTCCTTCTTTCTCGATATTTTTTATTATTTTAACAAAATAAAAATAATTTTAATTTCGTCTACTTTCGTTTTATATAAATTTACTTATTTTTTCTTCCTTGATTTTTTCTATTATTTTAATAAATTTTTGTATATAAAAATTTTTCCAATATTCTAAAAAAGGTTTTTAGTACCTATAAATAAATTTTACTATACAATCTGGTAGTAAAAATAATAGTAAAAAATTTATTTACTAAAAATTTATTATTAGAGTAAAAATTGAGAAATAAAGAAAATTAAATTTAAATTTTAAATTTATTTAAGTAAAGTACAAAATAATTTACATGTATTTTTTCATAATTAAAAGGGATGGAACGACGTTGGATTTCATGGTTCGGGGCAAATTTTAACGCCCAACATTGATGCACTTGCGTACACTGGACTTATGTTGCATAATTATTATGTTACGCCAATTTGTACGCCTTCAAGAAGTGCCCTAATGACAGGAAAATATCCAATTCACACTGGTATGCAACACAGCGTAAGTTATCCTTCACTTTACAAGTATTTAAAAAAAAAATTACCCAAAAAAAAATTTTTTGGAATTAAAAAATTATTTTTTACAAAAGAAATACTTTTTAATTGAAAAAATTAATTTTTTTTAAAAGAATAAGAATTTTTATGTACTGAAAATTAATTTCCACTTAGAAAACTGATACTTGGAGAAAAAAATAATTTTTATATAAAAAGAGAAATTTTCAACAATAAAAAAAATATTTATCAATTTAAAAAAATAAGTTGTGTGAAATAAAAATAATTTTTCAATTCACAAAAATAATGTTTGTGTAAAAAAAGTAATTTTTCAATTTAAAAAAATATTTTTGTAAAAAAATTAATAGTTCAATTTAACAAAACAATGTTTTTGTATAAAAAAAATAATTCTAAATTCTTGTATTAAGAAAATAATTTTCAACATAAAAAGACAAATTTTGTAACAAAAAGTTTTTTCGTGTACAATTTATTGTATAAATTTCGGGGAAAAAACTCTGCTTTTAGTCGTATAAGTGTTGAAGTGAATAATGTACTCAACGACAGAGACTTTTTTTGAACCTCTGTTTAAAAAAAAAGTCTCTGAAATTGATTTTATTTTAAAATTAACCCCATATTAAAGTTTTGAAATAAAATTATATTTAACACGGTATTTTTTTTTTGAAATAAATGCCATGAAGAAAAAGAAGAAAAAATGTTGAATTTAAAAAATATTTACTTTTCGTAATTTATTTATTTTTTTTTTGAACCAAAGTGTTGAGATAAAAAAATAGCAAAAGTATTTTTTATTTCCCTCACAATTCCAATTTTTCCAAGGCCTGTTGGCAACCCTGTTTTATAGAAGAAATAATTTTTATAGTCAAAAATAAAATTTCCCCTATAAAGAAAAGTTGAATATAAACCAAAACAAAAAAAAACAATGTGAGAATTTATTATTGAAAATCAATAAAAGAAATCCTTTTCTTCTATTATATATATGAGAACTCTCTAAATTCAGGAAAACTAGAGCAAAATAGATATTTGACAAATTTCACCGTCTGCTTTATATGAAATTTCAACCATCTGTGTCACTTGAAATCGAAAAAATTTTCAACACTCTCTTGTGCAATAAATAAAAGTTTATTTAACAAAAAAATAAAATTATAATATTAAATGTTTATTAGTAAATTTGTATTTTGTACAGGAAAAAATTCTCTAATAAAAATACGATATTCTCGCGCAATGTATTTTAATTATTAAATAATAAAGAACAAAGAATTATTTCCATTTTATGAATTCGGTTGAAATGCAATATTTTTTTACTTCTATATTCTGTTTATATTGAGCATAAATATTTGTTTTTTTTTATTGTTTTATCCTTCATTATTTCTATTCATAAATTTTTGTTCTATTTTTTTGTTCATAATCATTTGTTTTATCCTTTATTATTTACATTCATAAATATTTGTTTTATTTAAAAAATTTTTTTTATTTGTAATCATTTGTTTTATCCTTTATTATTTGTATTCATAAAAATTTGTTTTATCCCTTATAATTTGTATTCATAAATATTTTTTCTATTCTTATTAATATTCATAAATATTTTCAGGGATTAAATTTTCAATTTTGCCTGAAAAAAATTGTTTTATTCTTTAATATTAATATTCATAAATATTTTCAGGGATTAAAATTTTAATTTCGCCTGAAAACATTTGTTTTATTCTTTAATATTAATATTCGTAAATATTTTCAGGGATGAAATTTTTAATTTTGCCTGAAAAATGAAAGGAAAAAATATTTTTTTAATTAAATAAATAATTTCTACAAAAGATAGATAGAAAATTCAATAACTTACAAAATATAGACTGTTAAGATTAATCAAGACTAATGTCATAATTAAAAGGAAAAAATTTATTTTTATTCTATTAATATTTTTTTTAATTGTTAATAAATAATAATATTAAAGAGAATGATTAATATTTTCTTAAATGTCACGTACTTTATGGAACATCAGTAGTAAAGTGTTTGCAAGATCAGACAACCCAAAGCATTTGTCTTACCCGCATTTCATTCCCTTATTTTCTCCTTTTCCCAAGGAGAAAGTAAAGGAAAGATATAACACGCATTCTTCTATTCCCCGCACGAAATATTGTTCACAATTCATTTTTTTTTATTTCTTCTTGTTTTGATTAATGAAAATATCATATTTTTAATGAAAAATCCGTTGGGAAAAGTTTTGAATTACATTTAAAAAATTTAAGTCCTAAAAAAAGTTTATTTTTTTAATCTGAATTTGTTTTCTCTTTTCATTTTTTTTTTGCCCTTATAAAATATCGCTCACAGGTTCTTAAAGCCGCTGAACCCAGAGGACTACCGCTTAATGAAAAGTTACTACCACAATATTTGAAACAACTTGGCTATAGTACCCACATTGTGGGAAAATGGCACTTGGGACATTATAAAAAAGAATACACCCCACTGTATAGGGGTTTTGATTCTCATCTTGGATTTTGGACCGGCCATCATGATTATTTTGATCACACTGCTGTCGAGGAGGTAAAATACCAAAAAAAAAATATTTATTAAAATTAAAAAACGAATTTTTAATTTTTTTTCTATTTTATTCATAAAAAAATATTTTAACAAACTAATTATTTAAATTATTAAATTTTTGTCAACCTAATGAATATAAACTACAATTCAATATAGTAGAAACTTTAATAATTAATGAAATACTTTTAATCAATTCAATAATTAATTAATTAATTGATTATTCAAATCAATGTAAATAATTATTCAAATCTTAATTACTTAAAGTAATTTCAAATAATTTATGTTCGAATCCGTTGAAACGAAATATAATTCAATTATTTTTAATAAGAAGAATTAAAATAAATTATTAATTAAATAATTAAAAAGAAAGTAAAAAAAGTTACTAATTAAAAAGTAGAAAATACTATTAATTCGAAAAAATTTACTACTTCGAAATCAGAGCTCTTAGTTAATTAAATTAACCAAACAAATTCTATTCGTTAAAAAGAATGATATTTTATGCAAAACGATTTTAATTTCAAAATTAAAATATTTTTTCCCCCAAAAAAGAATATTTTTCAGAAAATAAAAATTAACATTCGGAAATTGTTCTGTAATGAAATAATATATAGAAAAAAAAGGAAGTCGATTCATTATTGAGAGTTAATGGGAATTTTTTTTTTAAAAATGGGTCTTTATTAATTAGGGGAAAAAAATTAAAAAACATTTTTTTCTCTATTTTTTTCATTTAGAATAATAATGATTTTTTCTCCCAATTTGCATGTTGAAATTAACATGTTTTTTTAACGTGCGTAACAAAAACATGAGGAAATTTTACTATCTACATTATATTGAGAACGGAAAATCGATTTAATATTCATTGAACTGAAACTGATATAGCAAATGAAGTATATTATATTTATAGCCTTTTTTCTTAAAGAAAAGAAAATTTATTATTTCCTTCGCTGCCCTTCATACAAGTAAAAATTAAATTTAAATATAATTCTTCAGAATTGTTTCAATTTAAAATTTTTATTTTCCAATTTTTTTCGATTTATTGCATAAATATGAAAATAAATAAAAATAAATAAATAAATGAATAAAATAAATTAAATAAATTAAAATACAAGAAAATGAAAAAATAAACAAAGAAGTAAATAAAATAAATAAAAAAAATATTTATTAAAGAAATTAAATAAATAAAAAAAATAATAAAAAAATGAAACGTAAATAAATAATGTTTCCTCAACAAAATGAATAAATAAATGAAAAAATTTGCCTTTCCTACTTTTGAATAAATAAATAGAATAATAATTAGAGAATGTATTTCTACCCCATATGGAATATACCATAATAATATAATATAATTGTCATAAATCTTTTTCATTAAATAATCAATTATTGCTAAAGTCATAATTAATTACAGTCTTTAATTAAGTAGATTGTCTTTTCGAATTATTTTTTTTTTTATTTTCTTTGTCAAGGTATAAAGAAATCTAGCTATATATATATATAATGAAACTAATAATTCTCGTAGTTTTTTTGAAACGACTTTCATTTTATCACTTTGTCCTTCATATTCTAAGCCCTAAAGGCTCCTCCCGGGGAATCTGTAAATAAAGGTTTTTCCATGGATGATAAATAATTCAACTCACAATTCTAGTCCTGAAAATTATTAATCGAGATAAATTTTCTAAATAAATGGTAAATAAAAGATGCTCACGGTTTATGAAAAATATATTTTTCATTCATCACCAGAAACAAATAATATAATATTGGAATTATTTTTTTTTCATTTTCAAACAATGTGGTCCTTAATAAAGAAATATTCTTTTATATAGGGAGTTTTATATGTTTATGATAATGAAAACTGTGAAGTATTCATTTTTTTTGTTGGACATTTTTCTTAATTTAGAATATCGTCTTTTTCTTTATTATATATATATATATATATATAATATTTTTATCTCTTATTGCTGAATATATAGTATTTGTGTCACATATTATTGTTTAAAATATTAGTTTTTTTGTTTTTTACTTTCTTTTCGTATTTTATTTTGTTTCTGCTTTTTTATTTGATTTTATAAACTTTCTAAACATTTTTATTAATTTTTTTCATTTTTATTTATTTTTTTTTATTTCTATTTATTTTTTTATTTTTATTTATTTATTTTATTATTTCTTTTTATTTTATTATTATTTTTTATGACTGTTTTTGTCGTATCTTGTCTTTTGTATACATTTTTGTATTGTATATTGTTTTTAATTTTTTTATTCAATTATTAGTGTGTTTATATAAATTTTTTTTCTGTATTTTTTTGTATTATATATATTTTTTGCTTTTGTTTAATTATTGACGTTTTTATCCAACATTGTTTCTTGTTTTAAACAATTATTGTCGAGAATAATATTTTTAATATCAAAATAAAAATATTTACCACTCGCGGGAATTGAACGCACAACCCAACACTTTCTAGACATGAACGCTAACCACTAACCTACACCACACATAATTAATATTATTTTCATTCCATAATAAAAACGAGTTTACTGTTAAAAATTCAAGACGGAAAAAATCAGTCAATAAATATTAATCATTAAATAAGAAATAATATATTTTTTATGGAGAACATATGAAGAATAATAGGGAAAAAAATTTTTTTTTTTCTGAAATAAAAAAGAAGAATATAATATTGACAATAAATTATAGGAACAATGGGGCTTCGATATGAGGCGTGGATTAGATGCGGCGTGGGATCTTCATGGGAAATATTCCACTCGAGTATTTGGATCTGAGGCTGTGAAAATAATAAAAAATCATACTACAAGTCAACCCTTGTTTTTGTACATCGCTCATGCCGCTACGCATTCCGCAAATCCCTATAACCCATTGCCAGCGCCTATGGAGACACTTTCGAAAAATCCCGCCTGCGATACTGTTAGTCAACGTTGCAATTTTGCTGGTAACATTTTTTACTTCAATTTTAATTTTTTTTTTTTGCTTTCTATTTTTTATTTCTTTTTAATTTTCCTTTATTAAAAAAATTTTCTTTCTTTCCTTCTATTCTACTTTTTCAAAGCTTTAATTATTCCTTTAATTTTTTCCACTTTTACAAATTTTTGTTATTCGTTTTTACATTTTTGAAATTTTGTTATTTTATCAAACAAAAAAGTTTTTTTTCACAAAATTAATTTCCCCTTGAAATGAAAATTAATAATTTTAATAAAAAATAAAAATTTACCATTCTTTTTTAATTCATTTTCAAATAATTCTTTAATAGAGAATTTATTTTTGTTCCTAATCACAAGCACCATTTAAAGTTTGTTTTTTCTGCAATTTATCCATAATTTAATTTTGTTTTTTACGTTTGAAAAGATATTTCTTTCAATAACCTTTCATCTAAATTGTAAAGCGCTTGTAAAAAAATATTTTTAACGAGAAAATTGAGAACATTTTTTCGAAATTTTGAATAAAAATTAAAAACAAATTGTTCTTCACATTCCTCGTGTTGGGTTTTATATAGTGAATAACTGCTTGTAATTAAATAATTCCCTGTTTCACAAAGTGGAATCAATTAAAAAAGAATGATTTCATCTTCTCCCTGTAACAACTTTTATTATTAACTTTTCATTATTAACTTACAATTAGTGAAGTTGAATTTTTTCCCTGCACTTTCATAGCCATGGCACAAGAAATGGATACAACAGTAGGTCTAGTGGTTAAAGCTCTGTACGAAAAAAATATTTTGAACAATAGTATCATAGTTTTTTCAACTGACAATGGTGGTCCAGCTGCTGGCTTCAATTTAAATCATGCCTCCAATTGGCCGTTGAGAGGTGTCAAGAATACTCTATTTGAAGGTCAGTTCTCTTATGATGATTAAACGTTTAAAAAAATATTTGTGATCAGTATGTTGAAGAATGTAATGTCGCAAGAATTGGGTATCTTAAAAGTGACTACGAAGTTACTATTAAGATACTTCTTTTGGCAGAGTGGAAAAAAGAATTAAAAAAAGAATTAAAAGAAGAATTAAAAATAGAATTAAAATAAGAATTAAAAAAAGAATTAAAAAAAGAATTAAGAAAGAATAAAAAGAATTAATAGAATTAAAAAAGAAGTAAAAGAAGAATGAAAAAAAGAATTAACAGAAGAATTAAAAGAAGCATTAAAAAAAGAAGAAAAAAACATAAAGGAAAAGATTAAAGAAAAGTTTGTATTAATAGAAAAATATTTATAATTTATGAATAAGAGTTAAATTATTATTATTAAGACAAATATATGTACTGAAATAGAAACCCTCTTCTAAGATGTCGAGCTTTACGAGCTTAATTACATAATAAATGCCATAATGCAGTCATATTCCTTCCACAGTTATTATTGTCGTTATCGTTATTACAACCATCATATCCCCAACATTAAAGGATTGAAGATTATTATAACCATTAGAACCCAAGGTAAAATAAATAACTACCCAAAAATAAATTTCACAATTCCAAGAAACATTACTCTTCCATTTTGAAGTTAATTTTCTCCATTAATTATTTATAGCATTAATCTATAAATACACAAAGCATATAAGTACAAACGGACATTGATAATTTTTATTTTAATTCAAGAATAATTTGTCCCTAATTCGACGTTAATTTCACAATCATTAAAGGGAATAAGGCTGAATGGTGAATACGATGGCGAATTGTTCAATTAATCCATTATTGTGTTGTCAAGGAGGTGTTCGTGGTACGGGAGTCCTTTGGTCTCCATTGTTAACGAGAACAGGACGTGTGACTAAGCAACTGATGCACATCAGTGATTGGCTACCAACATTTTTAGCTGCTGCTGATGCTTCTCCTACTGGCAATACCACGACTAATTTCAATATTGATGGAATTAATTTGTGGCATGCGTTGAAAGACGATAAGGAATCGCCGAGAAAATCCATACTCCACAATATTGATGATATTTATGGCAATGCTGCGATAACAATGGGAGATTTTAAACTTCTCAAAGGTAGATTCTATCATTACTATGCTGCATTTTTTTTGACAGAGATGTAACTGAATTTTTTGTTGGAACAAGTACAAGCTTTGATGGTTCTTTTTTTGATGCTTTTTGTTGGAACATTATTCAGAAGATTTGTTGGAACAAAATCCACAATCTTTGTTGCTGCAAAGCTTGTGGATTCTGTTCCAACAAAAAGGGTCAAGAAAAAGATTCTGATTTGAAAAATACTAATTTAGTTGTAAACAAGCATCAAACAGGGTATAATGATTCCTTCAATTTTAATGATTTTAATGATTCGATCAATAATTCTCGCATTAACGTCACAATGTACCTTTCTGACAAATCTAATCCTTTCGTTTATCTAGAAGGAGGAAGTAAAATATTTTCTTGTTTTTCTACCATCACTGGGTGTCCGTTCCACTGCATAATTCATCACAGAACATGCCAACGGATCAAAGAAACAAACTCTCCTCCCCCAGTCATCTTTAATTTATCCTTTCCCATGTCTTGACTCATCATTTTTCCCCACAATTTCACCCTATTTTTTCTACTTTTTCCGCTTCCTGCACTTTCAACTCTTGCCCTCTTATTCCAAACGAACCAATAATCTGGATTAACAAAAGTCATTCACTTTCCCTGTTTTCTGTAATCTTGATTACATAACTGTTGCTACAATGATCCTATTATGCAACAAGTACATGCAAATTAGAATCAGCTCTGTCCATTATAATTTATTGAAACACTAAAAACAAAAATTGCCAAATCTGCAGAAACAGAATTTTGGTTATTAATTTTTTGGCAAAGTTTCACAATATTTGAGACAATGTTGTCAATGTTCCTGCAAGTTTAGATGCTACGGGAGGTTCATTACAAAATTCTTTAACAGACCCATTTTGAAGATAAATGATCTATTTTTTTACAGACTCAAAAGATCAATAAAGAAGAGAAAAAAAATGGGTGCAGTTTGAGCTTCGTTAAAAACTATTTGAAAATAGAAAATTAACTTTTCCTTTTTTTTAAATAAATTTATCAGGATCAACGTACAATGGAACTTATGACGGTCATTATGGTCCAGATGGGAGAAAAATCCGCTACAACGAACAACTAATTCTAAAGCATCCAACGAGCAATTATCTTCGCAATATTGGAATGATTCTTTCAGCTGAGGGAATATTAAGTCTGCGCGAAAGAGCCACTTTAAAGCAATGTCCAGATAAAAATAACAATCTTCCACCATGTAATCCCATCAAAAAATTATGCCTCGTCAATATCTCCGAAGATTATTGCGAACAAAACGATCTCTCGTCTACGTGAGTTTTTTTTCTATTTTAATAATATCTTCCGCTATTTTTCCATATTAACTTCCTTTCTTCTTTTTTCTATTAAATAGTTTTTCCACTGTTTTCGTTAAATATTAAAAAAAAATTAAATACAAAAAGAAAGATTACTTTTTCGAAAATTGTTATATGCTTCGAGGAAATTTCCATAGAGGATAATTTTTAATTCAATAAATTATATCATGTGGCAATTTCTACACATGGGATTCAAAATTAGATTGCCTTATTTAATTAATTCCGACTGTCTCAAAGGCGGTATTCGCAAATTAATTTATAAGGATTAATTTTGATTCTAATTCTAATTCATCAAGTAGAAATATTTCATTTGGTATGATTGCTAATGACAATAGTCGAACAGTTCATTTCACAATAAGGCAGTTATTAGACAGAAGGAATTTTTACTATTGTCAAGAATACAAAAAACATTCATATCTCAGTAAAAACAAAAATCAACCATTCATTAAAAGAAAGAAAAATTTTGTTATAATTATTATTTATTTTCTTTTTATTAGTATTGTATGTTACTATTAGCATCATTTATTTATTCTGCTATCGTCAACATTTATTTGTTTATTATTTTATATCCTCTTTGAAGGAAAAACATACATTTTTGTTAAACTACCTTTTGTAGTATGTTTGTGATTCTTTTTTTTCTTTTTCTTTTTCTTGTTCACTTATACTCGCATTTGCTTCAATAGAAACGTCCACGAATAACGTATAAAATTGTAAAAATCCTTTTAAGAATCACTATTATACTTGTATGTATAGGCGAGCTTTAGACAAATAGGACAAAAAAAAGCAAAAGATCACTTCTTATAGAGGTTTTAGAAAATATTTTTCTCCTGATCTCCAGGCATCCTGAAGTCTTAAAAGAGCTTACGGAAGAGCTGGAGAAATACCGAGCATCAGCATTACCGCCAGGAAATCTTCCTCTAGACAAAAAAGCTGATCCAAATTTATGGGATCATACATGGACCAATTTTGGAGATTACAAAATGCCATTGTAAAAAAAAACACCAATTTAAAATAAAATAAAAAAAAACCAATGAAATTAATTGTACGACTAGAAGTTATGTTATAAATTTGTTGTACGGGAAACATTTTGTCCGAATTAAAGGTTTTTTTTCTGTAGGTACAATTTTTTAATTGATATTTTGGAATTGACATTTCTGAAGATTAAAAATTAATTCTCTAAATTTCAATTACAAAATTAGAATTTGTTTATCGATATTTCTGAATTAAAACCTGTATAATGTTAAAATTTATCTGATAAAAGTGGCTTTATAAAAAAATAAATATAGAGCAGTTTTTTTTGCATGTGCATGTTATGTACCTTATATCGTTTGAAAAGACTATTTTTTACTGGCAATAGAGAGCAGAAATTACCTTTTTAAATTTATTTATACGGCTTAGTGTAAATCTAGACAAGCTGAAAAATAGGTGTTTAAAATCAGATTTTGAAGGTCCACTTTTATCATTTGAGCCCATCAGGAGAATGGAGAGTATGAAAAGAAATTAATGTTTGATATAAATTTCATCGAGCGGAAGTACTAGGCTTTTGCTTTTATTGCCCTCTATAATATACCTGTGCGAATGCTCTTTCTGCTTGTTAAAATTTCCACCATCGTTTTTCTTATATTACTTAGAAATGTTTATATAAAAAACTAAAACATTGAATAGTGTTTATATTTATATTTTATAACATTAAAATATTAAAACATTAACATAAATATTTATAGAGTAAAGATTTCTTTTTTTTCTTTTTTAAATAATGAAAGTAATAAAAATGCATAAATGTTTATGTTCATATTTCTAAATAACAAATAATTGTTAAACATCAAGATCAGAGCCAGAAAAATGTAACATCTTTAAGGTTTCTTTTTAGAATGTTTTTTTCAATTAAATTTTTTTCCGCGGTATTTGCTCAAGATGCTCCTGAAGCTTTACAGCTTTTTCTGTCATTAACGAGGACTAAACGTGTGATATATAGCAGAAGAAAAAAAACCCCTGGTTACAAGAATAAAGTCTTTGTTTCTTTTCCATTAAATGTTAGATTCAAAATTTAAAAAAAGAATTCGTATAAATACTAATTGAAAAATATATCTTCGTGTCAATAAGCTTTTTAGGAAAACAAACAATCCTCCAAGCCCCGTCCATTAAAAAAAAATTATTTGACTCCTAGAATCATAAATTTATCGCTCTGGATCGCTCTTACGAAAAGTGAATTTTAAGAGATGTCCTTACCAGAGAAGAAAAATTTTGCTAGAAAAAAAATCACCGACATCTGAAGACGAAAAACAAAAAACTATTCCCTCTCAACCATTTTCCAAAGCGGGTCACAATTTTTTTTTTTAATATTAAAATCGATCTAAAATTTTTCCAACAGATGTTTTAAAACCACGTTTTGAAAAAATAAAAATAAAAACACGTAATTAGTGATAATTAATAGCCGCATTTTTCATTTGTATATCTTCAGGATTTTCACTAATCGTGAAATATTAAAAAAAAAAAAAATTTTATAAGCGCATAAGTTTGCGTAAAAGGAAAAAAAAAATTTTTTTTTCATCCCCTCCGGGTTAACCCTTTAATCAATTTTTAAAAAAGGTAGAAAGAAATTGGTGTCAAGTTACTATATAGCGAAGTAATGTTGAAAGGATCGATTATGTACTAGTTTCGTGCATCTTAAGAAAAACTGAAGAATACTTAATTTGATATTCAAATTAATTTTTTTTTCCTCCACCCAAAAGTCTTTTCACTTTATTCATGATTTATATTCGGTAATTGGATGATGCGGGGAAAAAAAGCATTAACAGATTTTCTTTTATACTTTCTTATTATTGAATTTCAAGTTTTTTTTTCTGTATTTATATCACTCTGCCATTAAGTTAAGAAAAATTCTCTTGTACCTCTTTACAATAAGGTTATTAAAAAAATTTTATGGAAAAGTTATAAAATTTAAATAGACAACTTAAAAAAATTAATTATTAAGGTTTAAATTCAAATGTTTTTGAAAGTAGCGTCGACGCTAACTTTAAAAAAATTGAATTAAAAATTTATAAACATTTTCATTAAAAATGTATAAAAATTTAAATGTAGCAACATAAAATTTATAAACATATTTTCATTATAGATTTATATGCATTTTTTTTATAAATTTATATAAATTTAAAAGTAAAAACATAAAATTAATAAACATATTTTCTTTATTTTATAAGAATTTAAATGTAAAAACATAAAATTTATAAACATATTTTCATTATAAATTTATAAAAATATTTTGTTTATAAATTTATAAAAACTTAAATGTAAGAACATAAAATTTAAATTAAAAACTAAAATAAAATTCAAACGAAAAATTCAGTTGTAAAATTTAAATTAAATGTTTATAAAATACAAATTGAAAAATTAGCATTAAAAATTTATAAAATAAATAAGAATCATTGAATATTTTTTTTTAATTTATTCTGTGTTATACAAAATGTTAATGCTTCGTGATTGAAATTCCCTGATGTATATACTACATGTATACAAGATTAATCGTTACATGCAAACAGTTTAGCAGTAAATAATTGATGACCAGCAGAAAAATTTGTAATTTCAATGAAAAAAAAGAAAATCTTTAGGGGTTCAGAGCTTAAAAGCTGGACTTATTTTCTACTTTATGAAAATTGATTATAGATATTTATAATTTTCAAAGTAGTGAATAAATAATGGGTGTGTATAAGTAAAAAAGAAAAATAAGTAAAAAAAATAATAATAATAAAAATTAAATAAAATAACAATGTAATAAAAGTATAAAAATAATATAATAATAATAATAATAATATAAAAATAATAATATTAATATAATAAAAATAATAATAATTATTATTCTACAATTAATATTAATTTAAAAAAGTTTGTTAAATAAAAAAATAAATAAATTTTGTTACTAAATTCTTTATATGTTTTAATTTTTTCCAGTGGGAGTCCATATTTGTTTCCGTTTAAAAAAAATCAAATATATATGAGCGACAGTTCGCTTTTTTTTCTAATATATATAATGGAAAGCAAATTACCTATACAAAATGAAAAGACGTGTAAAAATAGATGAACAATAAAAGTAACTTTATATCTTAAAATATAAAGGAAGCAGAAAAAAGTGTTTTGATAGCGTGCTTGGAATTTTTTTTTTATAAAGAAATTTAATGTTTTAAACTAAAAAAAAATTTTTTCAACAATAAAAGTAACTTTATATCTTATAAAATATAAAGGAGGAGAGAAAAAAATCATTTTGATAACGTGTAATAGAATTTTTTTTAACACTATACATATAAAACACAAAAATCTTCGAAAAGTTGAATATTTTTATTTTCCCATTCTTCAAAAATTTCCCAAGAGACTTTCACTTGCGGTACAAAGTGCGAGAGATGTAAGGTGCATGTTTTTCCTTTTTTTTTACTTATTTCATTTTCTATCAGTCTTCCGTCTGGATTTCTTTTTCTTTTCATTTAAAAAAAAAAATATAATTTTTCTATTTTAAAGAAAAAAAATTTTTTAATGAAAATGAAAACTTTTTTAATAATAAAAACTAAAAATGTTCTTTTTAAATGAAAATGAATTTTTTTTTTATTTTTATAATGAAAAGTAAATTTTTTAATTTTATTAATGAAAATGAAAATTGCCTATTTTTACAATGAAAATTAAAACTTGTCCATTTTCATAATGAAAATAAAATCTGCTAATTTTTCTAATGAACACTAAAACTGTTTATTTTCATAATTAAAATTAAAGATAGGAAAATAATTGACAGTAATTAAAATACAAAATAAGAAAATAATTGATAGTAATTATATAGTGTTAAAAGTAAGAAAATAATCGATAGTAGTTAAAATTAAAAGGAAAATCAAATCAACGACGCAATTTACAGTTAATTGAAAATCAAATGAAATTATTATTCTTCTTATTATTCTTCTAAGATATTTAGAAAAAAATAAAAATAAAAATGACAACAATTTTTCTTTTCTAACACACTTACATATAATAATTAATTCAGTGTCGAGAGATTTATTTTCTCTTTCTAAATAATATGCAAAAATCTTGGCGAGAGAGCTTATAGGTATTTGAAAATTGCGTTTCGCCGATGGCGAATATACATATACATTATTGACAAAAATATTCTTCAGTCGGCAAATATTTAATGGAAAATAGGGAAGAAAATGGAAATCCAGATTGAAAGTGTACTTGAAGGTGTATTTCTGTTTGATAGCAAAAGTTACTTATTGCATATCAATAGCATCGGTTCAAGTGAATTTCATGCTTCTTACTTTTTTATATAAGTCTTTTACTCTCCAAATATAAATTTATACTCTTATTTGTTATTTTCACCCATATTAAAATTTTTTTGCGAATACAATACAATTAAAAAATATTTTTTCCAACTTTTCCCTTTACGAGAAATTCTAATTAATTTCTCCGACAAAATTACAATTTTTAATTATAAAGAAAAATAATTTTTGACATTTTCATTCTTAATTCCTTATTGAACAACTGGTAATTTTTTAATTTTTTTACTTCTCTTGCGAAAATTGAAATACGAAATTTCAACAATTCATTTTCCAAATAATGTTATTTAAATATTTCTACTATAATTTCCTCACGAATAAATAAACAGTGTTAAACATTGAAGAACGTGTATATAAACATTTGAGAGGGGGGAAAAATATCAAAGACCGTCTATCTTAAATAATCACTCGCGGCTCAAAATGCAAAAGTGAACATAGAGAAAGAAACCAGCTGCGCGTATTTTATGTAAATCTTCAATTGTCTTTTCATACATTTTTTTAACGTTCAATATATTTTTATAATCGACATATTTTAGAAAATATGTTCTTCACAAATGCTTCCTTAATGTTCGCCTATTCTCTCTTTTTCTCTCTCTCTCCTTGAATAAATATAAAAATGATATACGAAAAATGAGTCGTTTTCAATAAAAGATAAGAGATCATTTTTTTCTATTTATAAAAGAACTAATTTTATATTCCATCGGCATTTAAAATTTACTTTTCTTATTATTGGCATTATTATTACTATTATTATTATTTTTATCATATTTTAAAAAATGATATGAAAAGAATCAATGAACAAGGAAAAATCCTTTTATACAATTTCTTTTTATCAAATACCTTTTAACAATAGAGATTGCAGAATGAATTAAATCAGAGGTCCTCTATTTCATCTACCTTTAGGAATATATATATAAGAAGTTGATTTAAAATTCTTAAGGGAATCTTTTTTGCAAGATGAGAATTTAATAAATCCATTTTTATAATTTTAGTTCTTTAAAATAACCAAAAGATTATTGTGGAAAATAAAAAACAGAAACTAATTTTTAGTCAAATTGTTAGAAAGAAAATTGTTCATTAAAAGAATAAATATAATAAATAATAGTCAGTAAAAAATAACGAATTATTAGGAAGAGAAAAAATAATTGCTATTATAGTTAATAAGTAACTGAATATTACTAAAATAATTATAATAATCAAAATAAATTTTTTAATTAATGAATCAAATAATGAATGAATGAATGAATGAATTAATTAATCAAACTAATTCTTAACAGAAAAAAAATTTTACGAGACAAAATAACTAATTCCTAATAAAATATATAAAATTCCCTAGAAAATAACTAATTGCATTTTAGTTATTAGAAATAAAATAATTTTACAATAATAATTTCAAAGAAATAAAATATTATAAGACAATTCTTATGGTTATAAAAATAAAATCACGAATTAAATATTAGTGAATATTTCATTCAAATTAAATAAAAAAATTAAAACTTCAAATAGCGTTGTCAATTTTTTAGTGTGTGATATAAAAGTGAAAAAAAATTTGCAAGTTTTTTTCACAATAGATTTTGCAAAAAAAAAGCTTTTATCGTATAATGTTTCATTCTTTTTGGTATTGGTACTTACTTTTCATTTTATGGAACAAAAGATTTTTTATGCAAAACGAGAAAAGGTCAATTTTATAGCTACATATATAGAAATCGATTTATTTAACAAATTTATTTTAATGAAATTCCGGATATTCCTTTTATATTCATTACATTTAGAATAAAATAAGAGGTTTTTATTTTTCACACACCGCGTGAGAAAATGGATATTCTATATATTATAATCTTTCGGGTCCCTTTAAAAATAAATTTCGTACATTTTTTATAATTTTTATTAATAATTTTTTAATGATTAATTTTTTCATTATTATCACCTAATAATTATATATTTATTTATATCTTTTTACTACAAATGCATTTTAATTTTTTATTTTCATTCGAATTATATTTTTTATTATATAAGAATTATTTTTATTTTATATTTTTTTAGTACAAATGTATTTTAATATTTTATTTTCATTCGAATTATTTTTATTATCATTGAAAAGTATTTTTATTTTCTATTAAATTTTTTTGTATTCATTATTAATATTATTAATATTATTATTATTATTATCTGCATTTTTTGGTCGTTACCTATAATAAAAAAAAATTATTATTTTCTAACGAAAAGAACGAAATATGGAATTGAAACACTTCTTTTTTCTAAAATAATTTGAAAACAGTTGAAAAAGTAAATAATATTGCAAAAACTTATTTTTCATATTTTTATTCTAAAATAAATAAATAAATAAATAGCTTCATAAAATAGAAAAGTACAAAAATTAGTTTGATTTCAATTTCCAGTGTAATACAAAACAATAATTATTGTAACTTAATGAACTTTTTCGACTTTGAGAAAATAATTACCTTTCGACTATTGTTTTGCTCAAAGGTTTATGTTTTTTCCATACTGGATTATAGTTTCGTTATTTTCATTTTATCTTTTTTTTTAATTTTTTAATTCCTTTTCTAACGCCTTTTTTTCATTTGTTTCCAGAGAATGAAACGACATTTTTTTTGTTATATAATTCTCTTTGTTTACATTCGCCCCCTTTTTATCCGTGCATTTAACTTTATAAAATTCCACAATTCCGTGCTCGCAAATTAAAAAAAAATAAAAATGAACTATTTCTATTTTTTTTAAATATTTAAATATATAAAATAGTTGCAAATACTTCTATATTCATATTCCCCGAAATTAAATTCTAATTAAAATAAACCACATTGTGTATTTTTTATTTATTTGATTTATAGTTTTTTAAATAAACAAAATTTAAAAAAATTTTCTGCTATTTTTTCTTTGGCTAAACTTTATAATCTTGTAAAAAGAATTTTTTAATTATTAAACAAAGACTATTGGAATTTGAAGAAAAATTAGGAAAATTGAACACTTTTTTTATAAATATATTAATTATAAGTTATAACAAAATATTTTATTTTTTCACAAATATTTTATTTTTAATTCTAATTTTTATCTTTTTGTATCAAGTACATAATTATCAATTTTGCGAATTAAAGGAAATTAAAGATTTAAAAGGAAAAAAATGTAGAAAGAAATTCTCTATAAAAAAAAGAAAATAAAAAAACGAATTTGACGTATAAAACGTACATTTATGTTATAAATATTATTTTCCTCTCCTCTCCTTCTTTTTTTTTATTTTTTTTTGTTTTTTTTTTAAAGAGAAAAGCTTCAGATAAACCTTTTTTCATCTGCGAACGGTAAATCATTATTATGTTATATTAATGACTTTGTTAAACGTTTTTCTCCTTTATACTCTCTTTCTCTCTCCCATCCATACAAAGTTATTGGGATATAGTAAAAATTATCTGCAGTATATCAGAGCTAAACAACCCTTATACTATATACAGTGGTATATAAGCAGGAAACGATAAATAATTTTCAACAAGAGAAAAAGAAAAAAAGAAAAAATTTATCTCGATCAACAAATAATCAATCTTTATATACAATATTATACGGGTTTGCCTTTTGTTTTGCAAGAAAATTAATTTCCTTCTATTAGCAATTACAATATACAGTTTTCTCTGCATTCAAAATTTAGAGAGCACGCACTATATTACTTATTCAAATAATAATCATATAATTTATTTTCCCTCTCCCCTCCTCGCTCTCCTCTTTTTCTTAAGGAAAACGAACCGATAATTTACAATCACGAAAATTTACATATTTTATGTTTAATTCATGTTTTCACTTTTCCTAAACATTTATTATCAAATGAATCTGGGAATTGTTTTTTTTAATTGTAATAATTAATTCTAAATTAATATTATTCTATATTTAAATAATTAAAACTGTTAAGGGCATTTGAACCATTATGACGTCACAATTGATGCAAAGCATATATTTTAATGCTGTGACGTCATAAAGGTTCAAATGCCCTTAACTGTTTACATTATAAACGGGCTTTTAATTATTTTTATTTTGACTTTAAAAAAAAAATATCTCTGTCTAAATAGAAAATATTTTTATTTTATTTTAATTTATTTTATTACTAAATTTATTGTTTTTAATTATTATAAATATTTCTGTTATTATTATTATTATTATTATTATTATTATTATTAATATTTCAGTTATTATGATTATTTCTGTAATTATTATTACTTCAGTTATTATTACTATTTCCGTTATTTTAATTCCTAGTGAAAATGAATTCAGTAAATTTTTAAAAATTGATAAAAAAAACTAAAAGAATTAAAAACCGACAATTCTATATGAAAAATTTGTTATTTGTTGAAATTTATTTATAAATTATTATTGCAAACATTACTTTAATTTAATTTCGTAATTATTTAAAGATTTCCTTTATTGATTTATTAAATATTTTTAGAGTAAAGATTATCTCGTTTCTTGTGTTTTATTATTAAATATGGTTACAAAAAAAGTTTTAAAAAATTTATAGAGAAATTATTATTACTTATTACTATTATTAATATTTTATTTTTTATAAAAACTATATGAAAAAATAGGAGACTAACTCTGCTGGGAATGGAAAATTATTTCATTATTATTTATTCTTAAGAAAAGTAAACTCATTTCTACTGGTAATTAATTAATTAGATTAATTATTTTTTATTCTTTTTATTTATTTATTTAAATCACACATTTGTTTATTTATTACTTATTTATGATATTTAATTTGTTTTATGATATTTATATTTATAGTATTTATTATTTAAGTTTAATAATATTTAATTTTTATAGTTAATTTTTATATTTATTTTTATATTTATTTTTTACATTTATTGTTTACATTTATTTTTTATATTTAATTTTTAATTTATAATATTTCTTTCATAAAAAATCTCGGACAATTAAAGATTTTCTTTTCAAGTTGATAATTTTCTAATAAAAATACCAAAAAATCGACATATTTAGACTTTGTAATAAAAAAAATATTATGAATTATTATTATTTTTCGTAGTAAAAAAAAAATTTTGCGATTATTTTTATTGTTTCGAGTGAATTTGTTGAATTTTTTTGTATTTTTCTCTCTTTACCTGGTTCTTCCAGTGACAATTTCCTGCATATCCTTTTTCTTCAGGAAACGAATAAATTTTTACATTTTTTTTCCTAAGCTCTGCAAGTACTTTCCTCAAAATCCGTTAATTTCACTTTTGCAATACAAATCCACTCGCGTGTTTGTCTTAATTTTCCAAAAAACACATTTTTACAAGAAAAAATTTCCTCACGCACAAAACAAATATTTAAATTAGCCAAAGACATATTTGTGAAAAAAAAGGAAAACCCTCTCAAACCATTAATATTCTCGAGAAAATTAATTTAATTTTGAATTTTTTACTTTAAACTGAATTTGAATTTTTTATTTCAAATTGAATCTCAATTTTTTATTCTAAATTGAATTTTGAATTTTTTATTTCAAATTGAATTTTAATTTTTTATTTTAAATTGAATTTTTATTTTCTATTTTTAATTGTTATTTTAATTTTTTTTTATTTTTCAATATTTTCAATATTTTTAACTATTTATTTCAATGTTTCTTTCAATCGTTTATTGCAACTTTTGTCAAAAAACATTTCAACTTATCATTAAAATAATTGTTTTTCGAATTTTTATTTTCCAAATAAATTCGACAGAAAAGGGAAACTAAAAAACAATTGTTTCTCTAATGTATCAAGAAAAAAAAGTTAGTATAACTATTTTCTAAAAAGTTTCCAAAAAAGACGAAGTATCAACGGCTGCGGCTCATCGCAAACTGAATGGAGCTTGCGGGCTTTTTCCTATATATGTAAAGCTCCCTTGGAATGCGCGTGAGACGTTAAACTATCAGGCAAGTCTGTTTTCAGAATTTCAAGGGGGTTTTTTTCCCTTCTTTTCTATTTTATTAACACCACTAGTACACCACAATATACGGAAAAATATGCAAATTTTTTCCTTCTAGAAAAAAAAATTTTTTTTTGTTCTATTTAATATTAAATATAATTACAAAAATTCTTTTGCGTCTACTTAATTGCTTTTATATGAAGAACAACTCTTTTATATTCAAAATGAATACATATTTCAAAGAGTATATAGATATAGATGTAAATTTTAATAAGTTTATTGGAGAATAATAAAATTTCAGAAGATAAACTTTTTTTTTTATATTCTGACCGTAAAATAATTTCTTTTTTATAATATTGTATATAACTTTATATATAAAATAGGCATTAAAATTTTATACATTGAACGTTTTTTTCATTTAACGAAAAAAAGGTAAAAAGTTTTTTAAGAATTACATATATAGTCTACATTATAACTCATGAAAGTTTTTTAATTTCTTTTTTCAATTTTATTAAAAGAAAATTTGTTTCAAGAATAACTCATTTCAAGTTTTACGATTTTTCAACGGGAGAAAATGTTGTTTCAGAAAAATGTAAACAAAAATCCAGTTTTGATTTTCTTATACTTTTCCTCAATTTTGTCGTAGCTTTGAAAAATAATTTTTTTATAGGAGAAAAAATTTGAATTATATAATAAATTCCTTTGACAATATCTCATCATAATAAATATTTTCGTGTTTTCAAATAGGTAATTTAAACTTTAATGATTTTTTCCTTTTTTTCATACCAGAAAATTATTTTTCAGAAATAAAGATAAAAATTATGATTCGAGAACAAAATTGTTTAGAAAAAAAATATAAGTTTAAGTTTCAGGAAAAAATTGTCATGAACTTTTTGATTTTTTTAATTTCCCTTAAATTTTACCATTAAAAACAATTTTTTCGTAATAATCTTCGTGAAAAAACATTTTAATAATTAATTAAAAAATGTTTTCTAATATTTAATTAAAAATTTTTTTTAATATCTAATTTAAAAATTCTTTTTTAATTTTTAAGTAATTTTTAAATATCAAAAATCTCAGACAGGAATTTCACATAATTTTATGTTTACAAAAAAGAGAACTTTTTGCCAAAATACTCTTGTCACTCAATTTTTATTATTCGTGAAGAATTTAACCTTTAGATATTTTAAATACTTTCCGCACCATTTTTTCCCCCCAAAAAATTGTCTTGACATAATTTTAATTTTACATTTATAAATTCAATAACAAATTATATATTTAAGGGAAAGAAATTTTTTTTCAAATAATTATAATTATTAATCTAGGAAAATACTAAAAACTGCAACAACAACAAAAAAAAATAGCAAAAAAAATTATTTTCCAGTGTAAAGTGAAAGCTATTCAACTTTATTAATTATGCAGCTTTAAAGTATTTGTCAATATTTTGAAATTTCAACAAAACATTTAGAATGACATCATAAATATTTTGAATAGAGTAAGCATTTCTGCTCTCTGCATTAATTATAATCTTGAGTTCAAATTGTGCACTATAGTTTGAATACCACGACATGACAGTCTGATAGTTATACTGTCCTATCAATTTTGATATTATGTTCTGTTGAATATTAACTGAAAATCACAACTAAAAATCAACTTTTAATTCTTTTTATTACAGTTTGTTCAACAAAAAAAATCTTCCTATGTTATATTCTCTTTGTTTGAAAACTACGCTTAATACTTAAAAAAATTGTCTAATAATGAAAGAAATAAAATAAAAAAATAAAATCAATAGTAATAACTGAAATAAATTTAATTTAAATTTAAAATTATTTTTTAAATTATTATTATTTTTATTTATATAATTAATAATTAAAATAATTGAAATTTGCTGCTATGTAAATATTAATCTAGTGTCAAATTTTTTTTTGCTAGACAAAAACGATTTTTAGAACAAACAAATATTTTTTAACAAAATAAAACAATTTTCCAAATGTTTTTAGTTAAAAACTGCTAATGTTTAAAAAAATTTATGTTTAATTTAGTATAGTTGTATCAAATATGAAGAATATAAAACTAAATATTTATTAAACCTCTTTAATATATCTGGACTAAAATTCTTTTTTTTAAATTTTTATTATTTTGTTATATCAAAAATTTCGCTTTGTCGTATTTTTTCCTTCTCACGAAATATTTAATAATAATTCTCTCTTCGTGTAATGAAACAAATTTTCATTCGAAATATTATTTGTCGGTTATATGGACGAGAAGGATAAAAAGAATTTTTTTAATAAAACAATTTTTAAAATTAATAACTATACAAATATGGTTTTGTAGTAATTTGTAAAATTGACTTTTGTAAAGTAAACCCAATATTTTGCAGATTGTTAATTGAAATATCGTATAACTCAGCAAATACTCTTGATTGTGATTGTTTAAAATTAATATGATTTATAATTAAGCATATTACATGTACGTATCGTCAACAATTCATTGTGGCATTTTGAATGCGATTCTATTCAGTAATATTAATAATAACAAGTTTTCTCTTACACACCAAACTACATTATTGTAAGTTATATCCAAATTTTATCAAACCAAGTGTTTTTTTAGTTTCAATTCAATTTCTGTTTTTAGTTTTTATTTTTATTAATTTTATAGTAGAATTTGTATTTTTCATTCTATTTTTCTTATTTTTTTTAATAGAATTTCTACTTTTGATTCTATTTTTACTATTTTTAATAGAATTTCTATTTTTAATTTTATTTTTACTTTTTTAATACAATTTCTACTTTTAATTCTATTTTTAATTCTATTTTTACTTTTTTTAATAAAATTTCTACTTTTATTTCTATTTTTACTGTTTTTAATAGAATTTCTATTTTTAATTCTGTTTTTACTATTTTTAATTTTATTTTTACTTTTTTAATACAATTTCTATTTTTAATTTGATATTTATTATTTTAAAAAGAACTTCAACTTTAAAATTTAATTGTTATTATTTTTAATGAAGAACACGAGAGTATATGAATAAAAAGAGATAAATAAACAATTTTGCTATAATAATTCAAAGAATAAAAAAAATTTAACCAAAACCTCAGTAAATTAATTTTAAAAAAAATTGTTTACAAAAAGTAACCAAAAAACAATTTTGCTACAATAGTAATAAATAAAAGAAATGTCAATTTTCTACAATTTATTCTAAAAGCACAAATTTTTAAAACAAATTTGAAAAAATGTTTTCACGGTTTCTGAATTTTCGCCCGAAAGTCAAAGTTATTAAAATTTTTAACTAAGACAAGAAAAAATGTCAATATTTCACTATCCTGATGAGACTAAAAAGTTTTCCATCCAATTTTTCGGGGAAAAAAAATCAACGTCTCACGTTATTATGCAATATTAACGAAAATTATTAAATGATTCTTATCTGTTCGGTCAGTGAATGTCGATAAAATTATACCGTTCACCACATTTATTTTGAAATCGTGTTACTGACAACCTTAAAGTGAGATGATTTATTCCGTTGAGTCCAATGTAACGACCATTGAAATTGAAGGGTTGTTGAACAGGTGCAATTTCAAAATAACTATCATAGATAAATCTTTTATGTCATTGCTTAGATCTACCACTACCAGTGTATCTCTCCCTCTTTCTCTCGTTTTCTTTAAATGTCACTATTTGAGAGAATAAATAAAAAGGTTTTTATCGATTCTTCCGTCTCGACTCATTTATTGTCGAATTTAATCAGCACTTTCTCATCTCAATTGATTATTCAGCATCACATTATCCTATATATTGTATATGTAAGTATATAAATAATGAGTATTTATGTTAAAGGAATCCCCAAAAGACCCCAATGTCTTTTAATTATAATTATTTTAATCAGCTTATTTATTTGGGTCGCAATTTTTTTTTCTTTTTTGCACTCGATCTTCCGCATATTATACGAACGCAGCTGTGTGGATAATGAAACAATAATAATATAATTATCATAATAATTTTACTAAAAATAAAAATCAATATTACCAAAAATAAAAATTAATAGTACTAAAAATAATAAATAATACTACTAAAAATAATAAATAATAATGTCACCTGACAAAATATTTAATAACGGACGTAAAATTATTTGAACAATAATTAATATTACTAAAAATAATTAAATATAATTAATAACTAATTAACAACAATAATATTAATAATAATAATAATAATAACAAAAATAATAATAATAACCGAAATATTAATAATAATAAAATAAAATAAAAATAATTAAAAATCCGTTTATAATGTAAAATTAAGAATGAAATAAAAAATACAAATACTAATAATAATAATAATAATATCTATTCTAGTAATTTATAATTAATAATAAAAATAATTATAATAATTTAATATTAATAATCTATATTCAAGTAATATATTCGTAATTTATATACTTAGTTTTTCTGCTTTCTTCTCTTTTTTTCTTTGGTTATTTCTAACTTTATAAATAATAATTTTTCTTTTTAAATTAATGAATTAAAAACCATTCAATTCGTGCGATGATTTTTATCAGAAAATTGGAAAATAAAACTGAATTCTGTCAAAGAATTAATACAAATAATTGAATTCCATCTAAGAATTCTCTTAATTATGCAAATAATTAAATTCTTTTGAGACAAGAATTTTATTAAAAAATTTTCAAATATCTACTTAAATTTCTTTAACGAAAATTCTGTCAATTTTTTTTCATTACAAAATTTCAGATTTTTTAACAGATTTCAATAGAAAATCTGTAAATAAATTTTGTGATTAAATTTTGATTAAAATTTACTTATAAAAAATTAAATTATAATGAATAATTTCTTTCAAACTTTCTTTCAAAATAACGAATTTATTTTTTTTAATTTTATAAATTTTATTATTTCATAGAATTGTTTTTAAATTGTTGAAAATTCAATGCGAATTTCAATTCAAACTAATGAAATTGTTTCGAAAAATTTTAGATTGTTTGAAAATTAAATCCTTACAAAGAATTAAATTAAAATTGTATTGGAAATAAATTCAATTCCAGCTTATAGAAGTTTTATTGTTTATATGAAATTAATTTGAACTCTTGTGAAAATATTTATTATTTATCAAAAAAAGTTGATCTCCTGAAAAATGTTTTAGCTTTTTAAAAATAATTCATTTTGTCTGAAGAATTTTATTGATTTTTTCTTTAAATAATTGATTTCCTGGGAAGAATTCTATTAATTTATGAAACTAATTGAATACTTGTAAAAAATTTGATGGAAATCATTTGAAAATTAAAAAAAAATTGTAATAAAAAAAAGAAAATAAAACTTTATGAAAATCATTTAAAAATTTAAAAAAAATATAATATCTAAAATTAATTTATATGCTTATAAAATAATTTATAAAATTACAAAATAATTTATAAAATTCACTAAATAATTTGTAAAATTCAATAAATAAATAATTGGAAATAGTAACAAAATAATTCTCTACAAGTTCCAAATTGAGAAGTAAAAAAAAGAATGCAAGAAAAAAAAAAGTTCTTTTTCCCCCTGAATGACTCGACTAAAACCAAAGTTAATGTACGATTGTTCTTAATAACATTGTCCTTCTTAGAGCTTAAGCTTCTTGTAAAAATAATGTACAATTTATTATACAGAGACTTAATTTAAATTTCCCGAGAAGCAAAAGATTATTTTTTATGTCAAACGCATGGGATTTAATTGAATTTGCAGCTGTTATGAAGCAATTTGTTTTCCTTTGGAAATTTTCATTATGTCTCAGAGAATTACAATTTTTATTTTTTTTATTTTCACTTTTGACAAATATTGTTAGTATTTTTTTTTGAGATAACGATTATTTTTCCAAATTTTTTTTATTTGCACGTTAGTTTGTATTTTTTTCGAGAAAACAATTTGTCCAAAATTCCTTTTTTTTGTCATTTGCACGTTAGTTTGGATTGTTAGTATTTTTATTTTGAGAAAAAATTTACAAATTTCTTTTTGTTTCATTTGCACGTTAATTAAAAAAATATTGTTACTATTCTTTTCTCTTGTGAGAATTTTTTTTTTCCTATTTTTACGTAAGTTTGAAAAATATTAGTATTTTCTTTTGAGAAAAAAAACGAGTGACATTTATTTAATTTATTTTCTATCCTTTTAAGTCATAGTAATAGATTCCATGTACCCAACATAAAATGTTTCAAGTTCACAAGTTCCGTTTATCTGTGACATAAATCCAAAGTCGCGCTCGTAATTTCTTTATAGAAGAACATCTTGTATAGATACACAGCTTCAGGAGAGAGTTAATATAATAATGACAAGAATTGAGAAAAAAAGATGATTTTTTTCCAAGTTACGTAATTTTTTCCCCTTTAAATTAATTCCAGAAAATATTTTTAATTGTAAAAAATAATAATAAAGTAAAAATTGAATTGAGAAATTTTTATTTATCGGGATTCTATATATATAATTTCCTTCTCTTTCACTCTTTATTTCTATTTTTCCTTTTACATATTCAAACTGTTTATAAAAACGATTTAAAGTGGATTATTCAATACAGAAATATTTTTTCCCATCTATAACTGGAACTAAAATTCATTTCCGCGTTGATTTCTTTTTTTAACAGTTTTCTATACTATATAATATTTATAAAGTGGAAAGAAAAATATTTGTTAATAAAACTTTTATTTTGGTGAAATTAAATTCGTAGGAAATTACGATTAATTCATTGGAATTTTTTTTATTTTTTTAAACTCTACTGTAGAAACAATAAAATAATGATAAATAATGAGTCGGTCGGCGATAAATGAAATTATAGAATGAAAAGTTGAGGTAAAAATGAAGTGGACCATTAATTTATTATCTCGCTCAGCTTTGGTTCACTATCCATCACTTTCTTTTGTTACCAAAAGAAAAACAAAAAAAAAATTGTAGAAAAACCGTATATGAATATAGGGAAAATAGATATATATTTTATTTTACTATAATGAAACTATTGTCCTGTAAGTTCCATTTTTAGGATAAAACATTTTTTTCCTACAGAGAAGTGTAAGAAAATAAAATAAAACAAAAATTATGCTCTGTGCTTCAAAAGTTCGCATACAAATTTTTTTAATAAAAAATATAACAAATAATAAAAAAATTATTAACTAAAAATGTAATCTAATGTTTATTAAGTTACTTAAATTATCATGTAGAGTCAAAAAAAAATTCCACCGAATTCCTCTAGAACAATGCCATAGAATTTTTACACAATTCATACTAAATAGTAATAACTATAAATATTATTATTATTATTAATAGTATTAATTGTATTAATAATATATTAATTCAAAATTTCTTTTTTTTAAATTTCGCGCCAATAGTTCTTTAAATTCCCGCCTAGATGGCATGAAAGCTCTCTCATAAACGACGTGAGACAAATCGTTTACATGAAGTATAGTGATGATAAAAAATTGTTTTGCTTCAGTTACAAAGCAAATATTATTGTAAATTACAATAATGAATAAAAATAAATTATAAACAATTAATTCTATTAAAAATAACAATATAAAATAATTTCCTTTAATGTTAATAAAATTAATTATTCGTAAGCATCATTTATCATTTAATTAAATATTTAACATAATTAAAATTATTTTTCACTTGTATAGTAAGTTTGAAAAAAAAATTTTAATAAAAAATGAATGTAAATAAACAAAAATATTTAGATAAAAAAAATATTCAAATAAATGAATTTAAATTAAAAAATGTAAATAAAAAATGAATATAAATAAATATAAATATTTAAATAAAAAAATATTTAAAAATTGAGAAACTTAAGGGGGAAAGAAGTGTAAAAAAGAAGAGAAGCAGGAGAAATCAATTTTCAAAATGATTAATATTGTATCGAGCTCTTTCGCATTCAGGGTTAAAAAGAACGAAAGGAAACAGATTCATTTAATCATACGCATCATGACAAAAATGTGTAGGCAGAGTGAGAAGTAGAAATCCGTTCACAAGGGATTAAGGGATCAAACGAGTCCGATGATATAGACTATATATTCCATCGAGATATTCTTCACTATATGGAAAAGGCTTTTCTATATATTAAAATACCTTTTCATTAAGTTTTGCAAAAGCTGAAGGAGAATTATATTTTCAAATATAAGTGCAAAGGACAAACTTTTTTATTTATTTATTAATATTAATATTAATATTAATGCAATAATGAAACTTTGTCCTCTGCACTTATTTGAAAATCAAATTCCCCTTTTTTATTATTAAGACAAGGACAATGTATTATTATTGTTATTATTATTTTTTATTTTATTTTTTTATTTTTATTTTTTTTTATTTTTGTATCATTTCTTACTTTCTTTATTTTTATTCTTTTTTAGTTTTTAACTTCTATAATTTTTATTATTTTTTATTTTTGTTTACTTTTTTACTTTTATTATTTATAATCTAATTTTATTAAATTAATTTAACCATTATTTATATTAAATTATTTATTAACTTATTTAATTATTAAATATTTATTAAATTACTTTTATTATTAGTATTATTACTATTTTTTAATATAAGGATAATATTATTATTCATTATTATTATCATTATTATTATATTTTTCTCCTCCTCCTCTCTCTTTTGTATTTTTCCGTATTTCAAAAAGCCCCTCTCAATTTCCTATATAAATCCTAAATTGCGGTCAGCGGCAGACTTTTATTATATATATAGTACTTGCTCGCATTTGTCTGATCAGAGAAGAGGAGGAAAACTATAAAGAACTTCTATTCCGAATATACAACTTTTCTTATGCAAAAAGACTCTAATGGATTTTAATTATTAAATTAAGTACTGCATTTAGTCTACTGAAAATAGATTGATGAGTATAGAAATCTTTGCTCTAAATAAGTTCACAAATTACTGTTATTATTAATTAAGAAAATGTACAAGTGCGAACACGATTACTCCGGGTCAATTTTTTTTTGCTGAGCAATAAATAACTAGTAATGAATAATAAACAAGAAATAATTAGTTAAGAATTAATAAACAATAAATAGTTTATAACGAATAAACAATAAATATTTAATAATGAATAAACAATAAATAGTTAATAATGAATAAATAGTATATAATTAAAAAATGAATAATAATAATAATGATAAAAATGATAATAAACAAATATATAAAATACTGAAATAAACGCTCAGAATCCAGAAAAAAATGACGATAATTTAAATTATTCAAAAGAGTGCAAAACTCATTAACAAAGTTTATTATATAATTTACTGTGCGTCTGAAATTTTCCTCCAACTGAAGTTTCTCATGTCCACACATGACGTAAATTAACTTCTATATATTATTATAAATTTTACAACATTATTTCGTGTTATCGGAAAATTTAAATTGCTATCAGCACACTATCATTTAATGTTTAATACAATTTCACCGAGAACATAGTGTGAAGAAAATTTGCTACTTGATTTCATTGAAATTTAAATTTTTCAATCTATAGAACAATGAAGAAATGAAATAATTAGAAAAAAAGATAGATTAGAATTAGAAAAAAAAAGATCAAAGATTTTAATCCAAAAATAAAAAAATTACGATATCGTGTACAGCATTATTATCAATTTTCTTTTTTTTAAATATTTTTGCCACAATGAGGAAATAATTATTAATTATTCATTTTGAGAAAATAATGCTCGTATATTTTACACAGCGTACAATGATACAATATTATTCGCAAGTGATGTGTTTCAGAAATGAGAACAAACTTCTGTTCAATTCAGTGTGTAACATATTTTGAAAGCTTATAATGAAATCTCGAAATTCCACGGAATTATTTGACTGTTAGAAGCGGATTTTCGTTATTAATGCCTCAGAAAATTTTCTCTTACTTGTATTCAGTTAAGAAAGAAATCTTTTCATCAAACTAGCGATTCGAAAATAATTTAGATTGCTGGTGAAAGAATAAAATCAATAAGTTAAGAGAGAGAAAGAGTAAAATCTTGATTGACATATTATAGAAAAATTTTTATATTCCTTTAGAATTTCTCAATTTACATTTATACTTTTTTGCAAATCAATCAAATTTCTTTTTATTTTAATGTTTATTCAAAATATTATTTTTTTGGGGAAAATACCTGTTGGCTAAATCATGTAAAATTTTGCAAACCCTCGCGCTTCGAATGGGCGAGAAATCAGAATAGTGAAAATTATCATAGTTTACATATAATATTATGAATATTATTAACATTACATTCGATTGAATTTTGGATTCATTTGACTGATTACGTCATTACGTGTTTTGGAAATTTGAATAATTTAAATTGTCTCAATCATTTATTTTTCCAGATAGTTTTAGTAATTATTTTTTTAAATATTCTTCTTAATTCATGTTCCTAGGTTTCTTTTTCATTTACTTTTGTTTTCTTCAACAATTTTTTTTATTTAGTTTTCTTCCTCGCGCATTATTTATGTAAATATATCAAATTAAAAAATAAAGTAAAATAAATTCTAGAGTAACCATTTTCATTCTGAGACATACCACATTTCATCTCTCGTTTTGCGTCGATTTTTATTGATTCTTTACATGCCACTGACAAACTTGAAAGGAATTTTATGTTTGAAGCAAACTTTTATAGGAACTTAAAGTCCTTTCTTCGGAATACTAAAATATTTCGACACTTTATAACAAAAAAAAATACTTTATAAAAAAAAACTTCATAGAAAAACTTGATAACAAAAAAACTATAAAGAACATTAAGAAAAATTTTTAAAAACTAAAAAACACTATTAAAACACTATAAATAAATATTCAAAACACCAAAAAAGTGAAATTTAGTTTTAAAAGATATTCATTTTTAAAATTAAAATGTAAAATGTAAAATTAAAATTTAGTTTCTCAATTCAAGTAAACAGAGAATAAAACAAAAAGTTCACTAATTGCTTATGAAAAGTATAAATAATAATTACATTATTGTTAATTTATTAAAATATTATAAATAAATAAAATAAATATTAAGTAGTAATAATTTCTATTTTTTTAATGATATTAATTCTTCTTAAATAGAGGAGAGTGTATTTAAAAGAAACCGCTTTCAACCTATATTTGAAAGATGCTTTCGTGCAAAAGAAGAGAAGAAAATTTGTTTCAAACGCTTCTAGACCAGGTACCTATTTATCATCAAAGAGTAAAAACGAGGTTCCATAATCCACTAGTTCTTTTACCGCGCGCGCGTTCTCTTTTACCTCGCACAACAAAAAAATATTGTCTTCCACGTGAAAATGATACTAATTGAAAAAAATTTTTCCTTTATACCACTTTTCATTATCATATTCCTGGGATAATGTTTCTTTAAAAAAAAATTTTTTTTTTGTAAATACTAAATACTAAGAATACATTTAATTCTTCAATTTAATTAATCTGTTTCTTTCAGAATTTCTGGTCATTTTTTAAAAAAATGTTTTAAACCATTTTTAAAATTTCTTTCTCTTATTTAAAAAAAATATTGTTACAATATTTTTTAAATTACTTCTTCTATGTTTTTTAAAGCTTTTTAAATTTATTTTTCTATTTGTTACAATGTTTTTTAAATTTCTTCTTCTATTTTTTAAAAATGTTTTTTAAATTTCTTTTTCTATGCTTTTCAAATTTATTTTTCTATTTTTTAAATGTTTTTTAAATTTCTTTTTTTACTTTGCTTTTCAATGATTTAATTGGAAAAAGTACCTTTTTTTGGCGCAAACTACTTGTAAGAGAATAAAATGAACTTTTTTTATTTGAAACCAAGCATGGAATTAGTGGAATTCAGTAATTTCGAGAGATTTGGATTTGTCGCTGAGTCAACTCGATCGATTGTCTCACTTAGTGTATAGTTAAGAATAATTGGGGTAAAATCTTATCTCCTCTTTCATGGTAAGCTGAGCTTTCATCGTCATCATCATCGTGTAAAATTTATTGTTCGAATAAAAAATCCATATCAAAAGTAGATTTTAATTATTTTAATTAGTTTCTTATTTATTTATCGCAGCAAACATTATATACTCGAAAGAAAATATTTTTTATTAGAACAAAATATCGTAAATTTTTCCAAGACCCACTTAAGGCACAGTTAGTAAACAACATTTCAAAAAGTTTAGCCCCAGATTTTTTTTTTCTTTTAATAAAGTCACTTTATATTTCTTCCACGTAGATATAAAAAATTAAGACAAACAATTTTGATTTACTAAAAGGCAATACGATTAGAATATATTCTCGAGAGTGAATTAATGAAGTCTATATAATTTTTTTTCGAAAATGTTCCTTCATCTTCTCACCAAGATTCGAGGGGTGTCATCCTCTTAATATTGACATTCTGATAAAAAAATTAAAAGCATCAATCGATCTTCAACCCTAACTGTATACTTAGAGATGATTTTTCAAAATATTCATCATATAATTTTTGTTTGTTTGTTAGGAATTTTTTCACGACTAAAAGAAATAGAAAATTGCGAATTGTTGTTGTTGTTGATAATGAATCACGTCGTTAAATCGGGATTGAAAAATGAATATAAACCAATAAGCACCCTAAAAATAAGGGTTTGTTCTTCATTATTCAATGTTCGTACCGTTTTGCTGTGAAGAAGTCGTTGAAATGTTTACATTGTTACAATGCAGTGGAAGACTATAGGAAGGTTAATTCCAGTCACGAAATCCATTAATCAATCTAAACTCGATTTAATAGAATGACTTTGGACAAAAAAAAGAAGAAAAAAAGAAGTTGAGAGAAAGAGAGAAAAGCTTCCTCTCTGTATTATAAAAGTACGCGCGGAAAAATATTATGCATACCTTTCGTTGAACTTTTAGCTTTTCAACTTTTATATCCTGCTTTATGTGGTTTGGAGAATTTTATGTTAACGTCTATTACATATTACTATATCATTTCCATTTCTATTTAAACTTTGGTTTACTGTTTTTGTTTTACAACACACGAAACGCTTGCACTCTGTTTATTATTGTTTATGCGAATTTTGCAAAACATTCGTTTTTTTAAATATTAGTTTCAATTTTTTCAATACTTTTCATTATTCAATTTTAATAATTTTCAATTATTACAATTTTTGTTTAACTTCCGCATTTTTGTATAATTCGATTCAAAATAGTTGAACTGATGATAAAATTTACTGAATGTTTTTTAAAAATAATTCATTTTGTCTAAAGAAAATGTATTAATTTTTTCTGAAAATAATTGAATTTCTATTTTTATTTTTATTTCTTTTAAAACCTATACAAATAATTTCTATTTTCTAGAAAATCGCAGAAAAAGCATATAATGAAAAGCAAGAAGGTAATGGAAAACCTATATTTCTAAAATTTTGTCGAAAGTTCACAACTTTCTATGTAATTACTATCGATCAAGAGCTTCGAATTTCGGAATTAAACGGAAGCTAATTAAGAACATGAAATTCATACGCGAGGGTTGTCTTGGGTTATTTCCTTAAAATTCCCCACACCGCATATATAATTTCGAAAAATTCAAAAAAATTTAATTAAAATTATTCTTAGATAGAAAAATTTTTACCTCTATTTTCGTTTTGAAAAAAAAAAATTCCCCGCTCCTTCAGTAATGAAATAGTAATATTGTTCTACCTGCAAAATGATTAATTAATTGAATATATAATATATCGAGTTAACGTGATTTATACTATTGATTGATTAGTTCGTCTAATTGGTTAAATTATACCGAAGTATAAGCATCACAAATCTGAATAATGACGTAAATTTCAATTTATGAATCGTAAAAATGCGAAAAACAGTAATTATCATTATAAATTATTGTTACATTTTTCAAAGAAGAGACTTTTTTATTTCAATGTTGATTATATTTCCGTCTAAAGTGACTGTAGATTCTTTTTTGTTTTGTAAAATAATTATTTACTCTTATGACAGTCAAGCGAATGGTTTATAAAAAAAACAAACAAAAAATTATCAACTAAAGAAGGAAATAAGCTTCATTTTCAAAAAATGGAATAAAAGTTTAAAAAATAGAATTTTTTCCATGAATAAAAACAATTAATTTATTATTATTACTTTATTTATTGTTTCAATTTAACATTTATTTTAAAATTAAAACGAAACAATGCTAAATACTGCTTGTAGTTTATTTGCATCATTTCGCTTGTGAGAGAACTTTCACGCCGTCTAGGCGGCAATTTTAAGAACAATTGGCGCGAAATTCAAAAAACGAAAAACTGAATTCGACACATTGATAAGAAAATATACACTAAAAACATAATTAGCAACTTTCTTAAAAAGAAAAAGTTTCCTGAACAATATTAACATTGTTCTAAAAAAATTTTCACTTCGAAAAAAAGAAATAACTGAAAATATTTTTCCAAAAGGAAGCACACACGCCTGAATGGAATATTAATCATGCATACAAATTCTGGTTATTTCAAGTTGAAACATTCTTTTTTTTCTTCTTTTTGATTAAAAGTTAAAAGCCGATAACATGAAAAGTCCTTCATTTGAAAATTGATTAAAAGCAAACCATTTCGTTGTAAAATAGACTTTCTCATCGATTTCCACTGTATTTACCAAAGTGTTTCATCGCAAATGCAAAATTTTGTGATTAAAGCGTTGAAACGTCAAACATCGATCCTCGGATGTTACTCCTTTGAGGTCCTTAACGTTCACGATTCAAATGTATATACATATTTAATTAAATAAGCATCAAATCAGATGGAATTTAATTATTTATATTGTCACACCAAAGAAAAATAATAATAATAAGAATTAAGAAAACATTTTCTTCGACAACATTTAATCATATTCTTCATTACATCTAATTAATTTATTATTAACACAAAAATATAAAATTTAAGGAATTAGTGTATAAGCAATACAATCATTTATTTTAAGAAATGAAAGTTTTCAATGTTCAAATAAAAAGAAATGTTTTATCTTTTAAAAAAATTTGATTAAGAAAAAATTTTTTGAACTTCCTTTATTTGAACATTCAGAACTTTAATGAACATAAAATATTTCACAATAATTAATAATAATATTCTGATTCAAACTAATTAGTTGTAATATCACATAAAAGAGAAATCTTGTTACCTACACAAATACATTATTTAATTCTTCTTCCTTTTAATTTTCAAAAACAAAATCATAATTTTCATATAAATTACAGATTTATATCATTCAATATATTACAAACGGAGAATACCGACAAAAAATACAAACTTCAATGTTTCATTTTAAATAAATCAAAAAAATTGAAAATTCATTTTTCAAGCAAAGAAATTTTTGCATAAAATTTTTCTATGACTTTCTTCATCATTTTTTTTTTAAACAGAATATTGTACAAATAGGAAATATATGAAAATGATATCCTTTAACGCTCTACTTACGTTTCATGGATTGAATTCGTCTTATCTCATTTTGATACAATATTTTTCCCTATTTCGATAAAAGAGAGTTTCCAAGAAAGAGATTCAAGAGTTTTCTGCGCATATGTTTTTAGCTACATGCTTATGTTTCCCTATAAACATATAGAGCATATGCCAGTATTCAACAAAAATTTTCATTGCAAAAGGAAATAAAATGAAGAAAAAAATTTATTTTTGAAAAAGAAATTTTTAATATTACAATTTTATTGAAATAGTAATTTTCAAAAACAGGTAAAAGTTTTATTTTTTTAAAAACAGGTAAAAATGTAAATCGTCGTGAGAGAAAATATTGGTAAAATTTTACTTAATATTAGAAAAAGGTAAAAATTTAATTAATTGTAATTTTAAAAATTCAGTAACATTTTGTTTAATTTTAAAACAGAGGTAAAAAAATTATTTAATTGTAATAGTAAAAATTTATTTCATTGTAATAGAAAAATTTATTTTATTGTAACAATAAAAATCTATTCAATTGCAATAGTAAAATTTTATTTAATTGTAAAATACAGGCCTTGGACTGAATTTAGAAAATAAAAAATAAAAAGTACCAAAAGTGTCTAAAGTTCCAAAAATTTTATCAAAGTTTTTACTAAAAGAGAAATTAATTTATTTCCACAATAACATATTCTTTTGCCTTTTATTAATAGAAAAGTTTCTACAGAATGAAATGATGGTTTAAATTCTCCACGTGAGAACGCCAAGAACACCACCAGATGGCAGTGAAGATTCCAAGAAAAAATCAAACTGCCATCTAGCGATGACCTTGGCGTTCGCAGGTGGAGAAAAGCACGTTCATTTTTGAATCTCAAAATATTCTTTTATTTCTCTTATTTTTTAGGTTTGTCTTTAGTCTCAGAATTAGTTTCCTTACTAAATAAATTAATAAAAAAAAATTCATTCGTGTCAAAGGCCTGATATTAAAAATCTATTTAATTTTACAACCAAAATGACAATTTCCTTTTTTTTCCAATACTAAAAAAAAGAAAAGGATATTTTATCATTAAAAATAAAACATAACATTGATTCCAGTAGTCATCTTGAATATTTTTCTCATCGATATAAAATAATCTACATGCGTATATCTTTTGAAAGTACAACACAGGGAACAATTAAAAAATTTCAATCACAGTTTTTTCAATTAAAAAAAACAGAGCAGTAAACAAAATTCAATCTTTTGAGTTTTCCATGAAAATACACATAAATTTTCTTTTATATATATATAAAGCCTGAAATTTCACTCTGCTTCTCAGATAAATATCACCCATAAATTCAGTACTATCCGGTATATATAAAACCAGATTCAATTTCTTGTTTATGAGTAATTAAATACAAAATCTCGAGATTATCACTTATATAAATATATTAAAATGTATTTTTTTTTAAATAAAAAAATGGAACCTAAAAACATATGAATGTGCTTTTCATAAGACAAATTTTTTTTCTCTTTTAAAAAAAAACTAAACTCATCTTAATTATTAAATACATATATATATGTACGTATATACAATTTTTTTTCTTATATACATATATCTTTTACTGCCTTCAATATTTGTGCTCGTAAAAGTGTCATTAAAAAAAATAAAATAAAATGTAATAATTTGGAATTTCTAGGAAATTCACAGCTGGATTTTTTTCATTTAGGAACAATTTTTCTTTTGCAATTTGTCATGTGTTAATGTAAAAAAAAAAAATTAATTTTTTTTCCTCACGTTTTTTTCGGCACTGGCGTGACATTTGACTTTGCTAAAGGAAATCCCATACGATCAAGTGTATGTCCCAAAAACTGACTGTGACAGCAGCAACTCGTTGGAAATCGAAATAATTCCTCTGTGATTGACTTTCCATCATGTGCGACAACTGCTAATTTTTGAACAATGTAATTTTGTTTGCAAAATGTTTTATAACCTTCTATAAAACTCGATCCAATTAAGTTACATTCACCACCCTCGTCACTGAAAAACAAATAATTATTATAGTAATTTTTTTGGGAGTAAAAAATTTTTATTTTATTTTAAGACATTATTTGCTTTCACTTGATTCTTTGATTGAAAATTAATTTTTCTTTGACTAAAAACTAATTTTATTAAATTCAAAATTAATCTACTTGATTCAAAAATAATTTATTTGGTTTAAGAATAATTTATTTAATCGAAAAATAATTTCTATGATTTAAAATTAATTATTTGTATTCAAAACTAATTTTTTAAACTCATAACTAATTTTTTAAATTCAAAACTAATTTATTTAATTCAAAAAGAATATATTTCGTTCAAGAATAATTTATTTGATCGAAAAATAATTTATTTGATTCAAAAATAAATTATTCGATTTAAGAATAATTTCTATGCTTAAAAATTAATTTTTTGAATTCAAATCTAATTTTTGAAACTCAAAACTAATTTATTTGATTGAAAAATATTTTATTTGTTTCAAGAATAATTTATTTGATTCAAGACAAATTTATTTGATTGAAAAATAATTTATTTGATTCAAGAAAAATTTATTTAATTAAAGAATAATTTATCTGATTCAAGAATAATTTATTTGACTTCAAAGTAATTTTTAGAAAATAAAAAATTTGAAATAATTACCTGCAAGTTTCTACTCTTACTCCTTGAGTAAAATTTTTGATATTTATTATAAAATACCATTTATCATTTTGTGCTTCCGCTGCTTTGGGATAAATAATTCGTTCCTTAAAAAAAAAGCAGAATAAGGAATTTCAATTGTTTATGAAAAATAACAAAGTAAATTGAATATTCCGATTTATATAAAATAAATGAAAATACTTACGTTTGAATTGCAAAGTGAATAGTCAGCATCAAAGTCCAATCTCTGCGCTATATCCAATTCCTGAATTCGAAAAAATGCGAAAATATGAGAGAAAGAATTTAAATAATAAAGGGAAAAATAAATTGCAATTTATTTCTATATTTATAAATTATTTACATCGTTATTGATTCATCAAATTGTCGTGAATTTACATTTCCTATTTATATATTTTAAATTTAATTAACTCTCCATTTGAAGAATTTTTAATTTTTGCTATTAAAAACTAATGTTATAACAATTTTCTTAAAAATCTATTCGGTTCAAATAAAATTGATTTAATTTGAATAAATTTTAGTTTGTTTAGATAATGTTGATTTGTCCAGATAAATTTAATTTGATTCAAGTGAAATTTACTTGGTTCAGATAAATTTAATTTCATTCAAATAAATTTGATTTTTTCCAATTTAATTTCGTCCAGAAGCTTTAGATTGATTCAAATAAATTTTTTCCAAAATATTTAATTTGATTCAAATAAATTTTGTCCAAAAGATTCATTTGGATTCAAACAAATTTTATTTGGTTAAAATAATGTTCATTTTGTTCAAATAATTATAATTTTATTCAAATAAAGTGTATGTCATTTATTTGAATCAAATTAAATATTTTGGACAAAATAAAATTTATTTAAATCAAATTAAATTCATATGAACCAAATAAATTTTACTTAAATCAATATAAATTTTAATTTGACTCCATTAATATTTTTTTAGATAAATTTAATTTTCTTTCCAGATAAATTTAATTTAAATTAAATAAAGTTGATTTGAACGTAATTAATTTTAATTCGTCCAATGAAATTTAATTTGATTAAAATACAATTTCATTTGAATGAAATAAAATATTTTCTCTTGGTAATAATAATAATTATTATTATTGCTATTTAGTCGATTTAAATCCTAATAATTGACTATAGAGGTTTACTCACAACATCAGATCCTGTAAAAATTTTCAAGTCCCCAGATTTTTTGATGATATTATTGAGCAAATCTTCGGGATAATTTGTGACATTTTCACAAAACGTTTTCTCCTTGCAAACTGGAACGAGATTATTTGTTGCTGTTCGTACTGGAACATTCTCCTGACCAGGAAATATTATCCTCGAACTTATATCATCGTACGTGTCTTTAATTGCTGTCAATATGTCGAAAAGGAGAACAATATTTGTCAAAATTTATTATTATTATTATTATCATCATTATTATTATTATTAAATATTAATAAATAGTAACAAATATTAATAAGCAGTAAATTAATAGATTTACTATTATTATCATTATTATTATTTACGATAAAAGCCCATAGACATGAACAATGCATAATAAGCAATAAATAAATTAACATAATTAAATTATTGTTATTATTAATATTATTAATATTATTATTGAAACAGACGAACAGTGTCTATAGAATGAAAGAAAGCGTTCAGGTTGGCAATAGGCACATTTTTAAAATTCACCTATCAATTAAATAACCTACAAAATACTTATATATACAATATTATAAGAAACTAAATAAATAAATTAATTAATTAATTTGTGAATTTAAAAAATAAAAACATTTCTCTAAATCAATGCCATAATTACTTTTCTAATGATTTAGAAAAAGTTGTAAAACAATTATTTATTCTATTTATTATAATATTTTTGATTAACTATTCTATTTATTATTAATATTGTTTTTTAATGCTAAAGAAAAGTTATTTGATTATTCAATATTACCAGGAATTGTTTTATGATTTGTTACTTTTTGACGATTGTTAACGCCCCAATTAAATCTTGGCCTTTGAGTTGTCGAGGACATTTCCTTACCCGGGAAATCATAACGAGAATTAAAATAAATGCTCAAGGGAGAGGCAATTGTTTCCTCAAATTTAATCATGTTGTACCTATTATCACCTGATGATGAAAACCATAGAAACAAAAAAAAAGACGAAGCTTATTATAAAAATCAAGCGTTAATAGTAAATATTAAACTAAAAAAAAAATAATAATGTTGAAAAAATTTCAAAAAATAAAGCTTATTGTAAATATTTTAAGGGAATTTGAACCATTATGACGTCACAATTTAGGCAAAGCATGTGTTTTAATGTTGTGACGTCATAATGGTTCAAATACCCTTAAGCGTTAATAAAAAGCAATCTAAAAATTTCTTTCAAGTAATTTTACATTTATTATTACTAGTATATTAATAAATTATCTTTTCCGAAATTAAATTTATGTAAAATTTTCATATCAATATTATTCTCTAGATTTAATGTAAATTTTTTAAATCCTTTTCCAATTTATTAATTTAAAATTCTTTTCAATTTTATTCATTTCGAATTCTTTTCACATTTATTCAGTTAAAATTCTTTTAAAATTTATTAATATTCAAAATTCATTGAAAATTTATTCACTCAAAATTAGTAAAAAAATTTAATAAATTATTACATGGCAGCAATATTAAAAAAAAATTGCAGAGCAATATTAAGGCAGTATTTAGCATTTTATGCTGTAGAATAAAAATAATCTCTGCAATAATTGAATTTTTCTTTTGTAAGCACAATTATTATTTTATTGAAAAATTGTTTTTTTTCATGCATTTTTGTTAGTAAATGTAAATGTAAATGTTGGTTAATTAAATTTAATTAAAATTTAATTTAAATAAAAAAAAATTAATTACCACGGTGCGTATCGTCACTTGTCATTCTCCCCTGACTGGAGTCATTTTCATTGAATGAGAAATTTTGTGTTCTTTGTTGAAATTGTGGATTCATTCTTCTATAATTATTTGATTGATACATGTAGTCAGTCTTTTGAGGGAAATTCGTGACCCTTTGGATCATCTGAAATAAATTTTTAAAAAACATTTAAATTTTACACTCGTTAAAATTTCTATTATTTTCAATTATTTTAAATTATTTTTAAATATTTTTAATTTACTTTCACAATAATGATCTTAATTTTTTTCAATTTCTAATTATTATTTCCAAACAATAATCTCAATTATTTTTAATCATTGTTAATATATTTTCAATTTTTTCTAACAATATTTTGAATTACTTTTCACAAATAAAATAAAATAATCAAAAATTAAAGGATTCGGATTCATTGGTTAATTTCTTTCTTTTTTTATTTATAAAATAGCAAACAATTTAATTATTGAAGTAGATTTTTGAAAAACAAAAAAATTTATATATACAGGACAAGATAATTAATTTTAAATTTTAATTGAAGAGATATGAGAAACTTGTTGACAAATTAATTAATAGAGTTTGATTTTCAAAAGAATTCACTTTTCAACTGAAAACTTTTATGAATTATGAACAACTTTTTCACTTATCCCATAAGAATAATAATTCTCTGTAATCTCAATTGATTTTACGCTTAGAGTGCAAATAACTTTTAAATGAAGAAAAGACAAAGAAACGTACTAAATTTTTTTTAATTAAATATTTTCATTTTTTTTAATTTCATTTTTTCATATACATTAAATATTTTATTAACTTTATTTCATTTGGTTATTATTTTAATTTACTGCATTATTAACTTTTATTCATTTTAATATTGTGAATTTAATTTTATTCTCATTTTTACGTATTTCGGAAATATTTATTTAATATTTCCTTGTAATATTTGGATAATATATTTTTTCCTTTTTTTGTAAACCTCCGAAGTATTTTCATAAATAAAAAAAAAATAAATATAAAAAATAATTTTAAATAATCTTATTAAATTTACTACTTTTATTCACTTTTGAGGTCACAAAATATTTCAAGTGAATCTTATTAAACGCACGTGAACACATTCGAAATATCATTTGCGTGTTTCAAAATAGTTATTCTCATTCTGTCAAAATCTTCTCTGTATAATTCTATCGGAATTTAATCAGCATTGTATATACACAAATGTCACAACTGTTTACAACAAAAAAAATTCTAATTTTTTCTAAATTTATCCATTAAAAAAAAATTTTAATAAAAATTTGTTTCTAAAATAAAAATCGATTTTCTCATATTTTCATAGTGTCTCTGTCTATAAAGAAAAATAGAATTTGTTCAAAGAAGGAGAGAAAGAAAAAAAAAATTTTTTCTATCATGCTAATGAATAATTTGAATATTAGATGAATAGACAAACAAAAGTTCCATCATATGTTTAAAAATGTCATTTAACTAGTGCTTAGAGAATTTAAAAATATTCCCCGAATGAAGTCATCAGATATGAATGATACTTTTTTTCTATTAAAAATTCTCAATTTCAACACTTTCCATATAATCATTTTTTATAAATTATTTAGAAATTAAATTCCAAAAATTAAATGTTCCAAATTGAAAATAAAATTTATTTTGACTTTTTCGAATTTAAAAATAAATTCAAATTCCAAACAGACTATAGAATTAGAATTTAAAAAAAAACACATTTCCCTATTGTCGATTAATTTAAAAATATAAAGTAAAAGAGAAAAAAAGATATTTTAAAATTTTTTCCCTTCAAAATCATTTAGGAAAACAAAAATTTTCCGTTATATTCATAACATGCAAACTCACGCAAATCAATCAAAATGCAATGCAGTTTAAAAAAGCGAATAGTACATTAAAACTGTCATTAATAATAAGAAAAATGATAATTTCGGAAAATATTTTCAATATTGCAATTTCCAATATTCATTAAAAAAAAAATGTTTTGAATGATTGACTTTATCATTAATTAATATTTTTCTTTATATACTCCAATTCGCATTAAAATGCATTATATATTTGTCTCGGAGAATAATTTATACTTGACTGACAAACTTGTTTCACTCACATTATAAAGGAAGGTCAAGATGGTTGAATACCGGTCAAAAATCCGGTTTCATTAAATAATTTGCATTTTATAAAATCCCGAGATATTTTTGTTAGTTTTTTCCAAAATGATTAAAAAGAAAAAATTCATACAGGAAAATATGTATAAAAATCAATTTATTTTTACTACACGAAATTTAAATGTATATTTATACAATTTATATTTGGAATTTACATTATTTTATTATTCATTTCTTTAAAATTAGAATTATTTCCTTTTTTGTTTCTTTCAATTTTTTTCACTTCATTGAAAATTATTAATAAACGTTAAACATACAAAAGAAACCGTTATACTTGTCTGAAATAAATTTCATTTGGTTCAAAAATTGAAAGAAAAGTGTTATTAATAATAAATAAATTTTTTTTTATTATTATTCAAAAGAAAATTTATTTTTAAACGCACTTATTATAATGACAGTGAAAATCGACTATACGCAATGTATATTTAATGCACAATATTTATGAATAATTCAAAAGAAGAAAAATTTTATAATTTTCATTTGTCATTTCCTTGTTTGTATAAAAAAAATATTTAAAATACACGCTTATTATTGTATCAATTATTGTCTATTAATAAAAAAATAAGTCGAAAATAAAATTTTTTGTTCTAGTATACTTGTACCGTTATTTTAATTATTTTAATTTTTTTGTTAACACAAAATATTTCTAAATAATTCCAAATAATTTAAAATGATTCAAAATAATTCCAAATCGTTTAATTTTTTTAAATCAAAAAACAAAATATTTTTTAAAAATTAAAATCATCTTTTCAGTGAAATGTAGAGCGATTTTATATCAATTAAACATACGAAAGGACAATGCAGTAAAATTAAATTTAGTGTCAATGAAAATACAGTTTGAAAACGAAAAAAGAAAAAATTATTCCACGATAATTGTAAATTATTTAACTGTGCAATTTCGCAGTAATGATTTGCTGCAGTAATAAAAATTTTGCATTCCAGTCAATCGAGTGAGATGATATCGTTTGCAAGTAATTCAAGTTCCGTTATTTCTTTTTTTTTCTGTGCGATAATAAAAAAAATTATTTTCTTTCGCTCTTCATTGTATTTTAATCGACTTCAAATTTAATTTTCACAACTTCCAATTATACATTTCGTTCTTTATTATTAATAAAAATTTAATGACATTTTTTTTTGTTATTTAAAAAAAAAGAAATTATTTTCAATTAAAAAAAATTCAAATAAATAAATAATTTACCACAAAAAACAATATTTGCGTAAAAAAACAAAAATTCAATTGAAAAATTGACAAAAAAAATTTATTCAGATAAAAAAATCTTCGAATAGAAATATTTGAATTTAAAAAGAAACAATATCGGAATAAAAAATTCAAATACAAAAACAAAATTCGGATACAAAAACAAAACACAAATAAAAAATCGAATTAAAAAATAATATTCGAATTCAAAAACAAAATAAAAACGAATAAAAAAATATTATTCGTCTCCAAAGACAAAATATGCAATTTAAAAAAATTGTACAAAAAAACAACATTCAAAGAAGTAGTAAATAAAAGAATATTTACAATTTCGCAAAAATAATTAAAAAATCGTTTTTCTATTTCAAAAATAGTAAATGTAAAACGCATAAAGTAAAGAAAATAGTGTTCCAAAGAGGTTTTTGCGAACTATAGAAAACAAATTTTCTTTTATGTTTGTACACAATGAACCTTTTTCTTGGGGTTGCAATAAATGTGCACCTGTGAAATTTAAACTCTCATAATACCTCCTGTAAAATGTAATTGCTACCTGAGAAGAAGGGATAATTTTTGTCTTTAAATGCTATTCACAACTACAACACTTCTGTAATTTGGGTAAACTTTACCTTCCTTCAATATTCTCATTTTTATTTCACTTCTTTCAAACAAAAAGATTTACAAACTTTTTCAATTATTTCCACTCGCTCTCTTTCCCCCAAAAAAGAAAAATAAAATTCTGCACAAAACGAAAATACAACCGAGAAAATTTAAATATACAACAAATTTTTTTTTAATTTTATTTATGTAATTTAAACTTTTTTTTATTTACAAAATTAAAATTTTACTTTACTTACAAAATTTAAATTTTATTTATCTATAAAATTTTGAATGATTATGAAAAATAATTGCAACTGTTTTTTTTAATTATTTACACTCTCTTTGCGCTGTAAAATTAAAAAAAAACATCGAACAGGGAAAATTTTAATAGAAAAAATTTTCGTATTTATTTATAAAATAATTGTAATTATATTTTCAACTATTTCCCATCTCTGTACACAGTAACTAATTCACAAAACCAATAAAGAGGGAAAATTTTAATGCACCAAATTTTTTATATTTATTTATAAACTTCGAATTAATTATTATTCGAACTAATTGAACGAAAGACTTTGTCTCGTTTATATTTGTAAATAAATAAATAATAATTAAAAATATTACTACAAAAAAATAATTAACTATAAAATAATAGTAATTATCTTTTTATTTTATAATTTACAAGATAAATAAATAAATATATATAATTATTAGAAAATTTGTTTAGTATACCCAAAAAAAATGAATTGTTGATATATTTTTATTAATAAACTAATTGCCATCGAGTGAATTTTGAAACAAAAGTATTTTCTCCACCCATATTTATCAAGTGTCTTTTAAATCAAGTTCCACTTTGACCTTTCAACAATAAATATTCAAATTTCGCTGAATAAAAATTTCCCAAAGTGGAAAATATTGTAGAGTAGCAAAAAAAAAAAAAATTGACAATTCACAAAAATACAAAATAGAATAAGTAACAAAAAAAATAATTTTGTTCCCTAACAATAATTAATAAACAATGGAAAAAATACTCACAACTAAAATAAATAACGTCGTAAACAATCGTATCCTCAGAAAACAAAATAATTCTCCAAACATTTTTGTTTGGACACAAAATTGTTCCTAATTATTTCTTTTTTATCACTAGATTCCTTTTTTTTGTAAAAACCCCAATTTGTTCAATAACTTTCAATTGTTTTTTAAAATAAAATTTCGAAAATTGCAAAAAACTACAAGATCCATGAATTTGAACTTAAGATTAGCAACCGCGGTCACCAACTGAATCGTACCCACGCACCATAGATAATATAATAGTCCTTATCACTTTATAGCAACTACACACACACACATCAGCCGGATGCTTTATAAAATATTAAATACATTCACTGTCGCACTTCTCAATCAATGACTTACTTTTCATATATATTTATATATATGAAAAAAAACAAAAACAAAAAATTTTATCCCGTTTTTAAACCGGCTATCTAGCGGTTTTCATTTTACCGGTTAAAATAGTTATTATTATTATTATTATTATTATTATTATTATTAATGTTGTATGAAAAATATAAAATGAAAACAAAGTGAGAAAAATATTTAAACGATCTTAAACGTACGGCAGATCGTACCTGATTGTACCTGCGGTCCCAACTGAGCATTCATCTTGATGGGTTAAGAGTATAAATTGTCTTTTCAAGAGTGGGGACACTTGCTTTATACTTTGAAGTTCAAGTGGGGAATACCAGGTAGTTGAATATTCAAATAAATATTTTCGATTATAGGTAAACATACATATATATATATTATAATTATACAGGAAGATAGTGATTCAAATTTTGTAAATTGTTTCCATAGCTTTGATATTTGCTTTTTTGATAGTATTTTCCTTTTTTAATGAAAGGATTTTTTCCCAATCTCCACTCAATAATAAAAAAAAATATAACAACCATAATAAACATAATAAATAATTATTTATAATAATAACACAATAAACATAATAAATTAAAGAATTTAAAAAAAGTTTTTAAGAAAGTTTGTAAAAAAGGAATTTAAAAAAAAGATTTTCAAAAAAAGGCCACGAACTGAATTTAAAAATAAAAAGGTGTATTAAAAATGTCATTAAAGTAATTTTTCATAAGAAACTTTTTTATTATGATTTTAAAAAAGTTTTCAAAAAGGGGTTTTAAAAAGGTTTTAAAAAAGAATTAAAAATGTCTGTTATAAAAAAAAATTAAAAATGACTTTTAAAAAAAGAATTAAAAAAGGAATTAAAAAAAAGATTTTCAATAAAAGACCACGAGATGAAAAATTAAAAATAAAAAATAGTATCAAAAGTGTCATTAAAATATATATATTTTTATGAGAAGCTTTTTTATTATCATTTTAAAAAGCTGTTGACACTGTTTCTTTTGAAAAAGATATTTTAACAAAATTTTTAATTTCCTATTAAAATTTGATTAAAACTTATACTAAACGAGAAATTAAATAATTATATTCACAATAATATTTGTTTTTTTTACATCTAAACCAGTTTTTGAGGGAGAAAATAAATTTCCCACTTGAGAACGCCAAGGTCACCACCAGATGGCACTGAAAATTCCAAGAAAAAAAACCGAACTGACATCTTGCGGTGACCTTGACGTTCTCAAGAGGAGAAATTGCACACGTCCGTTTTATATCTTGAATTGTTTGTCAATATTCGTAATTTTAATGGTTTAAAAACCAGATTAAATAGAATTTGACAATAAAAAAAAATAAATAATAATAATTATAAATAAATTTAAATCTTTAATTTACTTTAATTTGCTTTCTTTATCCTTAGTCCTGTTTTTTAAATAACCAAAATTACAAAATAGAAATAAAAATTAAAAGTAAAACTAATGTTTATAAAAATTCTATTAAAGTTAATTAAATTTAATAAATTATTTGAATTTTTTGAATTTTTAATATGACATTTTTTTATTGTAAAATTATTTAAAATTAAGGGTGATTATTTACATACTTGTAATATAGTCTGTCTCTGTAAGAAAGGAAGATTTACATATTTAATTATTTAAACTATTAAAATTTAATTATTCACACTTACTTGTAATATTGTCTCTTTCTCTCAAAAAGAGATTTTCTGAATCCCCGTTGAAAATCAGGTTTAACACTCAAATGTCACACATTTCAGAAACTATTCTCTGTTATAACTCAAGTGCTGAACATTTTCCTTTACGTGCACTGCATATAAAATAAATTTTGCAATTCACTCACGAGTGAAATAATAATGCAATATTAATAAATAAATAGAATAATAATGCAATATTAATAAATAAATAAAATAATAGTGCAATATTAATAAATAAATAAAATAATAGTGCAATATTAATAAATAAATGAAATGATAATGTAATATTAATAAATGAATAAAATAACAATCCAATATTAATAAATAAATAAAATAATAATTCAATATTTATGAAAAATTGTTTTCAATTCAAATATAATTTTTTTCAGTTCAATAAAAGTATGTTTGTCTGAGAGCCGAACTTATTTGAAGCAAATAAAATTTATTTAGAGAAAATTAAATTTTTGTAAACCAAAAAAAAAACAAAGTTTGGTTTACTCTGAGTAAAAAATATCTTTTTTCAAAGCGGAACATTGAGAAACCAAAAAGTACTTTTTCTTTGGTTTTTGTTGAGATTTAAAAATTATAATCATTGGTACATTCAAGTACAACACAATGATTAAATTTATCCACCAAACATTAATCATATTCCAGATGTGTAATGCTAAAAATAAATTTGACTTCATCAGCATATGAAAATGTGTTCAATATCTCAAATTTCTTTCAATTTAATAACACTAACGAAATTTAAAAAAAAAGTTTCGTAAAAGATAATATTTATCTTACAAATGAGGAAATATTAGAAACAATTATTAGGAACAACTTTTTAGCCTCCTTGTATTTTTTCTCTTCGTTAACCCCACCCATGATAATTAGTGTATATTTTTTTTAATTTCTTTTAATAAAAAAAAATAAAAAATTTTTTTTTTAAGTTGAAAATAAATTGTAAAAAGATACAAGTAAAATATGTCATCCCTGAAAGTGAACATTCACACAAAATGTGCGCGCAAAGTACAAAGAAAAAAAAACGTGTTCAACAAATACAAATCTCACGAGGAAGTAAAAGATGAACTTCAAATCAATTTTCACACAAAATATTTGCTCTAAAGAAATGAAAATAATCCCGCTTTCAACCCACGCGACTAAATCTCACGGAAATAGTTGTTGTCAGTGCGGAATCATAAAGCTTTATGACCTAGAAATTTTTTTTTCCCTTTTTTGGTTTTAATACTTTCAATAACTCACGGTAAATTAAGAAAAAAATCAAAAACAAAATGTGATTTCAAAATATTTGGAAAAAAAATTTCATTCCATAAATTGACGAAAGGGTACAAAATATTACAAAAAAAAATAAATAAAAGTTAATTAAAAATATTCATCGAAGAAAAAATGCGGTTTTCATTTAGTTCTAAGAGAAAATAATTTTATAATTAGAACATTATACTTGGTTTATATTGAAATTAAAAAAATCGTTTGTTTTCATTTTATTATAATTAAATTAAATTTCATACAGTCGCTGATGATGTATTCTTCAATGAATAAAAGAATTTTCATATTTTTTAATTTATATTTCGAATTTTACATTCATTAAATTATTTTTAACAATATTTTCCTTATTTACAATCATTCAATTTTAATGCAAATTATTAAATTTTTATTAATTAAATATTTCAATTTTAATTCAAATATATTTATATTTTCATGGTTCGTGGTAATAATAAATTAACATTATTTTTTAAATTTATATATTTATTTTTCGAAAGTTCGTACTTCGGAATAAATCAATTTCATTTTTTTTTAATATATATATTTATATTTTACGTGGGAAATAATAATGAAAATAAAAAATAAAATAAAATGATTAAAAGAAAAAAAAATTTATGATGAAATAATGAAGTACGAGTGATAGGGATTTTTCACTCATTCATAAAGTTAAATTTTGCTGCCAAGATATAGTAAAATTGAGAAACAGTCATCATTCCTATTGTGGAGAATAATCAGAGATAAATAATCTTATATAACCAGAAGTGTATTCCCATCCGCTCGCCTTCTTTTGTCTCACTTGTATTTTCCATAATTCTGCGCAGTACATAATACTTGTCGTGTCAATAATTATAATAATTCACCTTTAAGTTAAAATTACTTTTTTGTTTTTAAACAAAACATTTATTTTATCGTGACAAAAAAAATGTTTCACAAACACTATATACTAAAGATAGTAGAAAAATTAATTTAGAAAATTAGTTACAATTTATTAATTAACAAAATAATTAATTTAAATTAATTAGTTAAAAAATTAATTAAAAAATTAATTTAAAAATTAATTTAAAAATTAATTAGTACTAATTAATTAAAATTAATATTTAAGGGAATTTGAATTATGACCATTATGACGTCACAGATTTAGAACAAATGCTTTGCACAAACTTTGACGTCATAATGGTTCAAATTCCCTTAATTCTAATAAAAATTTGAAATTACAAAACATTTGTTGGAAATAGTAAATAAATAAAATATAAATAAAAAAATATATAAATATATATAAATAAAAATTAAAATTAAAACTAAAATTAAAAATAAGATAAAAATAGCAAAAAATAAATCATTAATTCGATTGTCTTCTTTTTTTGTGTGCGAAGAGGAGAAAATGTGCATTGAATTTAAACTATAATGTAAAATAGTTACAATATACTTTAAATTACCGTTAATTGCATACAAAGTTTGAAACAATCAAAAACTTGAACTGCTTGAGAAACTAGTCTCTCTCTCTCTCTCTCTCACAGAGACTTAGAAGTTTCTTATTATGCAATATTCAAGAACAATGCGTTATTAATAGCATATAGACTACATAACACTTAATAGACCAAAACCTGATTTACATGCTTTTAGTTCAAATTGCCGAAAATTAAGCACTATTATTCAAATAATGTTGACAATTAAATTCTCAATTCTTGAGATTTCAATTAACTTCTCTTTTCTTCATTCAAACAAAAAATCAACCGAATTATTAATAAAAAAAAATTATTATCCATGGTTGCCACAAAATCTAGATTTCAAAATTCCAGGCTTTTTCCAGGTCAAAAATATAAAAAATTCCAGGTTAAAATGGAAAATTAGTTTGACAGTTTATGAATTATTTGTGATGAAAAAACAAGTATTTTACAAAACAATGTTAACAGTATTTATTATTAAAAAGTTATATTATTTTTTTGTTTATTAGGATATTAATTAACATCGCTATAGCAGTAGTTAAAAGACCAAGAAATATTTATCATTAACAATTGTTAATGATAACATAATAAAGATCGCAAAAAAAATTATTTTTCATTTTCTGCTGACTGGGCATCAACTGTCAGCAGAAAATGAAAAATTATTTTTTTCTGCGAACTTCAAGAATAGTTTGTTGGTCACTAAGCAACTACTAGAACAATTTTAATTAATATCCGGGTCGTCAAAATAATTTAATTCATTTTTTCTAAAAAATAACCACAGCCGAAAATCAGCAGAAAATGAAAAATTATTTTCTTCTCCGGACTTCAAGAATTGATTGTTGGTCACTAAGCAACTACTAGAACAATTTTAATTAATATCCGGGTCGTCAAAATTAATTTAATTCGTTTTTTCTAAAAAATAACCACAGCCGAAAATCAGCAGAAAATGAAAAATTATTTTTTTCTGCGAACTTCAAGAATAGTTTGTTGGTCACTAAGCAACTACTAGAACAATTTTAATTAATATCCGGGTCGTCAAAATTAATTTAATTCATTTTTTCTAAAAAATAACCACATCCGAAAATCAGCAGAAAATGAAAAAAATTTTTTTTTTCGACCTTCAAGAAAATGAAAAAAAATTTTTTTTCTGCGACCTTCAAGAAAATGAAAACGAAAAATTATTTTTTTCTGCGAACTTCAAGAATTGATTGTTGGTCACTAAGCAACTACTAGAACAATTTTAATTAATATCCGGGTCGTCAAAATTAATTTAATTCATTTTTTCTAAAAAATAACCACAGCCGAAAATCAGCAGAAAATGAAAAAATTTTTTTTTTCAACCTTCAAGAAAATGAAAAAAATTTTTTTTTCTGCGACCTTCAAGAAAATGAAAACGAAAAATTATTTTTTTCTGCGAACTTCAAGAATTGATTGTTGGTCACTAAGCAACTACTAGAACAATTTTAATTAATATCCGGGTCGTCAAAATTAATTTAATTCATTTTTTCTAAAAAATAACCACATCCGAAAATCAGCAGAAAATGAAAAAAATTTTTTTTTTCGACCTTCAAGAAAATGAAAAAATTTTTTTTTCTTCGACCTTCAAGAAAATGAAAAAAATTTTTTTTAATGAACGAAAAAAATTCCAGAAGTTTTTTCAAATTCCATGCTATTTCCAGGTTTTCCATACTCTTTTTCAAATTTCATGCTAATTCCAGGTTTTCCAGGTTTTCCAGGTTGTGTGGCAACCATGTTATCGCTCGTATGTTTGTAAATGTTTCTCTATTTTCCAAAAAAGTGTTTTTCCTAAATCCTTTTTTCAATTCCTAACATTTTACTTGTTTCCCAACATTTCGTCTTGTAAATTTTACTTCCTTTTAACTTTTATTTATTTTTTGTAATATTTTATATTTTATATTTAATATATTATATATTATTTTATACTTTTTGTCAATTTATGAAATGAAATTTTTTCCAAATATTTTAAAACCACATTTTTTTGTTGGTTCTTTTTTTAATTTACCGTGAATAAATATTTAGTAGTCTAAAGAATACTCTAAATAGAAACATAAAAATATTCTAACTATTGTCTATAATAATTATTTTCTTAATATATATTTAAGTAAAAAAATTTATTTTCTTCACTTGGATTTTATTTTTGAAAAAAATATTTAACAAAGTCTTATCGACTAAACAAAAAGATGCAAATAGTTCAAAATTTTCTCGTTAACGGCGTTCGTACGTGAGAGAATTAAAAAAAACTATTTTTTTGAACGCAAAAAATTTTATGTCCCTAAAATTCTAAAAATTCAAATAAACGTAATTTAATTCCTCCTCACATTTAATATTTTAGTTGCAAAAATTAGAGTAATTTCTTCAGTAATATTTATTTATTTCCAAAGTCAGTTTAAAAAAAGGAAATTTTAATTTCTCAAAAAAAGATTTTCAGTTTAAAATTTTTCTTTAAAATTAAATTAAATTAAATTAAAATTAAATTTAAAAAAGACGATTTTTGAAATTAAATAACAATTAATGTACAAAAGCACGAAGTCACGAATTATTAAAAAATTAATGACAATTTAAATTCGTCTGCATATCGCTTTTATAAATATTTAAAAAGAAATTTTGCAAAACGAAGAAATATTTTACGATATTTAATATTTCAATTTCATTAACAATTCCATAAAGTCGAGAAAGTTATAAATTTTTTTTTCGTTAAATAAATAATAAATCGGATTTTTTAAACTACATCCAACCATTTTCATAAATTACTTCATTTTTTATTTATAATACAAAATTATATTGTATATTTCAATATTTATTTACTTACGAAATTGTCTCGAGTAGAATATATTCTATTCATAAATGTTGTCTATAACTCACCTGAAAGAAAAGAAAATAATTATTAATTTGAGAATAATTATTATCATAAAATACAAAATAAGAACAAATAATAGTCTATTAAATAATTCAAATAAGTAATTCTAAAAAATTATTACTCTTAAATCAATATTAAAAAATAATTTACAAAAATATTTATCTAATTATGTACTATAATAATTATTTAATATAATATAATATAATAAAAATATAATACAATAATATTTTAAATAAATTTTGTAGAATTTATATTTTATTATTAAATATTATAAATCCAAAATAATAATTCGTAAATTAATGAATTATTTTATTATTATTATTATTATTAATTATATTATTTCAGAAGACTTTTCAATATAAAAATTTAAATACTTTAAAATAAAACAAAACATTTACAATCAACTCACTAGGAAAAAAAATATTTTCCTACATTTTTGAAAAGAAAAATATTTGAAAACATATTTTGCAGAATTTTTCTAAACATTCATTTGAAAAAAAATAAAAACAAAAAAATTTTATATTGGTTTTGTAAAGAAAAATATTTTTTTTTTAATTGCTGATTGTAAACACACGGCGAACTTCATTGATGCAAAAAATCCCAAACGTTCAAATAAATGAAATATGATTTTTACCATAAAAAAGAACTTTGTATTTCAAAAATAAAAAAATGAAAAAAAGTTAATTAAGTAATTTGCAACTAAATATAATTATTTTCCTTTAAAAAAAAAAATATTACTTTTTTTATCTAAATCTATAATAGAATGATGTTGCCGGGGATATTGCGGCTATTTTTTGTTTCTGTCGCGCAAAATATATTGTATATATCCTTAAAAAAAATCGTTCCTATCTTTATTTCGTACATTTTCTTTTTGAATTTATATGATAATATATAAGGGGTTGATTATTCGAACATCAAAGAATTTGTGTCTGGTATATAAATGAAAATCAAATTTCACATGATGGAAAAACTGTCACATATAGTGATTGTGTTTGGAATACGTTGTAAATTTGATATTGAGAGAGAGAGAGAGTGAGAGAGACTGATTTATATTCGAATTACTTGAAAATCCTAACATATATTTTATACTTTATATGTCTATCAAAACTAACAGCATATTATTCAATCTATTTTATCATACAGTGCCAGTGCTTTAAAACATGTACTTGAGAATTCCCATTTCGAAAAATACAATCATCTATTGTACATAACGTTGTAAATTGATTAATTTGTCAGTACAATCAAATTGCCATATTATTCAGTATTCAACTTTTTATTTTCTCATTCATTATTATTATAGTATATAATTATATATATAAACTAAAAATAAAATATAATAATTTTTATTCAATAAAATAATAATTTTGATTCAAGTAAAAATTATTATGTTTAATTCAAACATTTTTTTCTCAAAATAATAAAATAATTATTAAATAATTTTATGTAAACAGTAGAAATTGAAAATCATTAAATTGCGTGAAAAGTTTTTCAAAATAATTAAATTTTTAAAAGAATTCAATTCAAACTTTTGACAATTAATAATAATAATAATAATTGAATGTCTGTGTTAAATAATAAATTTTCTTTTTTTGCGATGAATCGAAATTAAATTTCTAATAATAATTACATGTTTTTAGCAATTTCTGTAATAATTGAAATCCTACCTTAAATTTTATTAAAATTTTCAAAAATAATTGAATTCCTTCGAAGAATTTTATTATTTATGAAAATAATTGAATTTCTGAGAAGAGTTTTTTTTATTATTTATGAAAATAAATGAATTTCTAAAAATAAATTTATTACTTTTAAGAATAATTGAATTCCTGTGATCAATATTGTTACTTAAGAAAATAATTGAATTTTGTAAAAAAAATTTTATCAAAATGCCTCAGAATATAACAATTTTCTGAAGTAATTTTGTTATTTACCTTCAATAATTGAATTTTTTCGAAGAATTTGATTTAAATCTTAAACAATAATGTTAGAAATTGATTTCTGTCTAAGAATTCTTAAAAATATTTGAAAATAATTGAATTACTATGAAAAATTCTAATATTTTTCTAAATAATTGAATTCTTGTGAATGATAATATTGAATTTTTTTTAAATACCTAATTGAATGTCCAAGAAGAAATTTATTACTTTTAAAAATAATTAAATTCTTGTAATGAATATTGTTATTTATGAAAATAATTGAGTTTCTAAGAAAATTTTTATTATTTATTAAGATAATTGAATTTTCAAAAACAATTGAATTCCTAAAAATAATTTATTCTTTGTGAAATTAATTGAATTATTACAAAAATTTTTATTAAAATGTTTAAAAAGTATTTCTGTGAAATATTTTGTTAATTTTTTAAATAATTGAATTTTTCATAATAATTTATTTAAATAGTTTAAAATATAAAACTTTTGGATTAATTAAAATAAAATTAATTAATTAAAATTTAACATGATGCTGCTATTTTATCATTTATAAAAATAATTCAATTACTGCGAGAAATTTTATTAAAATGTGTTTAAAATATTAAAAAGAATTGAATTTTTGTGAAAATTTTTTTAAATTTTTGTGAAAAAATGAATTTTTATACAAAATTTTGAAAATGGATTTAAAATAAAAAATTCTTTGATCAGTCCTATTATTTATAAAATTACAATTGAATTCTTGTATTGAATTTTATGAAAATTTTTTTTAAATAATTGTATTTGCATCAAGAAATTTATTATTACTGAAACTAATTGAATTATTTTGAAGAATTGTATAAAAATTTTCTTAAATAATACATTTTTTTCAAGTTTTATCGCAACTACATTCTATATTAATTAGATTCCTGTGGAAATTTTATTTATGAATTTAATTGAATTTGGATGAATTTTACCATTTTTTTTAATACTTAAATTCTTTTACGATATTCTATGAAAATACTAGAAATAAAAAATGATTCAATTTCGAATATTTTTCGAAAACAATTCAATCGTTTTAAAGGATTTGATTACAATATTTGAGAATACTTTTTTGATTTCTAATATTAGCAAATTTAAAGGAGTAGAAATTCTCTCTCTCTCTCAAAAAAAAAAGAAATAGGGCTAAAATCTAAAAAAGCAAAGCCTGCATTTTATAAATTCTATTTCCTTTCTTTTAAGCCAATTTTTCGCTCATGCATGCGAAATATTAATTCTCTTCGACATTGTTAACTGAAAATGTAATCAATAATTTAAAAAAGATTAAAAACGTCGCCTATTATCGTCATTATCATCATTATCGTATATATATATGATGTATGATATAAAGAAAGCTTCCGCTGACAAAAAGTATAATTAAACTATAATTGAAAGTATCAGGAAGTGAATAAGATCAGTTTAAAAACTTTCAAAGAATTCAGAAATGTTTGAAAGTTGAGATTTCATTGTAAAAATATATCGATGAATGTGCCCGTGACGAGGTCGCATCCACAACGTTTCTAAAAGGAGAGCTAATGATAGGTGTGTATAATCGGATTTCAAATAAATTACGGAATTCTTAACTAGGCGAAAAAAAATATCGTGAAATCGAATTAACAACAGAAGAAAAAAAATATACATTATTACAAGTATTATTATTGAAAAAAAACAATAATTAAATTGAATAAAAAAAAAGAACGCCCCATCGAATTTTACATACAATATATTAAACCTATTCTCCTACAATATTTTTGCAAAACGTAAATCATCGTTTACGATAAAGAAAGTTTTCTTTTTCATTTCCTGCCGAAAAAATACTGTTTTTTCAATATCCAATATTTGTTCTTTTTTTAATTTTACATTTTACTTTTTTTTGTCAATTTATGAATAATATTAAAATAGAAATGTTTGATGAAAATTCTCGACGTACAAAAAAAAGGTGAAAGAAAATGCGAATAATGAGAATATAAAAATTTGTATAAGTCATCTTTTTTTTGTAGGTAAAAATAAAAGAGAAAATTTACTTGGCCTACGAATGAGATTTAATAAAGAAGATAAAATGAAAAAAAAGAACCGAATACATATGAGCGACATTTCACCCGCGCACTTTCATTTTAAGCTTCAAACAATGCTTTGCATTAAGAATTTCATTGGCAATTTATATTCTTGTCATGAACAACAAAAGACGCGATTATCAAGAGTATTTAATAGCGTCTAATGAGTTTTGCTCGAGTATATCTCTATTAGGCATCGATACTTGATTTTCAGGAAGATTTTCTTTTAGCAGTAGAATTCCAATTATCCGAATTGATTGGCACTGCACATCCGATGCGGATGTGAAAAAATCCTGATATAAATTGAAATTTTTTAAAAATTTTTTTCAAGCAAAAAAAACGTCGATTTAGTTTTTAAAAATATATTTTGTAATGAAAAAAATATATAAATAAATTTAATAATAATTATTACTATTATATTTTATAAAATATGATTTACTTTATCATTAAAAAAAAAAATTCTGTCCAATTTTGCTAAAATGATTCTATATAATTAATGAAATATATAACTAATATTAAAATATTCAACAAGTTTTTCTAATTTCTATTTTGAATTTCGCGCCTTATAGTTCCTAAAATTGCCGCCTAGACGGCGCAAAAATTCTCTCACAAACGAAATGAAGCGAACGGAAAACATTAATATTGTGCGTTACAATAATAAATAAATGTAAAATAATGTTTTTTTTATCTTTTCTTAATGTTTATTTAGTAATTTTTAATATTTAATAAGTAAATAACATAATTCATGTTTTAGTTTAATTTGATAATTACAATTATCGTGAATATTAAAATTAGTAAAAATGAGCGACTAACAATCCTAGAAATAAAAAAATTTCTAGTTTTATTAGAATGATTTTTGATATAATCTACTAATTATTCCACAGATTTTTAAGTAAATAATAATTTAATTATTTTTAATTTAATTAAAAATAAATTCATTAAATTAAAATTGAAATAAATAAATAAAAAATAGAAGTTTAAGATGAATTTTAGTATTTATTAGATAAATAATAATGTTATAAATTACAAAAATATGTAAATCGTAAATAAAAAAATTAGGTAATTTTTTTTTCTTTATAAATATTTTCAAAAATTACTATTATATTAAATTGCAAAATAATGTTAACGTTTGGTTGGTTTAAAATTTTTTTTTCTATTAAAATACAATAGCAATAATAATTTTTAAAAAATAATTTTTTCATGTATAAATATTTTCAAAAATTACTATTTTATTGAATTGCAAAATAATGTTAACGTTTCCAAAAAAATGGTTTCTAAAAAAATAGAAAATTCTTTTTTTCAATCTCTATTCGTTTTTTTTAAACATTTTCAACCAAAACTTTAAGCAATAAAAAAAACAAATCCATTTAAACCAACTTTGAAGTAATTATCATCCTGAAATCTAGTTTAAACAAAAAATTGTATTACAAACTATTTCAAAAAGCTTTCATAATTACATCCTTCAGTCAAAAGTTTAATGAAAAATTAAACATTAATTTCAATTTCACGTCACATATAAAACAGAATTTTTTAAATTTTATTTTATTCATCATTAAATTTTTGAGTGAAAAAAATCATTTTCTAAATCTTTTAAAGCTACGTGATTTTATATTTTCAAAGAGTGGGAACCGGTATATAGTGAGAGGAAATAGTCTTTAGCGACAGTCAGTGAGTTCAGTGAGAGTGCTCAGAGGTTCCATCTGATCTGCGAAAGTTTTACCATGAAGTTTCATGAACACAAGTTTATTCATCGACAAATGTGCATTTTAAATCGTGAGTGAAGTGTTTCAAAAACAAACAAAAAACTTGAGGATTAAAACAACAGAACAACAACAAACAACAAAAATCATTTTGGAGAAAATTATTTTCTTCCTTCCGCTGTTGTTACTTTTTTTGACAACACTTTTTACCATCTTCAAGTGCGGAAATGGAGAGAAAATTCAAGGCAAAATTTCATTTTTTTCAAAAAGAAATTATTATTAAAAAAACAAATAAAAAATTAAAACAAACTTAAATACAAATTTAACATAAATTGAATTTAAAAATTTAACGTTAGTTAAACATTTAAATAAATTTAGAAATAGTTTAAAAAATTGACATACAAACAAATGGTAAAACTTAACTGAAAATTAATTTTTTGGTAAAAATTAATTTAAAAAACAAAGGAGAGAAAATTTAGAAAATGGAAAAAAATCAACAAAACGAAAAAAGTGACCAAAAATTTTACAAAAATGTGCAATTTACGATGCGAAATAGAAATTTCCTGAATTTGACAAAGTCCTTTTGGAATACTAATTGAAAATAAATTAATAAACTAATTAATTCACAACCTGTTTTGCAACAACTTTCGATATATGAAAATTACGTGGAGAAATTGTAGAAAGAATTTTTCGTATCTTTTTTTTTCTTTTCTTTTTTTTTCACTATCAAAAAACTAGTTGATTAACTAACGTGCGTGAAATTGAAAATGTAACCTTTTAACCGCAAAATCAATTTTCTTTCATTTCTTTTCAAAATAAGTGTTTTATTTTAATACATATTTATATAAAAGACATTCAAGAGCAAAATATGCGTCAACACGTGAAAGTTATACATTCATCTGCCCGTAACCTTTCTTCCTTATTGCTGTGACTGTGATTTTTTGTGCAAATTTCTCACACATTGAATAAAAAATTATTATTATTACTTTAATTACACTCGACACCGCAAATTTACTCTGTTTCTTCATTATATTGATAATGACAATGGGAAAAGGAAAAAAAAATTATTAGGTATTCATTTTTTTTAACAAACAATTTTTTTTTGTTATTAAATTTAATAGGATAAAAATTTAAAAAAAAAGAAAGAAAAGAGAGTAGATCCGGAAGTCTTTCGAATGTTGCATCACCTCTTTTGTCATTTACATATATCGATGATTAGTCCACTTTCGCCTAAAAAGAAGAAAGTTTCTTTAAAAATCGAATATTCTTTACTACATCGTAAATTGAAATTTCTCAAAAAAAAATTTTTTTTTTAAAGTTGAAAACGAAAATTGAACTATTGTTTTGTCGGGTCTTGTAATAATTGCGAGAATTGTGAAATTTTCTCATTTCTCAATATTTTTAACAACAATATGTAATTTCCAATTTTGAATTACATAGTGAAAAGTGGGTCACTAATTTTTCGTCAGTTTACAAATATTCACTTATTTTTAGCAGGATTACAATTATTTTAATTATTCTTCTAAATAATAGTTAAATTTAAAAAATAGTTAAATATAAAAAGTAAATAAAATAATAATAAATAAAATTTGACAATTTTATTAATATTTTACTAAAACTTTGTTCATTACAGTTTATATTTATTTAGTATTTTTATTTTATTTATTTTAATATATGTTCTAATTTATTTATTATATTTTTTTATTTATTGATTATATTACAAAAATTTATATTATATTTTTATTTCTATATTATATAGTTCTAATTTTTTACTAGTAAAATTTATCATATTTTTCGTGCAATTAATATTTCACTAAAAATCAGTTTATTTATTTAGTATTTTTATTTTCCTTCATTATTTTTCAATTCAATAAGAATAATAATTTTTGAAAATATTTATATAGAAAAAAATTAATTTATAAAAAAATATAATTTATAAAAAAATATAATTTATTATAATTATTACTATTTTATGTTAATAAAATTTAATAAAATTATAATGTTATAAAGAAACATAATTCTTAAACGAACTAAACGTTAACATTATTTTGCAATTCAATAAAATAGTAATTTTTGAAAATATTTATAAAGAAAAAAAAAATTACCTAATTTTTTTATTTACGATTTACATATTTTTGTAATTTATAACATTATTACATATCTAATAAATACTAAAATTCATCTGAAACTTCTATTTTTTATTTATTTATTTCTTTTAATTTTAATCTAATGAATTTATTTTTAATTAAATTAAAAATAATTAAATTATTATTTACTTAAAAATCTGTAGAATAATTCTAGGTTTTATCTAAAATCATTCTAGTAAAACTAGAAATTTTTTTATTTCTAGGATTGTTAATCGCTCATTTTTTACTAATTTTAATATTCACGATAATTGTATTTATTAAATTAAATAATAATAATTAAAAATATAATAAATAATTATAAAAAAATATAAATATAAAGAAAAATATATAAAGAAAAGTCAAATTTAGGAAAATTGTTTCTTTGATCTAAAAAAAATTTTACATTTAGAATAATTTTCAGCCGTAATAAAATATTATAGTAACAAGACCGTTATCGCCATTGTTACCTTAGAAAAATATTTACCTCCTATGAATACAAATAAACTAACTGTTTCACCAATAAAAAAAACAAATAGTTTCACTTTCTATTCTACATATTTGGCGACGTTAAATATTATTCGATTTTGTAATTTTTGAGAAAAGTGTGTGTATAATAAAAAAATTTCTCTTTAGAGCCTTGAGAAAAGGATTTGGGTCACGTGTCTCGAACTCGCGAGGTACAAGATCAAGGACGCTTTGAGCAATGACTTTCGTTTCATGAGCTATGAACCTTTCCTCCTGTGTCTACTATATATATATATATATATAATATGTCTTTTATAAATGAAAGTTAAAGGAAACAGAATTTTATCGATGAATTAAATTCCCATTAAAAATTTTCTTTTTTTTTCCTCTAAATTATTCACCAATCTATCAATAAAATATTAAATTACAATATTTATATTCTTGTTTGTAAATGAATCATAATCGGATTAATTAACATAATAATATTTATATAGTGTGTGGGGAGAAGAATTACACCTTAATTAACGAATGGAATGGAAATTAATCATGACTGTCGTAATAATAAACTTTCATTAATTTATTTTTTTTAATTTTTCTGTTTAATCGGATAATTACTGTTCCTTTCTTTTAAGTCACTTTTAACGTATGTGATTTTTTTCTACAGAATTCAATCACTTTCTATGCATTTTGATGAGTTTTGAAGGAATTTGATCATTTTAAAGGGAATTGTTTTTTATGTATTTCGATAAGTTTTAATGGTATTTAATAAGTTTTAATGGTATTTAATAAATTTTAATGTCATTTAATAAGTTTTAATGACATTTAGTAAGTTTTAAGGCAATTTAGTAACATTTAATGCCATTTAGAAATTTTTAATGTCATTTAATATTTTGTAATGCCATTAAGTAAATTTTAATACCACTTAATAAGTTTTAATATCATTTAATAATTTTTAATGCCATTTAATAAGTTTTAATACAATTTTATAATTTTTAATGGAATTTTTTGTAATGTCATTTAATAATTTTTTAATGTCATTTAATATCTTTTAAAGTCATTTAATATTTTTTTAATGCCAGTTAACAATTCCCACTGCCATTCAATAATTCGTAATGTATGAAAAAGTAAAATTCATATAATTTAAAAATGTCGAATCAAGGTAGCTTTTAGAATTACATAAAAGTTTATTTTTCTCCTCTCTGGAAAGACTTTCTGCATTTCTGATTTTTAATCTCGCTTTTTGTTCATTCATGTATGAAGGAAAAAAAATGCGCTTTAATGTATGAAACCATGTGAGCAGACACTAGAATCGTCCTTTGTCGCAAAATATAGAAGCTTATGTATGATTTTATTTTATTTTGTCTTTAACTTTCACCAGTTTTGCTCCACTTGTTTTAAAACGCAGTTTAAGTGTGTTTTATATACTATAGACAACTTTAAAGAAATTATATCCCTACTCGTCGTATATGTTTATTCCCCACATAAATCAATATAATGATCATCGTATGATTAAGTGACCTTTATAACATAATTGCCAATCTCAATATTCCTCAACAATTTTTATTTTTCATTCAATTATATATTTGTTTTAATTGACAATTTTTTTAAATTCTTTTCATTTATCATATTTTTAACATATAAGTTGCCAAACAGGGTTAACCAGAATATTACAATTCAGTTTGCTCTGTTTGGTTTTTATACTTTTTTCCCAACTTGATATAATGTTCAACAATATTTAATTTTCTTTTGATGAGAATTATTTTCGAATAAGATTAGAATCATTTTTGAAAATAAGGAAAATAAGGAAAAACTAGGTTTGAAAATAAAAAAGTTAGGTTTGAATTTTCGACTAAGAGAAGAAAAAATAACAAATGTAATATTATTGCAGATTGCGTTACTGTTGACACTGACATGCACGAGTGCGAGATCGTTAAACGAAAGGAACACGAAGGAGGAATTATTAGAATCGGCAGCAGCACAATTGGAAAGATTGGACCCATTTCGAAATGCTAGGAAATTTTCCACCAACAACGATTTGGATACATCTCGAAATCATTTTTTTTACCATTCCAATAAAACGAGAAATCGTGATAAAGAGAAAGGGAGTAATGAAAAATTAGACGAGTATCGATTTCCTCTTCAACTACTACAGATACTTGGTAGCAACAGCAATAACAATAATAATAATAATAATAATGGATTGAAAGAACCGTCGGGATTTCAACTTGATAAACGAAATGTTGTACTTGATGCAAATCCGAATTCCCTTCAAGATGCGAATTTCGATTTATTTCAAGAAGAAAGAATCAAACGTTCCGGATCTCATTCGGGAAGTTTCATTTCCGGCATTGCTTCCAAAGTTATTGGCGGCATTGCCGGTGCTTCCTCCGGGCTTTCCAAGGGTTCATCAAGTTCGTCTGATTCATCTCATACCTATGGCACGACTGCTTATGGACCTCCGGTTTATTCGGTGAGTGCATTATTTCCATATTTGAGTGATTCGAAATTAATTTATTGCAATTGTGTGTGAAGCCAATGGATCAAAAAAAGGGAAAACAAAAAGGAAACAATACATAAGTGATTCATCATTTCATTCTATTCTTATCAAATGTTACGGATGATGTATAGCATCCGAAATTAGTGTCCGTTTGATACCTTTCGATTTCTCTTATGCTGTTCCTTTAAAAATCGGTCTCTTTGGGTATCATTTTTTGTTCGGCATCCAAAAATCGAATTAAAATTAATTTGTTGTGCCATTCTTGTGAGTTATTACCATTTCGTTTCCGTTTGCTTTGTCTTCCGTAAGAATAAATAATAGGATGTTACAGAGCAGTTCCCAGAAATTAAATACTTCCACACCTCTATTTACGGAATAAAATGTCGCACTATATAACAGTCCAATGACACCGTTATGATACACTTTCGTAACTGTATTACAGTTTACCATTTTTCTCTAAAAACAAACATTGATAATATACAATTAAGTCAACATTGAGTGTTTAATTTTTTTCCAATCCGTTACTACAATCTCCTGTTTTAATATACTTCAGGTAATTTTGATTCATCCCAGCAAGAAGATGAGAAAGAACGATTTTAGAATCGTTGCAAACGTTCACAAAAGTGTTTCAAACGCATTTACAAACTATGCAAATTTAGTGACTCTAATAAGATCAATTATGATGCATATACCATTCTTAAGATTGCATAACATTTATAATTATTATTTCCCGATGAGAATGGAACATGTGAAGAAAATTAGTGATGACAAAAAGACGATAATTTTCTTCTACTTTGTCATTTTTTGCCCGACTGAAAAAATACAAAGCAAAGATACAGTATTGCCTTTTTCAGTTGGTGCTCTACATTCTCTGTTTGTATATACATGTAGAAACATTTGCGATTATGGAGGGAAATCCGTGCAAGTTTTTTTTCCTCTCCAGCTTGCTTACCTTGCAAGCAGATTCCCTCTACAAATAGACAATTGCAAAATAACAATTACAGCTTTAGTAATAAAAAAAACCAAGCCACAATTAGAAAGAAAGCTTTTTTTTCGTAATTCTCATTAAAAAAATAATGATTCTTAATGCATTAGAAAAAATAAAACAGTTCAAAGTTTAGTACTTTTGGTACTAATAATAATTCAGTAATAATTCAGTATTAATTCGTGTAATAATTTAGTTTTTATATGTTTATCAAATCGGGACGAAAAAAAGTCGTCACATCGCAAAAATTTGGATTCTTTGCTGCCCTTGAGAGAAAATGTGTAAAATAAATCAAATGCTACATGTGAATTTCAATTTCTAACGATTTAATTTAATCTTTCCATAATAAGTACGAGCATCAATCGTTTAATGCCTGGGACTTCAAGAAAGCCATTCTAAATACTGTTTTCCAAGCAATTAAAGCAATTGGAGGTGGTGTCCTGGCTTTAAAGGGACAATTAATCAAAGGAGGTGGATTCCTTATATCGACCAAGGGTCGCCTTATTAGCAGTACAGGAGAAGCAATTTCAAATTTAGGCCGTAACATTGCAAGTAGTACTTATGTGGTTGCACCGAAACCAGTTTACACCCAAAGTGGATACGCCTATAGTCCGCCATCGGGTCAAACCTACAGTAAGTCACATTTTATCCACCACTATTTATTAGAATTTAAATAATTTAAGTCAAATTTAAATAACTTAAGTCAACTTTAAATAATCTAATACACCAACATTCTAAAAATATCAAAAAAATAATTTTAAATGTTCCATAAAATTCTTTGTATCCTAAACGTAACTAGAAATTGAAAAAACCTCGAGGTTTTTCAAAGAACAAATTTCCCCAAATATTACCGCCTCTTTCACCTCTTTTATTCACCTAGGGAGTTAAAAACTTTCCAAAACTTGAAAAATTACTTTTTTTTAACTTAAAAAAACTTGGGAAAAATTGTTTCATTCTTTTCGATTTTCGGACGTTGACCCTAGATTTCAGAGTTTTTATATTTTCGTACAGGAAGTCAAAAGTTCGAAAAAGTTTCTGCTCCCAAAGGTCATTTTTTCCCAAAGTATTATTACTTTCAATCTATATTCTTTAAGGGGATGTGTAAAAATCGATGCGTTCCATTGAAGCTCCATCGATTAGTTTACAATTTAAAAAAAAAATATCCAATTACCTTAATCTATTTGAACAAAAATTTCAGAATTCTTTATTGACTCACTCGGCATTGATATATATAACATCAGGAACATTTAAATGTTTATTTTAAACTTCAATTTTTCAATATTGAGGAAGGAAAATTTTCGCAATAACTGCAAAATATACATAAAATATTCATCCTTACACTTCATTTTCAATGATGGAATTTTTAATAATTGAATAAAATATTTATCCTAGGGGAAAACAATTTACTGCAATAATTTATTTTTTCACATGGATATATATAAAAACTGACAAGCAATAGAATAATATATTATTGAACATTGAAAGGCAAATTAAATGTTTTATGTTTTGAAAAATTATCGAGAGTCAATGCACGTGCATTGAATATATTTTTCGTTTATAAAATAGGTTGATAAATATTTATTCCATGTAATTTTAATATTTTTGTGGAATTTTTTTTTAAACCAGGTCACGAGGAATCTTACGAGGGATCACCCCCAAGCTCCCATGATTATTCATCTGCTGCATTCGAGGACAGTTATCATCCTCAAAATAATTTTGGAGCAGCGTCCGATGGTATGCACTTTATTTCTTATGAAACTTTCATTAGTTGATTATTTTAGAAATCAACATGTTAATGGTACTATTCTGAGACTGACAAAAAAATAATAATAATAGTATTAATAAAATAATAATAAAATAATAATAAAACTGGCATCCACTTAATTTTCACGAAAAAAAACCAATAAAGTAATTTTTACTATACTTTTCACAATAAAATCTAAATTATCTGAATTTTTAATATTTTCTAAATTCCTTTTTGTTTAAAACAAACACAAAATTTTGAAAAATTAAATGCGTCAATTGAGTTTCAGTTTCGTAAAAAAATCCTTAATTTCAAAAATTAACTGGGATGCTAGTTTCAGTTTCATTATTCAAAAATAATTTAAAAAACTCGCCAACAAAATTTTTTAGGAAAAATAAATTCTCATCATTATTGTTAAAATTCTATATCGAAATTAAAATTTATTGAACTTTTCAAACAGATATTTTTAAAATGAATTAAATTTAATAATTAGGTGAAATTAGTTTAAGTAAAATAAGAGATATACATTTATACCGAAACAAAAGAGAATAAAATTTGACATTCGTTCAATCTGGAATGAAATAATTCTATTTCGCTTTGTTATAAAAGTGTTTCTCATATAAAATTTTCGATTAGTTAAAATATCTCGATTTTTTATTAAAGTTAAACTTTTGAGAAATATAGTCACATTTTATTTATTACTAATATTACTATTATTTATTTTTATTATTAATAGTTTACTTTATTTCTAATTTAAAAAAAATAAAAATGACAAAATAATAACTTTTCTATTACTTGATTATTTTACTTTATTATTTATTTTATTTAATTATTTACTTTATTATTATTAAATTTACTTAATTATTCACTTTATTGTTATTTATTTTCCAAATTCCCACTTTATGAATATTCAAAATGAACGAATTTTAATCATTTCTTCTCCAAACTAAATTTTTTATTGTGCGATAATTTTGCGTCATTGTCGCCAAAAAAAAACTAATTACGAAGTTTCTCAATGTTTTTATTCAATTTTATTCAAATAATTAATATTTATCTTCTACCATTTTTTTTAACACAAAATAAAAATTTTTACACATTTTCTTCACACTCTCCCCTAAGAGTGTGACTTTTTTTTAACAATCCCTTTTATAATTTATTTCAATAAATAATAAAAAAAATCAATTTAAGATGATAAAAGTACAATTTCTTCCGGAAGTAGAAAATTTTTTTTTCCCAATAGAAAAAAATTAAATTGAAACTAATGTGAAAATAATAAACAATTTATTTTTAATATTAATAGTGATATAATTGAGGTATAATATAAAAATTAGATTCGTAAAAATATTTTCATGTCTCATATTTACACCAACCCTCCCCCTCTACATTTACGATATACTTATAATATATATATATATATATATATATAAAAAGCAGGGATGATAAATATGGTGGGTCATAAAAGGAATGTATATATGATAGTCCCTCATTTTGTTCTCACATTAATTTACCAGATGACGTGAACTAACATTTTTTTTATTACTTTCTTTTTATTTATATTTTTCATTCCGTCTCTTACTCTCTTATATATATACTTTAAACATATTTTATTGTCTTTCTTTATTGGTGTCATAAAACTGCATAAATATATTATGATAATGGAGTATATAAATTGCATGTATATTCGCATTTTTCTACATTCATTATTTTATTTTTAATTCTTCTTTTTTTAAATTCCCATTTTATCTTTATTTTCATTCGGTGTAATTAAATTAAAATATTTTTTTCCTCTGAATTATTATTGGAGGTAAATAATTATTCTTTCGAATTTATATTTTCCGAAATAATTATCCTTTCGAATTTATATTTTCCGAAATTATTATTTTTACAAATTATTATTGTTTGAATTTATTATTTTCCGGAAATATTATTTTTAGTTACTAGTTTTTCAAAATCATTATTTTCTCGTAATTATTCATTTGTCGAATTTAATTTGTTCGCAAATATTTTTTTTAGACTTAAATAAAAAATTTTGTACAAAGAAAAAATACGTAATAAAATTTGAACCGAGAACTGACTTCTCAGTGTTTAATTTGTATAAATTTGAAAATAAAATTCCGTTTCGTTTCTTTAATATTCCAAATTTTACCAAAATTCGGTATTTGTTTTTGTTTTTTTTTATTTCGACATTATTAAATTTAGCGTGTAATGTACTATCGAATGGAAATCCTCACTAAACTTTCTATTTAGTTCACTACCTTTCATCCAAGAGGTTGTTGCTTTCAAGCAACCGGATATGATAAATTAGATACTGAAATATTTTTTTTTCTCTTTTTCCAATGTCAATCTAATTCATTTTTATTTTTAATAAACCGATTAATATTCATATATACAATACTTAAAATAACCATCGAAATAATAATTAAATAATTTTAATGGTGTTTGTATTTTATCAAAACATTTAAATTCAATATATAACACTCGACAGCAAAAACTAACTATATTCTAATATTTCAGGACATGTACTGTAGAAAACTTACAAAAAAAAAAATTTTGCAACTAATTGTTTGTTGGGTAGAGTGAAAATTACTCAAACATGAACTGGATCAAATCAAAATCGAATTTGAACATTGTTTTATAGAAATTGTTACGGAATTGTTACAATTATTACAACTGCTTCAAAATTATTACCCTTATTACAAAACTTATTGCAATTATTACAAAATTTTTAATGAAAGAAATACAGAAATAAAAGAAAATTGCAAGAAAATGAGAGATTTAAAGCAAAAGTTGCAGCATTAAAAAATAAATTTTATTCTAGTAATAAAACCAAAAAGAAGTAAATTAATTGTGGAGATTTATTAAATGTTGTTGATTGTTGATAGTTATGTTAGTTGACTATTCTTCTTTATGCCAAAAATCATTTTTCTTTCACGCAAATAATTTAGACGAAATTAATTTCATTTGTAGAATGATACGCAAATTGACAAAATTTGATTTACTCGACAATTAGTACATTTATCGGATCGAATTACGATCTGAATTCGCATTTGCATAATTTCCGAAAGTTCGTCATCTGTAATTTTAACGAAACTGTTTCTTTAAACTTCTTTAAACATCTTTCTTTAATTACAATCAACAAATAATTTTCTAAAAATGCCCAAAAAGTATCCAAATGTACCTAAATGCACCAAAAACCGAAAAGGTACCTCTAAAAACCCAAATTCGAGAATTAAGCACCAAATCTTGCTTTTTGAAGTGATTTAGTTCCTGCTGAGTAAAAAATTCACTACACGCCACTTGTAACATTAACGAAAATTAACAACAAGAACAAGAACAAAAATAACAAGAACATTAAAAAAATAACAACTACCATACCTTACTAACAAAAAAATACAGTCGACAGGACCTGACTGACGTTACATTTACAGACGATGTGCAAGCTGGCCTGGTGATCATGACCCCAAATCATCATCAAGACGACTTTTCAACCGATCTGGACCCCCGTCATCCAAACGTCGAAGCACTCGAGGAGAGTTTCGGAGGAAGTTCACTAAAAGGCTCACCAACATCGCCCATCCTCAGCAGCAACAAACCAGAAGTTTTCTACTCTCTCCCCCAACAGGATCTCCAACTACCAACAACAAAACCACACCTACCATTCATCGTACCAAACGATCAATCCAATTCCCTAAAACAATCATCAACAATCCAAAATTCCCACTTTCACGTCGAAGTCCCAAAAATCGATCCCCTACCAATTTCTCCAACAAATCCCAGCAACTCTCTTCACATTGATTATCCACCAAATAATTCCCCCGCAATTCCTCAAGATACAAAGAAACAAGTTTTTAATCTCGCAAGTATCCTTCAATCGGCAAAGTTGAAAAGTGTAAATAAGTTTCCTGGAACTACGCAAATGGACTTTCTCAAGTTACCAAGTTTTAATCAAATAATTATGAAGGACGGTGGATTTTCATTTGATCATCATCATCATGGTTCTCAGCAGCACTTTGTGAACGATATTAAGGAGCCAATTGTTTCGGGTCTGCCAATATCGATTGGTCATCAGGAATCATTGAAGATACCGATTCTTGGTGAATTGCCAAAAGAGCCGCGCTATAATGATTATCAAAATATGGGAAATGGACCGTTTCCATTGGAAATGTTTGAGTCATTCGACAATACGAAGCAGTATGGCGACAGTATTTTTGGGGGAAAATTACTTTCACAGAGTCTTGAAGTACAACCGGCTGTTGGATATTCTCTAAATGACGCTGGACTGCATAGGATATAGAATTTGAGACTGATGATTTGAGACTAAGGTAACTTACGATTAGACTTTGACGTTGACATAGATTTAATGATTATGTATATCATTTAATTTTATTTATTTCTTTTATTCTTTTTTTTAAATATTGTTTTAAATTCTCTTAATATTATATCGGATCGGTTTTGGACCTAATGCCGAAAGATTTAATGATTATATGTATCAGTTATTTTTGTTACTTTCTTTTATTCTTTTTTTTAAATATTGTTTCAAATTCTCTTAATATTATCGGATCGGTTTTGGAACTCATGTCGAAAGAAGATAAATGTTTTTTTGATGAGTTTGTAAGTTGCTGCTTTGAGCGAATTTTTGTAAATTTTTATTAACAAGAACTTCTTTTTTATAAACATTTAATGGCTCAACTTTTCACTGTAAGAAAAAAGTGCTGAGTATAAGTTAGAGTCGATTTCAGGTATTAAAACGGAAGTTATTGAAGATTTAATACTAAAAATCTCTTCTAAATTTATACAAAAAAGTTCTGTATTTTATTTACAAAAATTTCATTCTTTTTTTTTGTTTCTGACTTCTGTCCTTTCACTGATTTCTAATTTGAATTATTCAGAAACAAAAACATTTAAAAATAATATCGTTAAATAAATATTTAAATACAAACGTAAACTTTCCAAAATTTAATTATTTTATTACCAATTTCAAAGTAGACTTCTTCTATTTTTCTAAAAAATATTTGAACAAACAAATAAACGAAATATTATTCTGTTCAAATATTTTCTTAACAATTTACATCTTAATATTTACTTTTTTATTTATCTAAAATTTTAATAAACAGTCGAAAAAAATGGAGGTTTTAAAAATAGTAATTTTTTTTAGTTTTATAGTTTACATTTTTCTATTATCTGATATGATTTAATTAATTTAATTATTTATAAAAAATACTTTAATTTCGCAAAAAGATTTGAATTTTTTTTTTTTAAATTGTTAAATTTATATTTTCTGGTTACATTCGATTCGTTTGAAAAAGTTTAATTTTTGTAATAGCAGGGCAATAAAGTTAATCAAAGAGAACTAATTTTATCGATAAAGTATGCATTGAGTTGAAAGCAAACGTTGGTAATAGTTATATTGAAGTCAACAGTTTAAAGGGTTCAATTATTTAACTAGTTTAGCGTAACTTCGTTACATGTTCCAATTGTTAAACTATAAATACATTTAACTGCAACATAATACAGAGAAATTTTAGGGAATTTCAGTACAAACTTCTTTTTTAAATCCTTAAAAGTGTTTTGCAAAGTAAAAAAAAAATACAAAAAATAATAAACTAAAAATTTTACTTATTTGCATAATTACATTGAATTGTTGATTGAAAGAAACCCTTTATGATGTAATGTAACTTTTATTTCGATATTTAATTTCATATTCATCATATTTCAGAGTAAAATTGTGATATTTGAGAAATTAAGTTCTCTTCCTCAAAGAAGTTTACTATTCACATTTTGATAAAGTTTAATTGTTAATTGATCCGGTTTATTGCAAATAAAAAGAGATAGAGAAAAAGAGAGAGAAAAAAAGTTTAATAAAACTTTAGTCAAGCACAAAAAAAACTCATTTCGATTTCAAACTAATCAAAACTAACTGCAATATAAATAAGTTGAAACAAAAAAATTTTATTTAAAATTTGCAGAATTTATTCTTCATATAAATGTTAATAACTTTAATATGCATAAATATATTAATAATTAAACAATAAAAAAATATTAAATTAATAAATAACAATAAATAAATTTACAAAATAATAAAAGAAATCTGCTATTACAAAAATACAATTAACTAATTTTTTTTTGTTACATCAAAAAATAGTTTTCAAATTTAGAGAATAAAAATTTATTTGTATCAAGTAAAATTTGTTTGAAACAAATAGAATTTTATTCGAACGAAATAAAATATAATTGAAACAAATAAAATTGTATTTGAACCAAATGAAAATTTTTTTAATCAAATAAAATTTTATTTGAACCAAATGAAATTTATTTTAATCAAATAAAATTTTATTTGAACCAAATGAATTTTTTTAAGCAAATAGAATTTTCTTTGAACCAAATGAATTTTTCTTAAATCAAATAAAACTATATTTGAACCAAATTAATTTTTTTTAAACAAATAAAAAGTTTAGTTGGCTTTGAGTTAAATACACCTTTTTCCCTGGATAGAATAAAAAAAAGAAAGATTAAAAATTATTTTATAATCAAAATATTTTTAAACAAAGAAAGAAAATTTCTTTTTTTTTTGTTTTACTATCCGTATATTGAACATAAACTCCAAAAGTAATTGCCAAGCAGAATTTTCTTCCCGCACTTTGAAATTTAATTTTTTCCCAGTGTATTAAAAGAAAATTAAATTCGCCTCTAAAATAGAAAATCCAATGTAAGAGACAACGGGAAATGAAAAAGAAAACGAAAAGTAAACGCTTTATGGAAACAAAAGGAGTCACGATGTGACACCTGTTGTAGAACGTAATTTTATTTTAACTTTCGTTTTTCATTGCCAACTGTCTTAAAAATTAAAAAACAGTAATCAAGCGCAGTCCATTGGATTAGTCGGTTAAGGAACTTATTATAGAACACTTTTGGTCCATCGCAGGCGAAAGTGAGAAATTTTTCTCTGCGCAAAATGAAGAGAGAGTTTCGTAATCAAAAACAATTTTATTTTAATTTTTTTTTCTTTTTACTCAAAATTATAGCATATTATAGTTACTGTAATAATAAATTAATTTACATGTAAATATATTATTTCACACTCGCGACGTCATATTTAGAAGAGATTACTTTCACGAAAGCTCTTTGTATTACAAATTTTTTTTTTCATTTTTTTTTATTAAACGCACATAAAACTAAATAACCAGAGATGATATTTTCTAATTGCGAGCAATTAATTTAATCCTTTACTTACGGAGAAAGTATTCCATAAATAATGAAATAAATATTCCATAAACGCAAATTGATTAAGAAGATATTGAAAAAGTATTAAAAAACTATTAAAAAATTATTTAAAAAATATTAAGTAGTTATTAAAAAATTAATAAATAGTTATTAAATAATTATTAAAAAATTATTAAAAAATTATTAAATAGTTATTAAAAAATTATTAGATAGTTATTAAATAATTATTAAAAATTATCAAATAGTTATTAAAACATTATTATATAGTTATTAAAAAATAATAATTTCAGTTTTATGAGAGTTTTTTAAAGGGAAAAGAAAAAAATTTTTATTTACAATAAATAAAAGAAAATTAAACATAATATATGTAAAAGAAGGAAAAGAGATTAAATTAAATAATTGTGTACCAATTTTATTTAGAAATTTTATAAACAACTTATTTTTTTGTAAAAAAAATATTATTTATATGAATAAATTAAATTATTGTAAACAATTTTATAATAATTTGTGAAAGTAATTGAATTTTTTCGAAAAATTGCAATTAAATATAAAAAAATCATTTTTAAAAATTAATTACAACTATAATTTTTTAAAATAATAAAATATTTTAGAAAAAAATGTTATTAAAATGTTATTGAAAGCGTAATTAAAATTCTAAGCAAGAATTTTATTATTTATCAAAATAATTAAATTTTAAAGAAGAATTTAATTACTTATGGAAAATAATTGATTTCTGAGGAAAAATGTTATTAATTATGGAAAATAATTAAATTCAGAGAAACAATTTTGTTTATTTTAGAAACAATTGAATTTTGCTCGAAGAATTTTATTAAATTTTTTTTAATAATTGAATTCCTGCTAAGAATTTTAGTTAAATTTTTAAAAATAATCATCAATTAAATCGAATCAATTATTGATAATTGAATAATTGAAAAATTTCCAAAAATAATAAACAATAGTAATTAATTTCTTAATATGTGAATTTTTCTATAAAAAAAATGCTCAATTTCTTTAACAATATCTAATAAAATTTTCAATTTTTTTCAGTGGTCTACGCTTACGCTTTTTATCCAACCCGTTCAAAGTTTTGGATAGGAAAGAAATAAGGCTATATCCACTTTATGCAATAAAAATATGAAGAACCACCAAAAACAAAAAATCGAATTCAAATCAAGATGTTTAAAAAAATATCTTCAGTCTTTTACATAGAAATAATATAACAATGATTAAATTTCTGTGACAATTTCTGCTGTGTTAAAAAAAAAAGTTCAATATAGTGAATTGTGTGTGCGTATAAACCAAGTGTTGACGTGTTGTATTTTCTTTTAATTCTACGATAATAGTTTAATTATAAATTTTAAATGAGTAGTCCATATTATATACTTTTGTTAATAGCAATTCTTCTAATTCTTTTTTACACTGCAATTAAAAGCGAAAAAATTCAAGCACTCTACACTTGAAATTATATAGAGTTAAACTCATTAAAATGTTAAAAGTTTCTAATTAATCCTTTTTCGCAGCATATATATAATCTTTTTTATCAAAAGACGCAATTTTAATTTATTTGTAAGAAATACTTTCAACATTTTTTAAATCAAAGAAAATTTTCATTAATATTCAACCGAAGAAAAGGGTTTCTTATCTTAAGTATTATTTTTAAAAAAATGTTTTAAAACCCTAGTGAAGTTTGCAACCGTTTTATATAATCAACGATTTAGGAGAAAAAATATTTTCTTATGCAAATTTTTTTCAAATATTTCTCTTCATAAAATTAATTAATTAATTTTCCTTAATTTTTAACATTGAATTAAAAATTGTCTTTACCAATTTGTTTTCGATAAAATAAAAAGAAATGAAAATTTCCAAGTACAAAATTTTTTAATTATTATGCAGCATAAAAAAGGGTTAATTAGACTTGAATAATAATTCACCAGGTGTGACAACGTAAATTTAGAATATTACCTTCTCATTTTTTTTAATACCTTTGTATTAAATTTCGTTACGTTTTTGTTACGTTTTTAATTTTTTATTAATTATTATTAATATTATAATCTTTCTCAAACTTTTGAGATATAATTTATTATTAATATTATCTGTTATAAATTATTAAATTAAGAGCTTCGAATTACACTGTACAAAGATTTATTTAATTAATTTACGTGTGTTAATTGCGAATTTTAATTAGGTGGCATTTTGTCGATAATTACTTTCTACTTCATTTGTAACTTTTATACATATATTACACATACCATTATTTTTGTAATTATATTATAGTAATTCAAAGTGATTTGTAAAAAAAATTGTATAAAAAATACCATCACATTCGTTGGATTAAAAAAAATTTGCAAATTGACATTCTATTCATTACTTTTCTCTGATTTTTCATACTTTTATTTATATCTCGCGCATTGGTAAAATTTGTCATACAAAATAATTGTAACTGGTTTTCGACTAAAATTTAAAACAACTTTATTTTAATTAATTTATATTCTCTGAATGTGTTTCAATAAAATTAACATTTATATTTTATTGTATTTATTATTATCTGCTATTTATTACTATTTACAATTATTTATTAATTTAATTCATATTTATTAATTATTACCAATTATTATTATTATAGTTATAGTACAAAAAATTGTCTTTTTATTTTTACTCGAAAATTTAAATATTTATTACATTAAAATATTAAATACTGAAATTATTGGTTCAAATGAAATATAATTCACACAAGTAAAAATTATTTATTTCAAGTAAACATTAAATTGATAATAGTCAAGTAATCGGGTTATTTGAATCAAATATTATTTGAATCATTGTAAATAATAATCTAATATTTTTCATTGTGTAAAGAATATAATATTTTTCATAATAAAATAAAAATTCAAAACATAAGAATATTTTGATAATTATAGGAAAACAGAAAAAAATGATAAAACTGAAATAATAAAAATATTCCACTAAAAAAATAAATTAATTTTTTCCCCAGGAAAAATAAAATCACTTGATTCAAGTAAAATATTTATTGGCAAATAGAGCAAGTTGTCAAGTATTTAAATCAAGTAAATTTTTTTTTGACTGTAAGAAAAATATAAATTTTATATCTTTTATAGAAAATAAAAGAATATGAAAAGTACAAAATAGAACAAATAAAAAGTACCAAATGAAAAAAATAAAAAGTACAAAATAGAAAAAATAAAAAGTACAAAATAAAAAATACTAAGAAAATACTAAATAAAATAAATATAAATATAAACTCATAACATTTTCTAATCATTATAAACAGAAGTAAATATTCAAACATATTTTCTCAAATAAATAGAAAAAAAATTTTCCGCACATACTCTCGATATTTACAGGGTATTATATATATAAAAATAATTACATATGACTGAAGCTAAAAGAATTGAAACCATATAAAATATGTGTACTATTATGGGATCAATGATCCTTCTTGGAGCAAATGAAATCAATTACAGAGATTAAGCGGAAAGTTTCACAAAAGTCAAGTCGGTCAACCGGACTTTAAAGGAACAGTGCGCGTCGATATCAGGCTTTCATATAAAACTTGAAACTCTGGGGTATTCTTTCCTTCCTTTTCCTTCCATTCACCTAATATACACTTGATGATTAAAGTGCTTGTTCATTATAAATCTTTCAAACTACAATGATTTTTTTCTGTCATGCCATCGTCTTAAATATTGATGATGATGAAAAAAAAGAAACGTCCCGTCATTTTTATCTCTAAGATTTATATCAATATTTTATAAGTCACTTCTTCGTCATTTATTACTATATCATCATTATTATTATTCTTCTTCTTCTTCTTCTTCTTGTTATTATTTACCAAACAAATTTATTTTTGTCCCTTAATGGGTGGTCAAAAAAGAAATTTCTTCTGAATTCATCGAATCAGATTTTAAATCAATTTAAATATTATAATAGATTTTTTTTGGGTCTGCACTATCCCTCCCCTCTTACTTCATTTATTTTTTTCTTCACTTTTTATTTATATAGAAAATAAATTCAAATAAATAAAATAAATAAAAAAAAATAAAGTATTTCAAAAATCGATGTTTTAAAACTATAAAGGAAAGTATTTTTTATACAAATAAAACTCGAGGAGAGAAAAGGTTTAATTTGAACCAAATATAATATAATTGTGTTAAATAAATGTATATTTGCCTCTCAGCCTACTAACCTTTTTATTTATTTTGTTTTGAACTCGACTTTCAATATCCAAAAATGAATTTATCCCGAGAAAATTATTTTTGGGCGGAAATATAATTTCTGATTGTACCAAATAAAAAAATTTGTTTACAACAAATATATTTCAGTTAAAAAATATTTAAACAAAAAAAATTATTGATTTCAAATCAATTTTCTCTACACTTTTGTTTGGTTCTCTGATTAGAAAATTATGAGTTTATATTTTTTTATTTAGTACTTTTTATTTTTTTATTTTGAACAATAGTTCATAATATTTATAATACTAAAAATAATAATAATAATAATAATAATAATAATAATAATAATAAAAGTAGTAGTAATAATAATAATAATAAAGTAGTAATAGTAATAATAATAATAATATTAATTAATAATAATAAAAAATGTAATTAAGGCGAAAAAATTACGCACAGCAAAAATGAGTGAGTAAATTATAAAAGTTTATATCCTGGAAAGGTCATTTTTTTATAACAACAATTTATCATCACAAAAAAGTGAGACAAGTGTAAGACAAAAAAATTTTTTACAGAAAGTGAAAATAATGAATGAATGAATGAAGATAAAAATTTTTAATGATATGCAAGGAAAGTTTAATAAAGTGTTAGACATTGTTAAATGTGTAATTAGTAAATAAAGGAGAAAAAAACGAGAGCACCTGCAAATGAATTCAAGAAAATCGCACGACTAAACATAAAAGAAAGTATAATGCGAATAATAAATGATTAAACAACTTCCTTGACACTGTCTTTACAAACGATTATTTTGTCATTAGACGGAGAATTATTTTTTATTTTTTGAGGAATCATTAAGACAAAGTAATAATTTATTAAGACACTGTTGTTGTTATTATTTTTATTATTATTATTATTATTATTTTTATCATTATTATTATTATTATTTTTATTATTATTATTTCCTTATACTTTCAAAATTCTTTGTGTGAATTAATGTTCATATACGACCCTTCTCGAAAATAATTATTTAAATGGCAACAATTTTAAGGTTTTTTTTTGTTTCCAACAAATTTTATTTGTTTTCAATAAGCTTTATTTCGTTTAAATCAATTTTATTTCTTTCTAATCAATTTTATTTGGTTTAAGATTAAATAAAATTTTCTTTGGTTCGCAAATAAAAATTTGAATTTGACTCGAAAGAAAGAAAAATTCCATTTGAAACAAAATTTTATTCGAAACAAAAAAAAAATTTCTTTTTGGCTCAAAATTTTATTCAAAACAAACAAAATTTCTTTTTGAAGCAAACAAAATTTATTTATTTGAAGTATTATTGATATTCGAACCAAATAAAATTTATTTGCTTAAAAAAAATTTAGTTCACTGTGAGTCAAATATACTTTTACTGAACTCAAATAAATTATATTCAGTTTAAATAAATTTTTTCTCTGAGTTTATGATTCAAAATTATAATATGTTTAATTCAAAAATAATGTTCGTCGACTGTATAACAAAGACAATTATATACATTTTCACATTGAATCTTTTAGACAAAAAAAACCTCAAAAAAAATTGTTTTCGTTCAATCGTCAAAATAAAAATTTGACGATTCTATAGAATCAAAAAAAAGAAAAGAAAAGAAGACTAAAAAAAATATTCAAGTGAAATACTCTTGTTTCGAGATCAATTTTCGGACAAAATTAAACTTCTATTAAGAAGAGAATTCCCCCTCCCCCCCAAAAATAACTTCTTTTTCTCCCTACATACAAAAAATGATCATTGTTAATTCATTAAACGTATACACGTATATTGTATACATCCAAAAAAGAAAAAAAAACCTTTCTCTATGAACTGTTTGTCATTTTTATGTATACATGTATTTTTTTCGGAACCATTGAATAGGTAAATGGTTTATATGTATACAAGGTAGGAGGCATTGCTTCGGACTTGAAAGATACACATACCAACATTCCCCAGTCGAGAGTATAAATGAAGGACAATGACCTAATTGCGTGCAGAACAGTCAGTGCTTCCTTACCGGTCAATCTTCATAGGCTATATAGTAGATATACAATTCAAGTAACGCGTTTTTGCCCGCCTTCCGGTTTTTACATTATAGTGTGCGAGATTCCCAAACATATCCGGATAACGAATTTCGAAAAAAAAATTACTTCTAATTTTATCACCGAATCATGAAGGTAAGTCCATTTTCATTTTCTATACTCATACCTAATTATAAAAAATTATTTTAATGAATTATTAAAAAAAATTTCCAAAATTTTCCAAATTACAAAAAAAACCCCAGTTCATTTCTATTTGGAATAGATGTAAAAATAAATTCGAAATTTTCGATTGTGTCAACTCTAAACTTTAAAATAACTGAAAAAACAAAAAAAATATTAATTCTATGAGTAACAGCCAAAAAAGTTTAAAAATAATATATTTTCGTCTATCTATTCCATGAATAATTTATTCAAAATTAATTCTTATAAATATACAAGTATAAAAGCAAAGAAAAAATTTTTTTTGGAACAAATAAATGTAAAAATAGTTATAATTATTTAATAGAAAAATTTACTAATTAAAATATATTTTTATCTTTTAAGAATAATTTTTTATTGAATAATTAATAATCAACAAATTGATAATTAATAATGTTTTAATTATATAAACACAAGAATTTGAAAATAAAAAAAATTTATTTTCGAATAAATAAAATTAAAGAAAATAATTGTTTAATTTTATTCCTTAAAAAAAAACATTTTTATCTTTCAAGAATAATTTATGTACAATTAAATTTTTTAATTATATAAAAACAAGAATTTAAAAATAGAAAAAATGTAGTTCTAAGAAATAATAGTAAAGAACCTAAGTTTTTAATTTTATTCGTCGAAATTTAAGAATTCATTTTTTGAAAGAAAGGAAAAAATGTATTTCTATGAATTATATTATAAAATCATCGGAAAAAAGTCTTAATTTAGAAATATATTTTTGTATTCAAAATTTTAGTATTTGTAAAGTCAAAGAATAATTTATGCACAATTAATTTTTTTTTAATGTATTACAAACATAAAATTAAAAATAATTTAATTAATATATGTCTCCGTCTATTCAAATTAAGTTAAAAATAATTCTTATTCTTTATTCTCACCGTTTTTCTATACAAGGATGAGAAAAATTGAGACAAAAAATGAATCAAAAGTGCTGCGAAGCGAATTTTTAATTTCTTTTCTGTCTCAATTTCATAGCCTTAGAAAAAATGCAATGATAAGAAAAAAATAAAAATCCTTTTTATAATAAAATTAAAAAATTAAAAAATTAAAAATTAAAATTTTTAATTAAAATTAATATTTCCATTTTAAAAAATTCAAAATTACTTTATATTACATCATAAAAAATATTTTAATACCACGTGCGGCAAAATAAAAATAATTTTGATATTGTGGAATTCGCCTTAATAAAATTTCCATTCGGTAAATTACTTTGACATCTTATCTCATGAACTTTAAGTTTATTATATCTTATAGAGTTCGATCCTTTCGAATGCAAGGTTTCTTTTTCAATAAACTTGCAGTGACTCTTTCTGTCTCTCTCTCTTTTTTTTTTTTTTCTCTCAACTGATAAGAAAACTTATTTAAAGCCTCGAAAAGTTCTTGTCTATGTTAATTCTCACAAACAGTAGAAATGACTCTTTTTAGTCAGACAAATTCATTTTATACTTTCTTTCATTATCGTATACGTACGAAAGGCACTCTATAACAAATTGCAAAACTTTTATTATTAAAAAAATTTATTTTCTCTCAAATGTATTAAAAATTTATATATTTGTATATTTACAAAACAAAAAATTATCGAAAGCACTCAGTGTAATAATATTATTAATTCATTTCCCAAAAATGTTTTTCAATTTCAATTTTTACCATTTTGTATCACTTTAATGTCGAAAATTCTATTATTTTATGTTTATTTAATTTTTTAGGATTATTTTTAAAAGCTGCTTTTAATTATATTTTTTGTCCTTAAATTCTTTAGTTCACGTTTCTTTTTTTTATTTTGTTTATAAATTTTTTTTTCAATTTTAGTTTCGTTTTTTACTCATCGATTTTTCAATTTTAGTTTCATTTTTTATTTTCATCGATTTTTTAATTTCAGTTTCATTTTTAATTGATCGATTTTTCAGTAATTAAATTTTTTTTTCGAAATTCTATTTTAATTTCTACCCATAGCATTTTTCTCCCGTTTTCTATTTCTCTTTTCCTTTTCATGGTTGCCACAAAATCTAGATTTCAAAATTCCAGGCTTTTTCCAGGTCAAAAATATAAAAAATTCCAGGTTAAAATGGAAAATTAGTTTGACAGTTTATGAATTATTTGTGATGAAAAAACAAGTATTTTACAAAACAATGTTAACAGTATTTATTATTAAAAAGTTATATTATTTTTTTGTTTATTAGGATATTAATTAACATCGCTATAGTAGTAGTTAAGAGACCAAGAAATATTTATCATTAACAATTGTTAATGATAACATAATAAAGATCGCAAAAAAAATTATTTTTCATTTTCTGCTGACTGGGCATCAACTGTCAGCAGAAAATGAAAAATTATTTTTTTCTGCGAACTTCAAGAATAGTTTGTTGGTCACTAAGCAACTACTAGAACAATTTTAATTAATATCCGGGTCGTCAAAATAATTTAATTCATTTTTTCTAAAAAATAACCACAGCCGAAAATCAGCAGAAAATGAAAAATTATTTTTTTCTGCGAACTTCAAGAATAGTTTGTTGGTCACTAAGCAACTACTAGAACAATTTTAATTAATATCCGGGTCGTCAAAATAATTTAATTCATTTTTTCTAAAAAATAACCACAGCCGAAAATCAGCAGAAAATGAAAAATTATTTTCTTCTCCGGACTTCAAGAATTGATTGTTGGTCACTAAGCAACTACTAGAACAATTTTAATTAATATCCGGGTCGTCAAAATTAATTTAATTCATTTTTTCTAAAAAATAACCACAGCCGAAAATCAGCAGAAAATGAAAAAAAATTTTTTTTTTGTCCTTCAAGAAAATGAAAAAAAATTTTTTTTCTGCGACCTTCAAGAAAATGAAAACGAAAAATTATTTTTTTCTGCGAACTTCAAGAATTGATTGTTGGTCACTAAGCAACTACTAGAACAATTTTAATTAATATCCGGGTCGTCAAAATTAATTTAATTCATTTTTTCTAAAAAATAACCACAGCCGAAAATCAGCAGAAAATGAAAAATTATTTTTTTCTGCGAACTTCAAGAATTGATTGTTGGTCACTAAGCAACTACTAGAACAATTTTAATTAATATCCGGGTCGTCAAAATTAATTTAATTCGTTTTTTCTAAAAAATAACCACAGCCGAAAATCAGCAGAAAATGAAAAATTATTTTTTTCTGCGAACTTCAAGAATTGATTGTTGGTCACTAAGCAACTACTAGAACAATTTTAATTAATATCCGGGTCGTCAAAATTAATTTAATTCGTTTTTTCTAAAAAATAACCACAGCCGAAAATCAGCAGAAAATGAAAAAAAATTTTTTTTTTGTCCTTCAAGAAAATGAAAAAAAATTTTTTTTCTGCGACCTTCAAGAAAATGAAAACGAAAAATTATTTTTTTCTGCGAACTTCAAGAATTGATTGTTGGTCACTAAGCAACTACTAGAACAATTTTAATTAATATCCGGGTCGTCAAAATTAATTTAATTCGTTTTTTCTAAAAAATAACCACAGCCGAAAATCAGCAGAAAATGAAAAAAATTTTTTTTTTTCGACCTTCAAGAAAATGAAAAAAATTTTTTTTTCTGCGACCTTCAAGAAAATGAAAACGAAAAATTATTTTTTTCTGCGAACTTCAAGAATTGATTGTTGGTCACTAAGCAACTACTAGAACAATTTTAATTAATATCCGGGTCGTCAAAATTAATTTAATTCGTTTTTTCTAAAAAATAACCACAGCCGAAAATCAGCAGAAAATGAAAAATTATTTTTTTCTGCGAACTTCAAGAATTGATTGTTGGTCACTAAGCAACTACTAGAACAATTTTAATTAATATCCGGGTCGTCAAAATTAATTTAATTCGTTTTTTCTAAAAAATAACCACAGCCGAAAATCAGCAGAAAATGAAAAAAAATTTTTTTTTCGACCTTCAAGAAAATGAAAAAAAATTTTTTTTCTGCGACCTTCAAGAAAATGAAAACGAAAAATTATTTTTTTCTGCGAACTTCAAGAATTGATTGTTGGTCACTAAGCAACTACTAGAACAATTTTAATTAATATCCGGGTCGTCAAAATTAATTTAATTCATTTTTTCTAAAAAATAACCACAGCCGAAAATCAGCAGAAAATGAAAAAATTTTTTTTTTTCGACCTTCAAGAAAATGAAAAAAATTTTTTTTTCTGCGACCTTCAAGAAAATGAAAACGAAAAATTATTTTTTTCTGCGAACTTCAAGAATTGATTGTTGGTCACTAAGCAACTACTAGAACAATTTTAATTAATATCCGGGTCGTCAAAATTAATTTAATTCATTTTTTTTTTTAAATAACCACAGCCGAAAATCAGCAGAAAATAAAAAAATTTTTTTTTCTTCGACCTTCAAGAAAATGAAAAAATTTTTTTTTCTTCGACCTTCAAGAAAATGAAAAAAATTTTTTTTAATGAACGAAAAAAATTCCAGAAGTTTTTTCAAATTCCATGCTATTTCCAGGTTTTCCATACTCTTTTTCAAATTCCATGCTATTTCCAGGTTTTCCATACTCTTTTTCAAATTTCATGCTAATTCCAGGTTTTCCAGGTTTTCCAGGTTGTGTGGCAACCATGCTTTTTTATTCGAAAAAGAAAAAAACTTTAATATTTTAAAATATTTAGTTCGAGAATAAAATATTTTCCCTTTACAGGAATTTACGTTTTTCTTATTTTCAATCGATAATCTATTTTGTCAATAGGTGAAAAATATAATTTTTAATTAAAAAATATTCCAAGACTAAGAATAAAAAAAAACCTTAAATCTGAAATATTTTAATTAAGAATTTTCTCATTTAAAAATTGTAATAAATAATCCAATGTAATACTTTTTTTTAAAAATTCATAATAGAATATTTTTAAAAACATTTTGTACAAAACAAATAATATTTCCCTTATAATAATAAATTCACTTTGTTTCTTTTTCTTCGAAAATTATAAAAATAACCTAAAATTTCCAGCTTCTTTCTTTTGTCTTTCGTCGTAGAGTGCGTTACAAATAAATTCGAGTCTGAAAAATTTAATTTTTTTAATACTTCCAGTTTTTTTAAATAATAATAATAATTTTCTTCTCTCGCCGAAATAGTTCTAGTTTCTTTAAAAAGTGGTTTTTTATCCATAATTGTCGATTAATATATGCAAGTAGTTCGCTTTCAATTTTCAAAACGTACATAGGAAAGTTCTTAACGATATATTAATAATTGAAAAGTATATTAAAGAGAAATAAAAAAAAAAGAACAAAATTTAATTGCTTTCAGATTGCAATTTGCGATCATTTTTTTTTACAGTGAACCATACATACATAGAAAGTTAGTTGATGCATTTAATATACATGTTTACACTTCTAATTCATTATAAATCTACAAACGGATACTGCTTTCGTTATTCATGAATAATCATTATTACCGATCGCGTATACTTTTGCCCATGTGTTCGTAAACGTCTACATACAAAAATGCAAATAAATACGAATATTTTTGCTCATGGTGGATATACATATATAATTCTATACATAAACAGTTTTGATGAGAATCCTGTTTTCTTTTCTCGAAAATCTAGGTGAACTGGTCCGCGAGATATACATCGTCGTCTTTATAGAGTTTTTTCTGACTTTTTATCATCTTTTTTCTTTTTTTTTCTTTTTTTTATCTTTTCTTCTTTCCTTCTTTTCTCTTTTTCTTTTCTTCTTTTTGACTTTTTTTTATTTTTTTCTTCTTTTCATTTTTTCTTTTTTTCTTCTTTCCTTTTTTTCTCCTTTTTCTCCTTCCTCTTTTTTTTGCACGAAAAAACTTATATATACTTTCCTCATATTTCAAATTACATTAGGCTCTTATTTTTCATTCCCTGTCTTTTCAGTTATATATTCCTTGAAAAGATTTTCCGCACTTTGTATATATGTATATTATATAGTTTCTAAAGAACATTACTATATATATTTTTTTAATCTTACTTTTCAATGGCAATTTCTATCACAATTTTCCTATCGCGTTATAATGAGGGCATTTTATCAAAGTTTTTTTTACTTTATAACGAAAGTAAAAAACTTTATTAGTACAAAGTTTATATTAAATATATTTTATATTATTATCACCTATTATTATTATTATTATTATTATTATTATTATTATTATTATTATTATTATTATTATTATATGTGAATTTTTTTCTTCCTCGCCTTTAATAAGTTAAAAAAAATTGTCATTGTTCGAATAATTTTACGTTAATTAATAAATATTTTTAATAAATAAATTTTTGCCTACTTGAATTGGTAAATGTTGCTACTAAATTAGTAGAAAATGAGAAATTATACTATTTGTCATTTACTATATAATTCGAAAGCGAAAAATAAATAAATAAATATTTTTCCTAATTAAGAAAATTTACAGACAACTTTTTCTCTTTTTACACTTTTTACTTTTTTTTATTCACAATTTTTAGTAAAATTCTACAAGGAAAACAAATTTCACCGGAAGCAAAGATTAGTTTTTCTAAAAAAGCGAAAAATATTAATTAAAACCACTAAAAATTTCCCTAAAATAGTAAAAAATTTTGGAAAAAGAACCAAAAAAAATATTTTATTTTTACAACTCGAAAAAAAATTGTTTCGCCATTATATTTAAACAGATTATATGATTATATCTCGAGCATAATGGCAATAAATAACTAAATGGTCGTTTAAAATCAAACTTTCTGCAAAGTGTAATTTAGAACAAAATTTATTCATGACTGGTTGGAAGTCGAGAATAATAATAAAACCAGAAAAGTAGATTACTCAGCAAAAAAAAAAAAAGTTCACTCATCATAATAATAAATACATTTTTTTTAAGGGGGTAAATCTCTTATACTTATGAAAATTACTTTTTGTCGTATTTGTATTCATGCAGAGAAAACTTTTTTTTTACATAAAGACCTAACTGATATTAAAATTGACAAACCGCGAGTTTTCATTTTTTTTTTTTTTTTGACGATTTATTCAATTTTTATTTCAGTTTCACTGAATACATTTTTAAGAAAGATAAATTTATATTATACACGCGGTATATTTGCCTCTGCGTATTAAAATTATAATTTTTCCATTCACTGAAAACATTTTTTAATTTTCATTATTTTTACAAACGATTATTCCTCTTATTTATCTCTATTATCTCTTCATTTTATTATTTTTAACATTTTTTTTCGCTAATTAATTTAATTGACGAGAAATATTTTCATTTTATGTAGAATAAATTTTTTATCTCACAACAAAAAAAATGTACTTGAATCAAATAAATTTTACCTGAAGCAGTAATTATATTATTTGAAACATTTAATTGATTTAATTAATTTAATTTAATTGATTTAAATAAAAATTATTTACTTCAAGAAAAAATTTATTTAATAATAGACAAGTCATCAAATTTAAAAACAACGATAAAATGACAATAATAATAATAATAATAATAATAATAATAATAATAATAATAATAATAATATAATAGATAACAAAATAAACTTAAAAATTAATATCCTTTTTTTAATTAAATTTTTTAAAGCCAGATAAGCAACAGGAATGATTTTTTTATTGACAGTAATTTGCCATCTTGAAAAATTCGCCAAAATGACACGCCATTATAAATGCATACTTTTTTCATGTTCCGCGCCAGAGGAATGAAATTAAATCTTTTACAAAAGATGAAGAAAAAAAATTCCTCACCCCGAAAGAACAAATTTTTGAATTAAAAAAAAAAGAGAGTTGTTACAATGAACGTTATTAAGTATTTTGCAGAAACTTTATATTTTTTTCACGTCCCTCTATAAGACGAAATATAATTTACAAAAACGAGAAAAAATCTAAATGTTTTTTTCCGTTTCTCTCTAAAATATTTATAAGGACATACCAGAAGAATTTTTTTTCAAGAAAAACAAAATATTTTTCCTAATATTTCACTAAATTTTAATATTTTACAATTAAGTTTTTAATTAATAATTATTATTATTTAAAATAATAATTATTCATTTTTTTTAAATAAAAAATAATTTATACAGTTTTAATAAATAAGAATACGAGTTATTTGAGAAATATTTTAGAAAAAGGTATGGTGGGTATAATATGGGTAAATATTGGTGATTTAAATAGTGTAACTGTGCGTTAAAAAGGTATTTACAACAAAAGGCGTGTTTAATGCGTTAATTTCGATCTCACACGTCCTCTAAAGATCGGTCAAGGTTTTCTAATCCGTTTTAATGAGGAGAGATAATAATTTCTTGGGACTTCCTATGAGCATAATGTCTATTACTGTATACACACACACACACACTATTGGCGGGTGATTCTCGCTTTTCCCATGACGATCTGGCACAATGTCCCACTTTAATAGCCACATGCTTCTTTGCAAGCAACACTTGACCACTTGTTTGGCATTACCACGTGGTTAACTTGTGACACATTACAATTCTACCGATATATTCCCCACATGAATACATGTACATTCAAAAAAAATATACGCAAACATAAAAAAATATTTACACGTACAAAAAAAATATACATACGTACAAAAAAATATACATACGTTCAAAAAAATATACACGCGTACAAAAAAATATATATACGTAGAAAAAAATAAACACATACAAAAAAATACAAAAAAATTAAATACATACAAAAAAATAATTAAATACAAAAAATATATACACATACAAATAAAAAAGAAAAAAATATACACATACTCTAAGTGTTTAACCGTAAAGATAAACGAGCTCAAGAGAAAAAAAATTCTACACGTGAGAATATGCGATACCGTAATGTCCACCTACACCATTTTTTTTTATTTTACACAAAAAACGGTGCATTTATTTTAAATTATTTATTTACACTCTCTAATTTTTTCCCCCCATTTTCTTTCTTTTCTATAATAGAGAAAGTTGACTGTATATTTCCTTAAACCTATTCCGTATTAATTGAACCATTATTTAATTTTCATATTATTTAAAACCAGTCCCATCTGTTTAAAACTAAATTTCGCAAAAAAAAAAAATTTTGATTCAAAATTAAGTAATAATTTAATGTCAAAATTACGTCTATTTTATATATTTACATTTCCATGCGCACTATACTCCACCACTCTGTCAAGTTTCTGCTAAATCTAATTAACGCAATTTAAATTAAATAAAACTTAATGAAGTTATAGTGTAAATTTAATTTCACTTTTGTGAACAATTTTATTCAGAAGGGTGCATTTTATTTGACTAACGCTTTTTGATGGGGGGAAAAAAATTATCCTCCTAGTTTTTATAATCTAAAATATTTTAATAATCTTCAAATGAATAAGAAATATTTTTCAATAAAAATATTTTCTGTTAATTACCGATTAATTTCATTATTTATTCATTTAGAAATTAATTGAAACCAAAATCAATAAATGAACATTTTTGCCAAGAAAATTAGTAAAAAATTGCTATTAATTATTAATTGGTTAAATTATTGAATTATTTATTAGTCAAATTATTGAATTATTTTTGTAGTTAAATTATTGAATTATTTATTAGTTAAATTTACTAGTTCAAAAGCAAAAAAATCACTTACTGATTCAAATTACCAAACCATTTCACTAATCCAAATTTAGAAAAAAATAAAAATTTCCCCCTTCCCTTGAACGTCAAAAAATAAAAAATTTAATTTTGTTCACAGTGCGACGCAAAATAGCGCAATAAAAATTTTCATTTAAAGAATATAAACAAATTTGGTTTGTACTTTCCTAAATTTATAGAATCCTGTGAATTTATCAATTTTTGAGAGAAACTCGCATATTAATATATGTACATAAGATTTATTATTAAATTTCTAAAAAATTAAATTAGCCGTAACGAAATATTGTACCGACGACATATATTATAATTTGATTATGTTTTCCTCTTTCATTTGGTAAAAAAAAATTTATATAATCTCTTGTCTTTCTTTTCATTTCGCATAAAAGCTTATATTTCAAGCATATAATAAATAGACGAAATTATTTTTTTTCACAAAACAGGAAATATGAAAATTCCTCTTTCTTATTTAATAAAAAAAAAGTAAGTAAAATTTCAACTTATAACTGAATTTGAATTTTTTTTTATTTATTAGAAATTTTAGTAATAAAAAATATTCACAATTAATTAGGTGAAATTTTCCATCTTTTTATTTTTAGATTAAAAAAAAAGAGAGAAGAAAAAATCTCAAAAACTTTAATACCGGTTGCAACGTTCAAGACGCACTTTTATTGTTCATTTACACGACAAAAGAGATAAAAACATGAATTTCTATTAACAATAATTATTGTTTAAATAATTTTACGTCCGTTATTAAATAAAGACCTCGTAAAATTGAGTTAACAGTAATTATTATTATTATTATATAATTACGAAATAATAATTCCTATGAATACATACGATTAACTGTTAAATATTCTCGATACCTTTTAATCCTATTTATCATTGTTTTCCGAACCAAACGAAGACGATTATCAGCTCTAACAAATACTACATATTTTATTTATCAAAAACTTTATTATTATTATTCAATTTTGTATTATTATTATTATTATTTAATTTTATATTATTATTATTATTCTTTATTTTTAATTATCTTTCAATTTGAATTTACGTCTGAATTTTTTTTAACAACATATCGATTATCAAAAGAAAAAAAAATAGAACCACAGTAGACAGTAACAGCAGTAGATAATTGATTTTCAAATGACAAAGATACCAATTTTAAAAATCAAATTCTTGTACTAGTAGTAGTAGTAGTAGTAGCTTATATTGATTAGGTATTGCATCAGGAAATAATTCATTTACATTTGTTATGGAGAAATTATTGCCCAAGGGGGTTTTCAATAATTGAGAGTTTTTTTTCGTTCGTTTTTTCATTCTTTTTCGGTGCATCCCTTTTCTATCACTTTGACTAATGAAAAAGACAATATTTTCCTCTCTTCTAGTGATAAACGAGGTATCGTATATTTTTATTGGAATCTCATTTAAATTGCTTTCGGGCCGTAAACAAAATATTGAGTGCGAATAATTCAATGATAGTACATCGTCAAATATTAATGTCACTCTATAGTACATGTAAATTACATGTATTGCAACTATGATTTTCCATTTACATACAATGGGTATATTGACAATCATTTTATTTATTGGTCCGAGCAAAAATAATAAATTTATTAAAAATAGAGGTAATAGAAAATATTTTAAATCGAAAATCATTGTTAACTAACTAATAATTATTATTAGTTTTATTATCATTACTATTATTATTTTTACTGTTATTATTATTTTATTAATATTATTACTTTTATTTTTTTTAATTCTCAAATTAATAAAAACATGAATTTTATTCAACCTACATCCGCTAAATTAAATATTTTCCCCCACCATATTGATATATCTTATTAATTTTTCCACCTCTTCTAACGGTTATAAAATAAATATATATTTGAAAATTTCTATTGTCAAGTTTCTGAAAACTTTATTGTATCTTCGAACTAAAGTCAATCAAAACATGAGAAGACAATCAATTTGCTTTCACAATGAGAGATTTCTGACTTTTCCACGTCACCATTATGAGAAACGTCTAATTTGACAGTCATGGATAATAAATATGCATTTTGATCGACGGAATTTTAATTTCGTTCCACTTTCTATGAAATCATTGGTTCATAATAATGAAACGCAACATAATAATAATGCGTACGGATTGTATATTATATTATAATAAGGATTATAAATATAAAGAGAGCACATATACGCAGGCTGCGAGAGATTTTTTTTAAATTTAAAGTCTATACGCGTAAAATTGACCTGAATTTTGTCATCATTTATCATCATTTTCTTTCTTTCATTCTAAATTGGAAATTTATACACTAGCACAAGAGTCACGCATTTTGAGAATTAAATTTTTGGCATGTATTTATTGAAATGTATAATAGTTTGAAATAATTTTCTTAATTAAATTTTTTCCTTTCTCATTGTTTCCTTTTTTTTTATTTTTCCCTTTCGTGTCAATTTTCCCCGTCCTATTATTTTTTCCATTCGTGTTAATTTCCCTTTCTTATTATTTTTTCCTTTCGTGTTAATTTTCCCATTCTTATTGTTTTCTTTGTTTCTTATTATTTTTTCCTTTTTAATTCTTCTTACCTTTCTTTTTTTCCTTTCTTATTGTCCTTTTCTTTCCTATTTTTCCTTTTTTATTGCCCTTTCCTTTCCTGTTTTCTCTTTTCAATTATCCTTTCTTTTCTTATTTTTCCCTTATTTATTGGTTTTTAAAAACAATTTTTTCCCAACAGGTAATTAGATGGATTGGCTGTATAGTTGCACTGTGCGTTTGCCTGTCGGAAGCGAGATACAAAATTCGAAGACCATTACCGCAACCGCCTCCTCAAATTTACAAAAAATCATGGCCAATTGGATCGAGAATTTCAATGGGAAACACAATTCACATAAATTCCAATTTCCCTCCTAAAAGATCACCGCCACCGCCGCCTCCATATAAACCTAATAATTACAGGTATTATTATTATTATTATTATTAAATGAATTATATATTATTATTATTATTATTATTATTATTATTTTATTAACACTATTTTTTACCATTATTTTTATTAATACTATTTTTTACCAATATTTTAACTACTTTTATTATTTTTTTACTATTTTAATTACTTTTCCATTTTTATTTCACAAAAATGTTTTGATTTTTTTCTCATTACCTCAGGATTAGACGACCTCCTGTCTTCAACGTTGTACCAAACGGATGGAAGTCACATCAAATTCCGGTAATGAACGTTCTGAATAATCATGCAGTACTGCCGCAACGACCATCGATAAAAGAATTTCATTCATTGAATAAAGCACCTGAATACAGTCCTGAATATCGGCCAGAAAATGTTATAATTCCATCCGCCCATCGTGGTGCCATTGACGATGATAAAGGACCAATTCACACAATTCCCGCTCCAAATTTAAGTCTCGCCGATAAACCCTACAATTTAATTAAAGCAAAGGCAGCTGAAAAAGTACATGATGAATCAATGCATCGACATCACTTTGACACTAAATACAATATCAATTTTCCAGGTAAACAACTAATTTTCAATTATTCATCGCAAACGCTTTTTTATATTCTATTTTCTCCCCCCAAAAACAAATCAATTAACATTCTTTTTACCGCGAGGTAGCGTTTAAAAAAAATAAATGAATAAAAATAAAATTGAAATAAAACTAAATTAAAAATAATAATGATAATAATAGTTAACAATTAACTATTCACTAATAATAATATTAATAAATTACTAATAATAGTGATTTATTTATTATTAAATATTTATAGTGATTTGTTTATTTAATATTTATTTGTAACGCGTCGAAGAAAGAGACCGAAAAAGCAAAATTTTTATAGGTTATGTTAGTTAAGCAAAATATTCAATTTCAATAAAAAGTATTTTTTACTTTCAAAAAACTAGAAAAAGTTATTTCAAGTTCAAGTTTATATTCAAAGTCAAAAAGATCAACATAACCTAAAAGATTTCGCTAATAACAATAATTTTGACATGAATTGAACCGATTATTCTAATTAAATTTAGGAACGAGCGTGACACCGCAAAGAACGGCAACAAGTGCAACACCAACGCAACAGCAACAACAGCACCAATACGAAGTGACAGAATCAAACGATATCAACGTAAAAGACTATCACACAATATCACCGAACTATTTCACACCCGAATTCGAATCATCAAGAATTTCCTCCTCCTCTTCTGCAATGAATCCTGAAGTTCAAGCTAATGAAATTTACCTAAGTCATGCTCCAGTTTCCAACACTGGTCTCATTGGAACGAATAACATGCCCTTCGAACAAGCAAATATTCCAATGCAAACGAATTTACACAGTTCACTTGCAGTTGGTTTCCCGGGTACGGCAAGTCAAGCAACATCTGTTGGTAGTCATCAATTGCCTGATCTTCATGTGGGTCATCCGGCACCAGTTGGTCCACCACTGTCAGCTCCGCAATTATACGATTTATTGAATTCCCTGCCTCAACAAATATCCGAACAATATACAAATGGCCAGCAACCGCAACTTCAACAACATCTTTTGCAACAACAATTGGGACAATTCTTTCAAACCGATGCCAATGGCGTGACACGTTTCCAACAACCGCAAATGCATTCGTTCAATTATGACGAGCAGGCGAATAAAAATCTTCAGCAGAATTCCCAGCAACAGCAACAAATTCTCATTGGGCAAAATTATGGTTCGGGTAAAGTTACGGCTGATTATAATTTAGAACCGGAATCAGCTGGCGATAATAGTGGTTTGAGGACAAATGAGGAATTGAACTATCCACCGGAAGTCTCGGAGCAACAGGAGAATAATATCGAATTTGAGCAGACGACTAATCAAAAGGGACAGGCTACGCATTTTCAAAAGGTAAAATAATTTAATTTTATGTTGTATTAAAATGTGTTTTAAATTTGCAAATATATTGCTAAAGTGGGGTGAATATTATTAGCTTCTGTGTGATTGTAACTACAATGTAGTTACTTTTGTCACTAGGACATTTTGTGAAAAATCGCACCCTTCGAAAAAGGGGAAATATAACCTCAAATAGGAAAGCATTAAATAATGTTCAAAAATACCTGAATAATACTCCATTTTCCTCGATGAAAGTACAAGTATGAAGTAATCGACTGTGTAATTACTAATTACCAATTGACAATTGAGTGATCTGCAGAAACTTCCACTACACGGTGAAAAAATTGAGACGCGTTTTCTTTCTTCTTCTTCCTCGGCATCTTGTGTTCGAAAAACCAGTGCACCGAAGAGAAAAGTATTGCAATTCACGTTTCATTTCGCGAGAAATCTTTACAAATTTACGAAAGTAACACCCGACACTTGAATTAAACTTGATTAAACTACCGAAAAAACTGCCGCGAAACAGTCAAGAAAGTGTAAATCCGCCATTGGCCGCCATTTGCAATTTGTTGCTAACTTGCTAACCGCTACAATTTTCTCAGATGGCGCCACTAGTCACCGACTTTTTTTCTCGATTTGAAGAAAAGCCGTGTTTAAATTTATTCCTTTATTCTCGTTTTAATCGAAATCAATCAACTTTCTCTTTTTTTAAAAGGTAAAAACTCCCGGCAGTCTATCTACTCAATTCTACACAACACTTCCTAATCGAGAGGCTGCAGAAAAACTTGCCGCTCTCGCTGCAGCCGGCAATGTCAATAGTCACCTTATAGATCAATTAAAGAAGCAACAAGAAATCCAACAAGACGAAGCTCTACCCGAAAATCATAAAGACGATGACGATTTTCAAGCAGCAATTCAACAACAACAGCAACAACAACAACAAGTGGAAGAGGAGGTCAATCAAAAACAACGCTTGAGTGAAAAACGAAAGCAAATCTACCAACAGCAGAGGTTTAGGGAACAACAAATAAAAAAGGAAAAGGTAATTATTTTTTTCTTTCTATCTCGACAAAATCAACAAAATAAAAAATTCTTCTCCTGCAAAAAACTGCCTTACCGACAGTAACCTAGAGAGTAAACTTGAAACAAAAAATTCCGAATTCCCAATGAATCTAAAATCTTTCTTCTGTTAATTTTAATTGAAATTTGTAATTTAAATTAGTTAAAATTAATTAAAAATCCATAAAAGAGTAAAAACTAAAATTTAATTAAAATTTGTAATTTAAATTAGTTAAAATACTGAAAATTAATTAAAAATCCATAAAAGAGTAAAAAACTAAAACTTAATTAAAATTTGTAATTTAAATTGGTTAAAATTAATTAAAAATCCATAAATTAGTAAAAATTAAAATAATTAAAATTTGTAATTTCCATTCACTAGGAAAACGAGCAATACGAACAGAGATACAGACAGCAGCATCAGCGTTACAAAAAACAACGACAAAACAATAACAATCAACAGGAAAATGAGAGTAATAAACATTCACTGAGAATATTAGTTCCCGATGCGGATAGTCAAAAGCAGGAAAACAAGGAGCAATTGGACTCGATAAAAGAAACATTTAGCGAAGAATATGAATACGAAAGTGATGAACCAGAGAATGTGGAAAATAATTCCAATCAAGCTAATAGTGACGACGTCGCCTATGGTCAAACCGGAAAATCTGAATTTGGCTCACGATTAAAGAAAAATGGCAAATAATTTCCATAGATTCTCAACATTCATTTTGTAAATACAGTTCATAAGGTTAATTTACTATATTATATTTAAAGCATATCTATATTTAATAAGATAAAAACATATTATCAAGAAAAAAAAAAAATTAGCGTCCAATCTTCGCTAAAATTCTAACAAAATAGCAGAATTTATTTCCATTTTTCGTTGTTGTAATAATTGAATTTATTCCAATTTTCTTATATTACCGAAAGACTGTTAAAAAAGAAAAGAGAATGTTAGAATTCCACTTATATTTATTTAAAACTAGATTTAATTTATTTATTTTCGATACGTATTTCTAAATGAAGTGTTTTCATTGAAAAATAAAATGTTTTTTCTTTTACTTTTATTTCACGTTTCCTTTTGTTAACAGATTTTTGTTAACCTTTTTTTCTGTTAACGATAATATTGTGCTTTTATTTACACGACAATCAGTGCCTTTGAAGATGAATAAATCAAAAGACCAACCCGGTAAGAAGACTTGAATTTTAAAGAATTTTCATATTTAATCGACGATATTTCGTTAAATTCAAGAAATTCTATTATTATTTTCAATGTTTCAAATTGAAATACGAAAAATTGTTTTCTATTCTAAAAAGCGAATATTCTGTCGTAGAATAATATTAGAATATTTAGAATAGTATAGAATAGTTCTAAACTTGTAGAACAGAATTTTAGTAAATGTAGGTATAAATTTATTTTCTACTTATTTTTATAGGGAATTAAAAGAGTTCATTTTTTTTGGATTTAAATGAATTGAATTAATTGAATGAATTGAATGAATTGAATAAAGGAGTTCTTTTGTAATTTTAACCCCTATTCGAGTCTTGTTACTGGGACAATTAGTTAATTAGGAATTGTTAAAAATTTAATTCATCACTGTTTTTGTTTTTGGATTGAATCGATTATATTAAGCTTTATTATCCAAGAACCATGGTTTTCCATTGTTGGTTCGTCGCTTTGTCAGAATATCACATCCTGTTTCTGTGACCAATAAAGTTTGCTCAAATTGTGCTGACCACAATCCATCGGTCGTCACAGCCGTCCAATTATCAGGCCACGTATCACTTTTCCACGTTCCTTGAGAAATCATCGGCTCAATCGTGAAACAATGTCCCGCTTTCATCACGCCAACTGCCTTATTTTCTAAAATAAAACGACATTTTTTGTTATCGTCTTAAGTCTTGATTTTTACTTGAAAATCCTACGTGTTTCTTTCATTCGTTCTTTTTCCCTTTCTTTTGTCCTTTTTCTCTTTCTTTCATTCTCTCTTTCTTTTCATTCAATTTTTCCTTTCTTTAAAGAAAAATTGAATTCTTTTAATTTTTCTTTTCCTTCAATTTTAGAAATTAAATTCTAGATAATTAATTAATTTTGTCACTTACTTGCGTAATGGGGAACATTCGGAGCTGTGTGAAAGAGACGATGAATTCCATGTCCGCAGTAACTTCTAACTACACTAAATCCATGCGCCTGGGCATGTTTTTGAATAACGTTGCCAATCTCTCTGTATTTCTCGCCAGGTCGAACAATATCGATTGCCTTCGACAGACACTCGTGTGTGACTTCGACGAGTTTCTTCACCTCTGGCTTCACATTGCCAACGAAGAAGGTTTCATTCAAATCGCCATGAAATCCGTTGTGATAAACTGTCACGTCCACTGAAATTGAAAACATTTGCTGAAACTTTTACTTAAATTTAAATCAATGTAAATTAATTAATTACAAATTAAACTAATTAATTTCGTTACAATAAATTCATAAATTCATTACAATAAACAATATTCTGTTTTGTGACAAATGTTTTTTTTTTTTTTTTTTAATGAAAAAAATATTAAAAACGAACCATTGCAAATGTCACCGTCTTGTAATGGCCTCTTGTCGGGAATACCGTGGCAAATCACCTCGTTTACAGAAGTGCAACAACTAGCTGGAAATTCATAATAATTCAGAGGCGAAGGGTAGCAATCTCTTTCGAGGCACGCTTCATGAACAATCCTATCGATCTCGGCCGTTGTCACTCCAACTTCAATAGCTTTTGCCGCTTCGTCGAGAACTTCCCGACCAAGCTTGAATTTAGAATTTACAATTAAAATAAAATTCAGAAATTAGATTTAAAATTAAAAAATAAGAAACAGAAATTCAAATTGAGAAATAACTTTCGAGAATATTCCAAAAGCTAGACAAGTTTCATTATTTGAAATACCTTGCAGGAAACGCGCATCCCCTCAATTTCCTCATCGTCGAGAACTTTAATTAAAGATGAACCTCTAACTTCTTGTTCACCAAGGGGAATTCCTTCGGGATGTACGGCGTAATCCGGACGGGCTATTGCTGGAGGTACTAAACGACGTGATTCCTTTTTGTAAGGGCGTAATTTCCCACTAAAATGATAATGAGGCCAAGGATTGTATTCGCCAGACTTATTTGTTCCTTCTCCCTCTGAAATACAAAAAATAATTACCAAACATCCATTTCTCAAAAACGGAAAAAAAATAATTTACATTACAGCAAACTTACTTGCGAGTTTATGCAATATTTTATGTTCCTTCCAATTTCCCTTGAAACAATCCTAGAACAAAAAGAGAAAACAGAAAACATTAATCATTCTACAGATTCATTTTTCTCTCTCTCTCTCTCTCTCTCTCTCTCTCTCTCTCTCTCTCTCTCTCTCTCTCTGAAATTGTAATCAGAATCCTTCCGAGAAAGATATTTTTAGGTACAAGACAAGACACACTACTGCTAGGAACTATAAAAAAAAATTTTTTGTTTTAAAGTAAAAAAATCTAATAGACGAACCTTTTGATAATTACGTCACATAATAAATTACTTCGAAAGAGAAATAAAAAATAAATCTTTTTCTTTCTAGAACGGGAATTTAAACATGTTATCTAACCTCAAAGTTTTTGTCTATAATGTATATTTTTACCTGACTACAAAAATATGAATCCTTTATTCCAATTTTTAAACAAGTTGGACATTGTAATGTTCCAATTTGAGTACAGTTTATTGAATTACACTGTCCGAATGCGAGTGCCATTATTTAAAAAACTTTTTTTTCAATATATGTTCTATAAACAGAATACACTAGTAGAATGAAGTTGGCACATTGTCGAAATGTAAAGATGGCGATAGTGGACCAACGATTGCTCTCATTGGTCACTTCAAGTTTGTGCGGGAATAACAGCCAATGAGAATCGATAATTTTTGAAAAAAATCCTACTGAGGCGACAGATTTTCAAGCGGAGAAATTTGAAACTACCGGCAATAAATACGGTAGTTTATTGTTGTATTTTGTTATTGATATTCGATAACAAGTTTTATAATAATTAAAAAGGTCTTATAGAGAATCCTCTATAGAAACAATTTAATATTCAAATATTTTCAATTTGTGATTTTTATCAAAATTAAATTTCGCTCAAACGAAAATAAAACCATTCTGCGCAAACGTAACCTTTGAAAGGTCCAAAGTCCACAGAAGTCTATAAGTTTATAACAGTTTGTTATTACATGGGTTTGCACAGTACACCCACAGACTGTTCCTGAATAAACACTGAACTTCCTTTCGGTAAAAAGGTAAGAAAAAAGTTTAAATAATTTATTCTATTTCTACTAATTTAATTCAAGTGGAAAGCGACGAAGAAAACGACTCCTTTAATTATTCTGATTCCATTTAATTCGATATAAATAAAAAATGGTTTTATTTTTACTTTGAAAAATTTTGACTAGTCATCATGAGTGAAAGTTTTTATGGTTTTTGTATATTTTATTATGGTAGATAGACTGTTTATTTTTTAAATATACATACAACGAAAATAAAATACGTAATAATTATTTAATGTATTATTTATATGTTTGGCTATTTTTGCTATTATTTGTATAATATAATTTGTTTGCTCCTAATTTTCTTATAAAATGATGTAAATAAATTTCTTTTTGAATAGTAATTAATTTATTTATTTATTTATTTTATTTTTTAATTTAATTTTTCTACTAAAGATAATTCTTGTCGGTTGATTATTTTCTAGTAGAACGTTAATGTATATTAATAACATTTTTCAGCAACATTATTAAAAGTTTGGAATTCATACTCTTTTAACATGGCTATTGTTATGCGAAAATTGTTAAGACCTCAAGTAAATTTTTACTTGAGGAATTTATCGTCACAATCGAAACTTGTGGAAGTTGAGCAAAAAGATTCAGGTGATCTATTGATATTAATAAACGAATTAGCTCGTAAAGTAAAATGAATTATTTCCTTAAAGAATATTTTTTCCACAGGTATTGCAGTGGTGTCTATGAATCGAGCTCCAGTAAATAGTTTAAATTTGGAACTTTTGACTGAATTGACGACAACTTTGAACGATATTAAAAAGCAAAAGGCCAAGGGAATTATTATGACTTCGTCCCTAGCGACTGTATTTTCGGCTGGACTCGACATTATGGAAATGTATAAAACCAACGTGGAGCGTTGCACGAAATTTTGGAATGCCTTGCAGGATTATTGGATGACACTTTACGGCTTGGAAATACGAACTGCCGCTGCTATAAATGTAAAAGGATTAATTACTTAATAGTTTTCTTTGCTTTGCAGAAAATGTAAAACAAATTATTTCTTTTAAATTACTTTTAATTTTATCAAATTTTTTCATTTTAACAATTCAATTTGTCAATTTGGAATAATTTATTTCTTGTAATTGAAAAATAGGGAGCAAGTCCAGCTGGTGGATGTCTGACGGCGATTGCTTGCGAATATCGAGTCATGGTCGGTGGCAAAAATATGATTGGATTAAATGAGACGAGATTAGGAATTGTCGCTCCTCAATGGTTTAAGGATAATTATATTTCGACTATTGGCTATCGAAAAGCAGAACTTGCTCTTCTTAGGTAAATTTAAAAAAATTGATGATAATCAATCATTAAATTATTGGAACAAAATATTTTTCTATTTTTTACTCTCTCTCTCTTCATTAATGTAAAATAATTTTCTCAACAAATTTTTAGAGGGACTCTCTTTACACCCGAGGAAGCACTCAACATAAATCTTGTCGATGAATTGGCATCCAATAAAGACGATGCTATCGCAAAATGCGAAAAGTATATCAATGGGTTCGACAAAATTCCCGGTGAGTCAAAACACTGAATATGAAAATCTTGCTCTTAATTCTATATTTCTTTCTCTCATTTTCTTTCTTTAGTTTTATTTACTTCATTTTTATTTCTTTCTTTATTTGCATGATTTCTTTATTTTAAACTATTTATAATTTATTTATTTATTTAAATATTTATATTATAGCCGAAGCTGTAGGTGTAACGAAACTTCAATTAAGAAGTAACTTGATATCCTGGCTGAAGAATAATCGCCAGAAAGACACGGATATCTTTGTTAATTTTGTAACGTCTCCAAAAGTTCAAGCAGGTCTTGAAATGTATCTTCAATCACTGAAAAAGAAATAATTCATATTCTCCATATTTCTATCACAAAAGAAATATTGAAAATATAAACAGAATTTTCTCCTTTTCTACAAAATTTTTCTTTCTGTAAATTTATATTTTTTCTCACGAATGAAACAGTGGAAAAAAGACTGATTCATATAAGTATATTCATTGTTACCCACATTGAGAGATATACAATTTTTTTTTTTAATTTTTAATCGAAAGAAATTTTTTTCTTTCATTTCTAATTGATTTTAACAGTGAAATTAAGTTTTTTTTACATAAATATATATATAGTATTATATAAATACGAAAAGTCTAAAAGTAAATTTTTGATATATTTTTACATTGTTATAGAATTATTTTTAAAAATAAAATTGAATATTTGAAGTAAAATGAGAAATTATTTACGTTTTTATTTCAAATGGTCCATTAGATTTCATTCATTCGATATGGAATCTGGATAAATATAAGCATTATTTTCGTTGTCAAATTCACCGACATCTTCTTTCTCGTAATTATATTTTTCATTGTCGTAATATTTTTTAATATCTACAGAAGAATCGTATTCTTGAACTTCGTCTTCGTTAATTTCCTCTCGGCTTAAATCTTTGCCACTGTCCTGAATTGTTTCCTCATTTTCTTCGTCAACTTCTCCCACATCTTTATTAAGTTTTGTTAAAATAAATTCCTGTCGTTGTTGAAGTTTATGAAATTCCTCGCGTTGAAAATCGAAGAAATGGGAAATCTCCAAAATCTGATTGCGATGTCTTTTCTTTTCCTCCCTAATGAAAGAAAGAAAAGTATTTATTTTAATATTGAAGTCAATTAAATTGCAATATTTAGTAATTAATATAATGTAATTAAAATATTTAATAAAATTCAATGAAAATATTTAATTCAATTTTCGAAACTACTGTAACTTATGCAAGAAATAATTTACGCTTACTCTATTTGTTTATCGGTCAATTCGTCCAACCAGCTTTTTAATCGATTCACAAAAATGTCCTCTCGATCGTCGATCACCTAGTTTTTAGAAAAAAAATTACAATTTTTAGTTTTTCTATTTTAATTAATATAGAAATTGAACATTTCTTAAATTAACAACTAGTGGTCATTTTTTAAACAATTTTCAATGTAATGTAGTTTATTTTTTGTTAAATTTACACTTACATGTAAATGCATATCGTGCGAGGCGCCAAAATTATTCATCATTATATCTTTGGAACCACAAATCTCTTGATATTCAAGTGGCAATGTATTATCACCGAAACTATTCATAAATAATGTCACAAGCGATTTTAAATTATCGTCATATTCCCTTTCGGTATTTCTCATCATTGTGAAAAATCCTTGCGCAGTTTCCAAGCAGGAGCCAACCATATCCGTCATGTTTATTTTGAAAATTTCATTTAAATCCTGGTGAAAAATTTTTTTTATTTAAATTGCGATTTTTTTTTCTAAATTGATCCAAATAATTAAGTAGAATTATAATAATTGAATTAATAAAAATAACTAAGTAGAATTATAATAATCGAGTTAAGTAAAATAATTGCCTCCAATTGTTCGTGTAAAATAATTTCCCTATTCATCAGTCTTTTCCACGTTTTATGCAATAAATCATCAAATTCTTCAGAAATTACTTTCACTTTAGAAATATTTTTCTTCAGTTCCTCTGAATTTTCTCCACTCAAGCTTTTTATTAAATTAGTGACTTGAAAGAATGTTTTCGATTTATTTTCCAAAATTTCTTCTATTAATCTAGAAAATAAAATTATTTTACTTTTTTAATGATCGTAAAATTAAAACAAAATTTCCACTTATTGTTAATTAATTATTAAATATTAATTTTGTGAATTAATGTTATATACTCACTGATGTGCTTCTAGTTGTGCATCGTTTTTGCCATTATCGACTGTTTTTTGAAAAAGTTCCAATTCATCCATTCTTCGTTTCTGTTCTTTAATTCCATAATCGAATAATTCGTGACAAAATGATAAGAAAGCTATTTTGTACTGCTCGTGTGCACTTTCCGTTTCACGATTTACTTTCATCAATGCTTTTCCCTCTGTGAAAAAAGAAAGAAGATGTAACATTTTATTAATTCCGATTTCAAATTTTATTTACTCAAATTATTTACTAAATTATTAAAATACTAAATCTTTTTTCAATAATTAAAAATTAGAATTTAATTTTTATTCTATAATTAAAAAATTGAATTTAATTTTAATTCAGTAATTAAAAATTAGAATTTAATTTTAATTCAGTAATTGAGAATAAGAATTCAATTTTAATTCAATAATTAAAAATTTAATAGTAAAAATTCAATTTCAATAATTTTTGCGTTGCTTTTTTCAACTTAAAAATTAAGTTAAAAATTTTTTTTTGAATAATCTCACCTTTGTCGCTATTAAACATTTGGTTGAATAAGTGATCGTCTTCTAAATATTCAACATAGCAGGCGGAAATTTCAATAAAGTGATCTTCATAATTTTTCTTTGCAATAATTGCCTCCTTTTCCTCGTCTTCTTTCTCCTGAAGATTACATATTTCTCGACTAAAAAAAAAGTACAATTTTATCTTAGAAAATATTACAAGTCTATATTAATTTTTTACAATGTTAAAAAAATTTGAAATTTCCGAATAAAATTACAAATGCTTATCGATGGCTTTTCTCCGCTGTTCTTCAGTTATCATTTTGTATTGTAAGTAAACAATTTGAGGGATGTACGCAATTAAATAATCCAAATATTCCTCGTCTTCAGTACATGGATTTCCCTCCATATTTAAAGTTCTTAAATTGTTGAATCTTCGTAAATACATCACCTGAAAAAAATATTTTCCATTCAATTTTAATTGTACTTTCTTTTCAATTCATTAAAATTTATTTTATTTTTTTTGTAATTTTTGTAAATTTTGCTTAAAATTTTAATTTCAAAACTTTAAATAAAAGTAAATTAAATAAGTGATAAACTTACATGATTTCGGCATTTAATTTCATTTCGCCCAAGACTCACGATCTGAATTTTTTCCAAATTGTCGATCCCCTCGACAACTTCAATTTTATTATGATAAAGTAGCAAAATTTCCAAATCGACAAGATGATTTAAATTCTCCATAATTTTTATTCGATTGAATGATAAATCCAATTCCTTTAATTTAACAAGATTTTCCAAGTTTTCGATTTTTTCAATTATATTACTGGATAATTTCAGAATCACCAAATTGCTCATTATCCAAAGATGACTAATGTTCAAAATATCTGCAACAAAAAGAAAAATTCTTTTTATAATAATTTAAAAAGAAGTAAAAGAGAAATAAATCTAAAGTTAACAAGAATGGAAAAATTACAAGTGAATTTACTTACTTAGATGTTCAATTCTTATTTCCGTTACTTCGCTCAAATTAATATCATCTTCGGCGAATAATTTCCCGGCCTCCTCCTTGGGACCCTGATCGATGACTAAATTCACCAGTAAATCGTGATTTATTACAAAAGGTGCGGATGAATTTGGAAAAATTAGTGTCTCTTCCGTTTTATGTGACATTTTTTTGTTTACTTTGAACGAACGAAAATAATTTAATTATTGTATCGTTTGTTAGTTGATACTTAACCAATCTCAAGAAATGCTTTCAGTTGCTAGGCAACCATTTCGTATTCAGAGTATTTAATATTCAGAGTAAAATAATCATTTGTATTTTTTTTTAGTTTTTTTTTACACTTTTTATTGGAATGCAAACAAAAGGCATATTTTATAGATTCGCTTACAAGTACTTTGACAATTTTAACTCATTAATCTATAACATAATAAAAATACGTGTTTTTTATACAATCATGCCTTGGCATAGGAATATGTTCAAGCGATTTGTAGGCACTGTACCTAAGTACTTCTGTTTAATCTTTCGATAAAGCAAAAGCACTAAATTCATTGTGAAATATCGGACTATAGTGATGATTTTTAAAATAGCCTCGCATTCATAATTTTTTTTTGTTTGTTACCATCTCTCGTTGCTGTTTACAACGCCTTTTTTCTTATCGTGTAAAATTAAATACCATCAATTGTTTTAAATTCTGATTAGGGATGATCAATGTTTTTTCTGAGCTTCACTTTTATGTCTTATACTTTAGCTATAGTTTTTTTCTCTTTAATGATCTAATGCCACATCATATATTCAGTACGTACAAATTTTTAAGGCGACCCAAATAAAATTAAAGCCAGAGTCTAAAAAAATTTTCTATCCATCTTTTTTTCACGTGTAAAAAATACTATAAAAACGAGAACAAACATTGAAAGCCCAATTTAACAGAAAAATAAAATATTTTTTAAATAGAAAAAAGAAATAAACTTCAAAAAGAAGCGCAAACGTCGCACACAATTTATAATTTACAATTCTTAAATATATAGTTAAAATATGTATACATATATAAATATATTTCGTCGATAAAACGATTATTTTTTCTTACTTATAATAAATCAATTAAAAATAGAGGCAAATTTAAAATAAAGCTATCATTTTTTTGGGTGCACCTTAGTACAAAATTGTGAAGAACTCTCCCATATGTTAGAACAAAATAATAAAAAATAACCTTAATTGCAAGAACATTTCAATAATAAAATTTGCAATTTGATTTACCATTGCCTATTGATAAATGCTTATTTAACGAAAGTTCATTACAATTTTTTCTCCTCTTAGAAAAAAAAATCAATGTTCCCACATATGAGAAGAGAATTATCTTCTTAAAAAACATTCTATTTAAAAAATTCATTTCTCATGTCAAAAATTACATACATTCTTACATACAAGTTAAAAATTTTTAAGATATATCTCAACAATCAAAATGTGACACAAGAACTAAAAAAAAAACAATCGAAAGAAAAGGAAAATTGTTTGTACTTACAAAAAGAAAAAAAGAAGAAAATTTGAAGAGAAAGGAATAAAAATTATTTTACGATTATAAAGAATTGAGCGCGATGAACTAATAACAACTCGATATTCTCTCTACTATTTAAATTTAGAATACAATTGCGCCATCACCATTATTTTTTTGGGAGAATAGAGTGCTATGATAATAGTAAGACCGATCTGATATGATTTGTCCTATTTGCTATCTTCAATCTTGTAAGATTCTCCTCGAAATATAATTGATTCTTTCTCCCATTTCTTATTCTTTATAAAACCAAATCGTCGGCTGGTGTGTTTTCAACTACGTCTGTGGTGCTTTGCTCCTCCAATGGTTTTACATTCTCTATTGTATTTTGTATGACGTCCTTTGTGTCCTTATTCACCTCTGTAGTTGTAGACAACCTGCGATTTATTTTAATAAAATGTTTTTAGTGAAAAACTTTTATCAAATAATATTACAAACAAAAAAGAAACTAAAATTCATAATTTTGTCTTACGTGTTGATTGTGACAGGATTAGCATTACTATCTGGAGTATTTACAGAATCTGTTGTTGTTGTTGTTGTGATGGGTGCTTTCTTTTCAATGAGATTTTCCTTTTGTAATAAATTAGATTCAGTTGAATTTGTCATTTCATCGCCACTCGCATTGGAATCGTTGAAATTTCCTTCTAAACTAATTTTCTGTACAAAAACCGTGTCCTCGGGTAAATTTGCTATTGGTGTTGGAACAATGTCCGGAAACGTTGCCACAAATGGCTCCGCATTTGTTTCACTGTCAATACTCAATTTTAAGTCGAAATTATCGAAATTTGCCCAGCCTGTCTCTTCGACTGGTTCGGATGATGGCACGTCCCAAGGATTGACTGGAGGTAAAGCCGAAGCTAAAATTCAATGTTAGGTCTTTAGTTAGAATTACAAACACTAAAGCAGTTGATATTTAAAAAGTACCAAAAAAATAAAGAAACAAGAGAAAAATTTAAAAGTCATAATTGAAAATTATCCCACCATCATTTGAATCGATCTCCATGTCACAGGGACCTTCATCTTCTTCTGACGAACTGGAGTCATGACTCTTCTTAGGAGAGCTTGCATCGTCCTTATCTAATACTGATTGAAAAGTTAAATCATTTCCATAACTCCAATTTACTTCCTCATTGTCTTCCCCAAAGTTTATACGCTTCTCAAAGCAAAGCTGTAAACAAGAAATATTTTTAGTTACAAAAAATAAAAATTTTTTAAATCGTTTTTTTAATTTTCATTCATTTTCATTTACCTTGCTGAACATTTCTTCTCCTTTGCTGAGATCATCATCATGGAGAATAAAATCTATTGTACCAAGTTGACCGACCGTATTACTACTGTAAAAAAATTAATAATAATAAATATAAAAAATTCAAATTTTACCGAAAAATCACCAAACTATAAACTTACTGTAAATCTTCGTCGCCATCAATGAATTTCTCATCATGAACGGCGTATGAAACATAGTGAGATCCTAATAGTTGTTCCTGATAATTAGAATATACCTGAGATGTAAAAAATACTCTTACATTTGAAAAAATTATTTAACAATTTGAGAAAAAAAATAATGAAGACAAAAATACCAACCTGTTGTGCATAAACTTCTTGCGAATAAGCGTACACGTCAGATTTTTCTGCTGATTTCGACATGTAAACCTGAGCAGGACCTCCCTAAAAAATAAAAATAAATTAATCACATTTATAATTTTTATTCTTCTCAATTAATAGAAATTCTCGACTAAGTTATCGTTATCTTCATTATTATTTTTATCACAAATAATTATAGTAAAATAAATAAATAAATAGATTAATTAATTAACTAGTTAATCAATAAATACAGTAAATAGAAAATAAAAATGTAGAAAATAAAGAATTTCAAATACGAAAAGCAGAAAATTGAAAAAAAATACGAAAATAATAAACTTATTTAACTCACCAACATTATTTGTTGAATTTTGTTTATTTCGCCCAAAGGTTCAGCGACAAAATTGACCCATTGATCTAACGTTTCTTCGGGCAATTTGTAGAGGAAAAAATCATTGAAAGCCCTATTTTTCTCACACTGTTCAACTACATGATTTGCGAGTTCAATCAAGTGACCCATGTACGCCTCTTTGACACTGGGTTTTTCACTTCTAAAATACAAAACAAGTAAATTAGAATAGTGACAATAATTATACTTATTTATTGAATTAAAATCATCGGAATATTTCAATTCCCACTGTAATTATTATTTCTCATTTTAAACTCACTTTTTCTCTTCATTTTTCTTACAGCATTCCATTATTCGTTCTAATAGTTTACATTTTATAAATATCTGAAACATAAAAATAATAATAATTAGATCAAAGTTAAACATTTTCATTTTTGTTTAACATTTTTCTTCTTCAAAACTTATTGAAAAATCACTTACGTTCTCCATAATATGCTCATTAATATCGGGACTATTCCAATCGATTGCAATTTGATAAAATTGTTGTACTTGTGTGTGAAGAAAATTATTGAATGAAAATTTAAAGAAAAGATCGAGTAGTATTTGGAATGTTCCAAGATCAATTAATCTTTCAATTGTTGGCGATGTGCTGATTGATTTGTCAATTGATTTTTCCGTTGTCAAAAGAGCAACAAATAGTTTTATAACATGAATACGAGTATTTCCCAATGGAACATCCAATACTCCGACAGTTGTGTTTACAGGTGGTTTCTATAATTTAAAAAATGTTATTTTTTGTTTGTATTTTATCTTATATTACGTTAAAGAAAACATCTTCAGTGGACAAAAAAATTTGTTTTACTCACGTAAGGAGGTTCCAATAAAAGTTTATTGAGCTCTTCTAGAAACGGTATTGTGGCATTTATAATTGCTTGGCACTGTTCATTGCTCACAAGATCATCAGAACCATTTGCACCACGTTCAGCTTCTGAAGAATTACTTTTAGGAAAAAAAGACAAAATTAATAGATATTATTAGTCTTAAGGTCTTTTTTAATTTTTAAAGTTCAGGAGAATTTTTTTTATAAATACCATTTTGTCTTCTGTGTCAAAAGAGTCATAAGTATTTGAATTCCGCCTATAATGCTGCTTTCTACTTTTTCACCAGTTAAAACAGTTTTCAAAATTAGTTCAACTGTTTCTACTCTGTAAAATTAAAAATATATTTTAAATGAATAAATTATTTATTTATTACAATTAGTTGTTATTTTAATTTTTTTTTTCTAAATTATGAAAAACAGTGCGAATTTTCAATTACATTAGTAAGAATTTTTATGATTATTATTTTGAATCTCTGCAAATTTTGCTTTATATTTACATGAGTTTTTAAATATTAGCAAAAAAGAATCTTACGACTCTAATCTTTGAAGAATGGGATCTGGTTCGGCGCGTTCAGTTAAATTATGTTTGTACTCCCGTCCTTCTGTAATCATATCACAGATTAATTGAGATGCGTTTGAATGTTTTTTTGAACCTGATTCAGGTGAGAGAAGTCCAATCAACCGTTGTACCAATTGCTGGCTATCCAACCACTGAAACAAAACAGAAAATTCTTAATACTCAATTTTCCTTCTGTATTATTCACAATTTTTCCTTTCTTCCGCAAATTGCGATAAAATTTGAAAAAAATTTCCCAATCGTTATTTAATTTTTTTCAAATATTAAAATTTCAGAAAACAAATTAGTTTTTATATTTAATGCTTTTTTTAAAAATAATTTCTGTTTTTCGAAAACTATATTAAAAGAATTAATAAAAAACTGTAAAAACTATTGAAAAACTTACAGTTAATATATTTTGTCGCATGTCGCTTCCTTCCACTTGAGTGACGAGTTTCAATAGTAAGTCCATAATTGCTGATGTTTCTAAATGGTGTAAAAGTAATTCTACGCAACGTTGACGACTTTTCAAAAATTCTAAGAATTGTAGGCAAGTGAACTGATAGGAATACCAATTCTGAAAAAGGAGAAAAAGGGAAATAAAAAAAATAATAATTAAAAATAAGAGAGAAATTGTGAAAAAAGAAAATAATTTTCTACCTGATCAGTCGCTCTTGACACTAACACACCGATGGTTCTACTGAAAAATGAGGCTAGTAGAGGATTTAAAGGCTCTTCCGTGTCTATAAATGAATACAGTTTCGATAAAAGATCCTCATCACCTGTAATTAAGAAAATACACTCAATTAATCACTGAGAATAATTTATCTAATTATATAATTTCTCTCTTGTTGAAAAATTGGAAAAACCAACCAAGAATGATAGAATTTGTCTAGAATTATTGAATTTTTATTGTTAAAAATATAAAAGAAATAGAAATCAGCTGAATTACCTGCTAATTTCTCATTTACTGATGGCAAATCACAAGTGAGAAGTTCACACGCAACGTTCGGATATTTATATCGTCTACGTTCTTCTAATTCAAGTGGAGGCTCCTTTGTTGTTAACGTAACCAATTCTTTCATTATATCTGGTCTCGTTATACTGTAAAAAAATAAAAAAAATTGCGTGTAAATAAAAATAACAATATTTAATATTTAATTGCCGAATGATAAATTCACTCCCTTTAAAAATAACAATAGATAAAAAAAATATCTATGTAGAGAAAAAATGACAAATTATAAAATAGATAAAAAAAAAGTTGTCTATGTAAATAAAAATTACTTACAATTCAATTAACTTCTTATTTTGACTTTTGCATTCTTGTAGAATATCGTCGATATCCATTAATTCATACAAGGTAAAATCCTAAAGAGAAGAATAAATTGAATAATAATCCATTTTTTTTAATTATGCATGTAAATAAAAGTACCTAACCTACTTCTAATACTCGTAAAGCACATACTTTAAAATTCAAAAAAAAAACATACAGCTATTGTTTCACCATTTCTATTCACAAGTTCTCTTTCAAAGAATTTTACATCCATCTCTCTTGAAAAAATAAAAAAACAAAAATTTTTCTCAAACAAAAGATTTTAAAATCAGTAACTAAAATTTCAGTCATTTTTAATAAATTCCCAATGTATTTGCAACGTTTACAATTGTTCAAAAGAAATTACAAATAGAGAAATGATAAAATAATAAAATAATTTTCTTTCCCAATCTTTATCAAAATTGAATATAACTAACAAAAGCTTTTGTGAATGAAACTAATAACAATTTTTTTTTTCGCCGGAAGAGAAAGTGGGGTTATGGGAAAATTTTTTTTTCTTTTTTTTTAATTACCTGTTTACTTAATAAAGCCTCAACTTGAGGAGATGACACATATGCACTCGCCCAAAACATATTGAATTTGTGTATTTATAATATAACTACATTAACGTTGAAACCTTTTGTTGTTTTGTAACAAGGATGTGAGTTGCACTTCAAAGGGTCACAGAATTGCTGTTTGAAACGCACTATAATGAAAATGTTACAATACAGCTGTTAGTTAGAAAATAATTATGCAAAACAATAACGCCAATTTAGGAAAGTAATAATATTAAAAAAATAATTACTCCATTTATGAATTCTCCACTCCAAAACGTCACTTTTTTTTACACAAGTTTTTATAATATATATATATGACAAGAAAAAATAAAACGTCCTCTGACGGTCTGATGCTTGTTCCAATTGAATAACTTCAGGACGATTATTTTTGCTACCAACATTTGAAAATTTAATCGATTTTATGTTTACTCTGCAGTTTCAATAGATGGCGAATCTTGGGAAAATGTAATTTTTGCAAAATAAGATTATTTAAGTTTGTTAATTTTTACCAGAATAGTTACACTGTAGAGTTACGAATTGTTAACATGGTTATAGATAAGAGCATATTGATGAATAATTGGGAAATATATGAAAAATCTATTTTGTAAAACTTTTTTTGCTGTTTGCTTTTCGAAAATCGGCGGGCTGGTGGTAAAGTCTTTTTAAAATTTTGGCAAGTCTGATTTTTCGAGACGCCATATTGGTGAACATAACCTCAATTTTCAAAAGTGTTTCAAATGTCATGTGGTGCACGTGCTTTTTCGGTTTTGGAAAATAAAATTAACGATGGATAAAACTGATATAACGTTTCAGGATTTAAAACTAAATCAATGGCTAGCTGATCAGTGTAAAACGATAGGTGTCAAGAAGCCAACACCCATTCAAGCAAACTGCATTCCTGAAATATTATCCGGAAAGGATTGTATAGGTTGTGCAAAAACTGGCAGTGGAAAAACACTCGCATTTGCACTTCCAATTTTACAAAAATTGTGCGAAGATCCTTATGGAATTTTTGCGCTCATCTTAACACCCACAAGAGAATTAGCTTTTCAGGTAATTATTTCTGGTTTATTAGTCATTACTTGCAATCCTTGCAGTGTATTCATACACAACGCGAGTATGTTTGTTTATGTCTTTATTTATATTTTTTACTGTATATCTTTTTATGACTTATTATTCTCTTTCCATATTATGAATCGAATTTAAGTAAATAAATTTTAATTTTTAAATATTAAATTCATAAGTGACAACATGAATTGCAATGAATTATTTTGCCTTTATAATTGGAGTGAAAAATGGGAAAAATCTTTCCAGATCGCGGATCAATTTGCAGTGATTGGAAAGCCAATTAATTTGAGAAAATGTGTTATCGTCGGTGGAATGGATATGGTGGTTCAGGGTCTGGAACTGTCAAAACGACCGCATATTGTCGTTTCGACGCCAGGACGACTAGCCGATCATTTGGAAAGTTGTGATACATTTTCCTTGCAGAAAGTAAAATTTGTCGTTCTCGATGAAGCTGACAGACTTCTCGGCGGTCACTTTGACGAGCAATTGCAGACAATTTTCAGCGCCTTGCCGAAAAAGAGGCAGAATCTTCTTTTTAGTGCCACCATGACTGACAGTCTTGAGAAAGTCAAGCAAATGACGGCGAACGATGTAAGTTTTAAGTATTTTAGTATTTTTTTTAGTCTTTTTTTCTATTTTATTTTATGTCAAAATTTTTCGCTCATTGGGAAAAAAAATGAAAAAATTCACCAGAAAAGAATCGAATCAAAGGCAAATTGGTTAAATTATGAAAGTATTTTATTTTTCTCTCGCACTAAAGTATTTTTTCCTCTCAAGGTTTTTCTGTTCGAGGCTCAAGACGATGATAGTAAAATAGCAACCGTAAAGGAACTGAAACAACACTATGTCCTTTGTCCCGTAAACGTGAGAGATGCATTTTTAGTCGAAGCGATTAGAACTTATAGGGAAACTTGTAAAAGTGGATCGATCATGATTTTTGCCGACACTTGCAAGTAGGTGCTTTTTTTGTTTCGAAATCAAATTTTAATTTAAAATGTTGTAGTAAATAGTAATATTAATTGATATTAACTTTAATTTTCTTTTTTTTTAAGAAATTGTCAGCTGCTCTCGATGACTTTAAACGAAGTTGGATTTGAAAATGTTGCTCTGCATGCAATGATAAAACAGAAAGATCGACTTGAGGCGCTGCATAAATTCAAAGCTGATCAAGTGAAAATTTTAATAGCCACTGACGTTGCAGCCAGAGGATTGGACATTCCCCTCGTGCAATTGGTTATAAATCACACAATTCCCAATGTTCCCAAGGAATACGTTCATCGAGTGGGTAGAACGGCGAGAGCTGGTCGCGACGGAATGGCAATTAGTTTAGTAACACCTCACGATTTGAAATTACTTCAAGCAATTGAAGAGACGATAGGAACAAAGTTAACAGAATACGAAATAGATGGTAACTTCTTTTTTACTCAATACTTTTTTTTACGTATTTTAATTTTGAATTTTCTATTTTCTATTTTCTATTTTACGCATTTCTTTCCTTACTCTTTTTTTCATCTTCCCCTTACTTGGATTTTTTCTCCTCTTTTTCTCAAAAATATTTTATTTTTTAACTATAGAAATTGCCTCTTATTTAAACATTTTATTTTTCAATTACAGATAAGGAGATCGTAACGATCTTCACTCAGATTTCGGTAACCAAACGAGAAGCAGAAATGAAACTCGACGAAACCGATTTCTTTGAAAAGAAAATGATAAATAAGAGGAAAAAGTTAATAATGGCCGGAATGGATCCAGACGAAGTGGAAGAATTTCTTCAGAATCGATTCAAGCCCAAGAAGTTTAAAAAGAAAAAAATTGATCCTGACAATAAACAAGGGGAAAGATTTGTAACAACTAAAAAAATCGATCCTGACAATAAAGAAGGGGAAAAATTTGTAAAAGCTACAAAAATGAAAGAAGAAAGAGAAGAAGAGGGAGAAAAGGAAGAAAAGAAACAAAGTGATAGAAAAATGCAAAAAAGTAGAGGAACAAATTCACCAGAAAAGAATCGAATCAAAGGCAAATTTGTTACTCCGAGGGAAATGAAGAAAAAAGATAAATTAAGAAAAATTGAAAGTAAATCTATACTTTTAACGAAGAAATCAAGTAAAGGTAAAAATAACAAAAATTTACTTAAAAAACGAAAGAAAAGGTCTAGTTAGAAATGAAACTATTCTTAAATTATTGTATATAGAAAATAATTGATTTCTTTAATTCTTTAATAACGATAAATTTTTATAAATATAAGAATTTATACGATTATAAATCAGTATATTTTAATAATTAATTAATAAATACTTATTTAGAAAAAAACTGTTTCTATTTTATTGCTCTTTTCGACAATATTATCGTCAATTGTTACATAAGGTATTAAGTTTTTTTTCAATTTCTAAAAAAAATTTATTTTAAAAACTAATATATATATATATAACTTTCCTCTATAATAGTTCACTATTCTTTTTTAGCGTATAAAAATTTACCATAACTATGTATTTTATACATATTAAAATTTACCTCAACATTTTTTTGAAAAGGAATCATTTGAAAAAGATTAATTCTTAAATTTACCACTTTTACATATCTTAGTATTAACTTCTTAATTTAGTTAAGAATTTTTAATTTGAAAATTTGGAAAAACAATTATAATATTCAATGAGTATGAATAATTTAAACAGTTATAAATTGACTAAATTGTCAGTATTAAAATTTTCTCTTTACTCTATATATATTATAAAAAGTAAGAAATGCCAAATTTTTCCAAATTTCTAATACTTTCAAGGCATCGAGACGATATACAATATGAAGGCAAATTTTCCACAATTTTTCAAAAACAAAAAAAAGTGGTTAACTAGAGAGAACATTGCAATGTGAAATTGCTGTTTTTATATGTACAGCCTCTTTTTTTGTGATATAAAATCAATAGGCTGATAATTCTGTGACTTAAAGGCAACAAAAATTTTTCTTGGTGAATTCGATAATTTTTTTTGGGACTTTAAGGCTTTTTTTGTTTTTTTCAAAATTCGGTTTTTAAAAACAGTTGTGAAATTTTTTATGCTTTCAGGTCACAGATTTTGTACTAGTGTATAATGTATATATGCATATAAGGTAGATGGTCTCATGATGATTTTATAAAAAAAAAAGATTTTTATACCGTGATTCTTAAATTAAAGTCGCGTTTTAATTTTTTCCTCGTCTTGTATCATTTGCAGCATATTCATGAATGCATACAATTCGGCAATGTACTCTTTTGGATATTTACGAAAATGTCCGACGTGTGGCGAATTTTCGAATATCTTCACATACGTCTATAAACAAAATTTAAATTTACATTATTTATTGCATTATTTTTTTTATTACGAAATTGCTATTAATATTTTTAGTAATGAAAAAGTTACTATTAATAATTCTAGTAATTAAAAAGTTACCATTAATAATTTTAGTAATTAAACAAATTACTATTCATAATTTTAGTAAATAAATATATAATTTTAAAAAGTAATTATTGGAAGATATGAAATTTAAATATAATTTATTTACTCGAATAATTATTATTGAATTAACAAACCTTTGTTCCGAGAGATTCCCAACTATCTCGCACCCTCATATTACTTGAAACAGCTCCTATTGAATCCGTTTTACTCAGCAGAAATAATGCTGGTGAATGTACAATATTCGTATGAAAAAGTTGACTAGATCGAATGTAATATTGCGTAGCTTGCTTATGAAAAGCACTTAAATGGTATCTGCAAAAAAGTTTGTTTTTCAAGAATAACTACAAAATAATTTCATTATTTTTATGTAAATAATATTAAAATTTCACTCTCTAGCAAATTTAATTTTATAAATTTTATAAATTTGTAATTTATATTTAATTTTTAAAGGAGAATTTATAATTTTTGTAAAGGAGAATATTTAGATACTAACTCCATGTATTTTTTAAACATATTTTGGAGAACGACATTATTGGGAAAAACTGCAGGCGGCACTCCTATTGTAATTTCCGTAATATCTACAGCACTATCCCAAACTTGTCCTACAATTTTTTCTATAATATGATTATATCGTTTCCGATCTTTGTGAATGTAATCGCAAACTTCGCCCCACATGTAGCCGCCAATTGAAAAGCCATGCAACATTATTTGTTGATAATTTTTATTTTGGTCCATAAATTCCAAAAGTTCAGCAGCTACTTTCTAAAAGAAATTTTATTTCATTAATTAAATAATCATTTATCCCAAAGTTTCGAACAATCAAGAGAACGAAATTATTTTACTTTTAATTTGTGTAATTTGTATTTTTCTATATTTCTTTATATATGTAAAAACTAAATTACTTCTTATATTTTAAAGAGGAAGTAAAATTGATTGTTAATTAAGTAAATTTTTTAATTGTCTTCTTTTTTTTAATTTAGTAATTTTGAAAAATAGTTAAATAGAAAATATTTCGATCAATTGATACTAAACGTTGGAAAATTGAGAAAAATCATTAAATAGGAGGAAATTTCTTACTCTTGTTCCGTTGGCGGGCCACATTAGTTGCCAAGGACTGACAGTGACAGTGACAACGTCAAAGCCTTGTTCCATGTAAAAAGCCGCATATTTCATAATGTGTTTGCGTTGAGCTAAGAGCCAACAGAGTAAAACTAAAAGTGGTCGATCTTCGGAAACAATAGAACCTTGACTATTGAATTTGTCAGTTTGAATTGGAGTTTCTTGAGTTATAAGTTCAATATTTTTTGTAATTCGATGAGTTGAGACGAATCTACAGGCCATTAGTCTCAGCATCTAAAAGCAATGCGAATATTTAATTTTCATACGAATTTTCCGAAAATTCTAAAAATAAGCACTAAAATTTTAATAAAAGTACAAATTAACAAGAGTTAGAAAAATTAAATTAAATAATTACCGTATTTTGCTGATGCTTAGAAATTGCTACTGTATATTGAGAGAGCCTATTTGTCGATAATCTAGAGAGAGCCATTCTTGTCAGTGCCATTTTTACTAATTTCTCTTTTTCTTCTTTTACTTCTGGGCACGAAACGATCTAAAATCTGAAGAAGAGGAAATTTTCTATAAATTTTATTCTTTCAATAAATTAAATACTTATTTTAATATTTTATTATTTTCAATATCAATCAATTTATTTTGAATACAAATTAATTATTTTCATAACTCGGATTTAGAGAGAAAAATATTCCGGAGTCAGAAAATTCTATTTATTAATCCGAAAAGTAAAAAAAAATATATTTTTACTTCAATTTTGTAAGAATATTTGCTTACTTTGTACTCGGTTCACTTTATTACAAAGTATATTTATTTTAACTGACATTAATTAAAATTTTGTGTAGTCATATTTCAGGTTCAGCAGAAACATTTTAAATTAGAAATATTTTATCAGTTTTTATTATTACCTGCTGTTGAAGTAATCTTAAATGATAACAAAAATATAAAATAGAAGTAAAAAAATAAGTACTAATGCACAATGAAGTTAAAAAATTTAACACAGTACACAAAAATAAAACGAAAATTGGAATTAAAAATTAAAATATATAAATTACAAAAATGTATTGCAACGTTTAAATTTATTTAAAAATAATTTTTTAATTATTACTTTTTTATTTCTTGTGGCTTCTCGAGGACATTTAGTCTATAAAATCCCACTAATCACAAAAATGCAAAAATTTTCTAATAAAATGTTTATTTTCATGAATAAAAAAAAATAGATTCGTAATTCGCAATTTTAGAAATGTTTAGGAAATTTGAAGAAAACAGAAGCTTCATTAAATTATAGTCAATGTCCCGAAGCCTCAAGTCCTAACATTCACTGATCACGTGATCTTAATTCCAAAGATCACTCTGGTGTCTGAACAAAAAAAAATTAATTTTATTAATAATTTAACAATTAGTTTTATTTACTTTTCTTATTAGCGTCCCGACTCACCTACTATAGTATTTGAAATCATTTACAATCAATAATTGATAATTGAAACATTCAATTGTTTATTTATGCAAATTTTTAATTTATAATATTATATAAATCTATGCTAATTAATTTTAAATTTATATTAAAATTTTTCCACTCAAGATATTTTATTAAATAATAAAAAAACGAGTGAGTCGACAAAAAATTCTTCTAAACATTACAATATTTTTAATTACACAATAATATCAAATGTATCAAATTTATAAACAATTTAAAAAAAAGTTTGGTTATGTTTTTTTTGTGCGTGGGAAAAATCATTATTAATTAACAGTGTTTATAAAGCAATTTGAATATTCAATTGTATTCTAATTTTTCTACTAATCACACGAATTTTTTGCGACTTCCACGATTTGCAGCGATGGCATTTTCATTTTATAAACAATAAACTATGATTGCATTTATGTACAATTGTACTTATATTTATAATAAATAAAAGAAAAGACTTATACTCATGACAATATTTCATCCGTGATGTAAGAAAATACACTTTTGTTAAGTATTTAGAAAGTAAAATCACTGACTTATGTTGCTGCTTAACATAACAATAAAACATACAGAAAAAAACTATATTATATATGTTTTCTTTTTTTTATAAATACCTACACACAATGACATTGAAATCAACTTTTGAAAGAATTTGCTACACATCAACATAATTGCTCTGACATAATTTTCATATTTACCGTTAATATATGCAACTGAATGCAGATAAATATAATTGAAAAAATATTATATTGTACTTTGTCAGCAAAAAAAATTATTTCTACACTCTATAGAGTTTATGTTGGCTCGAGTCAAAACTCAAGACTGAAGTGACAGATCATGGCGCTTAAGCGCCATGTGTACGTACACTAATTTACGAATATATGTATGAGTTTAAATGCAAAATTGCAAATGTATATGTAACAAAAGTATATAGATATGTACAATATCCTACAATAGAATTTTCTTTCAATTGCTTTAAAAATTAAATTAAATAAATATTGAAATTAAATATGAAAAAGTGTGAAAAAAATAAAAAGAAAACTACAAATAATATTCTCATAATTTAAAAATATCTATTTATGAAAAACCGCGACTTTATGAATATAAACATAAAAGAAGATATGAAATTTCAATAAATATTCATAATCAGAAATAGTGTTTTTTTCCTAAAGAAAAATAATTAAAAGTCTTTTAAATAAATATTTTAGAAACTATTTTTCAGAAAATAAAAAAAATTTACTGAATTAATAATTATTGAAGAAAGAGTTAAAATTTTAAACATTTCTAATTGACCAATCGGGAATTGAAGAAATAATAATAACCAATTAACCAATTGGATTAGTTGTTTTTGAATATTTAAATGCCGTTACGATTTAGTTCCAATTCTTTCCGCTTGATGTTTACTTTCAAAGCTGTCAAAATAAGTGTTTTAATTTGTTTAATTTTTCATATTATTTTATGAAAATAACTAGTTAAGGTAATTATTTTAAGCCATAAATAATAAATTTACTTTTCTTTCTATTAATTAAGAGAAATTAGCTATTAGCATTGTGTACTTATCTTGGAAAATTGATGAAAAATTTATTCCTGAAATTCTAACCTAAAAATTGTAAATTTGAAATTGTTATTTTTACAGATGAATCTAAAAATAAAATTTCCTTTACAGAATGAATCGGAATTTAAATTCAACCGATAATCAACGAGAGCAATCGAATAATGCTCTAAAGGCTTGCAAAGAATTACTAGAAGAACTTCTATCCGAGAAACATGTCGATTATGCCTGGCCTTTCTATCAAGAATTTAGTAAGGAACTCAAGGATATAATTCACAAAAATCAAGGTACAATGGAAATTCCAATGAATTTTCAAATTATAAAATCAAAAATGGATAATCATGAATATAAAGCAGCTCATGAATTTGCCACCGATGTTCGTTTAATGTTGAAAAATTGTTCAAATATGGAATTTCTGCCGTCATTAGTTCAAATGTCGAGAAAATTGCATCAGGTTTTTGAGAATTTGTATAGAAACATAATTGACGAATCAAGAAGAAAGTTGGCCCAACAAGTTGCCAATTTAATTGTCATGAGTAATAATGCACTTATCGCCCGTTCTTTCAATGAGAATGAATTTGAGCCAACAATTTGTTGCAATATGAACAATTTATTTCAAAATAAATCAGTTGACAGTGATTCAGATTCAGACAGTTCGTACGAGAATTTAGAAATTGATTAAAAAAATCAATTTTTTTTCAATTTCAACCAAACGGAAGTGTACAAATTCTTTTTTTAGAATTTTTGCATTGCGGTAATGTAAGTGTAACTTGAAAAATAGTTTATAAATGTTAATTTTAACAAGAAATGAATAGTATATATTTTTTAATTTGTGTATTACAATTTTTAATTATCGCATTTTTCAATAAAGAATATTTACTCCTTTAAATTAATTTTTTAAACTTTTCTTTTCTAATTTGAAAATTTTTTTTGGCAATTTTTTTTGAGACATGAAAAGGGTTTTTTATTTAACATAAATATGGAAATAAATTAATCCAGGTTGGAAGGAAAGTAATTATTTCAAAAAAAGAAGTAAAAAATAATGTGGATATGAAGAAATTAGATATAAGTAAGCAAAGTGAAGTTGTAGGCTATTCATTTATAATTCTGCAACAGACAGAAGAACAGTAAAGAATCACTAATGACAAATAATTGATCGTAGATCGTCTGCGTGTCATGTATGGTCACGAATGACAGAATTCAATAAAAAAAAAGGAAAATTACTAAATGTGTCGAAATAATTCTTCAATCTACTGGTGTTGATAAATTTGACAATATTTACTTTTTAAACTCAATTAACGCGCTAAATGCAATTTATTATTATTATCACTATTATTATTATTATTTATATTATTATTATTTCAATAATAATTATTATTAACATTAACATTTTTCTAACTTTATTTTCGTCTTTTTTTCTACTGTAAACTTTTTTTTGCCTTAACTAATTTTATTTTCAACATTTTATTTATAAATATATTTTTATTTTCTTTATTTCCACTTCATTTTTTATTTAAATTTTCTTTATTTTATTTTCATCTTCACGTAAGCAATGTTTTTTACCTTAATCAATTTTTTCCACTTCATTTTCTTTATTTCTATCTTTAATTTCACTGGGCAATTTTTTTTATTCTGTCTTAACCAATTTTTTTTCCATTTAGTAAACATTTGAAATTAGGAAATTAGTAAAGATAGAAACATTTTTCTCTCGAGTTCCAGAAATTACAGGTTACAGTTTTTTTTTAGAAAATACAAAATTATAAATTACCACAACGTCTGTCACGCGAGGTTTGACCTCCTTTTTATTATATTCTTCAATGAGAATATATTTATATATATTTTTTTATAATTTCAATTGAGATTCATAAAATCATTAATTGAAATAATTCTAAATACTGCACATGGAATGAAATTATTCATTGCGCAATAATTTATGCAAGCTTCCATCAAACGTAATGAAGGAAATTTAATTTCTAATAATTGCATAATTTTCTTCATAAGTAGTTTAGAAAAAAAGTGGTTTTATATTATTATCAAAACATAGAATTGCATCCGCTTTGAAAAAAAAGAAAATATATTTAAATTTACAATCAATAATAATAAAAGAAATTCTTATTGCTGATTTAATGAAAAGTTAAAATAAACGATTTTGGTAAAAGAAAAATAATGATTAATTATTATTTTATTTTCTTGATTTTATTTTATTAATATTATTTTTATTATCACTTTTGAATAATAAAATTATCAAATACTTACCGATAAAAAGCGGAACTAAATGTAAATCAGCATGATATAGAAAAAAAATTGACTAATTAATTTAATGTTGTGGACAAAAAAATTGATGATTATAAAAAGGAACGAACAATGTTTAAAAAAAAGCACTCACTATTCAATATACTTCAATTACTGTCGTTACTCTCGTTTGAGTGGCTGAGATAAAACTCAAACGGAAGATGTATTCTGAAGCCCCTCTCTTTTTCTTTCATGAATTTTTATGAGGATCCCCTATTCTCTTTCCTCCTGTCTCCCTTCTTCTGCAACCGGAAGAAATCATTAATTAGATACAAATTTAATTTCCAAACGTAAATAAATAAACAATCACAGCTCAGAATGGTGAATAATATTTTCTGACACCTAATTATATTTCATTAAAATAGAAGAAGAAATTAAATTTCACTTAATAGAAGCTATGAAATTAATTTAAAAAATGGCAATTTGTATACAATATAAAATTAATATAAATATATAAATTTAATTTGAAAATATAAAATTAAGATAGAAGTGAAGTCAATTTGTATAAAAATGAAATTAATATAAAGAAAATTGAATTTATACAAACAAGAAAAGAATTTATTTCAATGTTTTGTTTCCTTTTCGGAATAAATTTAAAAAAGAATTTTTTTTCACAGATCGCAAATTTGAAAATAGGGTTTTCTTTAACAATGTTTACGTAAGCTCTTTAAAATTAATAGGCAAAGTAATCAAATTACGATTTTCCGGTATGTTATTGTTTACGATGAGTGAAATAAAATTTTCAATATGAACTTGACCAATAGGTCACGTGAATATTTTGAATAGTAAATTTAGAAAATATTAAATCACTCATAAAAACACTTTTTTTACTGTTAAATGAAAAAGCGTCAGAACTTTAAAACTTCGAATACAATTTATTATTGCAATTTTAAAAAATTTTAAACAGTCCATCATTGCAGAAATTATAGAAGTCAATTCTTTTCTTTTTAACTAAATTCTTTCAAAACGAAACATTTTTGGTTACAGAAAAATTTCTTTTTGTTTCAAACAGAGAATTCTCGTTTTTTTCTGCAATGATAGACTTTTCCTCTTGACTTGGAATCGAGAAAATGTTGTTAGAACAAGAAGCATTAGTTTTTAATTGTTTACAGTACTTTATTATAGTTTATCGACGATTCGGACATTATGTAAACCTATTTTCTGAATATTACAATGGGCACAACAAAGACGAGTGATTTACAATATGCAACATTTTTTCAATTGCAATGTATACACGGCATTTGAGGCAATTTAATACTACCTAAGATTGTTTTTCTTGAGCACTCTGAACGGTACGATTTTCGCTACAGCGCAAAATAAAAAATAAATTTAAAAAAAATAGGAAAAAAAATCAGATTTAAAATTTCATTCATTTAAAAAAAATTAATTTAACGCAAAAAATTTCACAGAGAAAAGAAAATAGATCTTGCCATCTTTCTAAATAATAAAGTTAATATTCAATAAATAATTTTAAACCAATTTGAAATTTTAATTGTTTAATTTAATTTTTAATTAATATTTATTTTACTCATTAAAAAAATGTTATAAACTTTTGTGCAGGGGAAAAATTTACTTTATAATTAAAGAAATAAATTATTAAATTTCGTTTTTTCTCTAATTTTTGGTGCGTTATATTTTTAAAGAGTTGCTCGTTTACATTTTTTTTTCTTCTTCACGTGTCACTATAGAAAAAGTCGTGTCACTTTTGGAAGTAATTAAACTATTTTAAATGTTGCGTTACCAGATTGCTTAAATATATTACAAAGTGAATACCTATTTGGTCATATCATAATAATATATAATAAGTTGCTATGGTGTTTTTTCGTGTAAATTCTACACAATTTTAACTACATTTTTTTTTCAAAACTAATTAATATTATCGTATTTTTTCACTTATATCCTATTGTCATACAAAACACGCATCATATGTGTATAAATATTTTTTTATAATATAATTTTAGCTATATTTTTTTCTAGTTGAAACTTATAAATTATTATTATTATTTTTATAATGATAATAATATTATTCCTGTTATAATTATACTATATTATAATTATAATATGCAATATAATTATAATATATAATATAATAATTATAATTTGTAATTTAATAATATAATTGTTAAAATACTATTATAATGATAATAATAATAAAAATAATAATAATTATTATTATTTATACAATTATTATTATTACTATTATAATTATTACTATTACAATTATTATTATTACAATTATAATTATTATTACAATTATTTCAATTATCTCTATTATTATTGTTGTTAGAAAGAAAAACAAAAGTAAAACGTGTAATTATGGTCTTAAGTGAAAATTAGAAAAAACATTCCGCTTTATTCGGAATTTATATTTACTTCTATTCTCTTAATACAGTTTAATTAATCTAGCGCTCATACACTTTTTTTCTATATATAATATTCGGTATTATAAACAAGCTCTTTTTCTGCCCTTTCTTTAAAAAATAGCCAATCACAATTTGAGAAATTTAAATTTAAATTTAAACATTTTTAACATTTAAATATCAGATAATTCACTATTTAAAATTTTTTAATTTTCATAAAAATTGCAATTTCTGATAATACGAATCAATTTTATTTATTTATTTTTCTTTTTGTTCTATATTTATTATCATATATAAATATTTATAATTAAAAGAAAGAGATCTAAGTGCGAACATCAAAGATATGTGCAAAATTGATTTCATATAGACAAGTATAGAGAGAAGAATGCAAAAATTAATACTCTTGGTATTTTTCAAAGTCGATAGACAGTTTTTGTTTTTGTACTCTCACTTAGATCTATTCGACATTATTTACAAAAAATAGTGAAATTATTACAAAAAATTGAAACATGAAGCAAAATATTTTTAAAAATTGGAAAAAATGCACTACTAAATTCTCTCTACCGTATACGAAAAACATTTTTTTTAGTGACCTGTCCAACGAATGAATTTGAAATTCAATCTGAATTTTTCTTTCAATTCGCTTGAAAAGAATTTTTTTTTATTCTAATGAGCCACAACTATAAAAAAATACTGAATAAATAATACTAGTCTCACATTTTTTTTTCTTTAGACTTTTAATCTCAATCTTAAATATATAAAACAAATTTTTATTTAAAAATATATTCTAGAAATATTTGTTCACTTTCAGTCCTTTCGTTAAAATTAATATTCATTCATTGGTCTAGCCACTTTACAAAAAGAAATTATTAAACAATTTAAATCTAAATAAGTAAAATTAAATTTACAAATTCTTTACACCATACATTACACTTTTTACAACTCATCGAATGTGAAATCAACGAGAAAATATTTTAAATACATTCAAATTAAAAATTTGTGATAATCTAAATTTTTACTAATTTTACATTTTTGCATTTTCGAATTTTCTTTTTATTTATTTCTCTTTATTTTCTTTCAACATTTCTTTTCAATCTTATTATTTCTCTTTCTGTTTTTTAGTTTTTGTTTAAAAATGAAAATATCCAAACAAAAATTCGACTTGTGTTGAATAAAACAAAATTTTCCGAAACTTATAGTAAAATATTTTCTCGTTTAATTTCACAAAGCATGGTCGGTTTTTATTAAGATTAAAGAGTATTTATTCTACGCATTATGCATTATCAGTGTTTAATATTCGCACTTACTATTGAATTATTATTATCATTATCATAATTATTATTCTTAGATATATTGAAATTCTATTAATTCTTAACTATCAATCGGTATCTTAACTGGTTCGTTAAGTTTCATTTCCTGTATTTAAAGATATTTTTAGGTACTTTTGAGATAAAATTTTTGTGCACATTAATACAGTACTTTTTTTCTTGAGAAAAAACAAAATTGTCCGTACATTTATGGCAAAGTAAATTTTTTTTGTGTACAAATATATATGTATTGTAATTACTTTTTTAAATTATTTTTTTTTATTATTTAAATATTTATAATATTATACTATCTATCTATATTTACAATATTTATCCTTGTGAAATTGATTTTATAAATGCATGTTAGAGATAGCATATTTAAATTAAATGCATCGTAGAAATAAAATTTCGAAACAAAATATATTGCCTCAGATCCAGAATACTGGAAGCACTCATTTAATTGGGCGTTAATTTTATAAATATATATTTGAAACTAATTAATTGATAAAACAAATAATTCTCTAAAGCGGCATATTTAAATTATTAAAAACTATTGAGTGTGAAAAAATGTTTAGCACTTAAAAAGAACACAAACGGTGTAAATAATTTTTAAAAAAACGCGTGATACGTTAAATGCAAAACAAAAATATTTATATTTACTGGTTAAAAAAAAAGCTTTTCTAAAAAAGAATGGCACTTTAAATTAATTTAAAGATTTTTGTGCACAATTTCCCAAGGAAAAAAAGAACAAATCTCAGAATATAAGAGAATATATGTTAAACTACATAAAAGTTTAACGTGGACGAACTTTGGCATTAGTCATCATGAAAAAAAAATCGAAGAAAAAAATTCAGAAAGTCAAATCAACTTCCCAATTGATTTAAAACGTTTCTATTTTTCTATTTACAAAATTCAATTTTTAAAAATGTTCCTAAAATTTATAAATCTGGCTGAATTTCGATTTGCTTGGCATTCAATAATTAGCCAGAGGCAAAGAGACCTTTAATCTCTTTTGCTAATTTTTATACAATTCAATAAAAAGAAAAAATTGGTTTTTTTGACGCCTGTCGAAATTTAAACACTTCAAAGAACAGCAACAATAATTTTTTTTTCAAAGTATTTTGAAAAAAAAGTAATTTTAAAAACTCTAAAAAAGGATAATCTAAAAAAATTTTCCATTTTCACTAATAAATCTTTTCTCCTTCCAATAATTAATAATGCACGTTTTTAATATAATTTGCAAATTTTTGTGCCACAATTGCACAAAATTGAAAAATTGTAACGTATGTACACGTGACAAATATTCATTTCACTCATGGCAGTATGAATTACAGACGACATTTCCCCGAATTCAAAATATATTTATATCACATAATAGAAATTCTGTAAGTTTGTTTACTTTCTGAGATTTTTTTTCATAGCGCGCGCGTTTTTTTAAATTAGATAATACGCAAATCAATTGTGTGATTAATAAAAAAAAAAAAATTCGCGCAATTACACGAATTTTCATTATATACAAGTCTCGAGAACGAGACTGCTACGTGTTGTGTCTCAGAAAGCTTCGACAAAACTTGCAGGAAAAAGTCCAGTGCGACCTGTGCGTTGTTGGGTTCCTTTGTACCAACCATCGTCGCGCTTTTTATGAACGTAAATAATGTCACCTACTTTCAGTTCCAGTTCAAATTCACTATTCGGAGGATATGGTACAATACAACGAAATCTGTAGACACGTTCTCTGGAAAAAAAAATTATTATTATTTTAATATTAAAATTAAATTTATTTATTGGCATTACTTGTTGAGAAAAAAAACAATTACCTTTCTCTCGATGCAGATTGTTGTTTAACTTGTTTGCCCATTCCAGCATCCAAGGAATTACTTTTGCGGTGATGATTACTGAGTGAATTACTCACAGCACCACCAGCTTCGTTCGATCTATTAAAAATAATCGTAAATTTATTTCAATATCAATTTTTCCTACAAAATCAGATGTTTATCTGAATTGTAACTAAACAAAATGAACGTTTCATCTATTTGTTGAAAAATTACTATACAATTTTAAAATTTTTCAATTTATTCTTCAAATGCTATTTAACTGTACTTTTTACTTCTACTTTTTATAAACTCTAAACTATAAATATTTTATTTTTACAAACAAAGCAAATATTGGATATTAATTAATGTTTCTATTTCTAAGTTTTTTCTCTAGAAATATTTTTTAAATTAGAAAACAAAGAAAATATTGGATATTAATTAATGTCTCTATTTGTTAATATATACTATGATTTTTCTATCTCTTTCTATTTATTTTAATTTTTCAACTTTACAAATTTGTTTACTTATTTATTCATTCACTTATTTATTTACTTATTTATTTATTTACCTATTTATTTACTTATTTATTCACTTATTTCTTTACTTATTTTATTTACTTATTCATTTAGTAAAAATTATTGTTGTAATAAAAATAATTTATATTCAAACAAGTCTTCTTCGTTGATTAATTTCAAAATGACTTTCTTTTTAAACTAATTTCCTATTCGTAAATGATGATAAAAAAGAATATAACGTAAAATGAATATTTTTTTCACTTAAATATGAATTATTGTATTATATTATTTGTAGATAATTATAATAGACTTCTTACCTTGCCGAGATCTAAAAATATTTTCTTAATAAGCGACTGATACAAAGTGTAAGTTATTGACAAATTAAAAGCAATTTGAGTTAATATACAACACTAAATAATTATTAGTAGTAGTTTTTTAATTAAATCTAAATTATCATATCAAAAATTGTCAGTGCATTCATCGACATTGTATAAAAACATTTTCAATTTTTTAACAAAAGTTTAAAAATATTTTAATATTGCAATAAGTATTTTAATTTTGATATTCCAGTATTTCAATATAAAAATTTTAGTATATTTTAATATTAAACTTTTATTATTTTTAAATATTAAAATAAAAAGTTAATAAAAATAACGATTTAATTAATCCTTACTGATTTTTGTATAAAAATTAATTTTCCTCATTTTAACGAAATAGTAAAATTTTAAAAGAGCGATGTAGTATAAATAAAAAATCCATATATTTTTTCAGAAAAATCCAAGAAAATATAAATAGACAATGTTTTTACACTTGGAAACCAGTGGATAATTTTTTTTTTAATAATAATCTATATCTAATAATATCTCAATATTAAACAATCTATCAGCAATCAAGTGAATGAAAATAAGTGTGATGCAAATTATTGGTGCAATAAAAGCTAGTTGGGTGTGAAAAGCGTATAAAACAATCATTTGTGTATAATCGTTTGTATATAAATAATATAAATATGCGTCAATTAATTAATTTAGAGAGAAAAAAAATTGTTTTTTTGCTCCTCATCTTTTTAATGTTGATTCAAACGAGATGACTAACCTCTGAAGGGATGTCACAGGCAAGGACGGTCGCTCTTTATGTTTTAATCTCTGAGACGTTGATGTGTGTCCAGTTCCTGGGCACATTCGATGATGGCTGTTTGTTGGATTAATATCCAGAGTGGGTCCCATCTGTAGCAATTGGCTGGGGCAAGAACCCGAGCTAATTTTTTCCCACCCAATCCCTCGTAATATTAAAGCAAAGGCGAAAAATATTTCCAAAAAAAATATATTTTTCGAAAAAAAAACAAGAAATGAATTTAAAAAAAAAAATGTTTGTAATTTTGTTTCATTGTTTCGGCTAATATTTGCTTCCTATCAACAGTGCATATTTCGAAATACTGTGAATTATGTCCATTGATTACTTTTCCTATTTTAAAATAAAAAAAAATCTGATTTAATTTAATTAATGAAATTAAAAAAAAGAATTAAGTAAATAAAGTAAAAAATTGAATCCATTGCGATGGAATAATGGAAATTACAATTAAACAAATGAATTTACCTACGTCCATTGATTACCTTTCTCTATTCTAATTTAATTAGAAAAGAAATTAAATTCAATTTAGTAAACTAATTGAAATTATAATTAAATTACACGAATAAATTCAAATATGAATTGTTTATGTAATAACAAATAATAATAAGAAAAATAAGTGAAAAAATAAATAATAACAAAATAATAGTGAATACGTAGATAAAAAATAATTTAAATTATATAACAAAAGAAAATTTAAATCCCAGATGAAAAATTAAATGAATATAAATTTTAAAAAAAGCAAACACTGCACTGCAACGAAAACAAGCACATTCACAGATGAAAGCATGACTTTTTGTGTGTGTGTGTGAGTGTTCTTTTTTTGTGTTTTTATGTGAGTTAAAAACATTTTCATTACTAATTACATGCACATAACTGGATGTAAACGTCCAAGAAATATATATATTTTTTTGTTCACAATGCCAATCAATAAATTGCAAATAAAAAAAAAATTGTATGCAACAAACAAAAGTGTGAGTAAAAAAGCTGTGACATGTTGCGTGTTAACAAATGTTTATTATTTGTTTATTAAGAATTTTTTTTTGAAAAAGAAAATAATGAAATTTTTTTTTCTTACCGAACATGTACGGCACTAACTGAAGATTGGCTGGTATTGCCATCATCGAATACGGGATTATCCATTGAATATGTTGCCGGCGGAGGTGACTTAGATTTTTTTATATTTGTTAAACGACGCATTAGTGAGACTCCTTTCTCTTTTTTCTCCTTCTGCAATTAATTGGGAAGGTTTCATTAATTTTTAGAGACATTTTTAATTCAATTTTTTGAAATTTGTTTGGACAAATTTAAATTGGATTTTTTTGAAATTTGTAGATAAATATTTAATTGTATTTTATTAACTTTTGGACAAGTTTTTCTTGAATTTTGTTAAAATTTAGTCTAAATTTTAATTGTAATCTTTGGAACAAATAGAATTTCTTTGCAAAAAAGAAAAATAAATATTAATGAATTACCTTTTTGGAAAATTGAACAGATTTTCAGACAACTTTTAATTGAAATTTAAATTGCAATTTATTAATTTCTACGCAAATGTTTATTGAATTTTATTCATTTTGATAAATTTTATATATTTTAATTGAATTTTGTTAAATTTTAGATTATATTTTAATTGAAATCTTTGGATAAAATAAAATTTCTTTTCAAAAAGTAAAATAAATTTTAATTAATTACCTTCTCGGAAGTTTTTACAGGCGTTGCAGTTGCACTTGCAACAGTTGCTGCAGCATGAGCTGTATTATTCGGACTTCGGTTTAAATCATTATTTACTGCAGTATTTGGAAGTGAAGCGGAAGCACCAGCTATTATTGGAGGTGGCAATTTACCCGGTGACGCTGCAGGGTAAAGAAATTCTTTAAATTACTTGGTAAAAATTAAAAAAAAACTGAAATAGAAATTAAATTAGAGATAAAATTACATAAATTAATAAAATTTAAAATTCAATTAAAAACCTAATTTAGTATTTAATTGATGATAAAATTTAAAGTATTCTTACCAACATTAGCAGGCATTACGGCACTGTGACTTCTTCCAATGGGAGTAATCGTTGTTTGCTCACCCTGTCGTGGAGGACTTTGTCCTTGTGTTTGACGCTGTCCATGCCAGGACGACGAGACAGTGGGCATTGGACTCAATGCTCTCGGTGGCAATTCAGGCGGAGGCAGTGATCTTATATTATAAGATGGCTGTGGAGCGGGACTTTTGCTTTTCGTGTAAGTCACAGTTGGTCTCGCTTCGCTGTTCGATTGTGAAGTCATTGTCGTTGAGCTCTGTTGAGGCACTGCGCTCGGCGAACTTCGACAAACAGTTCTCTGACATCTGAATTATAAGAAAATTTGTCATATAAACATTTTCCATCGGAGTTTTACTTTATTTAAATTATAAAATAGAATTTAAACCACTTTCCAGCGGAGTTTTACTTATTTAAATTATAAAATAGAATTTAAACCACTTTCCAGCGGAGTTTTACTTATTTAAATTATAAAATAGAATTTAAACCACTTTCCAGCGGAGTTTTGCTTCTTTAAATTATAAAAATATAATTTTTTAGCGATTTTCTAGCGGAGGTTCGATTTTTGGTGTTTAAATTTTTTCGAGACTCACTTGGCAGGAGCGACGTAATTTCCCGGAAAGACGCCACACTTTTGTGTTCGATTCGATGTGCCCTTGAACCAGCCATCCTGACATCTTTCCGTCACCATGTAAACGGCGCCTTTTCTCAATTCAAGTTCATCGCCTTTTTGCGGTTTATACGGATATAAAGCAATATAAGCGGCTGGAAGATTCGCCGTATTTATTGCGTTCACAGGAAGATTCGATGTTGGCTGCGAGAGAATTAGATCACTACTTCCCCTACGTTTGTGTCTCAGATCTCCGTTTCCTCCAACCTGAAAAGTCATTCAATTTTCAATCATTCAAAATAAAAAGCACAAAATCATATTTTACCGAATTGTCTTTAGGTGAAAGAAGAAAAATTTGTTTTTGGTAAAAGAAAATCTGCTTGAAAATTACTTGAGATGGAGAAAATGTGAGATCGCCAGTTGCGCCATTATTGCTGCCACTAGACGAATCAATTGGTGGACTGAGAATCTCAGCACTGTGTCTATGATGTGGATGAGGATGATGACCTGTATTCATTGCAGTGAAACTGTGCCGTTTAACATTTTGTCTACTGCCAACAGCTGGAGGCGATATCGCGGGACTACTTGGACTACTAGGTGCAGTGCTAGAACTACTCGATGTACTTGAGCTATTTGGAGTATTTGGCGTGGTTGTCGTTGAACTGCCAGATGAGACCGTGGAACTTGAATCAGATACTGGCAGTGCCGCAGTCTGCAAAGCGTCACGTCAGCCAAAATTGCAATAATATTCACAAAATCAAAATAAAAGGAAAGAAATGAAAATTAAATTTTTCTATATATATTACCGGATTAATTTGAGGTCTTGGCTGACTCGTCGTTTGTACATTTCGTGAATGATCGGTGGGAATTAACGGAGTTGTTTCTTCGTTTGTCGGCGTTGGAGGTGCTACTCTCGATGGTCCTGGCTGAACACTGTTTAAAATTAAAGTTTAATAAATAATTTTACGCCAAAAAGGGAAAGTTACTAATAATTCTAATCACAAGTGTTAAATGGAATCATTTTTTTAAATTCATTATTATTTTTAGTGTTTTGAAACTTAGAGTTTCTAGTTTTAGAACTTTTTCAATTAATTTTTTGTCATTTTAATATTGTTATATTTTCATAATAATATCTGGAGAAAACAAATCAATAAAAACTATGCAAATGGGAAACTTTAATTTTCAGTTGCATAACTTACTTTGTGGATAATTTCATTAAAGCCCTAGCAACGCTGTTTAGTTCGACAAAAGCCAATGGAAATATGCCGATACGATCTAAAAGTTTGCCTTCTGCCCAATTTTCATCCACTCTACGAATCACACTTATCACCTCTCCCTGAAATCGAAAAAAAGTTCCAGTAATTAAAAAATTCCGATTTTTTTGCAATTACTAAATTTTTACCTTATTAAATGTTAGACAACCGTCCTCATCGTCATTCGACATTCGAAAATCGTACAATGCCTTACATTGTGGAACATGCGGTGGTAAAGGTGTCATTACCTGGAAATTTTCGAAAATAAACAAAATTTATTAGTTAGAAAACTTTTCCCAAAGTTTCAGTTTATTTAAAGTAATAATTGTCGAGTTTTATAATTAATTTTTTTATGTATTAAATTAAATTATTAATCATTGAATTCTTAATATATTAAAATGTTTTATAATTTATATTTTACATTCTATAATTCTGCAATTTTTGTTTATAAATAGAAAAAAGAAATTGAAATATAAATATTCATTCGTTTTGTATTATACAAACAATAGATGATAAAATCTAAAATGTCATTAATTTAAATTATTATATGAAAAAAGAAAGTACCTGTATGTAAGAAAGCGGAAAAACTCCATGATTAGTTCCACATTCACCGAAATACCAGTTGTTATCGATCTTCTTTCGCAAAACAACAATATCTCCTTTTTTGAAACTCAAGTCGCTATAAATTAAAATAAAACAAACTTGTTAATTTGTTCATGAGTTTAAATATTAATATTTTAATAAATAATACTAATTGTATTTTACTAAAAGCTAATAAATTTATTAAAAATTAATAATTTAAAAGTAGAGTAATAAGTAATGTTTTGCTAAAAATTAATATTTTATTTACACAGTTATTATTTATAATATACAATTAACTGTATTATTAACTCTATCTTTGTTCAAAATCAGCATTACCTTGAAACAAATAATATTACATAAAGAATTATTTGACAAATTTCACTTGTCATTCAAAATTATACGGTAAACTTTTCAAATCGCTTATTATTCGTAAACATCAATTTTAATAACTTGTAATCATTCAGATCTCTGTAATATTGAAAGGGATCATTTTTCACAGTTTGAATTATGTATACTAAATTTGGCGAGTCATTCAATAGTTTTAAAATACCTTTTCAAAAAGTAATAGGTATAGAAAAATTTCCAAGTCAAAGAGAGCGAATTTAATGAAATCAAGAAACTTAGGTTTAGAAAAAATCGTTTGTAGTTTTTTTTTATAACCTCAAAGAGATTTCTTTTTTTATGTATATTAAAATAATTATTCGAAATTAAAATTACGATTTTGCTAAAAATAACACTTGGGGCAATAGAATATTTTACTAAATATTGAAATCTAAGTCTGAAAAGTGTTCGTCGAGGCAAATTGTTTACTTTGAAAAGTTTCTTTGTTAATATTTTTAAGTCCATGAATCAGACTAATAAAAGAAATTGTTAATACAAAGAAAGGAGAAACTAAGTTTAAAAATTGGTGAATTTTTAAACTTATTTTAGGTTGTAATTAAATTTTCGAATTATTTGATAATTAAAAGAATTTCTCGTAATTGGGGATCATTTTTAATGAATAAGAGAACGTACCCTGGGACTTTTGATACATAATCATAAATGGCACGCCCGTAAGGTTGATTATGAAGATGAACTTGCTTTGCAGCAACATTAGTATGTCGAGAAGGATCAACAGCAAGAACAACTGGTTGATTGGTATTAATTGTTAAAGCAGGGGCGACTTGATGACCACCAAATAGGCGTTGGGGCCCATTATTACTTTTTGATGGTGTTTTTATTCCTTTTGGAGTTGCATTACGCATTCCCTCCAAAATTCTCATTAATAAAACATTTGGTGGTAAGTCATCAATTTTAGCATCGACAAGAACACGACATTCTGGACATCGTAATTCACGATGTGTACTGACTATTTCTTCTAAACATTTTTTACAAAATGTATGCTGGCATGGCAACACTTTACTTGATGTATCTAAACGTTCTAAACATACGGAACACTCTAAAAGGTCATTCAGCATACACTCATCCATTGTGCCTTGAATACTCTTTTTTTTTGTTTTTATCGATATTCCCTCGTCAGCTGCAAACTTTTGTCTCACTCCCTCTTACTTTCTGCTTGCAATAGAAGTTTATTTATCTGCTTTTTCCTTTCCTTTTCTCTTGGTTATCTAGGTAGTCACAATCAGCTGTGCTCTTCTTTGAAAATGGATATGATTCCTTGGAGTTTCTGATTAATGTAATTAATTTCACGAGTATTATTTGATGCAATGGGAAAACGCCTTGATTCAACGTGTCGTAGACAACGCGATGATTGTCGTCGATCAGTGCCATTTTCTTAAGCATTTTTTAAAATGTTATTTCCTTCAACTAAACATTTGTAATGGCAGTTTTGAATTATTTTTATTGATAATCTCCCATGAACTGAACACATTATTGCACTTGTAAATTTAGACACATTGAATACAGAAAACACAAAAATTATGGAATCAATCACTCTCCGCCATTTCCGGTTTTTTAAAAGTAGTGTCGTCGTCGGTAAAGCATTGAGCAAGTTAAACATAGATGGGCAATAACATAAATATAATCACTACTAGATTACGTCATATAGAATTTATTACTATTCTATTTTCCCATTCTTTTCATTTATCACAAAAAATATTTAGATTTTAGTCAATGATTTTTAATTCTATAGGAAAAAAAACTTGAGAATTAGATTCAAATCAATTATTTATGTGAATAATTTTTATGGATTTCAAATAGCCCGGTATTTTTTAACCAATCGGCGTTAACTGCATTATTATCGATCATGCGCATTGCGCAATAATATCGGTTCTGGTTTATTTAAATACCCCATAAATATCTATAAGTATAAATAAATCTATGATATTATGATTGTTATTTAATGTGGAAATTGAAAAAATTAATCATTGCAGGAAATACAAACAAAGGCAATAATAAGAAATAATCATATTAAAGAATCTTGAAAGTCAATAATTGATTATTCATAACAATTAAATATGAGTCGAGGATAAGAATCGTTATCTAACCTATAAATGCATTATTGATTGTTTTTTTTTACTCTTACAAGAATTTACGATCGGTAAATCGATCGGTTTAATTTAAATTCAAATTTATTTTCAAAAATTACAGAAAATTGGATTTTTTTTAAAGAAATAAAAATAGTAGTAGGTAGTAGTAGGCAATGGAATTTCCAAAATCCCTAGAGATTTTTAGCTTTTCAGCCTGATGTTCAGCAGGGAGAATGTCATGCGCTAAAAAGAGAGGGGAGATGTACGTTTGAAGGAGCGAAGCAAGCAGCCGTGGCACTACAGTTCGTGTCGACGAGAGTGTGTAGATAGTGAAGTTTTTGCGAGAAAGTGAGGGTGGTCTATCCCTAACGAACTTAAAACACGCCAGTCCATGTGCTCCTCTGATTAAGATGCTCATCAAAGAATTGTAAGTTATTCATTAAGCATAATTATTATTCACCATTCAATTAGTCAATAAACGATAGTTTGTCGAAATTTTAAGGCTAAATCAAAGAAGTATAGTATAACTAATCTTTAACGGTGGGTGGTGTTAGTAGTGAGGGGAGGGGGGTGGCCTCAACCCTCGTCCATCACAAAAAGAGGGGGATTTTCAGCATTAAAAGAAACTCAATTTTCCTTTTCTCCAAAAAAGAAAAGAAAAGATTAAATTTCCTTGTTAGTTTTCCTCCAATCAATGCGTATACGTGTCCCATTCTTTAACAAACTGTCTGAATTTTGTCATAAATTTCCTTTACACTACTCAATTTTTTTGGTGCAATTTACAAAAAAAGGGAATCTGATTCAAGGTCACGCAATTACCCTATTGAAATTATGTTACCTATTGACTATTTGGCACACTTATTTTTTTCTCAATTCTCTGTTTCAGCCGTGTCACCCTGCCCCTTACCGTTGAAGAGGTGAGTTGTCCAAATGGCATTATAATTATTTTTTAATTCCTCATCATTCGAATTGACTTATCATGCAAAAAATATTCCCTGACAATTTATTTGATATCACATATTCTTGGGAGATGCAATTCATCTAAATACTAAGTTAACTCAGTTAAACGCTGGTTTATTAATTGTCACTTTCGTTCTCTTAAATCAACCGCATTTGAAAATAATTCCTTGGACAAAAAAAAGTAATCTATTTTCATTGTATATCTTATCAAGAAAAAATCTTTTCGTCTCTTTTCAAAAATTAGCATAGCCTGCATGAGTCATGTTTGATATCAAATAAGTCAAGGAACACGTGACGCAAATACAAATTATAAAGACAATTTTCAATTGATAATAGTAGAGGTAGCTTTGAATGCAACTCCTTTCAAAATTGTAATTCAATTTTAGAAGTGTTTGGAGATTCTATTTATGGATGTATCAAATAATTGATGTTCCAGGATGAAAGGACTTGCATTTCGATGCCAATTAAAATCAATAGGTTCAATGTGAAATTTAAATTTTGCTCAAAAAAAAGTGGTAAAATTTTGTTGCAGGAATTGATAAAAAAAAGAAAGATTCTTCATATTTTTCTGAAAATATGTCTTTGAAATAATTTGTAAAAATTTAATTCTGTTCAATGATTCGATTATAATTAGATTTGAAATTTGTAATTATATAAAAATCAATAGTGCTAATATTTTTATCCTTATGTTGCAGTATCAAGTTGCTCAGTTATATTCTGTAGCGGAAGCTAGTAAAAATAATACAGGCGGTGGAGAAGGAATTGAAGTCCTTAAAAATGAACCATTTACGGATTATCCTTTATTAGGGGGGAAATATTCATCAGGTCAATATACTTACAAGATTTATCATTTAGCGAGCAAAGTGCCTGCCTTTATTCGACTCCTACTTCCGAAAAATTCTTTCGAAATACACGAGGAAGCATGGAATGCCTATCCATATTGTAAAACTGTTATTACAGTAAGTCATTTATTTTTAGAATACGAACAAACTTATTTCTTAATTTTCCACTAAATACAAAAATACATTTATAATTTAATTTTTAATGAAACACATTTTAATGTTTACTTAATTTAATTTTCATTAAAACACATTTTAATTTTCATTTAACTTGATTTTAGTTAAAATACATTTTAATTTAATTATCATTATTTAATCAACGTTGAATTCTAATTTAATCATAGTTTAATTCTATTGAAATTTTAATTCAATTCTAATTTTTTAAAATTTAAGTATTAACTTTTTTATTTTAATTCATTAATTATTAGTCAAGTTTTTATTTAATTCTGATTCAATTATACTTTACTGTATTTTTTAAATTAGTACTAAATTTTCTCCCATGTATTAAATTTAAACTGAAGGAAAATGTCTCTCTTTTCAGAATCCAGGTTATATGAAAGATAATTTTGTCATTATGATTGAATCATTCCACATTGCTGACACTGGAAACCAACAAAATGTAAGTTACAAATATAAAGAATATTAATTAGGAGCAATTGAGAAAATTATGTTTAATTTCGTTTGCTCTCGTAAATGTTTCATTTTACACTTCTCGCTTAAATCAAAATTTATTATTCGCTTTCAAATATTTAAACTATTTCGTCTGACTTTTATTTAATTAAGATAGTAAAATAAAGTCTAGTTTTGAATGCGAATTGAATCATTTTAATTTTATTGAATGTTTAGATTTATTTAGAAAAAAAAGTTAAAGGCATTGAAGTTAGTCAACCTTGAAAGATTTGCATCTGAATACAAAAGCTACAATACCTCCTGTATTCTATACATGCTTTCCAATAAATTTCCCATTTTCCCAAAGAAAAAGTTTTTGATAATATAAATTCATATTTACTCCAATTTTATAAATTTTATAAATGAATAAATTGAGAATAAATTTTCCCCCTTTTTTTAATATCATTATTTTGTATTAATTCTTTTTTCTTGTAATTATTATTTTTAAAATGAATGAATTTAATCGATAATAAAGATTTGATAGTGTAATATTTTTTCTAATTGTAAAATATTCTTTTCTTTTGTTGTAAAAAAAACAGGTACACGAACTACCTCCCGATAAACTCAAGGTTAGAGAAATAGTGCATATAGATATAGCGCACGACACAGTTGCCAGTGCAGATTATAAGGAGGATGAGGATCCAACGAAATTCAAATCACAAAAAACGGGACGAGGGCCTCTTAATACTAAGGATTGGAAAAATAATGTAACGCCAGTGATGACGTGTTACAAACTCGTCTCGTGTGAATTTAAATGGTTCGGCTTACAGACAAGAGTTGAAAATTTCATTCAAAAATCGGAAAGGCGCTTATTTACCAATTTCCATAGGCAGGTATTTTGTTGGATAGATCGCTGGCACGGTCTCACCATGGAGGATATTAGATCAATTGAAGATAAAACTAAAGAGGAATTAGACAGGGTAAACACTTGTTTTTAATTATGATAATTTTTTTCGTTATTTTATATTTTTTAAAAAGTATTTAAAATAATTTAAAACAAATATTTAAGAGAATTTTAAACAAAAATTTAAAAAGAGTTTAAAAAAATTATTACTATTAAAAGCTATGAAAAAAAATGTAATTAAGTGACAGTCTCTGAATTTAATTATTTAAAATAATTTTAATATCATTCTTCTCAAAAATTTTATTATTTCAAAAAAATTTCAGTAGAAATTCTTTATAAGAAAACAATATAATTAAATACTTTGAAGAAACTTATTTGTTGAAGAATAATTGTTTTGAAACTTTTTCGTAAATTTCTCCATAAGAACTAAAGTTATTTTTAATATTATTTAAAATTTTTCTAAAGAATTAACATATTTTTAAAGACAAAAATTAAATTTTTCGAATTCAATTTTTGAATTTAGTTTTCAATTTTTTTAAAATTTATGTCCGCAATAAAATTTGTTATTCGTGAAAAAAATCATTCAATTTTAAAGCGCGCGTAGAAGCCGATCCCTAGAAATTTTCTTCAACAATAAAAAATAATCTTAAATGGTTTTTCTTTAGAAAAAGTATCGTCTATCACTCATGTCCATCGGCAATAAAATACAACACTTTCTTTACGAGAAAAGGAACAATATATTCGTCTTCTTTTTTTTTATCATTTTTTTTTATTTTTAAATTGAAAGCATTAAATTGAAAACAGAGACTGTCGTCTGAAGTCGTAAAAATAAAATAAAAAAAATATACATATCTAATTATTCGAAATTTATTTACAGCAACGACATCAAGGGGAAGTTCGAGGTATGCGCGCCGACGATTGAGCCTTTGATAGGTCTTGCTTAATAAGGTTAAACCAATTTCGTTCTAAAAAAAGAAAAACACAAATAATAAAAACAGAAAATAATAATAATACACACGTACATAAATTCAATGCTATTTCTAATCCACTTCGATTGGAAACAAATTTTTTCAGACTATATCTGTCTAGATTCAGTATCTGCTGTATTACTTACAATTTTAATTTATTTACCTTGTCAAACGTTTTTTAGATAAATGTACGTAAAAGTCAAATAGTAACGTTAACAAAACATTAACACACGAAAAGAAAAAAAAATAATGAGGCGCCGAATGGCTTTAGCTCTTAAACGATAAAGCAAAGTCTCTTCGACATTAAAAAAAAAGAATTCAGTATAGATATTTGATTATTAATAATTTATTGATAGTCTAGTAGTTGAATGATAATAATATATCTATTAACGTTTGTTAAAACAAGCAGATGAAACATGCTCGCGCTGCAAGACGCATAAGTGATTTAAACGAATGAATGTTTTCAAATGGCAAATTCAGAAAGAAGTTTTATGAAATAGTTGTGATTTTAAATTTAATGGAAAAAAACAAGCTACTGTTTCAATTCTGGAAGTGTTTAAGGTATAATAATTAGAAATAATATTAATAATTAATAATAAATGTAGGTTATAAAATTAATGAAAACCAAGCAGTCAATGATGCACTTATTTTTATCTCATAGGAGAAAATGAAAGAAAAAATTATTTATCTGCTTGAAATATAAAAAAAAACACCGTTTGTGCAATTGTGTTTACAGACGTTTAGAGGGTTTAATATTTAATTAATATCAATTTTAAGAGAAATACAGTGCCCTTGTGATTCTTGTGATCCTTGTGATTATATGTTTACTAGGAAAAACTTATAACAGTTTTTTTTTAAACGCAGCCTTATTTTTACATTTTAATTTATTTCGCCCAAAAACAATTTCTTTTTGCATTTGAAACTTGTCAAATAAAGATAGAAGTTGAAGTTACCTTTAAATAGTGTGTTTTCAATAACAAAAGAATCTTGTCATTTTTAATCTACTTCTATAATAAATAAATAAATAAATAAATAAAAGTTGAAACAAAGAATCTTAAAATTCTGATTTTTGATTACTCGATGTAAAGGAATGCGATTTCAATTTATTTCGTTTAAACGAGTGAATGACTTAAAAAATGCACTACTCTGTATATAATTGAGTCATACAATGAAATCCAATTTTTTCAAATTCTTTTCAGTCCTAATTGTTACTTCTTCAATTGCACAAAGTGAAGACGTGCGCGTTCTTTACGGAAAATTCAACAATAAATCTGCTTTATAGTTCGAAATTCTCTAAACTACAATTTTAGATTTAAAAAAAAGCATTACTAGCCAAATGAATTTCATTGTATAACAAAACTATGAAACTATGTTTTAAAAATTATGGAAAAAGAATAGAAATTACGATTAGTTGTTCCTCATATTGAACAGGATGGCTAAAAAAAAATTGTGTCGCTATCCTGTAGCGCTGCCAAAGGGCTGAATAGTGAATTTCTCACAATATTCACGTATATATATATATGTAAATATATATATGTGTAAAAAAAATTGTATATGTATATATATATGATAATAGATATACATATATTAAGATTCTCGAGGTGATGAAGCTAATAAAACTCTAAGATAATAACATATAAAATTTATTTCTTTGTCTCTTTTTATAAAAAATAGTCCGATTTATGCAATAGGAAAATATTTTTCTTTAGTCAAAAATATTACGATCTTAAATTATCTTTATCATTAATTTCTATTAATTAACTTAAATTGTATTCTTTCATTAAATTTCCAGCGATTACAAGTCTCTGTATTTCAGAAGTTCCTTCGTAGATTTCTGTTATTCTCGCATCTCGATAGTAACGTTCAGCGGGCATATCACTCACGTAGCCCATTCCTCCAAGAACTTGAATGCATTGATGTGAGCAGAATGTCGCTGCCTCGGAGGCTGCGAGTTTGGCCATTGCCGCTTCCTGTTGAATGAAGAAAAAGAAGCGTTTCCAATTTTAGAAGAACTTGGAGGAATTTTTTTCAAGTATTAGAAGTAGAAAAAAATGGAAAAATTGCCACGAGATTCGAATTGGAAGAATTGTAAAAATTGAAAAAAAAATTGCAAGAAGATTAGAATTGGAAGAATTAGAAGAAGATAGAAATTAAGAAAGAAAAAATTGGAAAAATGTAAGGTAATTATAAATGTAAATCTGGAAGTAACCTTCGTGAATGATTGATTATTGTCTTTCAGATAGGCCGCTCTCCATGTAAGAAGTCTCGCGCTCTCAAGTTTCAAAGCCATGTCCGCCAATTTCTGTTGAATCGCTTGAAGTTTCATAATTGGTTTTCCAAAGGCTATTCGCTTCGATGCATATTCCATTGCGCAGTCCAAAGAAGCTTGAGCTACTCCCAATGCTTGGCCGGCAATTCCAATTCTTCCCGCGTCTGAGAGAGAAAAAAATTTTGAACTTCGGTAATGTTTTCTACTTTATTTTTACTTGAAAAGAAAATCTATTATCTCTCCAAAATTATTTGCAAATATATTTAAAAAGTTAATTTTAATTTCTTTCTTGTAGTTTTTTCAATATTTTTCCTAATATTTTAACAATTCACCTTCATAGCTTTTTATTTGGAAAAAAAGTTGAAGAATAACTCCTCAGTTACAATTATTGTAAAAAATGAAATTTCTTGTAATTGAAATACTGGAATTCTTGAAGAAATTTCAGAAAGTTATTGAAAATAATAGTTGCTTCAGAAAAAATGTTTTTTGGTAAAAAAAAATGCAGAAAATAATAATTGAAGTTGGTATTTGAGAAAATTATCCAAGTTTCAAATAATTGCATTCAATTTTCGTGTCAAAATCGAACGTAGTAATTTACTTTTTTTTCGTTTTGTTAAAAATTGAATTTATTTTTGTCCTGCTTCTCTTACCTAAAGTCATCATCGCAATTTTGAATCCCATACCAGGTTCACCGAGCATATTCTCAGTCGGAACGGGACAATCTTCAAAAATCAAGGAACACGTGCTACTTCCACGAATTCCCAGTTTATCCTCTTTTTTACCTAGAGACAAACCCTTCGTCGGCTTGTCGACAATAAATGCACTGATACCCTTATGTTTCATTGCTTTATCTGTCGTTGCAATGAGAACAACACCATTCGCCTCATAGCCATTCGTAATCCATGCCTTTGTTCCATTAACAATATAATTTTTGCCCTCCAATTTCGCCACAGTTGACGCTGCACCAGCATCCGAACCATTGCCCGGTTCACTCAATGCAAAGCAACCGAGTTTTTTCTCCTTCAAAAAACCGGCAATATACTTTTCCTTTTGCTCTTTGGTGCCGAATTTTTCAATTGGTCCCATAAACAGTGTATTCATTACACTCATTATCACTGCTGTACTCGCACAGCCTCTCGCTATTTCCTCCATAACAATTGCATAAGCCAAATAATCCAATCCACTTCCACCCAGTGATTCAGGTTGACTCACTCCTATAAAGCCGAGATCTATCATTTGATTGATTTGCTCCGCTGGGAATTTGTGCTCTTTGTCGATTTTCGCCGCGATTGGCTTCAATTCTTCCTCCGCGAAACTCCTAAAAAAAATTGGAGAGAATGAGAAAAATAAACACGAAGAAAAAAAAGTACGAGAAAAATAAATATTTAGGAAAAAAATAAAAACTGAGGGAAAAAATTAAAAATGAAAAGTAAGGAGAAAAATAAAAACTGAGGAAAAAAATGAAAATTAAAACGAAAAATAAAAAATAAGGAGAAAAATAAATAAAAAAGTATTAAAAAACTAGACGAGAAAAATAAACTAATCGTAATAAGTAAATTTTTCTATGAGGAATATTTTCCACTCTATAATGAGTAGAGAAAAGTAATAATTAGGTAATTAAATAAATGTAATGACTTTTTTCAGGTTGCTGGCGTAAATATAGTCTCTTCTGCTAATAAATTATTAAATATTTATTAAAGTTGGAAAAACAATTTTTTTTCCTTCGCAGAGAAAAGTTCTTTTGGACACAGGGTCATCGTCGTCGCCGTCGTCGTCGCTAGGTGTTTAATTTAAACTTTTATTAAAATTATCAATGACGAGTATGTAAATATTCAACCTTTGAATCTACCACAGTCTGCTAATTTAAAATTCTTCAAAAGAAATAAAGGTACTTTTTGAAGAACAAGAAAAGTGATATTCACGAAAGTTTTCAGCTAAATAGTTATTTCAATTTTTCCAATTCTCTCAATTTTCAAGCCTGTGAATTTATAAATAAATAAATAAATTTCTATTTATTAATTTTGCTTTCTTTAGCTTTGCATTCGTAACGATTTTCAATTTTTATAATTTTATAATTTTACTTATTTCTTATTCCGTTATTTCACTATTTTATTATTTTCAATTTTCCACAAAAAAGACAAAAGAAGAAGTAGTAGTAGTAAAATAAAATTGGTAAAGTAGAATAAATATAAAGTTAAAAATAAAAATTGTAAAAAAGGAAAAATAAAAACTACGAAAAAAAGTTATATATAAAAATTCACAGCAATATTAATTACATAATATATTTAAGTACCTAGTGAATTTTCTCCGAAAGAAGAAATGAAAATAAAAAATGTCTTTCAAAAATAAATCAAAATACCTGCATGTTTTTTGAAGAATTTGATGTGTTTCTGGTAGAGAAGTAATAGAAGCAATTCCACGTTGATATTTAAGGGCCGCCCTACAGACTCCTAAAAATTATTTTTGAAATTTTTTTTTAATAATATTTTTTATTATTAGAACAATTTTATTTATTATTAATTGATAAAAAAACAAAAATATGTTTACCCAGAACTTTTAAACTCTGCATAATGATTTTTTATTTAACTATTATTGTTTAATAGAAATTTACGTAAAAGTAAAATATGTGAAAGATAAGACCTAATTGACTTTGACCGATTTAATAATAAATAAGGAGAATAATCTATTTTTTACAACACTACTACCATTCACACACAACAACACTTGCACACAAACTGTTATATAGTTTCTCTTTCATTCAAGTACAGTAGAAGGAATTAAATCCTAAAAACATTTTTTTTTATTTCCCCCCTTATAAAAAGTTGTAAAGAGAAAAATAAGTTTCGTCATTTTCTGTTTCTTTCGAGAATTTTAATCAAATTTTCCCCAATAATGATTTTTTTCCCATAAGGAATACTTTGACAGTAGAAAATTTTCTTGAAGTATATTTTTTATTTAACTATAGTGTACGTGGGATATAATTATAATAATAATAATAATAATAATAATAATGAACCAATTGTACACTGTATTACTAACAATGTTTCGAGAATTTACAATTGGTTGATAATAATTCTCGAAAGTAAAATGGATTGGAATTTAATTTGATGACTAAAATCGAAAGACCAATCGCTTTTTGTAAAATTGTCTTCGACTAGGGAACTTACTTTCAACCGGTTTGTATCACTTTCGAGAAGCGGGAGCGTAAATTCTGTTTAAAACCTTAAATCCCATCTATTACAAAATTTTCGAATATATTTTTTTCTAGTAAACATTTTAATTTTTATTCCACTTAAATATTTACATGAATTATTTTGCAGATAAAAAAATTTGGTTCAAAAATATATTTTCGCATTTTTTGTTGTTGTGAATTTTAAGTTTAGAATTTAATTTATTCTTTTGTTTTCAGGTTTTCTTGTTTGGAATTTTGATGAAAAAATATTAAATGGACCTCTTCATCTTAAATGATATTTATAAGTATGAATTAATTACTGCAAGTGTTTATAATGAAATTGGGTCAAATATGACGAAAACGTATTTAAAGATATTAATTTACATACACGTGAGTAAAAAATAAAATCCAGTTTGTTACGTCATCAAATAATATCCGTGTTTAATATTATTTATTTCGTGGAAAAAAATTATTCATCAAGACATTTTTTTATTTCTTTTATTTGTTTTTTTGTTTCCTTTTCTTTCATTTATTATCTTTATTTTCTCGTTTGAGTAAAAATTAAAAATTGTTCGTATTTAAACAAAAAAAATAATAATTACTTGTAAATACTATTATTTTTAATTATTATAAAAAATTCCGTAAGTTAGAAAAGGAATTAATATTCCCTACAATTGTTTTATTATCAATTAAGTATTGAAATCAATTTTTTACAAATTAATACCCCATGAGTAATTTTTTTCTTTCTATTAATAACTTTTACTATTTTATTATTTATTATTTTCAATATTACTATTGTTATTACTTTAACCTTTTTTTTGATTGTTGGAAACGATTTTTGTTGAAACGATTATTGTTACTACTATTATTCTTTTTATTATTGTTCTTATATCATTATTCATTTTCTTGTTTTTTAATTGAATATTAACTAAATTTTTCTTTTTACTATTATTCATTTATATTATTACTATTGTTATTGATTTTTCAGTTTGATAATTAAATGGAATTTATTTTTTAAAGGTCCCGCGGATGGGGATGATGAAGATGAATCAATATCGGAGGAGAAAACCACCCCCATTTATACGCATGTACAAAAGATAAACGAGGCAGCTGTTGCAGTTTAGGAGCGATTGATAAAAAAAATCTGACTGGAATTCAACAATATTTACAAAAAAGGGAACGAAAGCCCCTTCAGAATGTCTGGAAATAAGTGTGTCAAGCCCCCCCGGAAAGCCTATGTGAAAGAACCGCACGAAATGACTCACTCGGAGAAGTTGAAACTTATTGATGATGAGCTTAATTCTTTTTATAGGTATATCTATTTTCTACCAGCTTTTAAAATTTACCAAAACAAATGAAATTTTTAATTTAATTAACTCTTCAATTTCTTTCACCCAATTCATTTAATTGCAAATAAATTTAATAATTTTGTATTTGTTTTTTTTTTACTTATTTATGTAATATTTATTTTATTTTGCATCTATTTTTTTCATTTCTTTTTAATTTAATTTTTCATTCTATTTTGTTTAATAATTCTTTGTTTATAACTATTTAAACAATTTTTAATTTTAATTGTTTTCGATTTTAAAATTAATGTACTGAAAATAATTTAATTCTTTTTAAAAAATGCCATTAAAATTGTATTGACGATAATTAAATCTTTTCGAGAAACTTTATTAAAATTGTGTTAAAAATAATTTAATTCTTCCGAAGAATTTTTCTCAAAAATATTAATTTTTAAAAAAGATTTAATTTTTTTGAAGAATTTCTATGCATTTTTTTTAAATAATTGAGTTTTTTTTTAGTAATTTCGATTGAAAATTTTGAAAATTATTGAATTTTATTAAAATTTTCTTTCAAACTTTTAAAATAATGGGGCCTCTAAAATATTTTATTAAAAATATTGATAGGAAATTAAATTCTTTTGAATATAAATATGAAATGAATATTAAAATAGAAATTAAATTCTTTGGAGCAATTTTATGAAAATTCTATTAAAAATAATTGAATTCATACGAAGAAATGTTTTATTTATAAAAATAATTGAATCCTTTCGGGAAATTTGATTAAAATTGTTTTTTTTTATTCGAATTTGCAGATATTGTCAACAGGCCGGTTTCACTGAAGATGAAATGGATATTATTTGTCAACCATTGGTAGCGGCAATGAGAAAATCTTGGTTGCAATTATTTTTCCGGGCAACTGTGCTTTTGGTTATTATCGGTACACTGGCTTGTCTAATTGCGCAAATGGATTTCCTTGGAACGCATTTTACCGCCGTCAGCAGACTCCTTCTAATCAAAGTTTTACCAATTTGGAATTGGCAACCGCTTTATTATGAAAATTGCATGATCAATAATCCATTTTACAACGATTATACAGTAACTGAAGAAGATTGTGTGGTAAATATTGTTTTTTTTCTGTTTTCAAATTGAGACGAGTTAAAAATTTAATAGATAATTTTAATAAACAATTTAATTAATTACAATTAATAGATAATTTTTCTATTTTCAGACATGCGAAGCGCTGGAGAACATTGATCGTTTATCAGACGTGAGATATCGTAATTTAGTTGACAATTATTTAAATCGCGATGCACCGGCAATCATAACAGATGCCATGAGTTCCTGGCACGTGATGAATACGGATTATTTCTGGTTCGACAATATAACAAATGTAATTATAATTTTTCATTCAAACAATAGTCGAATCCGTAAAATATTTTTCCATCTCACAAGAATTTTAATTATCATTATTTATAGTTATTTAAATTTATTCAAAACACTCGACGAAAAAAGAATTCATAAATAAATAAATTGAAATTTATAAAAACGAAGTATGAAAAAAGGGAAAAATTAAATTCCTAAAGAAAGGAAAAGAATTTAAATTCTAAACAAAAATAAAATTGTAAATCTAAAAAAGAATAGAATTAAAATTCAAAATTTTTTTGTAGCTATACCTGGAAAATGAACGTTTGATGGAGACAGTGCCATGTTCATTGACATCGAATCTAAGAACAGGATCATCAGATTTGGCAGCATTTCTACGAAGAGTTCATTCACCGGGCGTTGCAAAATGGTTCGTTCATTGGCAAAATTGTGACATAAATGCAGTTAAAGTTCTCCGGAAATATTATCAACGACCGTACTTTTTATCGAGTACTGTATCTCCAGCGCACTTTAATTGGGTCCTCATGTCATCAGATTACAATAGTCCCAATTACAAAAAAGTTGAACTCGACTCGGGATTAATTGCCCTCGCTCAATTAAGAGGAGCAACACAACTTAGGCTTACGCCAATTAATCCCTGCAATAGTTCATGTCCCGAACTCATTGCCGATTTGCATCAAGGTGAAATGTGTAAGTTTTACCTTAATTAAAAGAATTCAAAAATAATCAATAATTTTTTAAAATTAATTCTTTTATTGTTTTGTTTTAGTAATTTTCACAAATTTAATGTGGAATCTGGAATACGCACCAATGAGAGGTTTGGACAATATAGCCATTCTCACAGAAACAGTTTGGGAAGAAGACTCATGAAATCTATAAGAAAAATATTTATTAATCATTTTTAACTTCTTGATGTAGCCCGTGAAACTTCCATATATATATGTTACAAATTAAAAATCTTTGCTCACGGTAAAAAGGTAACAGAAAAATTATATATATACACATTTTATCAACTATAATAATTCATTAATAAAATGATTTTTTTAAATGAATTAATGACAGTCTTTTACCATTATAAAAAATATAATTTTCATTTTTTTATTATTTGAGAGTTGAATAATTTTCAAAATTTACAATTATAATTCTTAAAAGTTTGATTCTGAAAATTTTTAATGAAACATTTGTAAAAAATTAATATTTTGAGTAAAACTTTTATTGTAATGAAAAGTTGAAAGTCCTATTTTTAGAAAATAAGTCGCTTTCTCTGAAAATAATTCTAAAACGTCTGCTAGAATTGAAAATGCCAAAAAAATGCTCTAATCCTGAAAAAAGCAGGTGAACGAATAACTAGAAAATAAGAGTTTTGAAGAGTGTACGTATATTTATTTGGCGCATTACAATTCTCTAGAAAACCGTCGAACATTGGATCGGAGGTAAAACTAAAAGACAAACTGAACTTTGTACATCGGTCAGGTAAATATCGAAATAAAAATTCCTCGCAGTTCCTCGATTATCATACGGCAGTCTTTGCACTTATCCTAAGAGTTTTCGAATCACACTGATTATTTAAAGCCGAATTTTTTATTTTATTTTTATTTTTTTTTTAAGAAAAGCAAAGATCGAACACGTCTTTATTGAAACTGACGAGGCGCCGACCACCCTCATTTTTTCTTCCCCTTTAATTTATTTATTTTAATTTTTTTCACAAGTTCATTCGACGTTTTTCGCCTTTCGAATATCGAGGACCTATTTATTTTATTATCTTCTAAAAATCGATATACAATGTTCCATAATTCTGCAATATCGTATCGATTAATGTTTTTTTTTCTTGCGCAACGGCGCATCAGCTTTTTTTATAATCCGCATCTTCATTATAAATAATTCTTTAAGAATTTTTCCTCAACAATTTTTTTTTCTTACACTCTTCTTGTCTTTATCTCAATTCAATATTCTCTTAAAATCTCTCCCCATAACTTGATTAAACGCCATAGATATAATTTCATTCCAGCATTAATGTACCAACTTTATTATTTTTTTTTTTGTTTTCTTATCTCCTATTATTCTCGTAAATCTCTGGCGAAATAAAACTAAAGGTATATAGATTACTTTGTACAAAATACGATATAAGTAGCGATGTAACAACGATTTGCAATAATTAAATATATGTATACGTATGTATATGTTTATATTCGTATATATAATATTTATACAATACATTTAACTATTTTTAAACAATATATTTAAATATTTTGTATATTCTATTATTTATACGTATATTTATATATGTATATTATTTATAAATCATTATTATGCTATTATGCGTACACACGTGTGCAAATATTGCACCAACTGTCTGATTTTTTTCTTTTTTTCTTTCTTTCTTTCTTTCTTTATTTATTTATTTATTTATCTACACATATAAATTGTAAAATATTCTTCACAAATTATATGTATAAATTTGTATCGGTGATTGACGATCGACTTTACATATTTCCTATTTTATATTTATTTATATATTCATTACCAAAAAAAATTATAGGATAACGACTTTTTACAAGATCTTTCTCACAATAATGAAAAATTCTTAGATTATTTATATTTATTTTATATATATAATATTTAAAAAATATACAAACTAATAACGGAAATGTTAACGCTTTTTTTTAAAATTAAATTCACTTTTAGCTAATTACAAGTACGAGTTAAAAAATGTAATAAATTCTATTAGATTTTTTTAAACTATTATAAATTTATACTCTTAACACTTTACAATTTTTCTTTTCATTGTAAATGAATTTTAAAAACTAATTTAATTCGTCATTAATAATTATAAAGATTTATGGTTAATAATTACAATTATGATTAGAATTTTTATTCTTTTGTAAATTTTATTAATTCCATGAATTTTATTAATTTCATTAATTTTATTAATTTCATAAATTTCATTAATTTTTATCAATTTTATTAATTTCGAATTATTTAGAATAATTATAACTATTTAGAATTTGAAACAAAAAAATATTCTTTTTCTTTTAAAGAAAATATTTTCAAAAGTTGAAAGTTATTTCTCAAATAATTTCTAAGGGTAATGCATATATTTTTCATAATCAAATATTAATTTTTTTTTGTTTTACTATTAATAATAGTGTTAAACAATATTATTAATAATAAATTTTTTTTCTTCTAAATTTTACACGATTAATTGGTAAACAGCTGCGACAGATTTTGGCGGGTGTATTTCGGCGCATCGTCATATACGTATATGCGATAGCAAGCTAAAGACTTTTTTTTTGTTTACTTATTTTATTTAGTTTTGTTTGAAATGCGACAGAATAATTTGCAACTTACAATTTTCAAAAATCTGAAAAGTGATAGTCGAGTGGATTTTCTTAACATTTTTTCTTCCTTATTTTTATTTAGATTTTTTTTAGCGAATAATATTTCAATATGTACACCACCACGAAATAATCAAAAAAGAAACATTATTTTTTCTCTTCTGTTTTCAATATATATTTTGAAAACATTCAATTGTTCACTAATAAAATTTGAATTTCTGTAAATTGAAACGTATTTAACAGTTTTTCTTTTAATTACATTATATTCTTTGTCTTTTTTTTAAACTATTTAAATTAAAAACTGTTTTCAACAATATTCGTTTTTTTGATGACAATTTCATTCATCATTTCGTTTTTTTTCAAAGCTATTATATTGGTTATAATTTAAGAAGATTTTCTATCAAATTGCTAATATTATTAATGATAACAGGTATATAATAAATTCGTATTTATCAATATTTTTTTCTTTCAAATATTGATAATAACAGCTGTAATACTTAAAAATTAAATATTTATTTACACTCGTATTGAACTTAGAAAAGGTATTTTTTTTTAAGAAGACAATATTTTATTTATTTATCAATCTTTCATCTCGTGCATAAAATATTTTCTTCTTTAACAATATTGCTAGGGAAAATGAAAGTTCATAAATTCTTAAAGAATTGTGAATAAAAAGTAGATTGAAATTTTTCTAATAAATTTTTAAAAATCTTATTTTCTTATATAAATGTTTTTCTGTACAAATAATTAAAGAAATTTGAATTTCGTGGTGGTTGACAGTTGCCTTTGGACATGAACAATCTGTCTTAACTTTCAGAGCTTTGCGTAAATACGACTCATAGTTTTTTTTTGTCTTTAAAGAGAGAAAGATTACCGACAAATTGATTAGGATTCAAGGTCCTTAGACTTGCTGGTAAAATTCAACAAAAAGCTTTTGAAGGGAGAAAAAAAGAAAACGCCGTATTCAATAAAATTTTTTTCCCTCGAAGAACGACAAATTTTTTGATAATCGTTTCAATTGTCGAACTAGGAGAACTAGGCAATCATTCTTCATTCAGAAACATACTCGACAAATTAACAATTAGCTTCATTAAATTTTAATAGATATGATTATTGTTTGTGTCAGGGTGAGGCATCTCAAGGCACGCCCGCTTCCTGTTCATCATCATCATCATCATCTTCTTTTTCTTCATTTTTTTAATCATTTTAATACTATCGTACTATTCGATAACTACATTTTGATGGTATTTTTCATCCTATCACGTCCGCAGTTTCAATTTTCCAAAGTGAAAACAAAGTTTTTTTCTCAAAAGAATTTACAATAAGAAATTTTTTTTCGTAGGAATTAATAATCTCAACATTAAGCCTATTTTGCAGGAAAGAGAGTTTAAACTGTGTCTAGATTTATATATATTTTTTTTTATAGAAGTCTTGTTTAATTGAAAGTCTTATTTTTTGGTAAATTTTTTTTTCGAGAGAGAAGGGAGGGTTTTTTTTTCTCTTGACATCGAGTACGAAATTTGTTTTTCTCTAACAAGTTCCTTCAAAACGTGTTTCCCATTCATGCGAGGAATCGATTGGAAGAAAAAAAACGAGGTTGTATACTTATTGTTCATTTTGGACTAATTTATGTATAGTTATATTAATTATATTAGGTGTAGACCTAATATATTTATTTTTGTTTAAAAAAAAGCCTTTCATTTTCACTCTTCATTTTCTTAAACCTCTGCGGACTAATGGGCATCATCAACAGACTCGGACGACGTCAGTCATTTAGGACGACAATTGTTTCGTATTTCGTTCGTTCGTGAAGATGATCATTTTTATCAGAATGAACATCGTGCCGAATGGATAATATGTATATATTTTTATAATTCAGGGTTGCCACAAAATTTTTTATTTCATTTTTTCCTGATTTCCAAGACGAAATTTTCACTTTTTCTCTGATTATTAATGAATATTCTGATTTACTGTAAAAATTATTAGATACTAGCAAAAAAAAAGTGTTCTATTACTTTTACTTCAGAATTTCGTTAAATGGAAAATTATTCCAAACTGTGAAAAAATGTTCCTTTAAATAAATATTTAATCATTATTTTTCTACAGGAATTAAGATCTTTCAAAGAATTTTCTTGCGAAGAATTTCATTATTTTTGAAAATAATTGAATTTCCACCCAGAATTTTATTACTCATGAAAATAATTGAATTTTTCTAAAGAATTTTATTGAAATTGTTGTAAATTAAATTCTTTCCAGGAATTTAATAAAAAATAATTTAATTCCTGTGAAATTTTGAATATTCATGAACAAAAATTAACTGTTTTCGTTAATTAAATTATGTGAATTGTTTATTAAAAAATTTGTTTAATCTAATTTAATTTATACGAAGAATTTAATTGCTTTTAAAAATAATAGGATTTCTGCAATTATTCTGTAATATCTCAAAAATTCTATTTTTGCAGTGTTTTTAACGAATTCTCCTTTTTTTTAATTCTCTAACTTGTGGCAACTCTGTATGTACATTATTATCAAAACAGCAGCGTCGGCGGCAGTAGCAGCAGCAGCAACAACATTGTGGCGGAAAAAAATTCATCATTGTGAATAATTTTCTTTTTTTTTATAATATATATTTATATATGTATAATAATTTTATTTTTTATAGTCTATACAGTCTCCTTTCTTCGTCTATACATTGTCCAGGAACGAGATATGTGAATTTCGTTTTTCGGTCACATACCGATGGACCTTCGAAAACGATTTTTTTGGTAATAATTTTTGTTTTCTCTTACTCCAAAAACTCAAGAAAAAGAGAGACAACACATTTTTTTTTGGAAATAAAATCCAGACAAAGACTCACTTGCCTAAACCGAATTTCATAAAGATGAGTTCTTTTCCTTTCGAGAGAATATCACCGCCAGCGCTTGCTCCGGCCATTTCGGTGAATTTCTGCATGAGATTCGGTCCGGCTGCTTGCTGTTGCTGTTGTTGTTGCGATTGTTGTTGTTGCTGTGGCATTTGTTGCGTCGATTGCGCAGTTGGTATAACAGCGGGAATTCCACGAATTGGTTTATTTTGACCCTGAGGACCCTGTAACGATGGGCCTTGATTTTGTTGGTATTGTTGCTGTTGTTGTTGCTGCTGCTGTTGCTGTTGTTGAAATTGTGGATTCTGTTGACCAAAGCCTTGCTGCTGGTAGCCTTGCGGTTGCTGTTGCTGATAGCCCTGATTCTGTTGATTCTGTTGCATTTGCTGTTGATAGGGTTGATTTCCCGGCTGACCCTGTTGCTGGAGATGCGGCGAACCCTGAAGACCACCCGGCATGTTACTACCAACGACCCGATTGCCCACGCCTCTCCCCCTCCCCTGAAAAATATCAACTTCTCTTAGTTTCTTTTTTAATTAAAAAAAAAACACTTTTTATTCTTTCGTCATAGGTTCGATAGTTAGTATTTATTTGCTTTTGTATTTCCCGATGAATCAAATTTTATTCCGAATTAAATTAATTCGACTGTTTTTTATCATCCCTTTTTGCTTTATTTGTTGTAAAAAATTTTTTTTAAATGTTGAAATTAATATTTTTTCGAAATTTGTATTCTTAAGATTATTTCAACTTTTTCATTTAATAAAAATCTAAAAAGACAGTTTTACAAAAAAAAATTACTTCTTCAAGAGAAAGTAACTTTTTTCTCAAAAATAAAATATTTCTTCAGTTGTTATTCAAAAATTCGTTTTCGTAAACTTTTTTTGAAAATGCAGACTCAACATGCAGAGAAAAAACGAATAATCAAAAAATATAGCGTTTATCGTCTAAATATTTCAAATTAATTTGTCTATTATTACGTGTCTATGCTTATACATACTAAACAAAAAAAAAGTAACGAATGGAATATTTTCCAGAAACGAGAATATAATTATTTTTCGGAAATACTTTTCCATGAACTTATTTACTAATTTCGATGCAGTCTTTTTTTGCCTATCGATCGATTTCTTTTCTAGTTACGGAAACTATTGTTCCTCATTAAATAATTATTTTTTCTATTTTTACAAAAATCATATGTTAGTGTTTGCGTGACATTCGGCAGTGAGAGATTATCCACAAAAAAACAGACATTTTCAAAGCGAAAAGCGAATATATGTGAGAATGTAACAAAAGTGAAGCCTTATAAAACTTTTCAAAGTTCAAAAATTAATTTCCAATCGTTTTGGGAAATTCTAATTTCGCCTGCGATTAAATTTATTATTGTAATCAGATTCAGTACCGAAAATTTAAATTAAAAAAAATATATACTGAAAAATACAGAAAGTAAATACTTAAAAAATACTTTAAAAAATACTTTAAAAGTACTAAAAAAATACGTAAAAATAAATACTAAAAAAATACGAAAAAATAAATACCAAAAGAATACAAAAACGATTTTTCGAAACTAAATGCCAAATTTTTCTAGAATAGAACGATTGCTTTCTAATTTCTATGAACTCTTAGATAGTCAAAATGATTGCGTAGCGAAAAAAAAATTAGGCATTGAAAAGAAGCATCGAAAAGTCACAAAGCAGCCAGAGATTATGCAACATGCGGTCCTAAAATATCATTTTGACTACGAAAGAGTTCTTCGTCTTATTTTTTTTATTAATTAAATTTGTAACTTGTTAAAAATTCCTTACAGCTAGAATTGGCAAAAATTTATCAACCAAAAAATAGCAATACTATACTAAAATACCTAGAAAACAAAATCTCCAAATTTACCAAATAAAATAACTAATACAAAAAAAAATTGGTGAAAATTCTATTACAAATATAATTTTTATAAAATAATAAAAATTATATCTACCCCTCCAATAAACTTTATAAATTCTCTAATTCTTTTTCGAGAGACCGGAAAATCGATGATAAAAAAAATTGCAATTTTCTGTATGTCGGTCCGTTTTGGTTTTAATAATTTTTTTTCTTTTTTTTCTTTTTTGGGACAAGTGCACTCACCTGTTGTTGAAGATGGGGTGGCATGGTACCTTGTTGATGGGCATTATGTACACCCATGGGTCCATGTTGATTTGACGTGGTTACAGTCGTGTAGCTGTGGTGATTCGCTTGTTGGTACGCTAGATGCGGTGGATTGTTTTGTTGATATTGTAGTTGATGTTGTTGGTTGTTCATTAGTGGTTGTTGTTGTAGTTGTCTAGAGTCTAAGTGACAGACAGGGACAGACACAGGCACAATGCAGGCATCTAGCAACAGAGAAGAGAACAGAACCGTGTTGTCATTCATGGCTCATTTTCTCCCGCGCAATTTGCTTCTACCGTACTTGAAAAATTTTATTTTCTCCCGAGAAAGAAAAAATTATTTCCCCAAATTTTTTTTTCACAATTATCGTCAATATTAATTTCTCTCCCGACAAAAAAAAATAATTTCCGAAAATTGTTCATCATCGTCAATTTATTTTGTCTGTCGCAAAAAAAAAATAATTTCCGAAAATTGTTCATCATCGTCAATTTATTTTGTCTGTCGCAAAAAAAAAAATAATTTCCGAAAATTGTTAATCATTGTCAATTAATTTCTTTCCCGAAAAAAAGTAATTTCCAAAAATTGTTAATCATCGTCAATTAATTCCTTCCGGGAAAAAATATTTCCAAAAATGTTAATCATCAATTTCTTCTTTCAATTTCAGTGAAAAATTTATGAACCCAATTTTCCTGAGGATATCAAATCGAGACAAAAAAACGTATCAAAAGTATCAGTTCGAAACATTTTTGATTCGTTTTTGTCTCACTTTGATATTCTTAGAAAAACTGTAAAAATCCAATTTGAAGATTACAATTTAAAATTGAAATTATAAAATTGAAATCAAAAGCAAAACTGAATATCGAAAATAGAAATTGATTTCTTTGAACAAACCAAATTATTGTATTTTTTTTCTCGAAATTCATTTACTTTTGGTCATTTCTTTTAAATTGACAAAAAAGATGAAATTTTTGAAAATAAAAAAAATCGATTGTGAAGAAATTTATAATCAGTACGGTCGAAGCTATTTGCGCATTAGAAAAAATTCTTATTGTTAAAAAAAAGGATCGCGTGGAATTTTTTTTTTGGTTGCAAATTTTTAACGATTGAAAAAGTATAAAAATGTGAATAATTATTATTATCATTGTTATTATTGTAAATGGCCAGCATGACAACACGACACGAACGACAATCATGTGACACGACGACCATCGACCAGTTCAGGCACACAGAGACAAATATTGTCGGAATATATAGAAATAAGAGAAAGAGAGAGAATATACACATTGTCATTATTATACAGCAACGTGATCGTAGTATATAATCAGTCGATAAAGAAATATAATGAATATGTATAATTTATAATATATATTTGTATATGATATAATATAGTATATCAAACATTATTGTCGAAAATTGTGCATACGCCCTTTTTTCGATAATGAAAATAAAATTATTTATTTTCGAAAAGTATTAGTAATAAAAACTTTCATAATTTCTTTTTTTAAATTTCAAATAAAATTTACCACAAAAATTCAATTATTTCTAAAATTTTTTAAATTCTTGGCAAACATCCAATTATTTTCAATAATTTCAAAGAAAAATTCACCAAAAAATTCAATTCTTATAAAAAATAATTTTTTTTTTTGCAAAAATTACATTATTTCTAAAAAAATATTAAATTTCTTATCAAGAATTCAATTATTATTGAAAATTTATGATTAACTTCACTACAAAAATTCAATTAATTTCAAAAATAATAAAATCATTCCATAGAATTCAATTATTTACAAAATTTATGAAATTCTTCAATAAGAATTCAATTCTTTACAAAAATATTGATATTCTCAGAAAAAATTCAATTGTTTTCAAAAATTTCAAAAATATTCACCAAAAAAAATTTCAAATTCTCTTAAAAAATAAAAATTATTTTCGCAAAAATTACACCGTTTTTTAAAATATTAATTTTTTTATCCAGAATTCATTAAATTTTTTCAAAAATTTCCAATTATTTCAATTTTTGAAAAATTATTTTCAGAAATTTATTTATTTTGAAAAAAATTGGAAACAATATTTTCTAAACTATCGTTTTCAAAATTTCTTTTTGAAATTTAAGAAATTTTATTAATTTTCGTTTAATAAATATTTTGAAGACTTATTTGTCCAAAAGAAATTATACAACTATTATTATTATAAAAATTAATTTTCAATTTTTTTTTGTATTTAACAATTAAAGTAATTCTTTTCTTTAAAGTTCCACTTCTTTTTCGTACATATTTTACAGAAAAAAATTTTACATGTTGGTAGTTTATATATTTTATGAATAATAGAGAATAAAAAAGGAGTTTGCGTATAATTTCGAGCCTTAATGTTTATAATATATATTATATATATTTATATAAAATAAATTTTTATGTATATATATATAGACAGAGAAAATAGGACAGATGTAGAGAAGTAATGGAGCCAGTAAGTGCTCGGAGAGAGAGAGAACAAATATATGTATATACTTAATAGAATACATTGAAAGCAGCTTGGTGTTCATTGCATTTTGTCGTGTGTTCCTATATGCCAGGCTCTTGCCCTTTGCCAACATTTTAATTTTTTTTTTTGGTTCACCTAAATACCTATTCTGAATTTTAAAAATTTAGTACAAACTCGTGCGTTCATGTAAACATTATTTCTTCGTGTTAGGTAAATTTATATTTTTTTTCGGATATTTTTTCTCTTTAAGCTTAGTAATTTTGTTATCAACTTAGTAATTTTTTTATTAACTTAATGATTTTGTTATTAACTTGAATTTTATTAATTACTTAATAAATAACTTGATTTTTTATTCAGTTAACAATTCTCTTATTTAAATGATTTTCTTATCTACTTGATAATTAACTATAAATCGTTCATTTTATAATCTTTTTTTATCATACATATTTGTTATTTGTTAAATTGTTTCTTTTGTTAAATTTGTTTGAAATGGAATATTATTTGAAGTAGTAAAAAAAATTTTATCAAAAGTGCAGACACTCTAGTAAAAAATTTGTCACACACACACACAGTGCAATGCAAAAAATCGCGAAGCAATGTCTCGTCCCGTGAATTCAATAATGTTGGCAAGGTTTATTTTTCTTTTTCTTCTATTATTTTTTTAACTCAAGTGATGTAAATTTTTTGTGTAAATATTCGTGATTATAATATACAAGTACTTTTGTACGTTTTCCTGTGACCCATCTGCCTGTCGTCTGGCACATCGAGTCTCGTGTCTTGTATTTGCTTGCCGTCTACTTTTTATAACCTCTAGTCGCACTGATAATTTATTAACTAATTAATAAATTAAAAACACAGTAATTAATAAATCAAAAAGTATATTATCAAAAATATTAATATATTTCTGATTTATTAATGTAATATTTATTAATTTATTATTTATTAATCTATTATTTATTAATTTATTACTTATTTAATTTAATCTTTCAATAATTTGCATTTTTTTAGTTTACATATTTTTGTTTAGTGGAATAAAATGATTTTTACTGATATTTGGAAGAATATCAGTGCGAGTAAAGTTTTAAAAACAACGCCGCGGCATCCGGCGTTAAGAGACAGAAATAATTGAAGAGGATTATTGAAAAAAAAATTCTCTACCTTTATTACGTCGATGACCTGGAGGTGGGGGTTCTCGTGGGGGAGGAGGAGGACCTCTTGCACCAGGCCCTTGGCCTTGGCCTGGAGGTCTTCTGCTCCCTTGGCCTTGCGGCCCTGGAGTTTGATTACAAGCCTCTGTCAAAAAGTTACTTGGTACAAGACCACGTACTCCATTCAATTCACCCATGTAAAAACCATCGGGATCCATGTCTCCGTAAACAATAATTTCATTTCCAGTTTGAAATGACAGTTCTACTTGCTGGAATTTTTCATTTTAAATTATTATTCAAATTAGTCAAATTATTAGTCAATTTATTATTTATTACTTCATTTTATTTATTCATTTCATTTAGTAAAAATAGTTATCTTTTATATGAGATTAAATAATGTATAAGTATTTTATAGTGAGAAAGAAAGAAAAATTAAAAATGAATTACTTACTTCGGCGTCGACGTTGGGCGACAACTCCTGAGGATCGTAATCGTAGAGAGCGATCATTCTCTTGGACGTCACGTTCGAATAAATATCGCCCCATCTGTCACCAGGTACTTGTCCTCTTCGTCCTTGCTGTCCTTGAACCTGTCCACCTTGATTTTGATCCTTCATTTCCTCGACCATATTGTGCGGTACAAATCCTCGTCTTCCGCGACACTCGCCCCAGTAAAAACCGTCCGCATCCTTTTCGCCAATAACCTACCAATTTTTATTTTTTTATTTAATGAAAAGACTATATGGATTTTTAAATATACAAATTAGAGAAATATTTTTGATTTTTTGAATAATCGAACCTTAATACTGTCGCCCTCATTAAATCGCAATTCCTCTTCGCAAGCGTCAGGATTCGGTGACATGGTAGTTGGATCATAATCGTAGAGAGCAATAAACCATCTTGTCCTCATGTTGGCTTGTTGAGCGCCACCAGGTTGATGATGTGACACGCCTTGAGCTTGTGCTCCTCTTCCCCGATGCATCTGTCCTCTTCCCCTTTGACTTGCAACTGAAAAATTATCTCTTCACTGTTACACCGAACTAGATCGACTTTTAAAAAGCAAAATATAATTTACCTGTCTGATCGTAATATGGATCTTGCGATCTCATCGTTGATGCTGTCTTAGTCGATCGATGAACTTCTGGTGTTCTCGGTGCATAGGGATCGCCACGATAGCCGTAGCGTTGTCCTTGCACCATTCCCCTACCCCTTCTCGTTGGATCGTCCTCTTCACTATAATTCTCACTAGCCGAGTCTTTTGTAATTTCCGGAATTCCTAAAAACAAATTTATTATTTTTGTATTTCGTACTTTTTCTTTAGCATCAGCCCATGATGGAAAAAAAAGAATTCTCACCCATTTGTGAAATACTTTGTCCAGGATAAATTTCCTTGTCGGAGAGATTCTCATCAGTTTCAATGATGACCTGTCCGTGAGCGTCCACCCTCGTGTTGTGCCTTCTCATGTGGGGTGGAATTTGTGAATTTGGATAACGTTGAGCGATGCCCACCATTCTGTGTGGATCGTCTATTGTGACTCCCGGTTGCTGTTGCGTTTGATCAATCATGTGAGGTGCATGCTGAAGATGAGCAGGCCCACCACGCAATACACTGCATGGAATTGCAGTTGCGCAACTATCGCCCGACTGGCTCTCTCGACTTTTGGTTCTGACCGTAATGTGTTTTGGATTTAAGCCCATTAATTTGTGAATGTCAACGAGAGCGTGGTCACCAGTAGGACTGTCAACATCAGTGACCTTCTTCCCGTCGGCGTAAACCGCGTAACCGGTGACGGCCGAACCGTTTAGGGCAACAGGCTGCCAGGTCACTAGCAAAGTGCCGTCCTGCGGTCCAGCCTCCACCTGCAACACGTGTGAAACAATAAATTAATTAGACCGGATAGTCAGTGCAAGTGCAATTTTAATGTGTTTACGAAATCATTTTTCCTTTTAATTATATTTTTTAATTTCTCTTTTTTAAAATGTGCAATATTTTTAGGTGCCTGTGGGAATATTTCCTTTTAATTTCCGTTTTATAAAATGTGCAATATTTTTAGATGCGAGTGGGAATATTTTCTAAATGTATCATTAGTGAGCAATTCCACGTAAAACGATCTAGTAAATGTTTTTATTAGTTGAGATTGAACTTAACTAAATTTTTACTCATTTCGATTAACAATAATAAGTTCACTGATTCTATTCTAGAAAGAAAAATTAATAAATTATATGAATTTCCACAGTTTTACGTTAATAAGTTGATTTAAAAACAAATTTTTTGTTAAAATATTATTAAAATTTTGCTAAATTTATTCCTTTTAAATCTAAAAATATTTATTGCTTAAATAAAATTTTATCAAACATTTATGAAAATAATAAAATTTACTCGAGGATTTTAATTCAAATTTTTAAAAAAAGTAATTTAATTACTTTGAAAAAATATATGAAATATATATATATTGAAAATAATTAAAATTCTAGAGGAATTTTTACTAAAATTTTTAAAAAGACTTTTAGACAAATACCTTTATAGTAATAAATTATTAAAATTAAATTAAAAACGGAAACAATTTTTCGAATTTTTTTGATTATTTTAGAAAATAAATGAAATTTTGCTAAGAATTGAATTATTTATGAAATTAATTGAATTTTTGCGAAAAATATAAATATTTTTGTAAATAATTGAGTTCTTGTAAAGAATTTTAATACAATCTTGAAAACTAATTGAATTCTTGCAAATAATTTTATTATTTTTGAAAACTAAATTTTTATCGTGAATTTTATATACAAACTTTTTTAAAATAATTAAATTCTTGCTACAAGTTTAAATATTTTTAAAAATAATGTAATGTTTTAGAAAAATATTTTTATTTTTAAAAAGAATTGGAGTTTTTGGTTGGTTTTTTTTAAATTTTTGAAAATAATGGAATTCTTGCTGAGAATTTAAAAAATTTTGAAAATAATTAAATTTTTGCTAAGAATTTCATTATTTTTGAAAATAATGATTAAATAATTAAATCCTTCAAAAAATGCTATTATTTACTCAAATAATTAGTTTTTTAAAAGAAATTTATTAAAATACTTTAAAACAATTCAATTTCTCTAAAGAACTTTAGTATTTTCGAGAATAACTCAATTCTTGCGAAGAATTTCATTATTTTTAAAAATAATTGAATTCTTTCTAAGAATTACATTATTAATAAAAAAATTGAATTCTTGTGAAGAATATTATTAATATTTTCAAAAATTATTAAATTTCTTAAAGTAGAAGTTAAATATTAACAAAAATAATGGAATTTTTGTTAAGAATTTTATTATTTTTGTAAATAATTAAATTCCTACAAAGAATTTTATTACAATTTAAAAAAATAATTGAATAGCTTCAGAGAATTTAATTATTTACGAAAAATAATGATTAGTTACATATTAAATAAATTTTCTAAATTTGGAATTTGAAATTATTGAAAAATTATTATTTGAAAATAAATAATTTTGTAACTATCAATTTTTTCAAATTAAATCAATTTACGTAATAATTACTCAAAACCTCTTGTGCTGTTAGTAATTGAATTGCAATTCATTACAAATTTATATTGACAATAACGATATAAATTTACAATATAAATTTATAATAATTTATAATAATTCATAATAATTTTACGATTAAAATTGAGATATTATTATAATATGCAAGCATTGGTTCTAACCTGGATATCGACCGGAGGATCCGGAAGTCCTTTGGGCAATGTTTTAAAATGAACGTGGCAGGCCTGATTATTGGCATGCTGAGCATTTTGATCCTCAAAATGTGTGGCTCTGAGATTCTTCGCTTTCACAGTGACTCGATAAATTGTCGATGGCGCTAAACCAGTGATGGTGTGACGATAAACTCCCGGCTTCACGGTTCTCACCTCAACATTATTAACGCAAACAACATGTTGATGATTACTATTACTCGGCAGCCATGAAATCACTGCACTCGTTGCCGTCACATTCGATGCCTTCACAGCCGTCGGGCCCATTGCCACATCCTTTCCAATCACCATTGTGCACGCAGCATCCCTAGATGTTCTTCGTGAATGTGTCACCGATCGAACACTTATTCTATGAGGCTGATGAAAATAAATTCAAAGAAAAATTATTAATTTCACTCACACAGTGAATTGAGTACAGTTAAAAAAACACCTAATAAATAAAAAAATATATTAATAAATAAATTTAATTTCTGAATTTTTGATTCGACTTTTCTTTCTGTAGAATATTTTCATTATTTTTAAGTGTAAACACTTCATGCAGAAAATTTCTGGATGATAAATAATTAAAAAGAATTTAAGAAGTGAGTTAAGTGTTCTTTGCATATGTAGTGCAAATTTAGGAATTTAGATAAATAATTTTTTTTTCTTTAAAGAAAAATATATAGAGTATGAGAAATAGAATTGATGGTTCGTGTCTACGAACCCTGGTTGAGTCGACTCCTTCAACGAGTGCTCTGGTCCTCTCAGTGGCCTTCACCGTGACTTTGAGAACACCATCCACGTAGACATGGTACGATTCCAATTGATGGGGATTTTCCGGTGCCGTCCAGCCAATTAGGACACTCTTGTTTAGTTGACGCTCGAGTGTGAGATGTTGAGGCGCCGGAACTAGGTCCGAAAACAGGTAGACTTCTTCAGGAGGAAAAAGACAAGACAAGCCTAGCTGTAGCTAAAAATTGCACTAGGGTATCTATTTCTCTCTAAAGCGAGCCTAATTCCATTGAATTCAAAAATTCTCCGCTTTTATAATCCGACACGAAACGCCCCCGACGATATACTTACTGATTTGCCAATATTAATTTTTACTTTTACAATTCAGTTCTCTCCTAAATTGCAAATAACTGAAAATTCTAAATTTCTATTCAAAAAAAGAAACTAAATATCAATTTTCTAACTCACTAAATTCTAAAATTTCTCTCCTATAATAATAATAATGATTTTTTATTTTTAATTTCTATTTTTTGGAACTAAATTTTGTTTAACATCTATTCCCTCCCGAGAAGCCCATAAAGGAAAAGCAGACTTGCAAAAATGAAAAACAAGGGAAACATGCGAATTCTACTTGAAACTGGGAATTGTAAATAATTTTTCTTTTCCTTCGTCATGCAATTTTTTTCAAATTGGTATTAAAAGAAGAAATCTGTTATTTTTTTTGTGATTGAATAAGCAGAAATATAAATTCCATAAGAGAAGACACCTTGTGGCATGTAATTTAAAAGCTTAGAAATAAAAAGAAACTCGACATATTTTTCAACTAACCAGGAGGTTCTTGTTCATCTTCCTCGGCAATATTGTCAAGTTCAGCGTAAGCCGATAGTTCAGCTTGACGACTGCGGTTGCCCTCCTCAAGAGCTGCTAATTCGAGATCAATATCCTGCAAATAACACTGAAAAGACAAAGTCTATCATTAATTTTTAATCGTTCGGGAAATTTCAAAAACTAACTTTAAATAAACCTTCAATTAACTCTAAAAACTGAATGTCAATTAACTTGAAATTGATTTCTCAAACTTGAAGAATGACAACTAACCTGTGGAATATTAGTGGAGACTGAATCATCAACGTCCCTCAAACCAAGAACAGCCTGATGAAATTCAAGTAAATCATCGCCAACGAGTTTCTGTACGAAATTCGCCGGCACAAGACCCCTTCGGCCGTCTAATGTTTCAGCGTCGAGGAAGCCATCGTCATCTGGCTGACTCCAAACCAAAAGATAATCACCGCCTTGAACTGGAAGTTCAGCTTCGGGATTTTCATTGGGTGAATGCTGAAATGGCTCGTATGTAAACCTCGCAATGTAAACGTAGCATCTCCCTTTTCCCGGTATATCCAACATATCGACTTGACCCTCGGGTACAATTGGCTCATTTGCCAATCTATCGAGAGGATTCGTGAGAATACTAGTTGGAATTTTGGGCATTTGCCTTTGGCCAAGATAATGATGACTCGTTGTTCCAGCAACAGTCGGCGATGTTGAACGTAAACTCTGTTTAATTTGATGAATTATTGCTTGCTGTTGAAGTTGATTTGCTTGTGATTGAGCAGAAAGTTGTTGCATTGCGTGAAGTGGATCGCCGATTGCTTGCAATAAGCCGCCGGATGATGATCCTGTAAATTGGGAAATTTTTATCAAATATTCAACAGATGGAAATAATATTTATTAATCAATCAATCAAGTGAAAAACAAAATGATTTCTTTACATCAACAAAAGTTGTTTCCTGGGTGTCCTATTTTCAATAAATAGGGTTTAATTTAACTTGAATGTAAATTGATGAACTAATTGAGGAAGAAAGTTTTCTATTAACCTGAACTAACTCCTGACGCACCGTAAGCGTTGGTCCCAACAGTGGAGTATGTGGATCCTGTCATTGAATAGGTGCTTTGAACGGTAGTGTAAGGAAGTACCGTTTGTGGAGCACTAGTGAGAACACCCAGTGTCGAGTGATAAGATGTTGTAGGATGATAAGTTGATTGTAAAGATGGCAACGTCGTAGGAGGTACTGAATAGTTATGATGTCCTAATTGAGTTCCAAAGTTGGTTGCAACAGAACTGTAAGTTCCATTTGGATGGGCTCCCATTGGTAAATTCGGATAAGTCGTTGTTTGCTGAAAATATTACACAGTTTATCATTATAATCGAAATTAGCCATTTCGGATAAGAGTAGATAATAATTATTTCCAGAAAAGAAAAAACGAGAACGTAGAAATTTAATGTGAATTCTGTTCTTGTTTAATTACAAATCTCGGGTCTATTTTAAGGCAAAGTACTAGTCGCTTTAGTCGATTATTTTATTCAGTTTTGTCACAAAAATTTCAAATATTTGTATTTTCTTTACCTATCACTGTTTTTTAGATTCAATTTGTTATTTTCAGTAATTTTCTTAAAGTCTGTCACGAATTTAATAAAAAAAAATTAATTAATTAATTAATTTTAAAAAAAGATTAGAATCCTATAATTCAAATCCATATAAATATTTCAGCGTCTCTTAAATATCTTTCAAATACACAAGGTTTTTTTAAATATCTTCAATAATTTATGTATGAGAATACTCAAACTGTATGTTAGAATTAAAAATATTTCTTCTCCCCTAAATTATAAATGTACTATTAAAAATAAAACTTTTTCTTCCTTACAAATTTTTAATTTAGAAACTATTTCATCTAAATTAAGAGTGTCAGATTTTTTTTTACTAATTGAAGTCAATCAATCAAAATATAAAAATGTACCAAAATAAATTTTTATTACATTTTTATACATTTTCCTAAAAACTGTAAGGAGGAAATTCTTTAAATAATAGATAAAAATATCGAATTACTCAGTAAATATTCTCTCCGGCATAAAAATGTACCAAAATCAAATGTCAACTACATTTATGCGTCTGTACAGTGTTTTTAATTTATTGCATTAGAAAAAAAGCTTTTTTTGAAATTAATTATTAAAATTAATAAAATAAATTAAAATAAATAATTTTAGTATTTGGATTAAAACATTTTTCTTCAATTGGATAAAGTTTTCTGTATTTTTAAAATTATTTATTAATTTTTTATTTGGCTTTGATCTAATTAAGAATACTCCTTTTTCCAACCCATTGATCAAGAAACGTAAATGACATTATTTAATGATCAATTATTGGTCATTGTCCTAATCAAGTAATTGTAATGACTCGATCTATTTTTTCAACTAATGGCGATAGAAGAAAACTCACCTGTTGAGTCCCGTTTAATTGATAATTCTGTGTACTTTGACTAGGCTGTGTGTAATGGGGTAAGACAGTATCTCTGCCAGACGACAGATAAGTCGTCGAAGCCGGAAGTTGATGTTGTTGAGGCTGTTGCTGCTGCTGCTGCTGTTGTTGTTGTTGCTGATGTGGCTGTTGATAAGTTTGCGTATGGGGATAACTCTCTTGATATTGATTACTCGAAAAATGTGTGTGCGTTTGTTGTTGCTTTTGCGATGGCAGAGCTGTTTGAGAATGAGAACTTGGCATGTCAACATGTTGCGGATGCTGTTGATATTGTGTCATCTTTTGATGAAAGGCTGGTTGCGATTGACTTGTCGATAATGATGGTGCTGGTGGAATTGGTTCACTATAATGATATGGAGGTCCATTTGGTGTTAATGGCGGACATCCGGGCATCATGGGGGTTAATGGCATTGGTGAACCTGCGTACTGAAAAGAATACAATAAAATTACAAAAAAAATATTACACAATTAAAAACATATCTACACTTCTTTAAAAATTTATTCTGTTAAAAATTTAATTACAACTGGATTTTTAATTACTTAATTAGTTAATTTAATAAAAAATTAGCAATATTTCAATTATTTGTCACAATTTTTTTAGCCTATAAAATCTTGTCGATAGAGCAGTAAAATTACATTCTACTGCTAATTAATTTTTTGCTAATTGCAATATCGAAAATTGCATTTTTTCTCTCTCTCAAATTAGCATAAAATTGAACTTACGTGAGGAACTTGTGAATGAGAAGGAATACCGAGACTAAGTGCATGTGGATGAGGTGGATGTTGATGTTGTTGACCGAGATTTGAAAGATTTTCTGCGCTGGATCGAAGTAAACTTTGAGAGACCGATGGTTGTTGCGTAGTCACGCCTCTCATATGATCGAGATCGTGAAGAATTCTGCCACTACTGCATTCAGAACAGAAAAGCAGATAATAAATTAATTATTCAAAATCCAAGTATTTTCACTATCGAATTATTATTCAATGTAAAATAATTCCCTAAATAATTTTACGACAAAATAAAATAACAAAATAAATTTTAATTCTATTTTAGTTATAAAAGAAACTGGAAATTAAATTAGAGACGAAATTGGAAATATTAAATTGAAAATGAAATTAGAAATAAAAATTGTAAACAAAAATTGAAAATGAAATAAGAAACAAAACTGAAAATATAAAATTGGGAATGCAATTGAAAATAAAATTAGAAACGAAACTGGAAATATAAAATTAGAAATGAAATGAGAAACAAAACTGTAAACATAAAATTGGAAAATGAAATTAGAATTAAAAATAGGCAAGACAATTTTCAATGAAATAAAAATTAATAAAATTATTCCACCTGTCTTGTTCTATTCTCGCCATGATTCTATCAATTTCAGATCCGGCAGGTGGCCACGAGGTGGGTATTGACTGGCCAGCAGTTGGTCCTCTACTTCGAGCTCGCCTCAGACTTGTTAATTCTAGAGACAATTCTTCATGTTTCACCATTTGCAATTCAGTTTTTTTCTCTAGTTCTCTAATTTTCGACTGCAGTGCCTCCACTGATTCTGGGCCCTGATAGCGTCCTGCTAGCTTTTCCCGCAACTGATTTTGTGCCTCCGCATGCTGTCTCTCCAAATCGGCCCTGCGAGCTTCTGCCTCTCGCATTTGCTGCATTAAAAACAATAAATTCATCATTAGAAAAGAAAATTATTCTTAATAAATTCTCAATTAACCAAAAATTTCTCTACAGAATTCTTCTTTTTTTTAATTTTTAATTTTTAACTGAAATAATCTTTAGAGAAGAACTAGACTAGAGAAATGAGAATGAACATGAAATAAAAATACGATATATGAATAATAAAAGAAAGAAGAACTGCCTGATGTGAAACTCTTGTTCGTTTAAATGTTTTTCGTGGCACTAGCAGCACGTCTGCCTTGGTTTTCACTGTAAATAAAGTATGAAAAACCTTCTTTAATAACCTGAAGCGAGAATATTTCTGGGAAACGGAAAATCGCGACTGAAATCATTTCTCTACTATTAATAATGAAAGAGGAGAAGAAGAAGAAGAAGTCTTTGTGGAATAGATGCCTGGAAGGTAGTCAGAGAGACTGAACTTATATATTTTCGATGTAATCTTGTGGCTGAAACATGACCAGAGGCTTTTTTTTCACTTAGAAAATTTTTTGAACTCTTTTAATTAAACACCTATTTTTTCCCCTACTTTTTTAGCATATTTTCATCACCTGACATTGAAAATCTATAATGTAGCAGTTTAACATTGATTTGTTACTATATCATCATCTTATAATTCTCAACGACTTAAATTTTTTGCGTCACGTCAGAGACACATTTAAGCTCTTTATAATTAAATTACATGGAAATATACGTATATGTCTATTATTTTTTTTTCTCTTCCTTCACATTATTTCAGGCTTCGCACTCGATAATTAATTTTTAAACAGTAGCAAAAAAATATCATTTTAAACTAAAAAAAGTAGTTAAAACTAGCGGTGAAAAAATTAAATTCGACGATTAAAAAATTGCTCTAGTCGATTCATACAACAAAATTTGATTCAATTATTTTCATAAATAACAAAATTCTCCTTTAAGAATTTAATTATTTTTCAGAATAAAAAATAATTTAAGAAAATGTTTCCCTAAATTCAATTATTCTCCCAATTTTTTTATATCGTTTTTTGTAAATTTCAATTAATTTCAAAATTAGAAAAATTTTTACGATTATATTTAAAAATAATTTTCCAAAGAAATAATATAAAATTGTTTCCAATGTAAAATGCATTCCAATTAAATTTGACAACATTGTCAATTAATTTAAAACTTTTAAATTAATAACGAGAACTTAATATTTTAAAAAATAAAAATGAATAATTACAATTTTAAAAAAACGAATTTTTTATACAATTTATAAATTGAATTACCTAAAACTCTTGCGAAGATTTCAATTTTTGTTTTAAATAATTGAATTCTTCAAAAGAATTTTATTAAAACATTTATAAATAATTCAATTTTTCTCAATAATTTGGTAAAAATACTAAAAATATTTCAACTTACAAAAAATATTATTATTTACGAAAATAATGAAACTCTTGATAACAATTTTATTATTTTTGAAAATAATTTATTTCGAGTGAAGAATTTTATAGAAACTTTTTTAAAAAATTGAATTTCAGGAGAATCAATATTAATATTAATGAAGAATTTTGTTAAAATGTTTAAAAAATGGATATTTGCTAAGAATTTAATTATTTATTATTTACGAAAATATTTGAACTCTTGTCAAGAGTTTAATTATTTTTCAAAAATTGTTAATTTTTTGTTAAGAAAAATTTAATCGTAAATTAAATTATAATTAAATAACAAAAATCAGATCACTAATAAATTGGTAAATAGTAGTTTTTACTACTAATTTTAATTTTATATTTTTTTCTACTCTGAATTTTTTGCGAAGTTTGTATTGTTTTCAAGAAACATGCTTTTCCTTTAACCCTACATTTTTTTCTTCTCTAAATTATTTTCTTCTTTGATTTACTGAATATTAACAAATATCCACATTTCCAAGATTTCCAGAAAAATTATGCCAATTGTCAGTAAATAATCCTTGGAAAAGATATAACAATTTTCTCTTGAGTGAAAAGTTTTTTTATTAGAATTGTTTTTTATCTACTTTATATTTTAGCTGTTTTTTTAGCTTTCTTTTAGCTTGAATTCTAGCTCTCTCTCTATCACTGTACTTGGCGGGCATTATGGTAATCGTTATGCTAATAATCTTGCGTGTCCTCTTCAAACACAGTCTCTGTACATCAGTAGCTGGAGCCAATAAATGCTCATACAAAGAGAAGTTTTCACCTTCATCGATGCATGGTGATTCTCTAGACCAAGACCTTGACCCAAAGCTTTTTACATTTTTTAGAGGAAATTTTCAACTCTTTTTTCGATTTTTCTTCTTTTTCCACAACTCGTCAATAATTCACAATTATTCTCTTTTTTGCCAAATCAAATTCCATCTCCAAAATTGTAATTCACTTTCCTTTTGTCAATTCGTAACTAATTATTAGTTAATATCTAATTCTCAGTCAATCCTAAATTAAAGATTAATTTATTAATATATAAAATTACTATAGTGTAAAAAATTATTTACATAATTTAAACTCATTCAAAACCATATATATATAACAAATATAAAAAATTCTGTAACTTTTTTTACATTTTCCTGTTGTTAATTTTAATTGTACATAGAGAAATGTTTTCGAATAAAAGAACGATTTATGTACACAAAGTTTTTTTTCATGCAAAGAGATAAAATGGAATTTTTTTTGTTTGTTTTTTTTTGCGAATATTAATCCTCTGAGGGAGCGCATTTTATAGAGAGCCCTGGACCCATAAATCATTTCAATTAAGAAAATACATTTTAAATTCATATTTTGTAAAAAAAAATCCATATTGACGTGTGCGAAATTAATTCGCTTGGCAATTCAGAAATACGAGTATATGGAACTTTTATGTCGATATTTTAATTACAAGGATGTTTGACTCACTGACATAACTTTCAATAAAAAGCAAAACTATACTATTACAAAAGCGCAAAAAAAATATTATATAAAGTTCCAGGCATTGTTTTTTTAAATACAAAAAAAATATATTTTCCAAAAATAATACTTTGTAATAAAATGCCAATTATTGTTTCCGAATTCGATCAGACGGTAAGTTTCAATTTCCACTAATCCCTCTTTTTTTCCATTTCGAAAAGTATTTTGTAACAATTTTTTTCGTTTATTCGCGCAGAATTATTGCCAAACGAAAAATTAATTTCTTCTAATCCTTTTTCTCTATTTCGAAAAATATTTTTTGTAACAAAAAAATTAATTACTATTAAACAAAGAATTAATTTTTACTAATTCCTGTTTTTTCTCTTTCTAGTTTTTCTGGTTTGAAAATAATTTTGTAACAAAATTTTTATCAAACGGAAATTTAATTCTCTCTTTCTTTGGCTCCTGAGATCCAAAGCGCTCCCTAAAAGGACAGAATTTGAATTAATTTCTCTTTTCTCTCAACAATTGACAAACGATTTAAAACATTAATTGACAAATTATTTATTGTACCTTGTAAAAAATTCGTTTACGTGGAATATTTTGTACGTAAAGAAAAAATGAGACAAAAATAAAATTGATTTTACAGAACAAAATAGTATTTTTAGAAAACTTTTGTACTATTGAAAAATAGTGGAAAAAACTCACCTCGAGGATGTTTTCGAGAACCGGGTCCTGCATAATAGTGGTCCTGGAGGAGGTGGTGGCTCCGACAGCAAGACCAGTACCCAGCAGTCGAGCCTGAGGTGCCGTGGAAGCGCCACCTCCAACGCCACAGCACTGCAACATCCCTGAGTTCTGAGTATCGCCTCTCGTTATCGCTATCGTCAATTCTATCGATCTAGTTCATATCTACGAGCTATCTTAATTAATTTGAGGTTCCCACGGGCTTGCCGTGTTGCGAGAGAGAGAGAGAGTCGAGGCCACACTGTACTCGATGATCTCCTTTATATACATATAGATACAATATCGTCGATTTTCTTCTCCCGCGAAGAATTATTAAAACAATGTTTTTTTATCCAAATTTTACCTTGACTACTAATAAAACTATTAAATAATTTGAGAAAAAACAGCAATTTCCCCTCAAGATCAATTGATTTCTCCTCGCTTATATTCACTTTTTCGAATAGAAAAAACTACTTACTATTATAAAAATAGCAAGATAATTATTTATTTTCAGTCGAATAATTATTTATCAGCAGTCCAAGTGCGAAATAAAATCATTTATTAGCAATCGAAGTGCATAATAAATTATTATTTATTAGCAGTCGAAGCGTAAAGTAAAATAATTATTCGTTTAATTAATTAAATTCAATTAATTTACAAATTTGCAAAATGGAAAAATTGGTTTTGATGGAAAATTTGTAAATTAATTAAATCCATAATACAAATACAATTATAATATCGAATTATATTTAACATAGAGACGGAAAATTTTGTCAAAATAATATTATAATCGTATTTTTGCGGAAAAATTCTTTTTCCATTTGAAATTGCAACTAAAGTCGAACACAGTGACGATGTGGGTGCAATATTTTCTTCGCTAGTGACGTAACAATTTACAAGAGCTCTTTACATCATGTGTGTATATGTATACCCTCGGATTTTTTTTATACTTTTCACATTTTATTATTTATACATATTAAAAATAACTGCTTTCATCGATTACCTTTTTTTTAAATTCAAAATTAGAAACAAAAAATCACTTAGATTTTTACAATCGATTGTCTCCTTTTTTCGTTTGAACGAAAATTAATAGAATTTTCCTTTAAAAAAATGTTGAATTTTAAAAATAACGATTATTTGGAATTATCGGAATTTTTTTCACTGGAATATGTTTCCGCATAAAAAGTAATTTTTAATCTGAAAAAAATTAATTTTTAGAAACAAGAATAATAAAGGGGAAAAATATTATAATTCAACAATTTATTTACTTTTTTGGAAAATTTGACGTTATTAAAAGAATTGGTTGATTAAAATTTTAAAATAATGATAATTAATGAAAAGCAATTTCGATAAATTACAGAATTTCGAATATTCAGAGAAGTTCAATTTTATCGTGGAAGTTTTATTAGATCAATAATTTATCTTTTTTAAAAATATAATATTATCTGCTTTACTTCTCTGTAATACTGTTTTATAATTTATTCAATCATATTAAATGTGCTTAAAAATATAATAATTTTGAATCCTAATTATTTATTAAGTTATTGAAAATTTAATTATTTAAATATTCAAATATTGAATTACAAAATTATTAAATGAATAACTTATTAAACTAACGAACTATTGAATTATTTAAATAAAAGTATATAATCATTTTATCAAAAATGCTTAAAATTAATATTATCTATTGAGTAAAAAAAATTTAGAAAAGAATGTCAAATTGGAAGAAAAAAAGAAAAAGTAATTAATAGAATTGCCAAAAGAAAATAGAAGACAATATTTATTCACCACAATATTTTTTCTTTGTTAAATATAAATTCGAATTAAATTTAATTAATCTAGTTAGTTTCATATTAAACAATTTTTTCACACGGAAAAAAATATCGTCGTAATTATTAATAATCGAGATCAATGATTGCAAAAACCGAAAGTGATTAGTAAAGAAAGAAAAATCTTTTTTGTTATAGTTTTCGGGGTAAAATAAATCGAATTCCCTATTGTGAAAAGTCGGCTTTCGAAAACAACAAAATCAATCTTGATTTGGGGAATAAGATACAACTTTCAACATCACTTTTGAGAGACAAATAAGAATTCTCGTGCCAACAAATGTTTTCTATTCAAACGCAAAATTTCCGAATTTCGTCTATTTTCGCAAAAAGAGACCTTATCGTGAATATTTCACTCAATCGAACCTGGTTTTCGAATTATCTTACTAATCACCTCAAAAAAAATTGAAATTATTAATTAAAATAAAAGGAAAATCGAAATTTGAAAAAAGTATTTCCAAAATTGTGGTTTATGTAGCATTAGAGGAAAAAAAACTATTTTTAATTTCGAATTATACGTTTAGAGATTATTTTGCAATTGTTACTGCCACCAATATAGGTATAAAGATCGAAGAAGAGGATGAATTCCAATTTCAAGCGATTTCACAAAGAATCTATACTATCAAGAGAGTAATACAAGCGGATTTAATCTTCCCGTCTTTGTCAATTCATTTTCCTTTTGTTTTCCTATTCTTGATTCGCAAAAATGTTTCACTCCAATTTTTGTCTTCAAAAAAAAAGAAAGAAAAGAAAAAAAGGAAGAAAAATATGAAAAAAATATCTGTTTAGACAAAGAATTAATATTCGTCAAATTCAAATGCAAAAAATTAAAGTTATTTTCACTCTTAAAATAAAATTTATAAATTAGCAAAAATTAATAAATTAATAAATTAATAAATCATTAAATTAGTAAATCACTAAATTTATAAAAATTAAAAAAATTGATAAATAAAATTTTTTATGGATAAATAGAGAAAACTAATTTTCGAAAAATTTTCATCGAAATGAAGAAAGAAAAAGAGAAATGAAATATTGTAAAAGACACTTTCTTGCGCGGTTAGTGAACCGACGATTTATAAATTTATATCCAAGATAAAATAACGATTTTTATTTCAAGAATAAAAACTTATTTTTATAAATTATTTTTACAGTGTGAAATTTTTATTGCGAATTTTATTTTACTATTATTATTATAATAAAGATTTAAAATGGATATAAAAATTACTATGTATAAGAAAGAAATGCTAATCCATCATAATTTTAAATAGATTTACTTGAAATTGGACACTTAACATGTCTGAACCCAAGGGAAGTTGAGGCACCATCATGCAAATCTTGCTCTAGTTCTAATCTTGAGAAATATCAAACATTGATCCCACTTTTAAGACTCGTATTTTAACACGAAGTTCGGGTTGTTTAACTTCAACAAAAAGAATTTTTCAACTTAGAAAAAACTTTTCTCTCCCAAAAAAAAGAAAGATAATAATCTTTCTCCCTAAGTTTATTGTTTTCCTTTTCTTTCAATTTTCATTCAATTTAGCGAAAAATTCAGAAGTCCTAATTTTTTTTCTCACAATTTTTTCCTATAATTATATTAAAGTTTAAGCGATTTTTTAAATAATTATTAGAGACATAATTCTCAGTTTGACTTTTAATAAATGTTTTTTGATTCCCGTAGAATAATTCTCTACGTTGACAAGGGCACGAGAATTAATTTTCTACTCAGTGAACTAGATGATTTTTGATAATATTCCTAGATTATTTTCTGATAAAATACTCTTGGATGAATCTCGATAATCGAAGGGGATATTTTTAGATGGGAAGCTTTTAAAATATATATATATATATATATATATATATATATATATATATATATATATATATATATATACCTATAAGACCGTAACATAATTTCACTGTCGAATTTGGGGCATATATATTACACAACTTAGCGGGTAATGTGTGAAAAAAAGTTTAAATTAAAAAAGAAAAGAGAGGAAAATTCAAATTATAAAACTTTTCCTCATTCCTGATTTATCTCTTGATTTCATTATCAAAAATGAGCTTTTACTTCAAAAAAATATATCGAAACCGTATGAAAAATTAGCAAAGATTTTGTTATAAAAAATAAGCTTTTGCATAAAAAATCGAAAACTGAACGAAAAACTAGTTTTTCCGATTTTATTACCAAAAATGAGCTTTTACTTCAATAAATCAAAAACTGTACAAAAAATCAATTTTTTCAATAAAAAAATTTTTAATTTATAAAAAATTTGAACGAAGAATAGTAAATTAACAGTAAAATTTAAATTTACTTGTTTATTCATTCGAAAAATGAAAATTGTATTATTTTTCATTTAATTTTTTCGTACGTGGAAATCAATTATTATGAAATTAGCTTCAAAGTATGTAAATATTTTATTTCCTTTCAAAAATTGTCTAGTGAAATTAATGTTTATTGACAATATTAGTATAATAATTTGTATTTTACTATTTTACTGGCAATATTAGTAGATTTTCTTTCAGTAATAATACAAGAGGATAATGCGGGTTAAACGTAATATCCGTTTATACATTTCCGTTCTGTAAACGTTATAAAAGCTATTTCCAATTCGAGTATTTTTCGTTCCACTTTAACAAATCACATCTTACGCTAAATTAAAGGAATAAAAATGGAAAATAATTTCTATATTCATTTTAATTAAAAACCTTTTTTGTTAATTTTGTCATTTTTTCTCTCACATTTCTCAAGCTTTTTGAACGTTCAACTTCAAATGAAGAAAATTTATTTTACTTTCAAATTCTAATTTTGAACGAAACAAAATATTTTTCTGATATTAATATTTAACATTATTGATATTTGTAATTAATAATTATTAGTAATAATTGTATCCCCTATTAGAAGATAATTAAAAAAAACATTTACACGTAACTGTATTTTTTAACTTTTATTAAAATTAAAATTTTTGAATTTACTTTTATCGTATTTTTATCTACTTTTTAATTTACATTTCATGATTTTTATTGCAGTTTGTTTTTTCGAAAACATTTTTGTGGAGAAAATGTTTAATTCAATTAAACGTTCAAAAATATTGAAATATTTGTTTTCTAAAATTTAAATATTAAAAATATTTGATAATAAAATGAAATTGTTTCAGAAAATTGGAAATCAAACTCGATAGTATTTGAATTTTATTTAAATTAGTAAAATGCAATTATTATTTCATTAGTATTCTATTATTTGATTTGATTTTTGTAAATTTAATTATTTTCTGATTTTATATTAATTTAGAAATTTTTTTTCATTAAGAATTGTTCTTCTGTGTTCATACTTTTTGAACTCTAATAGTAATTTTTAATTTCTTTTATTAACATTTTTTTATTTTTTAATTTCTTTTATTTATATTTTTTAATTTCATTCAATTTTTATTGCGTTACAAAAGAAAAGTATTTTTCCAACCCAAAAAACTTAATTCTTAACTAAGTAAATGTATAATTAATATTTATCCAAATTCAGTAATAATTTAATTTTGGGAAAAATAATTTAATGTGAAAACAATCAAATAGAGAAATTATCAAATGTGAAAAAATCGAATATATGAAAATAATTAAACAGCAAAATAATCAAAAACTAATTAGCAGTAAAATAAATCAAACCTAAAAATAATCAAATTGCCAATAAATTTTTTGTTGTTCACAATCGAAAATAATTAAAGTAAAATAGAAAAAAAACGAAAGACTCTCGATTCTCGAATTAAAAGCTCAAACGTTTGATATATATAATCTTTTCATAAATCATAAGAATTCAATTATAAAATCCAAGGACTGATGTATCAAAGGCAAAGAAAAAAAGTTACATACATCAGGAAATGAATTTCATATCATTTCGTATGAAAAAAAAGTTTTCATTTGATTTTTCATCTTTCATTGAAAGAGGGTTGAGGGGGAGGGCGACGAGCAGTCAGTGGGAGGGGTTTTAAAGATTAGCAACCATTTTTGCCGAATAAAAGAAGAGGAAAAAAAAATATCCGAGGGATTTAATGACAATTTGAAATCTGCTCGCCAATTTATTTCGAAAGGGTAATACTCTGGAAAAGTCGATAGGGTTTGTTCAATGGGTTAAAACCGTCCGAAAATTGGTGCGCTCCAACACACATACACTGTGTGGGCGAAGAAGATCATCATCTTCTTTTTTTCCTCTAAATGAAAATACTCTTACTGTAGAAAAATCCAGGGGAAAATCCAGTAGAAAATCCTGTGGAAATTCCAGTGGAGAATACAGAAGAAAATCGAGTAGAAATTCCAGTTGGAGAACAGAGAAAAAAAACGGGTAGAAATTCGAGTGGGAAATTCAGTAGAAAATCGAGTAGAAATTCCAGTGGAGAATACAGAAGAAAATCGAGTAGAATTTCCAGTACAGAATATAGTCGAAAATCGAGTGGGAAATACAGTAGAAAATTGAGCAGAAATTCCAGAAGAGAATAAAGTAGAAGTTCGAGTGGGGAATACAGTAGAAAATGCAATTTTTCAGAAGGTTTTGGCATTGAAGCGTTTCGAAGACCGCCCTAGGGGAGACGTGGAAAAAAATGGTTGAAAAAAGGGAGTTTGAATTTTACTTGTACAGCACTGCTTATTGATCCTCACTACCAAAAGGAACGTGAGTATACATATACACCCCGACGTAGCACCACTTTACGCGAGTCGTGTAGCATTGTAACCACCACCACTGCACAATCAACACTCGTGTCATCCGCCACTGTCATCGTCACTGGTACCGACTTATTGTGAGTGTGCCTTTTTCACCACTGCACCGAGCAACTTTACTTCCTCTGCCCGCGCGACTTTCGAAAGAAATGGAATTTTTTCAGTCACCAAAATCATTCTCCTTGTCCTCTTCTATTAATTTTTAGCTCCAGTCAAAATTTAAGTAACTTATCAGTAACTAAAGTTGCAGTAACAGTAACAGAAAGTTGCAGTAGCAGTAACAGTAACGGTAGCAAAAGTAACAGTAGTTGAAGTAATTGAAGTAGAAGTAGAAGCAGTCGAATGGTAGTGTGAAAGAAAGTGCGAAGTAGAGTCGGTCGATGCGAAACGGTGACTACACTTTTGAAAAGAACTGTATATCCTTCTTTTTCTTTTTTTTTTTATTTATCAATCCATAGACTTACGATGACCGAATCGAAGGGATTGTGGCAGGCCAGGATTGCAACTGCTGGTACTTTTCTCGAATTGAAATTATTTTCACTGGGCTGTCATCCCGAACGCCCCGAGATCTGCTCGGACGTGGAGGACAGTCGAGGCTGCTGCTGCTGCTGCTTCTCGTGTCACGGGGAGGGGTTGCAAGGGGTTGGTGGCGCTGGTTCTGGTGGCGGTGTCGACCCGAGGATAATGGTGGGGATAAAAACCACCCTGCATGAAGGGTGGATATAGGCGCGCAGAAGCCTAGAAGTGGGGCTACCTTCGTGGTGCCAGATATGGGTCACTCTTGGATCGATGACGCTTGGTTCGCTTCTCGCGGGGGTGTAGCTCTCTCTCTCTCTCTCTTTCCCTCTCACTCTCTCCCTTACAAAAGACCAATCAATAAGCGAGGAGGCAATCTCCGATATCTCGCACCCAAGCCCCCAAGCTGATTCTGGACTTCTTCTTCTTCTTCTTCTTGTTCCTTTTTTTTATTCTTTTACTTTCCTCTTAGGGTGTCTCTTATCATTATCATTTTTCGTATATACTATATAATTTGCGTGTCTAGTCTGGGTGTTAGACGCTTTTTAACTCGGGGGAAAAGTATGCTCTTGCTAGAAGTAGAAACTAGAAAGGAATGCGGCTGAAATACCCGCAGGGCAGATATCATCTAGGTGAGAGTGTAAGATGCAAGCGGAGCAATTTTTTCTCTTCTTCTTCTTCTTCTTCTAGTTCTTCTTTTACAGTCCTTGAAATTTTTAACGAAAAAAACTGTCTACAGCTACTAATTATGGTTGGTAAAAACCTTTTACAATTTACGCTCCCTTCCCTACTCTTTGTAGTTTGAAGTTACTTTTTTGTAAAGTAAAAAAATATTGATGAATATTGTTACCCTTTTTTTTAATCCTGCCTCCATCGTACTGTCCTGATTTTCACTTGTGTTCTTTAAAAAATCCATTCCGTTCGACCTGAAATAATCATAAATATTAGTTTCCATTTTTTAGTATTTTCCAAGTATTTGAAAAAGTACAAATTTTTCATAAACGGCAAATATTTGATTGATCAATGTTTTTGTAGACAATGTGAAAATTAATCAAATATATCACGATTGATGTGTATATAATTTTAAATAAGTCGAGAAAATTAATTCAATTTTGTCAAAATCGAATCAATTTTCTGTCGGAAATATTTGAATTTTTAAAGGAAAAAAAATTGTCTCTTAAATATTAAATGTGTATTAAATGTCCATTTATTTTCGAAAAAGGGCAAATATTTGAAATAGAATTTAACCCGTTGCTTAAGAGTAAAATTTATTCGAACTCAAGCACAAATTGATAAATTTTTTTTTGCTAACATAATTAATTTAGTGTAATTTAATTTTTTTCTCAATTAGTAAATTTTTAGTTCTATTCTCAAAATCCAAATTAGTGAAAATTCGATCACTAAGAGAAATTAGTAAAAATTTCTAATTCTTAGTAACTTTAGACTAAAACATTCAAGTAAAAAGTTAAAAAAAACTAAATGTCTACTAAATGAAATAATAATTAAATGATCCAGGACTTTTAAAAGTACAAATAAACGAAATATTTTTCTTGAAAAATATTTTCATAAATTAAAGTAAAAATCAATTGTAGTAAAAATTTAAATACTAAATTTAAAATTTAGAAACTTGATAATTATTTCTTTTTTAACGTGACGAAAAATTATTATTATATTACTATATATTTAAAATTGAAATAAATAAATTCCCTTCATTTGAATTTTCAGAACTTTAGGAACATAAAATTTGACTAAGAATTAGTGCAAATTTTCATTAATTTGAATAAGTAGATAACTTATTTTCATTAATTCAAATATAGAGTTTAAACTGGTTCAAATCGTTCGGAATAAAATCCTTTTTTTTAAATATCAACCTTAACTTTTGAAAAATTGCAAATTAAAAATAGAAAGAATTCAATTATTGTTTTTAAAAAATTGTATTAAATTTATAAAGAATTTAAAATTCCTATTTTTAAAAGTTTTGATAATATTTTTTGTGAGGTTTCAATTATTTCCATCATTTTACTGAATCGTAATATAATACTAAGAATTTTATTATTTTCTAGAATTTTTAAATAAAATTCAATAATCAAACGTTTTGTCATCTTTATTAACAAACAAGATTATTTTAAAAATTTGAATTAAATTCTTTAGAAAATTTAATTGCTTTCAAAATTTTCAACTAAAATTGTATATTAAAAAAACTTCATTATTTTTAAAAAATGTAAAGAAATTCTTCAAAGGTATGTAATTAGTTAAAAAAATTTAATAAAAATTCTTCGCGTAGCTTCAATTATTTTCAATGCAATTTTAATAAAATTTCTCGACAGAATTCAAGTATTTTTAAAAATTTTGATTAAATTCTTCGCAAAAGTTCAATTATTCAAAAAAAAAATATTTATAAAATTCTTCTGAAGAATTATTATTTATTTATTATTATTATGAACTATTATTTATTTTCAATACATCAATTTAAAAAACTGAAACATAAAAAAAACTTTATTAAAAAAGTTTGGAAACAGAAAAGCCAATAAGAACTAACTTCGAACTGAGAACAGTTTGCCGGAATTCAACGACTATTATTATTAATTCATAGATTGTCAAATAAACCATTATTATTGGTCTATTGTCAAATAAACAATTACCTGTCTACTGTGAAATAAACAATTATTTGTCCATTATCAATTAAGTATTCAATCGCATCAAGCCATTTTTACTTAAGTCAATTAAATGACATTTGCAATCAAATAATGTTTACTTAAATCAATTAATTGACAATTGCTTTAAATAATTTTTATATTTCAGTCAATTAAATAAAATTTGATTTAAATGCCGAAATATGCCGAAATTATCGGTAATTACAATTAATTTGATTTAAATAAAAATTATTAGATATTTATTTGATAATAGATAAGTAATCGGTTATCTGAATTAAATAAATTTATTTTTCAGTGGCTCATAAATTTGCTAATATATATTTCATTACTTTATAATTTTTATCATCAGCGATAATTAAAAACTCTCCCTTTCTCTCTCTCTCTCTATAATGATATTTAATAATAATTTTCATACGTTTTCGGGGGCGTTTAAAATCTACAAAACAAGTCTCCCTCTGACATTTAGAAAATGAGTGGGCATAGTGAAATTATTCTCAAAAGCTATAGAGAGAGCATCAACTGAAGTAGAGGAATATACATATATGTATATATGTATTTAATATTTTCCAAAGGTAAAAATTTTAACTCGTGTGGTATATTTCGTTTGGGGGTATAAAACACTTACCAAAGTTATATACCTATATGTACATGTATATTGAGTGCGAAAATATAGTGCAGCGCAGCCGCTGTAATGTTTCTGGAGGACGAGATGACGTCATGTATTTTAGCCGTAGGTCGTACGCTTATCAATGAACGTACGACGCTTCTGGCGCGAATCTATTCTCCAACGGAGAACACCCTCCTGCGCGCCCACTCTCTCTCTCTCTCAGTCCCGGCATTGCTCAAGGCTGATTGGAGTACACCCTTCGTTTTTCAGTTTCATATATATATACACACACACACATAATAGGGCTGAAAAAGATTGTTTCTCTCATCATCTTTGCAATCGATTTCGATGTGCACCTTTTCATTCGGTCCAAGACGACAATGAGCCGATTAACAATTTCCATTATTCCTTTTTTATGATCATTCAAGTACAAATTTCTTTTTCTTCTTCTTCTCCACTCAATTTCTTTCCACTATCCAAGATCAAGTTTGCCAATTTCAAGTGAGTTTTCCTCACAAACAGAATCTGCAAAAGAGAAAACTAGTTAATATCCTCTGGCAAAAATTATTTCATATTTTTTCTAATTAGTCAAAAACTTGAAAAAATAAAGAAAAATTGTAAATATTTAAATTATAAAAATCTAAGAAAAATAATGATTCCTTTAAAAAATTTGATTTTCTATAAGGGAATATTTTTCCAAGAAAAAGGTAAACAATAAATCTCTAATACATAGGCAAGGACAACTGAAGATAATACATCGCTTGAGGGGGTTTTCAGAAATTTAAGGACACGAAAGCAATTTACATTTGCGTGACATTTTCGTTAATGTTGTAAACATGAGAGATTCTATAGATACAAAGTCTATACAAAATATTTATTTAAATTTCCAAATTTCGTGTTTTAGGCAATAATTACATAATTCTTTGGCGCAAAAAAACACAGAATTAATTTCACCCTCCAAAAGAGTCTTTAGAAAAAGTTTTTCCATTCTCTCTACAAAAATTTACTTTATACCACTTGCTTAGATTTTAGAAAAGTCCAAGATTAATGATTAATTTATTTTTGAGATTAATATAGTATTGGCTGTAATTAATAAAAAATTGACATAATATTGCTTAACAGTGATTTTTAAAATAAAATTCCAAGTATCATTCTCCGAGATGAAGATTTAACGCTAATGAAGCTTCACAAACTTTCCCCTTTACTTTTTACATTTTGCATTTCCTGATCTAACAGTTTCTATATATATATATATTATGTAAATATGCGCAACATACGACAATGAAAAACATTGCATTTCAATTATTTCCGGAAAATAATCTTTCTTTTTGCTTATTATTAAAAAAATGTCATTTCCCAACAAAATTGTAAACATTGAAAAAAAACTAAATTGCCTCTCGAAGTCATTAACGAATCAATTATTTTCACTATTGTCATTTTTAAATTTTCCTATTTTCTCTTTTTCTATTCTTCTTCGATTCTGAAAAATCATTTTTTCGATAGAAAAAATATAAAAATTATTTTTCCCTCTTTTTTATTCAATCCTCGCTATAAAATTGTAACTTTTATCAAAAAGTTTTCACTATTCTGCAACTTTTATGGTTTTATAGTTTTTCTTTATTCTTCTTTTTTCTCTCGTAAAAATCTCCTCACACTGCGAAGTGAAAAAAAACCGTTTTTTTTCTGGTAAATATTGAAAATTCTTGAAAATTTCATAGTCGCACAAATATGAACTTTAAACCTTTTTGTTAATTTTCCCATTAACATACGCAATTCATATGTCGATGACATAACAAATGACAATTTTTATCAATTCAAATATAGACACAAAATGAGCAGACTGTGACGTAAACGATTTTTCTAGAATATTATAATAAGTCTTGTTTTAAAGTTTAAAATGTATAAAATATTTATTACTTTTATGTAGAATTAAAAAATAGTATATATAATAAATAAATTATATTAAAAAAAGTGATATTATTAAATGTTAATTATTTATTATTCATTATTTTGCATTTATTATTTATTTATCATTTATTGTTATTTAAAATATGATTAATTACTATAGCTGTTAAGTGCTACTATGTTTATTTGTAAAATTTCAAATAAATATATTTTTTAGTAGTCTTTTTAATTTTTTGAAAATAAAATAAAAATCTTTGAAAAATTTCCATTCCTGGCAGTTAAAAAATACAAACATTTCGTTAATTAAGAGAAATGAAAATAAACTGGTGCAGACAAAACAATATTTTCAAACAATGCTTTTTGTATTAACAAAAAAAATTCTCATTTATCATTATTCTATTACCACAATCATAAAGTTTTTTTTTACTAAAAATAAATTACTTTCAAAGAAATGAGTTTACTAGAAAAAATTTTCAACTTCTACAAATTTTTGCATATACTTGTCATTATAAGGAAAACTAGAATTAAATTAAAAATATTCCTTGCGTAAAGAAACAAAAAAATTTTTAATTTCTGACAACACTAATAAATAAATGGAAAATAATTAAAAAATAAATGGTCAAGAAAATGAAATAAATTAGAAAAAGTCAAATAATTGCTAAATGAAACTAATAATAAATAAATGAATAAATAAATAAATAAACAATTAATTAAAATAGAATTCCTAAATTAAGAAGAAATTAAAGTTAGTGCATTCTTTGTTCTACAAATACATTTCTGTATGTGTATATATAGATATAACACTCGACATTCACTTTAAGAACGTTTTGCTTTTTCTTGAAAGAAACCTCAGGTCAGTCTTTCGTAACTGCTTCACCGGTTATATCGTGACATTTTGCATGCAGAATTTTTTGTGTGCTAAAAAATTCAACGAATTTAGAAAAGTGTCATCCTTCTTTATAATCACTTAATTTTCATTGGAAACTGAAAACATTAATTTTATCAAAATTATTTCCACTGAAAACTGAAAGAAACAAAAATATTTCCCACAAAGTAGAAATTATTCCAATTGATAAAACTTTCTGAAACAAAAAGACATATTCTAAATAATAATCGCACACGACTTTGTGTATACAAAAAACTTTTTGCATTTATTTTTAAACCATTAAAAAAAAGAAACTAAATTAATATAAAGAGATAAAGAGAACGAGTGTAAGGACAACGATAAATTGAAAAAATTGTAAATAAATAATTGATAAATGGTAAAATAGAATGAATAAATATAAAATAAATAACAAAATTAAATAATTAAATACAAATAATTAACAGTCAAAAGGTGCAACTATAGCGTTTGATTATTAAGATTGGTAAATATTAAATTTTATTTAGTTTATTTATTTATTTATTAGTTTAAAATTAGTTTATCTAGAAAAATAAATTATTATCGATGGAAATAGGGGAGAAATTAGTAAATATTAATTTTCAGAAGATATGAAATATTTAAAATTAAAAATATTGAAATTAGGGGAAAATAAATTGATGAACAGTATGATTTATTCTTGTGGCCTGTTGATTAGTTTGTGTAGACTGTTAACGAACAGATAAACCTAATCAATTACCCCAAGGGAAGTCTTTGACTGCACGAGTCATGGCATTATAAACTCACTGATTGGAAATCAGTGATCTCATCGATTATATATTAAAAACTTTAAAGTCTGTCAATTCTTACAGAAATATATTCATATTTTCTAAATTTACCTCTAAATTTAATTAGTATTATTATTAATTAAATCTTTATTATCTATTTCTTAATTTTTAATTAATGTTATTTAATTTCAACTTTATTTTAATTAATTTATTTATCTATAATATTGACTGCTTGAATTAATTGAATTAACTAATATTATATAATTTAATATTTATTCATTTATATTGAAATATTTATTTTCGCACAAATCCTATTGTTCATTTACTTCCTTTAGTTGATATTTTTATGACTCAAACTAGATTTTCGATATTTTTTCTAATTGCAAAATATTTAAAAGATTTCTAAATTTCTCTTCTCTGATTTTTTTTCCAGTACAGAAACATGGACCAAAGATCTAGTATAATGAAACTGGGACACACTGTGGAAGAGTCGAGAGCCAAATATCCTGAATTAACAAATGAAATTTTAGATGAATTAAGAGAATGGGGAGAGGAGCATGGCCTGTCCAACATTCCCGATGAACAACTTGCATTATTTGCACATAGTTGCTATTATGATAAAGAAGACAGTATTCGATGTATGGAAGTTTATTACAGACTGCGAGCAACAACACCTGAATTTTTTAAAGACCGAGATCCGAAGACAGAAACTCTTCAACATTCCCTAAAGGCATTGTACGTTTTTCTTCATTTCCCCCCATCCCTCAGCTTCAAATTAATTATTAGAAATTTATTTGTATTTATAATTTTTCTCTTTCTAAATTTATCCGCACATTTTAAATTAATTGAGAAATTTATTTTCGTTTTACCGTATTTATAATTTTTCTCTCTTTCTCTCTAAATTTATTCATTTTCAAGAACTTATTTTCCTTTTTCTGGAAATTTATTTTTAAACAAATTTTAATTCAACACAAAAAATAGCAGAAAGTTTGTAATTTTTTCCTCTTCTGTTATTTTCGTTCTTTATTATTTCTATTCAATTTTTTTCCATAAAAAAAATGTCTTGAAGAGACAATTAAAGAATTTTCCTAAGATAATTTGCTCGGGACAATAGTTTCTTTTTTTCGTGCAATTTGTAAAACTGCCAATAACATTTTGTACTTAGTACAGAAAAGATTCAATATATTTTATCGGGGCAATTTATTGGTCCAACTTCGGAACTTCTCGAGTTCTATGAACTTTATATATATAGATAAGATATTAAAACTCGATTTATATTTCGATTAGAAATTTGGAAAAATTGTCTTTTAAAAAAAGAGAAAGTAACAAGAAAAAGTAGAAAAAAGAAAAAAATAAAAGAATAGATTAATTTAAAAATGATTTCCACTTACAGACAATTCGTCGCTTTGCCATTACCAGACAGAGAGGGGAGAAAAATAATTTTCCACAGACTGGCAAATACAGCACCAATGGCATACATGTTCAATGATGGTATCAAACTGCTTGGAATGACTCTGGATGCGAGTCTTTATTTTGAGGGATGCACTCCTGGTTATGTATTTCTCTTCGATATGCGTGGCGTGAAATTAGCCCATTTGGCCCGATTGTCAGTCAACAGTATTCGCAAATTTTTTGAATATCTCCAAGAAGGAATGCCCATTCGACTTCAAGGGATTCATGTTCTGAATACCGTTTGGTTCATGGATAAAATTCTTTCCCTCCTCAAGCCCTTCATGAAACGGGAGCTCTTCGAAATGGTACCTAAAATTTTTTCCACAATATTATTGAAATATTCTACAATATAAAATTTTTGCTTTTGAAAAAATAGACGAAAAAAATTACTTCTATTTCTGTTCAACATTTATTCGATATTTCTTCTACTTTTATATTGTATATATATATATATATATATATATTTGCAGAAAACAAACTATTCTTTGAGATTAGAAATGTCAGAACTACTTTAAGTTATAAATTTTGTATTGTTCTATCGTATTTTTGCTTGAAGGGATAAACAATATTTTCATAAAAGCAAGTAACTCATGCGTGCATCTGGTATCGCTTTTTCAGCTTCATCTTTATTCCGGAGAAGTCTCGGAAATCTATGAATATATTCCTCCAGAATGTCTACCCGAGGACTTTGGCGGAAAACTCGACAGTCTGGAGACTCTTCACGGTATTGTATAATATCGAATAATAATCTATATCAATTTTAATACCAAAAAAATAGGAATATATATCAATTCTATTGCAATGGAAAACAATTTTTGAGATCTTTTGATAAAAGAAAAAAAAACTCGGTTTAGAGATTAACAAGAAAATAAATTTTTTTAAAAGAATTATTATAACTATGAATGTTAAAAATTATCCGAAACGAAAGCAAATTCGCAAATTTTAAAATAATTTAAATTTAATCATTGTTGTTACTTTGCAATAAATTCAAATTGTTACTTTTTAAATTTTAATTAGTAAAAAGGCAACTTTATTAAATTAGTAAAAATTTCCACTAATTCTTGTTAAGTTTTCTCTTTTCTTGAAAAGATTTGGAGTAAAAGAATTTAAACAACCAAATGAAGAAATATTAAATAGAATATTAAATTAAATTAATTACATAAATTAAATGAAATTGTTAAATTTATTAAATGAATTAAATAAAATATAAAAAAATTCTATACTCTGAATAGTGTTTGAAATTATTTTGTTTAATTTAATAGACAATGGAAAATGAGAACAAGTTAGTGTCGCGAGTTTATTTTTGCTTTGTCAAAAGATAGTTTTAAAGTTCAAAGTCAAACCTTATATATGTTCTGAGATTTTCAATATGTATAACTTTTGTTTTCTCTTTCTCTCTCTCTCTCTCTCTCTCTCTGTGGCCTTATATATATAGAAGCACACTGTATAAAGCTCGATCAGTTGCGTGATTACTTTCGGGATGAGGAGAATCTTTATCGTGGATGGCGTAATACTCCAAGGGATAAGCTTTCTTCTTCCACTTTATCTAATTGCCAAGAAGCGGAAGGTGATGATAGCACAATTCAGAAAACTGAAAGTGGAAAAATCGACTGCACTTGATGTCCTCGACCTTGCTTTGCAAATCTCGTGTATGTGTCCATTATAAAATCATCCATGAACTTGCTCAAGAGGAATCTAAAACAACAAATTTATTTATAATTATAATTTCGCATTTATAAATTTTACTACGATCGATAGAGTGATTGGAAAATATATTTTATTATCCAATAGAAAATAATTTAGTCCAATCAACTGAATTTAAATAATTATCAAAATCTATTTGGAAAAATGAAATTGAAAAAATTGAGAATGGAGAAAAAAAATTTAAATTGTAGAAAATAATAGAAGAGTAGAAATTATTATAAAAAAATTACATATAAATAGTAAAATAATAAATAAAAAAATGTAGTCAAAAATAGAAGAAAATATTAAAAATAGTTTACAAAGTTAGAAAAATAGAAAAAGGGGTAAAAGAATAATCCACAAGTTTTGAACGAAAAAGTGAACAAAATATTTTGTAATGAAAATAATTTCATTAAAAAACATTTTGTTTCAATTGCAATAAATATTGAAAATATAAATTTTACATTTAAAAACTTTTAAAAAAAAATAAATTAAAAGCAATAAAAAAATTACCTTTGAAACTAAAGCAAAATTTTTAAGAATAATAAAAATTTAATTTGACGAATAAATAAATAAATTTCTTTCAAAACTTAAGGACCCTGTAAAAAACAAAAGTAGTAAAAGAATAGGAAACTAATAAATGAATAGAAAAAAAGTAAAAGAATAGGAAAAATAGTAAAAGAATAGGGGAAAATTGTAAAAGATAAAAATAATTAAAGAATAAAAAACAAATTGTAAAATAGTAAAAGGCTAGAAAAAAGTAGGAAAAGAAAAAAAATTGTAAAAAAGCAAAAGTTGAAAATAGAAAATAAGAAATAATTTAAAATCACAGAAATAGAAAATAAACAAAGGCAATTGACATACATTCTGTAAACACACAAGCACAATTATTGATAGACTATAGAAATAATTGTTCCATAATATTAGAGTAGAAAAATTTCAATATATTTTAAAAAAAGAAATTATTTTCCACTCGAATTTTTCTTAGAAAAAAAGAAATAATATTTTCCAAACGAAAAAAAATTCTATTTTGAACATAAAGTGTATTTTTTTATTGAAAATAATATCACTATATTATAAAAATAAAATGAAATAAAATTTTCATTTCCAAGAAAGTTTGATACAAAAAGAAAGATATTTTTTCAATATTTTTTTGTAAAAAGTATTTTTTTCTGTTAAATTGACCTTTTTCTCAAAAAACTCTGTTTTTTCAAATTTTTCTATTGGAATTTAAACAAGAATAATTTGTTTTCAATAGAAAATATATTTTTGTCAGTGAATTAAAATTCACTCTCTTTAAAAAAAATATTTTTAACTTTCCAAAATAAAAACAAATTGTAAATTACGAAAACTCGTACATTTCTCAAAAAAAGAAATTTGTTTTCCATAGAAAATATATTTTTGTTAGTGAATTAAAATTGAATTAAAATTCACTCTCTTAAAAAATCATTCCTAACTTTCCAAAATAAGAATAAATTATAAATGAGAAAAATTAACATAAAATTCGTACATTTCAGAAAAATACACCATTCAATGATATAAAAAGAAAAAAGGGAAAAACCTGCTCCGAAAAAAAAATTATAGTGACCATTGAATAATCGCGCGTCTCCCAGCTGCTGTTTCGTGGCTCATTCTGATTCGACGCAGCAGCTGGAAGTTGACTGAGCATTCGCCAGAAAATATACAATCATAATAATAAAAAAATTGAGTATACTAGATACTCTCGCTAAACCGGGTTCAAAAGGTTATAAAAAAATAAACATTTCCAAATAATAAATAAATAAATAAAAAAGAATTTCCAAAGAAGCCAATTTTGTAAAAAATAAAAAAAAAACCTCGACAAAAATAGATTCTATTATCAAAAAAAAATTACTACTTTAAAAATTACAAAAACTGGTTTTTTTAGAAGGACATTTATGTACACAGAGATAAAAAAAGAAGATTTCTTATCATAAAAGTGTGAAGGTTGACCGGTGAATAAAACGTGCTAAGTGAAACATTCCACATTGCGAAAAAAAGGAATTCAGTATTAAATTTTCTCAGTTTTGAAAATTTCTATTTTCACCTCACAAAATGCAAAATGTATTACATTCCATTTTTACAATATTAATTGTTGTTGGTTTACAATTTACGACCGCCGAAGACTGTAAAGGATGTGTTCCATTAGATTCAAGTTCATTCGATAAGGTAATTTATAATTGTCCGCTTGTAATTTTAGATGAAAGAAAAAATTCAAATAAACTGAAAAAATTGACAGAAAAATTTTATATCACTATATTGTTGTTTATTTCACTAATTTCTAATTTCCATTTTCTAATAGTTGAGAAATTAATAAAAGGACTAAAAAGAAAAATATATCACTTAATAATTTAAGTTCCATTAAAGCAGATCAATAATGTTTGAGACGTTTATTCGATACATCATTTTTATATTACAAATATTTGCCGAAAAAATTAAATTAAAATCAATTTTAGAAATTAATTTTTTAATTTTTTAATTTTTAGATAAGATGACAGAAATTTTTAATATTTTTTTTCTTAAATTAACGAATTCTAGTTAAATTTTCATTCTTTCAAAAATTATGGTTAAAAAAACCAAAAAGCGTATATTTCAATTTAATATTTACAGAAAAAATTGTTTCCATTTTGTAAAACTTTGAGTAAATAAATAATATCAAATTTTCAATAAATTGAATTTCTTTTCCAGTCCAAAAAAACCATTGAGAGTTTAAAATAATTCTAATAAAGGAAAAAAAATATTATTTAAAAATTTTCTTTCAGATAATTGGTAAATTTAAAGTCGCCGCTGTTAAATTCGATGTCGCCTTTCCCTACGGAGAGAAACACGAGGAATATGGAAAAGTTGCCGAAGCAACGAGAAACTCGCCCGATATTTTAATAGCCGAAGTAGGAATAAAAGATTTTGGCAATAAGGACAATACGGACCTTGCCGAACGTTTTAATGTAAAAAAAGACGAATATCCAGCAATATTGCTATTCGTAAATGGAAAAAAGGAACCATTTAAATTCGTCTCCGAAACTGACGATCAATTTACATCGGAAAATATTAAACGCTTTATTAAAGCAAAATCCGGCATTTATATCGGCCTACCAGGTTGTATAGAAAAATTGGACAAACTAGCAGAGGAATTCAAGTCAGCAAATGAAAAAAATAGACAGGTTTGATTTTTAATATAAAAATATAAAAAATATATATATAAATATAAATTTAAATATAAATTTAAAAATCAGACGATTTTTAGAATATTTCGACTATTTTAAATATTTTTATTGTTCCAAAAGAAAATGTTTCCCTATAAAGAAAATTTTCCCTGTCCCAGGAAATTTTGAGTAAGGCGAAAATCTACGAGGAGACATTGTCAGAGGCACAAAGAACGGCGGCAAAAGTTTATATAAAAACAATGGAAAGAATAATGGATCGCGGTAATGTATTTGTACAAACGGAACAAACAAGAATTGACGGACTTTTAAAAGGAAAACTATCGAAGGAAAAGAAACGTTCAATGGAGGAGAGAAAGAATATATTACAATCATTTTCCCATAAAGACGAATTATAAGCAACTTTATAAGCAACTAATGCGACATATAGAACATTCTCACATTTCTTTCTAAGTGTTTAAAAAAAATCAATTCAAAAGTAAAAAAAATACTTTTGCACAAAAAAAATTTATATTTATCCTAATATATATATAGTAAAAAAAACTTAATATAGTGATATGATTTTTTAGTCTTGGAAAAAAGGCTGAAGCATTTGTGATATCGATTTTTTATAAAAAGGATTCTCAAATTTTTGAAGAAAAAAAAATATTGAAAATTTTGTACAGCTGAGAAAATTTTTTACTTAAGAACCTATTTATTACTTTTTTTTCTTTAATGACAGATCTCACTAGTAATATATTCACTTGTTCTAAATATACTTTGTCGCTTCTTGTTCGTAAAAAAAATCACAGATTCCATGTATAATATCAGTATATAAGTATCATCTTATTAATAAAAAAATTGAAGATTTATTAAAAAATCGTCTGACGTTATTAACAATTTTTTCTTCTTTATATCATTGATGTAATTGAAATGTACGAATCTGATTTTTCATTAATTCATAATGATTATTACTAATTATTCGTATAAAAAGATGTTTTGTCATTTTTTTCGGGGGAGGATGAGAGTGTGAGTGTATGACGTACATTCTTTTTTTGTTCTTGTTGTGCGTGCTAGTATGTGGAATGCTTGTTCCAAATATAAATTTTTCATAATTTACTATTACAAAATTAATTTTACTATTCACTTTTTACCGTGAGCTTATCCAGCTCCGTTGTCACTTCTTCTGTTTTTTTAACATCGTCTTCTTTGGATTTTGTTTCTTCTTTCGTTAACTCCTCCTTACTGGTGGTGTCATTAATTTCCGTAATTGTAAGTTTTTCTTTTCCTTCATCATTGTCACTTTCTTCATAGCTTACTTCGCTACAGCTATCACTATCGCTATCATCGTCATCACTTTTATAATCATCGGGATTCGATTTGCCAGAATAAATTTCACATTCTGAGCCTACTATTTTTTTTGCTTTTTCAAAAGTTTCCTTCCAAAGAGTTGCATCTTTAAAAGATGGTTTAAAATTATTTTCAAAGTGTTTCCACTTTTTTTCAACAACGCAAATGCATATTATGAAAATTATTTTTCTCTAAATACAATTCTAATTAACACAAATATAAGTCAAATTTTTGTTAAATTTCGCCTAAAGTTTCGAACGTTCAGATGAACGAAATTTTTTTTCATCCTTAAGTGTTTTTGAAAATTACTATCGAAAAAATAAATATAATTGAAATATTAAACAATATTTAGTGTGGAATTCAACTGTTTTAAATCTAAAAAATAATTTTTTAGAAAATAAAATACAAATTAGAAGTAAAAAAATATTGTCCTTCATTTGAATGTTCGAAACATTAAGAACATAAATTTTTATTTTATTTCAAATAGAATTTTTTAAAATATTGACATTAAAATAATTAATAAATAAGAAAAAAAGGACTCACTCTCGGCATTCGCAAATCTTATGGCGAGAAGCTCCGGTTTTAATTGCTCGTCGGCAAAATCTGCGAGGACACTCCAAACCCATGCACGATCGCTACCACAATTTGGTTTCAATTCCATCCAAGGGGTGATAAAATGATTTGCACAGATTTTTAGCGTCTTATCACGACGCATTACAACTCGAACTGTATTTTTTGTTTGATGCCTCAGAAGTTTTACTTCACCAGTTCCACGTTCTTTCCATTCTGCGGGATTATTCGACGAATCGTAACGATAGAGTTTCGCTCTCCTAAAATTATAAAAGTTGACATTTTATTTTACTATTGAAACAATGAACTGAAAATTGAAGACAACTGAAATTAAATGCAAGTACAATTTAATCATTTCAACTTCATCCTCCTCATTATTTGACACTTCAATCAAAGGTAATGAGACTATAGGTTCAAAGTGTAAATCATCTTCTCCAGGTTCCTCGTCAGTTTCATGAGGTTCACCACTACCACCATTCACTTCAGTCGCATTGTCCGCATTTAGCTGAAAAATAGAAAAAAAGAACAATTAGAAAAACAGCAAGAGAATATAATTCTCTTCACTGCTAACAAATTCCACCATTCGACGCCATAAAGAATCGATAAATAAATCTTTTTTTGAAATAAATGCCTCAGAATCATCGCAAGGAAAAATAACTTTATAATTAAAGTAATTTTCTATTAAAACATTACAATGAAACATTTTTACTTAAAAAAAAATGTTTCTAAAAAGAAAAATTGCAAATTTTTAAAGTAGACATAACCTCTTCACCCGCAAAAAAAATGCTTTCATCGTCAATAAATTTTACCCGGAAAACATGAATTCAAAAAGAAATTTATACAATTTATTATCAATTATTATTACTTACCACGTTTTCGGGCATTTTTATATTATTTTAACGACAAAAACAGATAAATAATTTATAAGGGACAAAACAAAGATAAGTCGTATAATTTTGTAACCGCGTCAGAAAACTATAATGAAAACGGGCGTTGAAGGTTTAATTTGATTGGTTGTATTTTTTTGTCAACTAGCAACCAATCAGAAAGCTGTCTACCTTTTCAAAAAATTAGAAATAATAATAATTTTTATTCTTTTGGATTATAAACACAGAATTAAATTATTCTCAATAAATATATAATTTACAATTTAGTTTTAATTTTTCGTTCCATATTTTTATAATACAAGAAATGGTTGTGGACAATTTTTTCCCGCCATAATTTTATAAAGCTTTTTTTCAATTTACCAATTACCAAGTAACTTATCCTTGTTCATTAATTATTATTAAAAATAATAAATTGAAAAATACAATTATATAAAAAGAATGTCTATCAAATAATTTATGTTTAAAACCAAATTGGTAAAAGTTGGCAAAACTGACTTAAAAATACGCAACGATCGCAACAAGCTTTACGTAAGTTTCGCGCCTTGCAGATGTCAAAAGTCTCCTAAATTCCAATTGGTCAAGAGTTCTATTACCAACCAATCGAACAATAATAAACTTTTTGACAGCTGTCAGAACTGTCACCTGCTTTGACAGGAGAACGTCACAGTTACTGACACTAGCCCATCAATAATTTGATATGATTTAGTTGTTTGAATTGATTGTAATTTAATAATTATTTCTTAAAAACCAAAGTGTTTGACGTGAACAACTGTAAATTTCATCTATGACACAGTGAAATAAGGAAATTGCTGCAAGTTAATCGCAGTAACAACACAACTTTCAGTATGTCGTTTTTCGGTGTTAATGTTAATCCGTTTTCCACACCAGTAGGCCAAAGAATAGGTATGTTTCATTTCTAAATTAATCTCCTTTTCGAATGAATAAAAATTAATTTAACTTCAATATTGCATCTTATTTTTTTATCCATTGACAACATTGTTTGTGATCTACTTTTACACAGACGAGTTCATATTGTTACAGTTGAGTTCTTTTTTCATTAAAAAAGAAAATCGTTAAACCGATTTTGTTTAAATAATGTTTTCCCCTACCTCTCTTTTTTTTGTTGAAAGAAATGGATGAATGTGTAAATTAAGGCGAAACATAATTCTCAATATTACACGTTGTGAGAATAATACACCATTTATTATTCTCTATGGAAAATTTCTGACATGCAGGTATATAGATAAGTCGCCGCATACCGCATAAGTCAAGATATACCTACGCATTATGTTTTATGAGTCATTCATTAGAGTTATCAAAACAAAATTGAAGACTTTATTTCAAAGATAGCCAGTGACATTTATACAAACAAATTTTAACAATAATCTATTTTTAAACTTTTCGGAAAACATTTTTTTTTGCTTTTTAGAGATAATATTGCATTTGTCATCATTTTATTATTTGCTCATTAATTTCCGCCCACGTATAATGACGTTTTTATAAATTTTTAGATGCAAGTGTATTTTTTATTGATAGTAAAAAATTTTCTTTCAAGGGAGAAGAATAAACACTTGTTTTTGATTTTTATGATTATTAAAAAGTTATCACCTTAGAGTGACGTAAACTTTTTTTATTCTGCTTTCTCGTTATTGTCCTTGAAACAATTGTGTCGAGATTATGATTTAATTATAGCTAATGATTATAAATATATAGTAAATAACGATCTAAATTTAAAAAGAAATTGTAAAATTGTTTTTGAATTGAGGAAAAAATTTTTTTTCAGAGCAAGCCACAGATGGCAGTCTCTCGAGTGAAAATTGGGCCCTGAATATGGAAATCTGCGATATAATTAACGAGACAGAAGAAGGTCCAAGAGATGCAATTAAAGCCATAAAGCGCAGGCTCAACCAGGCTGCTGGAAAAAATTACACCATCGTCATGTACACCCTCACTGTTAGTATTATATATAGTTATATTAATAACAGAAATCTTCTATAAGATAATATCAATTTTGATTTACAGTAGATTTTATTATAATTAAATTTATGTTACTTGTTGTATTTATTATTTCTTTCAATTGTAGTTGAAATAATTGAATTTCTTTTTTTTAATTTAGGTTTTAGAGACCTGTGTGAAAAATTGTGGAAAACGATTTCACGCACTGTCATGCTCACGAGAATTTGTACAAGAGTTAGTGAAGTTAATTGGACCAAAAAATGAACCACCTACTGCCGTTCAAGAGAAAGTATTGAATCTTATTCAAACTTGGGCAGACACTTTTCGTAGTCTGCCTCACACGCAAGGAGTGATTCAAGTTTATCAAGAGCTTAAAGCCAAAGGCATTCAATTTCCAATGACTGATTTAGATGCAATGGCACCTATTATAACACCTGAAAGGGTAATCTCCTTTTCTCTTTACACTTTCTTGCTCTCTTTCCAAAATATCTTTTCAATTTTTCTTTCTTTTATTCCCGGTTTCATTTTTCAATTATATTTTGTTTATTTTACTTCTTTTCTTTTTATTTTTTCGCTTAAATTTTGCTCTTTCGATTATATTTCACTATTTTTTTACTTTTCCTTTTTTTTCTCTTAACTGTTACATTTTTATTATAACTGTTCTATTATTATTTTTGTATTTTATTTTATATTATTGTATTTTGTTGCAAAATTATGTTTTTTGTAAAATAATGAATAAGTAATAAATAAATAATTATAAATAAATTCTAGAAATAAATAAACTGATAAAAATTGTAAAAGAAAAAACTAGAACTATATTTATAATTTCAGAGTGTTCCGGAAACAGAACAAAATTTAACAACTAATCCAACAGAGGACCAAGCCTCAATAATAGCGGGGCCACAACAAATGCAATCAGCCAATCAATTAATTCAGCTGAGCGATCAACAACTTGTCAAACTGCAAAGCGAATTGGACGTCGTTCAAGGAAACATGCGTGTCCTCTCGGAAATGCTCGCTTATCTCACGAGTCCCGAACAAGCAGCAAATCAACAACCAGATGCCGCCGATCTTGAACTTCTAACCGTAAGCTTTTGAAAATTCACCAATTTTTAATTAATGATATAATTAATTTCTTTTTTAAATATTAATTATTGAATTGAGATTTAATTATTGAAATTGAATTTATTGAATTGAAATTTAATTATTGACAGTTTTTGAAGTTCCGATTAAAATTTTGTTTTCAAACACAGGAACTTTACAACACTTGTAAAGCAATGCAACAACGTGTTGTGGATCTAATTGGAAAATTGGCGAATGATGAAATGACGGCTGAATTGTTACGCGTCAATGATGAATTGAATAATCTTTTTCTACGCTATTCTCGATACACAAAGAATAAAGTGGCACCGAGTGCATTACTGGCGCAGGCGATAGGTCGCCCACCAAATGCCGAGTCTAATAAACAGGAGGGCGATTCTTTAATTGATTTATCAGACGGAGTGGAACCACTCGAAAAGCGAGTCGACGCCATTCAAATTTGTCCGAAGAAGGAAGGCGACAGTGATGAGTTCGATATGTTCGCCCAGTCGCGAAACACTAATTACGAAACGTCTAAAAGCAGGTTGACTATTTTTTCATTAATATTTCATCTTTAAGTTTATATTATTTCAAATTTTAATTAATTTCTCTCTTTACTATTTCGTCTCTAATTATTCTCTCTAGATTTTTCTCTTGTACTGAAAATTCGAGTACAAGAATTTTTACAAAAAATGATAATTTATTTCCAGTGGCAGCAAGTATGAAGACAATTTGGAGCAGGTGAGCGGAGATGGATTGAGTACGGCGATTTTGAATCGCAATAACCCTAAACATTCACAACAGACAGCTTCTACTGTTCCTGATGCTGCTACCACTACCACATCTAGTTCCACTGTGCGTAACTCGCTTGATTTCATTTCAAACAGTAGAGTATGGATCGTAAATTTAATGTCAAAAGAATTTTATCTCCCCTCTAGAGATGGAAATTGCCTTTGCCTCGTTGTTTCATACTCTGTTGTGTAGTCTCACAGTAATCCAATAATCGTTTCGAATTTCACTACGAAACTTTCGTTTTAGTAGAATTTCAGCTTGCAAAATAGCATTTATCATTTTTGTAATTTTTTTTCGCTTTATTTTTTTTTTGAAAATTCAGCTTTTAGTAACTTGTCAGTTCTCATGATCCAAATGTTCTGAATTTTGTCCAAATGAACAGAATTTTCTTCTTCAAAATGATATTTTTATTACAATTTTGTAGAAGTAGAGAAAAAATAGTAATTACTGTTTCTAAAAGTAAAATTTATGTTTTTAACTCTTTTCTACAGTTTGTAATCATGAAAAGTATTCAATTTATCAACTTTCGTAAGTTTCGTAAATTTATTTATGAAATTTCGTGAATGAAAAAAATTCTGTTCATTGAGCGACGAAAACTTGTGGATCATTAAAAATCAAATACCACATTTTTTCTTCTTTCCAATACATTTAGTTTTTTTCTTCTGTAATTGATTTTCATTTTTCATACGCTTGACAAAATTTTAATAAATTCAATAATTTAAAATCATTAAAATAGCGTCGAATTTTTAGAGATAATTATATTTTATTTCATTTCAACTTGCAATTTTTCGTAAAGTAATATTGCACATTTTTCACTAGAATCACAACGCTTCGTATTGCTTTACATTTTTTTTTCTACCATCAAGTTGCATGTTTAATATTTCTACTCATGTACCAGCTTTCGTGAAAAACCACAAGTACTCAAATTACACGGAAAGCAATAAGTATGTTACAAAAAAATGTGATATTTCATTTTTTTTCTAAATAAGTTACAATATTTTTTTTCTAATGTTTCGTTAATTCAATGTTCCTGTCATGAATGTCCTTAGTTTTTATTATTTTGTTGTCTTTGTTGCTTAGCACAATCAAGAGTCTGAATTCAGTGAGATGGCAGCTTGGTTAGATCACACGGTAAGAGAAATTAAATTTCCAAATTTTTTTTTCTCAATGCCTATATCAATGTTTATGTCTGTTTTAAATTATTATTATTATGTAAAAATTGTGTGTACAAATATTTAAGTACAAATATTTCAATACAAATATTTAAGTACAAATATTCCAATACAAATATTTAACTATAAATATTAAAAAGACGATCAAGAAAAAAATGTTAACAAATTTTTTTGTTCCAACAGCCCGGAGCTCAAGGGGACCAGTCACTAACATCTTCCGAGTTTGACAGATTTTTAGCAGAGCGAGCCGCAGCAGCCGAAGCTCTGCCAACAGTTCCGGCAACAACCACTGCAACCAGTACAACCACCGGAAGTGGTACTAACATTCAAAGACAAATCAATAAGGACGAAGATAAATCTTTGTTCGCCCTGTAAAATGTAACAAACTAACACGTCGAATTTATTTCCAACGAAAATGAAGCATGTCATTTCAAGACATTCGTGATACAAGAAAAAGAAGAAGAAAAAAAGAAGAAATTCAAGTATATCATTCAAAATTTTCAGAATTTAGTAAACCAGGACGTTCAGAAATTAACTATTTGTCACTCTGGACAAAAGATTTAAAAGAAAAAAAAGTATTAATTGTAAATTCTGCTTTCAGTTAATTAACAGTGCAGATTATTAGCGAGAATGCTAAATAAAGTTGTGTAAATTTTAAAAAGACGTAAAAGGACAGAAGTCTGTCCCATACATATATAAATATAATATAAAAATTGCTTCTCGCTTTCATGTACTTATGTGCAAATTAACGAGTTTTACGATTACGTCGCAATTCATCGTCGTTATTTATTCTCTCAAATTACGTCTTATGAAAAATTGAAGATATAAAGTTATTCTTCAGAGAAAAAAAAATCTACAACCAATCTAAGACACTAGTTTATGTTATTTGTATATAAAGAAAAAAAAAGTTGCTAATTATACACGTTTGATTGACGTTAAAGTCACATTACGAAAAAAAAGATAAAATATATAAATATTTATATATATACATAAAAATGAGAAAAAAAATCATGTTTTCCTTGCATTCAATTCAAAGTGATAAGATAATAACTTAGACATTTTATAATTTATAAATTTCTGTCTATTATTATAAAAGACCCTGATCTACGTTAATATGTGGAATTCTATAATATCGAATACTATTTATAAGACGTATGATACAAGATCTATTATTATATTTTACTTTGGATAAATTGTATAGTATTTATATTTTTATCGTCTATTGTGCACTCGAATTATGTTATATATCATGCAATATTCCTGTGGTAATGGTCAGTAGATATTCATTCGATTGCTTTTTAAAGTCACTGGCTTGTAAAAGTAGGCTCTTTTTAACTTTATGATCCAAGAGTATTTAATGTTCTACTTGAATAATTCTTTTAAGCTATAGAAAAAAAACATGTGTATTACGTTACGCTGAACAGTATTAATATTAACAGTGAACGTACCAAAAAAAGAGAGAAAAAAAACATTTTCAAGTCAAAAAATGATCTATGAGAATGTTGTTCAAAAAAAAATAATGAATCAATTGACTATTTTTATTAGATTTTAAATCGAATATATAAGTACGTTCGTCGAACGCTAAACGTGCATTTAGTGTTTCAAGTCAGTGGCACACTATACAAGTTACCTGTCACAATTGTAGAATTTCTTTGTTTTCAATAATCAATTTTGTTTACAAATTTCGATTCTCATTTTCTTCTCATTGCCTTCAAAACCTTTTTACTAAAAAGTCTGACTTAATTTGAAATTTAATTTTTTAGTAATCAAATTATTCTTGTCTTAAGAATTTTTTTTTGATTTTTCTAAAATCAATAAATAAAAGAAAGAGAAAGGTAATTTAAATCGCATGATTAAAAACAGTCTTAACTGTGTATTGTAATCAACTGCCAAGTTCGGATATTCTTTTAACAAACTCAGTTCGAAATTTCAATTCAATTCGATCGTCTTGCATTAATTCTTTGATCATCACCGGCGACGATTGACACACTACAAAAAGACAATCTTCCAAACTTTGAAAAATCTCTTCACTAGCTTGTACTTCGTCCAAATTAATATAGAGTTTCAGAAAAATTCCAAACAAACACTCACTATGAGCCGAAATTCGACTTTCAAATCGACCAAGAATAATTTTTGTACTATCTAAAATAATTTTCAAACTATTTAAATCACCATAGTGCTCACAGTAATAATCAATAATTTTTATCACTCTACCGCACCATTTAAAACTACCCAATGAATTTAACAATTCCACCAAGACAATCATGTAGTTTTCGCGAACTTTCCCATTATCTTCACAAACCATGTTTCCTAATAGTTCCTCGAGAATTTTATCCCTTTCACTCCATTCGAATTTATTGGATTTTTCCTCTCCCAATTCTAGAGATTGTAAAATTTTCCCAATGCAATTGTACAACAATAGAGTACAATTCATTTCTCTGTCATAAATAAATTTCTTCAAATTGAAGAGTATCATTTGAGCGAATCCCGATTCAACAAACAGCTTCTCCGTGTGACAGTGTTGCACAATTTCGAAAATACACTCCAAACCCAAAACTTTATTCTCCACTTCAAAGTCATCGAGAATTATTAATGCCGTGGGAATTATGTCATTGAAATGATTAATAACTTGTGATTTTTTCAATAGAGCGACGAACCATTTGTAGCAAATAATCGACGCTGGATAAGTTTTCCATGTGTTTTTCAATAATTTTGGTCTCAATGTCGTGAGAATTCGACTAATGTCATCTTCATTTTGTTCAATGAGTTGTGAGAGATTTTCACAGGAATATAAATCACAGAGAATTTTCGAGATTTCTTTGCAAATTCTACGAGACTCAGTTGTCGTCCAAAGATTTTTTTCACTATTTTCACCGATCATTATTATACAGTAGCTTTTAAAAATTTTAACTTTTGATGAAGAATTTAATGACATACTTGTTTCATTGCGCTCATCCAAAATGTGCTGTAGAATCGTTAAAATATCCTGACAATTTTGATTGACTGTGGAACGATGATTTTTAAAATCGTCCTCAATGCAAGGACGATTTTTTCCCTCTGGTACTCTTGGGACGAATGTTTTCTCAATCAGACGAATACAACTACTCCAGTAGCTATCATTTGAATCAAAATCCATTTTAACTGTAAAGAAAATGAAAATAAATGAAAAAATTTCAGATTTAAGTATGTAATGTAAAATTTGTTGATTTTGACAAATTTCGCGAACTTTAGTTATTACTATAAATAATATATAAACGTAAATAAATATAATAAAGGAAAAAATATTTTAGCGAGATCTGGAGTATTAAAAAAATAAATATGCTATGAATTAAAAAAGACGGTGTTAACAAACAATGAATAAAATTTGAGGTTAGAAATCTACAAAGTGTCAATATTACAACTAAATTACTTTTCGTGATAATTACTTAAGATTTTGGTTGTTAAAATTCCATTGGAAAACTCGATTTTTAACCTTCAGTTACTAAAAATAATACACTTTATTCTCCCTTTCAAACTTTTCAACACGTTTTTTAAACAATGTTTTGTTTTGACGAAGGACAAAAACAAACTGCGCAGACTGTCATGCGCTGTACGTTAGTTCTAACCTAGACTTCGACTCGGCCGGTAGCTTCTTCAAAGCTCTAATACTTCTTGTAATTTTAACCTTTTAAAATTAATAATTTTAAGTGGGTTTTACATTAGACGAAGAATCAAAGACATTCTTCCGATTTTGGTTTCCCATTCCGTTTATTCAAGGAATTTCTGAATTTATTATTTTGAAATTTCCCGGTTCTGCCAGTGAAACTTGTCCAGTATTCTTGTGGACAGCCAATCATATTTGTTCAGACCAAGGTCACAGATCAATGCAAAATTTAAAATCCTCTTGGCGCGTTTTATTCGACCACGTGTTTTTTCCAAATTTGTCTCTATTTTGAAATAATTATGAGATTTTTATTAACTTTGATTGTTCAATAGTGTTTAAATTCCCTGCATAGAAACAGTACTTCATCGAATTTAATATCCTTTTGAATGTAAATCGAAAATGTTCGTGATTGCGACATATTACAAAAAGTTGACAGCCCTTTTTTTCATTTAACACTAACTTCAGGTGTGTTCGAAAATTGTGAGTGTATTTTGTGACAAATGCCGCATGCTTAGATCGTGCTGCAATTAATTAACCGATGTAAGTTTTGGAAATTCAAAAATCGTATAATTTATAATTTAAAAAAATTGTCATTGATATTCAACAAGAAATTTTGTATAATGATCGAAATTGACAATAAGGAATGATGAGATTTTAAAAACAAGGTTCGTTATTGCAATGAATTATAACAAAAAATGTTTCTTTTATTGTTAGAGTAATGTTTTTTTTATTTTTCTTTGAGGTACACGACCGATGTCATTACATTATCGCGATTATGTAATTAATTTCTTTATTATTTCAATTTAATGCTTCATTAATTATATATTCTCAGTAATACTTACATTTATAATTATCATACTTTCAATCGAGTCAACAACATATATATTTTTTATTTATTTATATGTATACATAAGTATCGTGTAATTATGAAGTGGATGCATTGCACTGTAGATTATAACTTCTATTTCATGATACACGAAGCCTTTTATTTTATTTTTTTTTTGCTTTCGAGGAAAGGAGATGGAATCTTTAAGTTCACCTCCCTTATGGCTGTATCTGTTAAAAATTTAAAAAATTCATACATTTAAGAGTTCCATTTCGAGCACGATGTTTTAATATTCAATATATATATATATATGACTTAGGCCCGAAAAACACATCTACATATCTATGAATAATTATTTCCTCTATTTTGCGTACCTTAATAAAAACGCTACAAATGGAAGGTGAACTTATACAAGAAATTCCAATATTCGCACTCTTGATAAAAAGAAAAATTTGATTTTTCATCAAAAGCACGCATATTTTTTTTTATAATGTGCTGTCGCCAATTTTATACATATCTCTTTAAATAAAACTAATCGTTCCTATTATTCTAGTAAAATTCTGCTCGGGTGACACATTCTTTGGCTTGGAAGTCTCACGAGAGGAAATCAAATGCAAAAAAAACTATAAACAATTCCTCTGATTTCTTTCCATTTCAGAAGAAATGCTACAAGTCGAAAGCCACGATTATTAATTAGCAAAATGACTAATCTGACGCATCTCTATAGAATCAGAGCTCTTTAATTATTACGCAGAAGTTGAACATTGGTTTTCAAAATGAATGGGCTTTGCTTATTATATATATATTATTTTTGTCAGGATACCCGACAGTAATAATGCTATTCTCTACATACGTGTACACATATTCAATATTGTTGATTTTCTTTTATGATCCACACAAACACGTCACAGAGACTCGAGATATTTCTTGTAATTAACAAGTCTTTACGAAAAAAGAACGCAGACATCGATTGTACTTTTTATATATGATGAAAACTAAAAAAAACTTGACAATTTGTTTTCACTTCCAATATTGTGTGCAAGTTTGAATAATTTTCAAATTTATATTTACAATTTTGAATTTTTTCACCGGATGGACTAGAACTTTAAATGTGGAACCGAATATGGATATTGTGTTTTCAATGAAAATTAACGTAAAGCATTGAAAACCTTATTGTCAAATTTGTTTCATTTAAAGATTTTTTGTTGTTGTAATCTAAAGGTATTTGTGCGATCAATGTCCAGCGTGAACCATTGATTAATACAATCACTTTTAACTTCCAGCTGATAGACTTAAAGCAGCTTCACTCAAAAACGTCAGCATACACAGCCAATATAATGCATACAACGAATCAATATCCAAACAAAATTCCTACTAAACAATTCTTACAAATTTTTCTATTCATGTCGGAAAAAATTGCTTCCCGCAAAAATTTAAATTTGTACAGAATTATTTTGTAGGAAGGAATGTAAAATCGTAATTTAGTGATCAGTCATAGGAGTAACGCCAATATGTCTTAAAATTAATATTGATATATTATTCTCGAGATTTTTTTTCTCTCTTTCTTTACTTGAGATCTTCCACATCTCCAAGGAGATCGTCAATCTGCTCTTCCCAATCATCTTTTCCCGAATTCGTTGCCGTCGATTGACTCTTCCCCTGTCCTGGAACGACTTCAAAATCCTTGAGTTCCGCTTCCAATTCTCGTTCCCAATCTTCTTCTGCGGAGAGTCACAAGTAGCGTTGAAGTTTTTATTCCAGAGGACCACTGGACGTGTGTATGTGTGTATCTTTTTTTTATTTCTTTATTTCTGTGTACGAATGTATGTTGTGCATATTGTGTTTTTGTGGCAATGTAGAGGATGAATGTTCGCTAGTTAATGCAACTCAAAATAAGAAAAAGAAAAACAAAAGAAACGTCACTGCCAAAAAAGAAAAAAAATATAACGAAAACGAGAAGCGACACGCAAAAGACCAAAACTTCAATCTTAAGATCGATTCAGGAAAAGAATTGTTGGTCTCAATTTCCAACTTGAATTTATGGCAAAAAAAATGTCAATTTTACTCTATATCTCATTTTATCACATATACCTAATTTTTTTTGTCAATTTAAAACTCAATAATCCAACAATTCTTTGATTTATTTGCTTCTGCAAATCAAACATATAGAGACCTCATTTTTTTTCTACTTGATAATATTCAGCACATCTACGTTTAAAAGCAAAATCGCCTGAACGCACAAACTCTTGGATATCCATCGAATCACAGATTATAACAACGATTAATAATTGACTGTTCATTGAGAAAGATAATATCAAGAGGAATAACACGAGTCGTCATGTGAAATTTTAATAACGCGAGACATTGCAAACGAAATGTCATAAAGTGTATCAAAAAATCTTAATTTCTGTCAGGAATTATTTTATTCAAATTATTAACAACTTTTAAGATTTTTTGAATAGCAGCGCTCTTCTTAATCCGAGAAAACAAATAAATAAGCATAAAAATAAGTTGACTTGTTATAAAGAACAGAAAAAAAAAATTCCCCGCAAATCTCCCGATTGATTTTTAATCACCGGAAGTTTTTTTTTTAATTTAAAAGAAGAAGGAAACATTTTAAGAGCTGCAAAATTTTAGCTCATTTTCGCCACCGAAAATTTTTGAAAATTTTAAAATAATTGCTAAAAATTGCAAGCACGTCCTGCGCGCGAATTATATTATATCATTTTTATTCTTTGTTTTAAAGAAATAGATAGGCCTGCAGTTTCTTCCTCACACTTATACCTTTCTCTCTTGGGATTATTTTTATGTTAACTCGTCTTTATTTAACGAACGATAAACTCTTGACATTTTAATAATCATGACAAATTTTACTGGCTCAAAAAAAAAAATAATTTTCTAATTCTACTTCTCTTTTGTTTCCTACATAATTTTTATACTCCAACTGTTATTGATTTTTAAGAAAAAATTTTTTTGGGTCAGTAAAAATTGTATTATTTACTATAGCAATCCTAAAAGATCGAATTTAAAATAAAGTGACGGGAAATAGTTGTTAACTTGCTTAGAGCATAGTCGAAAAAAGTAATCAAATCTCATGCTTTGGCATTATTTTTTGTTCAAACTGTAAAAATGCGATTAAGCTATTTTTTCGACAAACCGAGCGTTCTTTTTTTTTGTTAATATTAATATTATTATTATATTATTATATTATAGCCAGCATTGATATTTTTTTTTGTCGATCTTCGCGCACGAAGTCTATTTAATATACAATCGTGACATTTATTATCCCGTAAACACGTATTGTCATTCAACGAATTTAATATTCTAAGTTATAGTTTGTTCTTTTATTTATTTATTTTTTTTTATATAATAATCTTCGGTATTATATTTTTACAACTTTTACAACACGGAGAGAATAAAGTGACAAGATAAGTATAGATGACAGACAGACGGACAGACAGAGAGACGACAGACAGACGGACAGATAGTCAAATGTAATTTATCTTTTTTTGTTTGTATTCCTTATTGATGCGCGCGTGCTTTCGAGTGATTAATTATTATTCTTAAATGCAGCACTCGTGGCTAAAAATGTATTTTCTAAAGTTGTAAATATTATACAATTAATCCTGAACGTCAATAACCCGAATTTTTCGACTAGAAAGGTCCTAAAACTTTTGTGTCTAGCTTTTCTCGACCTTATATCCGACTGACCCGATCGTGTCACAATCGTAAAAATGAAAGAAAAAAAACTGAAAATTAATCACGAATAACTATTTATCGATGAAAGGACCAAAAAAATATTATTGTAACCAAATTCCGAGAGCAAAAATGAAAAGAAATGAACCAAAGGACTAGCTGAGGAAATAAGTGCAAAATAAAACTCGATAATCGCTAAAACGATGTCGTTTCGAAGAAAAGAGGACTGTGCTTTGGATAATGGTACACGGGATTCTCCTCTTCTTTTAGGCTGTTGACAAAGTAGAATAGAAGAATTTTTTAGAAAATAGAACAACTTTTCTTTACGAACCAAATTCTAAACACTCGTTTCTATGCCTCTGATAAAAAATTCAGTAAAGCTCCAAGACAAATTTTATTGTGATTCTCTCTTTCTTTTAACCAGAAGCAAAGAAATATGCAAGACATTCTTTCTCGAGTAATTTTATTGTATACATCACTCTAAGGGGAGAATATTTTTTATATTTTTTTTACTTCTTAAAAAAATTTTTTTTCTGTAATACGAAGGAAACTTGCTATTTTTGTGTTGTGAGGTTCAACTAAAAACGTCAAGAAAGCATAAACAAATCTAAAGCGAACAAAATCTCCACACAATGCCCCTACATATCACAATAAAAACATCGAGGTAACGTACGTGTAATATTCACATAATTTCAGGCTGTGTAAATAAAGAACTGAGATATTTTTGAAATACTCACAAACACTCGTGTGGTCCACGATATCAACTTTTTTTCAAATTTTAACCGTATGAATCGACAGTCAGAAACGAACAAAATTCTTCCGGACTGTCTATTCAAACTGGATTTATAAATTTATTTCCGCAAAACTCGAATTTAAAGAATTGGATAAATATTAAAATAGTAGACATAATTTTAACTGTGAGTCGAAGATCGATAATTAATTCAACCATTTAGATTCGAATTTCGCTTAGCGGATTATACATTTAAAGGTATGCAAATTGGGAAAATTCGATTCACTTCATATTATAAGAACCATCGGATTGAATTTCGAGTTGATGCAAAATTCGATTCTCCTTTGCACACCTTTAAGTTTAAATTAATTATATAGTTTACTGTACCAATATTGTGAAGTCATTGATTACGAGATTGTCAGTTAACGAAAATATACTGACCTTTCGGCGATTGTATCCCCAGTTTCTTCATGCCCTCTCTTACTTCTTGGATATCAGTGTCTGAAGCTCGAACACTGTCAGAAACAAATTCATGGCTCGGCGAATCCGCAGTCGCTAAATATTTCGCTGATGAATCCACTTCACTCGTTCCTTGAGCAGAGATCACTTGAACTGTTTGTCAGACAATACTTACGGCTAAGTAGAATGGCTTTTTTCGCAAGTAAATGTTCCAAATTTCCCATAAGATGTTAAATAATTAAAATTGCTTTTCAATTTCAAATTGCATTTTAATTTAAAATTGTATCTTAATTTAGAGTTTCATTTTATTTAAATTTTACTCACTCTGAGTTAATTAAAAAACCATGCCTGCTAAAGAAGTAGCAAAAAAACTTGTAATTTGTGGCGTGAAGGCGTGAATTGTTTTTGGAAAATTGTCGATAGAATCAAAAATTGAAAATTCAACATCTAATGGGAAAAATGCATTTTAACAGCAGCATATTTTCATAAACTTTTGGAGCATAATTTAAAACCATGTTTCTCCTTCGAAATAATGGAAAATAGAAACACTAGCTAAAAATGTGTGTATATGAAAAATCATGCTCAACAAATGCATTTACTTCGACATTTAATTATTTTAAGTAAAGAAAAATTAACTAAATACATTTAAAGAATAAAGCTCTGCGTAAATTAAATTGAGAATCATAAAATACGCGGTCAGCAGAGCTTTCTATAAACAGCTTTGTAAAAAAATTATACACATTCTAATAATCATCTACAATCAGCAAGTAAATTTAATTTTTACCATTATGAGTAAAATAAATAAAATATATTTGAAAATAAATTCACAAAATATATTATTTATTCTTGTGGAAAGGATACGCGATAATTTTTTCAAACTAAGTATTTAAAGATATTTCGTTCATTTGAACATTCAAAACTTGTGAAAAAATTTTCTTCTAAAATTAAATGATTAATTAAAATAGAAAATTAAAGAAATTACTTGCGTTTGCAAATGTCTGTATAAATTTTGCATACATCGTACAGTGCACTACGTTTCTAGTGGCATAAATATCCTCAACAGTAACTATAATATTAATTTGGGAAAAAAAATGGATTAGAAAAGAAATCTAGTTACCTTGAGTTTGGTCGATGCTACCAGTAGATGTAAGAGTTTGAGAGGGATTACTTTCTGCTTGGCTCGCCATAGCATTAAGTTCATGACTTTGTCGAAGGAGAGATACTCGGTAAAAGTAATTGCGCCAAAAGTTTTCTTCCGATATTCTGCGAATAAACGAATTAGATAGTTTTTAAAATCATTATAATACATTGGAAAAGAAAAAGAAATTTAAAAAAAAGTCTTTTGTAAAATCTATTTGTACTCAATTTTACATTAAAATGATACTCACACTTTGGGAACCAGCTCGAACCTCATTTGTTCCAAGTTAGGGTCTAAGGCAAGAGTTGCTTGTGCCATTGGCTGAACAGCCTCGAAATCCCATGTAAATTCAACGCCTGGAGGTGGTGCTCTCACGAAATTGCGTTTATCCTGTACAAAAGTAATTATCCTCAACTCTCGGAAGCAATAATAAACATTTTAATTTCTTCCAAACATTTTTTCAAAGAAAGCAAAGCAATTCAACATGGAAATTTACTATACAATAATTGGAAAATGGGACTACGATTCAAAAAAAAAATTGATAATTAAATTGCATAAAATGGAAATTACTCACGGTTGAAAGGGCTAGACATTCGTCGCGTAATGCATCTTCATTTGGTGCACCCACCCATGGAGCAACAGCTTCACCTTTTTCACTTGGTTTGGCAGCGATAAAAGCATCTTGTTCCTTGTTTAGTTCCGCTATCAGTCTCTGCAGAATAATAAAAAGTTTAATTAAAATTCCATTATTTCACCTGACTTTGAAAAATTTAGAAATTCAAATACAAAGAAATGGCACTTTCGTCTCACACATTTTTCATACTAAAAAAAACAAATAAAAATTTTTCCTCATTTTCTTTTTAAATAAATTTTTAATTTCTTTTAAAATTTTGTCTCTAAAGAAAATAATGATCTGTAAATGAAAATTTTGCTACTCAAAAGTCTGTAAAAAAAAAATATCATTCAAGATGTATAAATTTTATTCTCGTCTTTCCGCCTGTAGGGCAAAGAACTTTGGCCTTTATCGACAACTAGTTTTCAATATTACATGATATTCTTCAACTTTTATTCATTGAAAGAAGATCTTTTGTGTTTCTTAGAAAGATTCCATCGGTTCATGTTAACAGATTATTCTCATTACGAGAGCAAAGATAATAATTTATAATCCAGTATTTGAAGAGATTATTATATTTCGCGAAAGCTATGTATATTTTTTATTTTTAATTGGAAGAGTCGTTAAGTTTGCATAAGGTATAAAAGTAATAAGACTCTTCTAATCAATACACTAAGAAATTATAGCTTCATTAACTTTTTTTATATAAAAAAAAATCTATTAACAGAATTTTTATTCCCCAGATAATATTTCCATGGGGAAAAAAATTCGATTGTCACGAATTTGAATTTAAATCAAAGAGAAATTGAAATAAAAAAAATATACCAAACGAAGCTGCCGCGGAAGTTGCCGAGGCTATTGATCCATGAACGTTGTGCCAAAACAGAATTTTCTTGACGTAATAGCATTCATTCTTAAAAGTGATATTAATTTTTAAATTTCTAAAGCGCAATACAAAAGTCCTGACAATCTTTGCTCCGTATTTTTTTTGTTTTATTTAGAGAAATAAATTTTATTTTTAGCTCCAAACAATTTTCCTTAAAATATTTAATTCTGCCCGCTAAAAAGAGTAAAAAAATGTTCTTTCAACATTTTCAAGATAACTTTGAAACTAGAGGAACCATATTATTATTCTTAAAGAAAAGTTGTTTCACTTATGTGGCTAACGAGAAAAACTTGAAGTTCCTTCTTTTTTTATGAAAAAAAGAGTCATTCTCTTCTGTATTATTCATTCTTACCTCACGAATGTCCTCCTCTAGTTGAAGCTAAAAATATTTATTAAAAGAAATCTAATTAGTTTTTAGTTCACGATATATCAACGACCCTTGTTGAATAATTTTTCGATCTTTCAAAAACTCCACTTTCTCATCCTCTTGGAAAAATATCGAATTCTTGAATTAAAAAGAATTTGCGCAAATTATATTTACCAGCAAATATTGAGTTAAACGCTAACTAGAAACGATTTTTCATTTGAAAATTTCTATTTCCATCAGTTTTTCTTGAAAGTTAAAAATAAAGAATAAACTAATTTTCCAAAGACACGTTGAAATATTACGTATTGCGAGGAAAAGAAAGTAAAATATGTTTATAAAGAATTATGTACTTCGATTGGCATTGGCTTTTGAAAACAACAACAACAACAACTCGGTCAACAGGATCGTTGTGAGATGCAAATAGAAGAGAAGGCAATTGAAATGTCTTGCAAATTTAAAAAATTATCTAATAAGCATGGCAAATAAGCTTTTTTGAGATAAAGTGCAATATTAAAATTTGTGTTTTGATTATTTACTGCTTGCGAGATTGCTTACAAGCCAAACGTCAATACATAAATAATTTAGTCCTCCTACGACACAGTTATGAAAAAACAGAGATCTCGGTATTCTAGGATAAAACCACTTTTATTAGCATGAAATCGATATCACTCTAACTTTTTTTTCCCACCATCCCCTATATATAGTTAGTCATTTAATTACAATCTTTTTCATTTAAGAAACTTTCTAAGAAACTTTGAACTTAAAAAATTAAGAGATTTTAAAAACTCGAAATCTACTTACAATTAGATATTAAACTTCTTAATATTTTTTTTTATTATTAAAATGAGAAATAAAAAATAGTATAAAAAAATATAAAACAAAAAAAATGTTATTTGCAATTGAATAAAAATATCTCACATGTATTTAACCAAAAGGATAATTTGATTCTGGATGGAAAACAAAAGTCTTGAAAATAGGAAAAAAAAATCCCCTGAGACTTTAATGTTGACAGTGAAAGAAATTTTTCTGTGACAAGAAAAAATTGATTGTTGCAGTGTGGGAATTTTTCTTAAGAAAAAATTGATATGCGCAGACAAATGATAGTTTTTTTTTAATATTAGAATTAAAGTGAGCAAAAAAAAAATTTGCATACGTTTGCACCTTCTCGAAAATGTAGGTCAAAGTTTATTCTGACCTAAATGATGGTCGTGACGCCAGGCAGTTTCATCCCCACTAAAATAAGTTTCGTGACGAAAAATGAAAAAACTCGGTTCACTAAATCCCGTTTTTCTCGAGATTACATATTTTATTTTTTAAGTGTCAAACGTGGTTTTCCTCAAAAGAAGCAGAAAAAAACTTTTATCAAAACTTCTCGATTTTACTCGAAAAATTGTACGCAGAAGTTGAACAACGCCAAGAGCGACATTTAACTAGAAAACCCACCGCACATATTATGTACATTTAATTTATCAAAACACATTTCAACATAACTTTAACTTGAAAATGTGAAACGCGTGACACTCGTGACATGAAAGGATTTTCTAAATTCCAGGTTCATTTTAGTTAATAATAATTCTTTTGAATACAAAGAAAAATTAATAATTAAAACCTTTATTACAACAATTGCAATTAAAATTATTTAAATTATAATAAGAAATAAAAATAAAACTTCGTTTTGTAACGATCACGAATATCTGATTCAAGAGTGTATTTATAATTAAGATGGTAAAGTGAAGAAATTATAAAAATACAAAAATACTTTTCTGAAAAAAAAACTAGATGAAAATTTAGATATCTACTTAAAAAAAATTTCTTCTAATTAAGTTTCATATAAATTGATTATTCTTATTTGAAAAGTACAGGTAAAAAATAAATGTTGAATAAAAATTTTCTAAACAGAGAACTCTTTAACGTAATAATAAATACCGTGACCTCTATATTCGACGCTTTTGTATATTAAATAATTTTGCAATATATGCATAGTGAGAAGTGAGAAGCACGCAAAGGTTTCATGGTGACAATACCTTTATCACGCACTATCATTAGTGGACAAAAAAAAATTTTTCTGACAATAAAATTTTTTTGCAAAATTCTATTTATCTTTTACAAAAAAAAAATGAATAAGTAGCGTGAAAGCATTTTCTATTTTTGTACCTAATTAAAAAATTGTTCTTGTTTTATTTTTTCCTATGTAAGATTCATTACGAATAAGATTAGCAATCAGTTAAAATAGTTGCCTTGAGTCTTTAGCATGCTATTAAACTTACTAGAAAATTGCCCTCCCTCGACAGAAAATAATTGAATTTCCCTCGGAAATTAAGCTAAGGAAAATCTTTCAAGAGATTTCAATTCTTGGTAGTGAAGATTTTATTCTCGAAATTCTTTTTTTACTAAAGTTTTTTCCCCTAATGTGAGAAATATTATTCAAATTGACAAATGTACACACTGATAGAAAATGTATATTAAATTTTGTAAAAGTATTTTACAATTTGGGGAAAAAGTGCAAAAAATCGAAATTTTGATATAGACAATACTAAATATTCAAAAAATTTATATAGAATTTAGTGAAGTTATATATTAAAAATTGAATTTAAATTCTTAATATTTGATATAATTATAGTAAATTCCACATAATTTTTTGTAATGTTCAATATTTTTTGTATCAAAATTTCGGTTTGTTGCACTTTTTCCGCAAATTGTAAAATACTTTTACAAAAACTAATAAACGTTTTCTTTCAGTCCAGAGAAAAATATTGAATATTTTAATTTTTTCCAAATGAAATAATATTTTCTTTAGTTAAAATGCGGAGTAAAACAATATTTCAACGTACGAGTAAAATATCTGATTTTTTCTCTCGAGAAAACGCTACATTTTCAAGAAGTAAATTTGAGCAATTAAGCTTTTTTTTGAAAGATAAGTTGGCAATTGACGAGAATTTTATGCAAAAGATCAGGGTTGCCACAAAATTTTGACTTTCCCCTGCGATTTCTAATCAAGATTCAAAAATATTTTCCTGACTTGTGAAAACCCTGATAATTAACAAAATCGTACAAAAAATATTTTATACTTTACATAAATTGTAACAAACGAATAAAGTATATTTTTGTATTTTACCTGATTGTGTACCTGTGTATATTGTGTAGTGCATGAAAATAAAAAAAAGTTCCATTATTGTCTCGAATCCATTATTTTTTGAACTTTTTGAAATTTTAAATTGTATGCAAGTGAAATGTCAGCCTAGAAATGCTATTATTTATGGAAACATAAAAAAAACATATTTGCTTTTTGAAAATAACTTGTATTCTCAGGGACTTTCTTTGAGGAGCATTACTTCTTTATTTCCAAATAAAGAAGCGTTAAAAGAGAAAGAACTTTACGTATTTTTATTGTTATACAAAATGTCAAAAATTGTCCCACTTGACAAAAAATTTTCGCAAGAAAGACTTTTCTTCCAATTTGAAAATAAATTCGTAGAAGAAGATCCCAAGACTGGGGGAAAATCGAAAGATTAATCTACAGGAGGAGAAAAATGAAATAATACGAATAATCAATATTTCAATGGGAATGTCACTACAAGGTACGCAAAGACTTACTTGCCCTAACAAGGTCAAGGTTCAAAGCTGATTACTCGTTCAATGTCTCACTTATTTCTCTCTATTTTCAAATAAGGTGTGTCGTAATGACGGAAAATTACATTGAAAAAGCCAAAGTTAATTGATTTACATAAATTTCCCGAGAACGGCAATTTTTTTTTTTAACAAAAAAAGAATGTTTAAAAAATGTTTTTGAAAATTCTTTTCATTTTCCCTCTCTCTCTCGAATATAACAGAATTTGAGACTAATTTCAAACTGAGAATGGACAATTAATAGAGCTTGAAATTTATGGGTCAGATAGGGTGGAGATAGTATGATGGCTGACAATGGTGACCCGAAACCTTGTTATTATGCACTAATACCTGACAATTATAACATCTTCTCTCAGATGAACGATTAGCTTTGGAGTTAATTCTATAGACTGAGAGAGAGAGAGAGAGCGAGGGAGAGAGTCATGAAGATGTAGGACATGAAGAGTGAAGTTCAAGGCTGGCCTGTCGATTCATCAGTGGGTGTGAGATTGTTGCGACGTGTTGGCTGCAGTGGCTATTTTATCAGTAAAGTATCAGTTGATTTTAGCGAATAGCCGTGTATTCGAATAGAGAATATTGGCGAGTGTTGGTTACCCTTCTTCTTGTATGAAACTTGACTGCGGGTGCGTCTGTATAAGAGGGTGGTGTGCGGATCAATACCAACTGCCCCTATTCTTTAGCTATATACACAATCCCTCGCAAAGTATATAAGTGTGAAATTCTCCGTGTTAGTGTCACTTAGAATCATTCTTAGTGTCCCTGCAACAAACCTCGTAAACTAAAAACAAAATTTTTAATTACTATTGCAAAAAATTACTATTCCTTCTTTTCCCTTACGAAAAGTATTTTTATTTCTATTTTTATTTCTATTTCTATTTCTATTTCTATTTTTATTTATTTTTTTATTTTTACTTCTATTTCCCATTTCACGTTTCGAAAATTCCCCACACGCACTCAAAGAGAAAAAAAAGCTCTTTGTCATCCTTCTTTACAAGTACGAGAGAATAGATTTTCTTATTTATCACATCAGTGCGGTAATATTATGTACATATCAAAATTCTCGAGAATAGAAATTTTCTCCATTTTATACTCAAATTCAGTGTGTAAAAAGCTTGAAATGCTTATAGAAATACAAATGAATAGTTTTTCAATAACAAAAAAAAAAGAAAAAATAACAATTGCTTTTAAACATTCATTTCTCTATTGACACACAATATTGGAATTGTGGAAATAAAAATACCTGTCGGGTGTCTAAATTTCCAACCACAATTTTAGTTTTTAGTTTTCTTTTGTAACGAGAAAAAAACACGAGTGCGAAATACTCGCTTTTGAAAGATATTGGAAAAATAAAAAGTGATTATCATTCCCTTTTTTTTTGATTGAAGAAATCTATTTTTATAATCTTTGTATTCCGCTATAATCTGTTCGCAATTTCAAAATTAGTTGTTTGTTGCTTTTTTCCTTCCCAGGTTTTCTAATATTTTTTTTCACAGTTTTCAATTTTTTTAATTCAATATATGTTGAGAATCGTTCGATTCTCGTTAAGAATTTTATGAAAAAAAAAAATTGTAAATGATTGAATGCCTTTCAAGAATTATTTTATTTATTATAATAATTGACATCTTGCGAAGAAATTTATCAAAAAAATTTCAAAATTAATTTAATTCCATCGAAGAAATTTTTGGTTTATGAAAATTAATTGAATTCTTGCGAAGAATGGATGAAAATTTTCGACAATCGTTATTAAATTCTTTTGAAAAATTTAATAATTCAAAATTACTCCCGAAACAAGATATTTAACTTATCCAAAAAATTCAAAGAGAAGAATTGGAAGAAAAACGATATTTGAATTATTTAAAGAAAATTTTGAAAATATTGAAAATTTTAACCTATCAACTATGACATGAACAGAATTATGAAATTAATGAATAAAACGAAATTAATTGATACTAAAGGGAAACGAATTAAAATTCTCTATGGCGTCTGACTATAGAGTGTTGAGACTACTGCCCTTATGAACGAGCAGATCAAAGAGGTTTTACCTTCTCCACTTGTTGACTGTACCATCAATTCTGAAACAACTCCTGCCTTATATAAAAAAAAATTCTAACAATGAAAAGAAATTGTTTTCTAAATTTTCTGAAATTCAGTTAAACTTTCACTGCGCACTGCAGTCCTTTGACAGTGAATTTTCCATATAATTACTAAACGTTGCATCCTAAAATTCAATTAGTCGTCTAATTACCGTCTTTTTCAACGTTTCGCAACGAGAAGCAAAGTTAACGATTTTAACTCTTCCTTTTTAACTCTAAGAAGTTTCGAACCATACAAATTGATCCTGAATACAATTGTCGATATATAAAAGGAATAGACGTATTTGATGAGGAAAATACAACACTGAATGCGCGTTGAAAACTTATTCAGTTAATTGAGAAATGTTATATCGGAAATATCCATTCAGTTAAACATGACACAATGGTTTGTACACAATTACTCGTTTTTTGATTAAGAAGAAGATTTTGCAATAAATTTTAACTTTTTTTCAATTTTTTTGTAACTTAAAAGTAGAAACAATTTTTGCTATCGATTTTGATATTGTTAGAAAAAACAGAAAATGTTTAAAAAAAGGAAAAAGTGGAATTATTGAAGAAGTCGTGAGATGTCAAAGTGCAAGCTTTTTAATTAAAGTACAGCATCTTACGCTGAGGATCTAATTCACAAAGGGAAAGTCTCTCCGATTTAGAGGAAGTTCCTTGAGAAAAAAAGAGGTATTTGAATTCTAAGAGACAAATTGTATGTAGGCAGAGCGGTTAGTCCTTCAATTTCTTTGAAAGTGTCGAGAAAAATCGATTCAGCGAAAGCGCCGTCTCCCTTTCTCCTGCATATACTGCAGTTTAGACTTGAGAAGCAGAGAAAGGAGAATGATCACGTTCAGGGTCATGTAAATAGATTTGTCGTACGTTATAAATAAACATGTATGTTTACTGCGGATGTCAATGATAAAACTCCATAATAAAATAAACATTTATTTTCAATTCAAACCCTTCTTCGAGAATAATAACTATTTCAAGATCAAACATTTTTTTTAAATCCCCTATTTCAAATACGTTTGAAACGTTTCAAGCAGCAAGAAGAGATCATTAAGTTTAAGTTTCCTGTTTTTCAATAATTCAATTTTCAACCCAAGATTGTTAATATTTTGATAAAAAAAGTGCCATTTCTTTTTTTTATTGAAAATAAAATTGACTCACATTTTCCTCAACTGTCTTCTTGATTTTTGCACTAGCTTCGACGACCGATTTTCCCGCTTTGTTCACGGCACTGTATAAAAATCCGCCAAGACTCTTCGCTCCTGCCAAAGCTTTCGTAGAAACTGAAAACATATGACGAAAAATTGTGAATATTTACTAAACTACTTGTTAAAAAAAACATTAAAAAGTAAAAAAAAAAGCGTTGCAAATGTTTATACACGAAAACGATAATTTTAATTCTGTAGCACGTCACATTGTGGATAAATTCAATTTAAATGCAGAAGACACATAAAAGTTTCGAAGGCTCAGTTACAATTAATTCAGTAATAAATTTTAATTAAACCAAAACTTTTATCGCTTCTTTTTTTTTTAAATTTAATGTAACAAGTTTTAATTCGATACGTTTTATACAAATTCGATACATTTTATACATTTCATTTTATAAATTTCGAATACACTTTATACATTTCATGCATTTTATATTTTTCAACAGATAATTCAAAGAAAGAATATAAAAAACACATTGAATATGAAATATATAGATATTCATGGAATATAAAACACTATATAGATTGAATTCATATATATGTGAGTATGCGGTTTGAATGGAATATTGTATTATTTCTGTCTAAACGTTGTGCTGATTTAATTGTTCTTCCTCTGTATCAATTTTTATTTTTGACAGTGGTACAAAAATGTATTTTATATTCAGAATTTTATCTTAACCGTAAAATTTTGCTTTTGACTTTTTAACGCAAATTTAGATTCAATTGAATTTGTTACGTTTTTTTTAAATCAAACGGTGTTTCTTTTAAAAACTATTCGTTTCTTTTCCTTTTGCATTAAAATTAAGTAGTATTATTCAAAGTTCATTTTTGTCTAAATTTGCGAAAACGTTAAAATAAATTTTCCACTTTTTTTCACCGCACGTTTATTCAATTTTAAGGCAATTTCCCCCCAATCCTATTCAGAAATATATTCTGCTAATATTTGAATTGCGCCGAGATAAAAACGTCAGAACGATTTGAAATGGAGGGAAAAAAAGGAAATTTTTCTTTACTTTTGAATCAAGGCTGCAATTCCAGACAATGAGGGAACTATCAACATTTTCTCATCTTCTGATCCCTGGAGAGCAACTCCAGAAACTGGAGAACCTAAGGATAGGAATAAATCAGCAAGTTACAGCTAACACCTTCGATCTGGGTACTATAGATGACGACCCTTCTTGTCGAAATGGGCGAAGAGGGATATTAAAGTAAAAGAAGGTATCTATGTTCAAAAAAAAAAAAAAAAAAAAAAGTTAAGAGGGCCAACAGGCCAATGAGGCCACATGTATAAAATGTAGTCGTTGATAACTGAGCGAGAAGTCAGAGGGGTGCTGTATTGATCGCAGAAAGATATACCGACGCGAAGGACGGTTGCTTGCTGACTCTCAATCTGGTTAGCTAAACTTCGCTCTTCATTTCAAATGGTTATTGATGATCCAACGATTATTCTACGTAACCCTAATGACACATTTACCGATAGTTCCAAACCAAAAACTATTGATTTACTTTCGCCAGCAAAAACGAAAAAGAAGCTTAAGCAAAAGAAATCTCCAGTTACGTAATCAATTTTTCTCCCATAATCGCTTGAATAAAAAATTGATCTAAACTTTCTCAAGTTCAATTTAAAAAGTATCACTTTAGTAAATTGAGTTTCAAGAAAATTGTACTCTATGCTAAATAAATATTTTTTTCTATAAAAAGAAACAAAACAACTTGTTATTTTTCCTACACAAAAAGAAAACATCTTTTTTCCAACCCTTTTTCGCTTCTAATTTCTTGATTTTGACTCTAGTAGAAAATTTCGATACTTAAAAAGAAGAAGAAGAAGAAGAGAATATTTATTTGTTCCCTTGGTTTGGAATTAGCAGAGAAGACTCACCAGCTCCAAACGCTTGCTGTCCGTCCTTATCTTCCGTTGGCGTACCCTCGAGACTGGCCGGACCACTGTCAGCACTCCCGGTGGCACTGAAATTGATCATAGTATGATAGTAGCACGTTTAAAAGGTTCATTAGCACAATAATAACTAGAACTATGTATCGTAGCGTGTAATGTCGAACGCACGTACCCAGAAACCCACCTGCTTGCATCATCATCTTTTACATTATCTGTTGTTGCACCTTGAGCAGAATCCCTTGCTACTTCGTTATCATTTATTTCCCCCGACACTGGGGCATCGCCTTCATTGGGGCCAGCTGCTCCACGACCTAAACCAGGAATTCCTCCGCTCAGCCAGCCCGTCATCTGGGACTTCACACCTGCCAGCATTTCAAGTTTACTGCCTCCTCCTCCGCCTCCCTGTTGACTAATGAAAAAGAAAAAGAAAATATAAGTATTTTTCTCCCCTCCAAACTCTTGAACCATTCTTTACTCCCTAGAACTCAAATCAATTAATACAATTAAACAGAAATTTTATTTTCCTAAATTCTCCTTTCCTTCTAATTTCCCAATGAATTTCTTTCTTAAAATCAAAATAAGAAGAGAAGAGAAATAATATTTCTCTTCGATTCACATTCTGGAAAGATTTTTCGAAAGAAGAAAATTGGAAGAAACTCCATGGAGTTTTCCCTGAAATGTTATGATGGAATTAATGATTTTCTGAGATTAGGTGCAAATCCTCGTGAAACCTTACACATGCAAGGACAAGGCTGCATTTACTCTAAGATTACTTAATTAAACGTTACTACCGGAGAGTTTTTTTTGTCACTGACTTTCCTTTCGGAAAAAAATTCCAAACTAACAGATTTATATTAAAAATGTCAAGTGAAAAAATTTTCTTGTCTAGAAAACAAATAAAAATCCACAGTAGAATTTCATTTTTGCATATCAAAATTTAAAACACATTGTAAAATCTTTTAGGAACAGTATCTTTCCTTGACCTATCAATCGATTTTCTTTAAATCTTGTCCAGCATTTTACAATCATATGATTCATTTTTTTGTACTATTTCCGAACAAAAAGAAGCCTACGAAAAAAAATACAAAAACCAAATTAATTATAATTGGGAAAAATAAAATAATAATGTCAAAAGAATACTGGAATTATTTTCAGAAATTTATCGCTTTATTCTATTTAAAAGAATATAAAAAATAGATTCGTATTTTATCGTTAAAAAAATAGAAATAAAAAAATTGATTCATTTTCCTGAAAATTCTGAAAAAATGGTTTAAAAAATATTTAGTCCGAGTAGTAAAATTTGAGATATTAATTTTAGAGGAGACAATAATATTTTTTGTACTTTAATGTTTAAGGGGAATAGAACAATTAAATTGTTTGTCATCTAATGCATTGGGAAAATTTTCGGTGGCACAGAAATTTACTGAATCATTTCCAAAATCTACATTTAAACTTGCGCTTTGACAGCAAGTTTCCGATCGATACATTTGTGAAGAAAAGTGACTTTTTAACAGAAAATTACCCCTCAATGAAATTAGTGGTTAAATACCAAAAAAATTATAGGAAAAAACAAGAAAAAAAGTAACGGAAGACGAATTTACCAAATAGTAATTGGAAAATTTTAATAAAAGTTGAAATTTGAAATGGAAAAATTTGAGTATTTCAGTGTTAATTAACGAATTAGGTTATCCACCTTTTTAAAGTATATAAAAATGTTTAACTATCTTTTAATGGTGAAAACAATTATTACGTGTGGAATTCGTATTATGTTTATGACACATTGATCTGAATTGACGAAAATTTTGATAGGAACTAAAGAGACTTTACGTAATATTAAAAGATTTTGTAAATACCTGTTATCTTTTTTTTCTGCATCTAAATCGCCACCGGCACCTGGAGAACCGACTTTTTCCTCTGTCACAACGGAGTCATCCTCGCCTTTCTTACCTATCCAAGTAGACACTTGATTCGTAAGGCCAGAGAACATTTTGAATACGTCGCGGACTCAACACTGGAAATTCGCGACCTGTACGTTGATCGCGTATTATTTTGGCGAATTTGGAGATTTTTTTTCACTTATGGAAACCTTTTCTGACACTCGTAAAATTGAAATGACAAGTAATAAGAGCGATCTCTCGTATCTGACACCGTAGACTGCGTAAAATATTTCAGTGGATACTGCGCAACATGCACGGCGCAACACTACATGCATGTATGCGTAAAAGGTGTCCAGAAAAAAATGTTGTCTGATAAAAAATTCCATTTACGACAATATCAAAATATATTGCAACTTCCCTCATTGAAAAATATTCTCTTGTAAAAATAAAAACATAATTAAATATTTAAAAATATGTTTTCATATTTAGACATTGAAAATTAATCCTTTATTAGCATTAATTGTCGTCTTTAATCGCCCTATATATCGATTACTTTTTTTCTAGATATAAACACGTGTCAATGAATTTTACATCGTTCTTAGTATTATTTTTTTGGTAGAAAATTTTCATTGATTAATTTAATTATATTAAAAAAAAGATTTTCTTTTTAATTTATCGAATATAAACTTATTTCATATTCAAATCGTAATAATTAGAAAGTCACCAGTTCAATAGTTAGAAATCTTTATTATAAACGCAATTGACACAAATAATTATTAAATGTTTGAAAAATTAAAAAAAAATTTTGAGTTTTATACTTGCAAAAAACTCGGGAGATGAAGCATTACTTTACGTAACGAATACTTCAATCGATGTATCACTCGAACTTATTATAATCACATGGGGAGATGAATATCAGTTCCTTGGGGTTTGACTGCTGTTTCCTGGTGCTACAGACATCTCACCACCCTGAATATTTTGTTTCTGTTTATTTCGTTTAAAAATTTAGAATGTTTCAGAAAAACATTGGACTTTTTTTTAAACATACTCATGCCAAATGTTGAATTTTCTAAACTTACCTTTACTTGAATTTGATTTTTTAACATCGCCGACCTCAAAATTAGCATCCTTGTTCGTCGTTGATACTCTTTTCCTAGACTTATTGATTTTTCGAAAGTAGTGCTTCGCTGGTCCACATCTTTGGCGTACAAAATCTGACAAGAACGGGAAAATATTAATAAGAATTATGAAATGTTTTAGCTTGAGGAAAAATTTGAATGTAAAAATTACTTTGTTGTGGGAATCGATACGAGCTTGAATTTGTCCATCGAGGATTAATTGCATAAGTTCGTCTTCTAATGCGGAGACAGTTCTGTTAAATGCAGTGGCCATTCGCCTCATGTCGGCGCTCAAATAGGGACTGAAATATTGTATTAGAGCTCTGTTGCGAATTTGAGTGTAGAGATTGTTTACATGTGGCGCTATGTACATGTCGAGAAGAATATTATCCTTGATCTCGTCTAGAAGTTTCAAGCATGACGCGTATTTGGATTCGTAAAATTTGAAGATAATATCCCTTAGTTGTGGTTCCAATTCCAAGAAGAGCTTAAAGGAACTGCTGAAAATTACTTGCTTCTGTAATTCATGCCTATCGAAAGTCGCAAGTGCACACAAACCCCCATAAAGTGCGACATTCCCTGGCGAAAGCAATTCCGGAAAATCGCAATGATCCAAAGAAGCCTGCAGGAATAATTTCGCTGCAAATTTATACTTTTTAGTCGCTAATTCCGCCAGACCTGCAGCCACTTTCAGTTTTGTGATGATTGCCAAGTTACTGTCTTTGCCATGAACGTCAGGAAAGTCCGGAGTGTCTTCTGCCTTAGTGACGTAACTAATAACGTGGGTCCAATTTTGCAGATAGACAGAAACTTTCAAAACATTCCAACACATGTTAACGACATGCTTTCCACTCGTACAATAATTTCTAGCTCTCGAATAACATTTGAGTGCATTGGCAAGATCGCCACAGTCAAGATAATGATCTCCAAGATCGTCGTGTCCTCTTCTTATACTTTCTTTGATTGAATTACTTTTATAATTTTTTAAATCTGTATCGAATTTTTCCAGCTTGAGGGCAGCCTTCTTGGATCGAGATTCCATCCAAGCTTGATCGATTGTTGGCAAATCCTGTGAGCTAGACTGAGCTGCAACGTCAGGTAAGCCCGGAGTGCTTATTGCTTGTGAAAGTCTTCTATGAAGTGACAAATATAAAGAGACATTGTAAGTTGTCATCACGTATGTTATTGCCATTTTCAAAGCCTCTATCCGCAATGTAGGGCAGTGATCTGCTATGAACATTAGTCTATAGAGCTTCGCTAGCCCTGTATAACTGTTGGCATACACCTCCAAATCCTTAGAAAAAAAATTATCAATATTTACAAAACGAGAAATTATGAATTGGACAAATTTAAATGTAAAATAACATGAATTTTTAATAAAAGAAACATCAAAATGACAACTTACCAGTGTCGGATTTTCGACAATGTAAGATTCCTCTTCTGCATTGTCATTATCCTCCACCGGTGCATCGACCTGCATTGGCTCGACATATTGCTAAAAAAGAAAACAATTTTCATTAAAATTGCAATTTACCAAATTGCAGTAAAATTATAATAATTTCCCACTTATTCAAAGATTGTTTGTAAATATTTGTTCAGATTTGTACACTTTCAACTAACCTTCAAATTTATTTCAAAAAACCAATACAAAATCTAAAAATACATATTTTTTTGCTAAACTATTAACTTACTTCTTTCATAAGTTTTTCCTGTTGAAGCATTTGTTGCTATTGTGTTAAAAATTATAAAATTTATAACTTCTCTCTCCTACAACCACTATTTTCTTTTCTTTTTTTGAACAAACAACATGAATAACCTCAAACCATAGAAGAGTAAAATGTAAAGTCAAGTTCACACGCCACAAAAGTGAACCTTGACTTTCTCTCTCTCAAGACAACCAATAAGAATGCTCGAAAAGAAAGACGAAGATTGGCTAATAGGAAACCGGGAGATTCAATTTCAACTGGTGGAATTGTTATTAAGTTAATCTGTTAATAAAATAAAATTGCAAAAATATCGATTAGATTGCAAAAAATTGTTAATCACTGCAACAATAGTATCTTTTTGCTAAAATCTAACTGTAAATATCCATATGTCACCTTGGAGAAATTAAAGTGTTCGGAAAGAAAAATTTTCGACATGATGGCAATCTATATATTTTGCTGTCAGTGGAGCTGCCATATTTTTTAGACAGAGACCTGCCTGCCTGCCTGGGGGGTCAAACGCAGGGGGTTTCTTTAGTTTGGAGTGATTTTTGGAGGTGTGATACAAGATGTTTAGTAATAAATAAATGGTGCCCGTAATAAACAATTAAGAAATTTGTCGGAGCTGCCGTGTGCAGGTATGCTCGTTCTTTATCTTGATACATTCTTGGTATCAAACTCAGCATTTTTTCTGAAAATAACTCGAAATGCATTAGATTTTACGTCATATTGATAAATACAAGCTAAGTTCGGTGCTGTGATAAGGTTATAAGAGAAATTAGGACAATGGATATAAAGTATTAGTCCTGTTTCGGAAAAATGCAAGTTTTGTGTGCTATTAAAGTATCTCGGATTTTTTTTGGAATTTCACGGACGGAAGGAATATTTCAGGTTGCTGCCTGATTACGTGCGCCCTACCCCAGTGTACTATTTTTATATATACTTTTTATTTACACGTTCTCAGAGCGAGCGTTTGTCTTATTGCGTATTTTCGCTAAATATTTCAGCTACGCTGGACTTAGATTACGTAATTTCAGTATGATCGATCATTTTATTGTCGTTAAAGGTGAATATAAAATCCGATAATATATTTCTGGCTGAAGACCGCTTGAGAAAATTGATTTTTGACAACAGTATTGAACTCGGTTACTATACGTACCTAATTTACTTTTAATCTGAAAATTAGAAATTTCTTGTGATTCATTTTTCGAATGGGAATCGTGATTTATTTTGCAAGTTAAAAATTATTTTACTATTTTCCTTCAAAAGAATGTACGTATTGGATTTTTTTTATCTTGAATTTTGTTAAATGCGAATATTTCCTTTGTCTTTAAATAATTTTTATTTGGCACTACTTGCTGTTTATATTTATACGCGAAACATTATAAACAAACATGCTTTTCGGAAAAATATTTTCAGAAAAGATTTACTGACTTTAGATGCCCGTGTGGTTCGAGTTATTTTAGATATAAGAGCTATCAAAATGACAATGTCACAAATGAGTTTACGATTATTACTTGGAAAAAAAATAAGTTATGGGACGAGGGGAATATACTTGAAAATTCTAAAAATAAATGTGTTATTAAATTTTAGCGGATTTATTTTCCCGTAATGACGTGGTGGAATAAAGAGATCGAAACTGTCTTCAACGATGCTAGAAGCATCTTTAAAAGATCGTGGTAAAGAGAAAATTAATTAACAAACAATCATGTCGGAACCACCTCATCATTACAGTCACCCTCCACCAGATATAATGCCTAAAGGACTTGCAATAAACGGTAAATATCCTCTTCTTCGCTGATCAATTTTATTTTTTTTTTAATTTGTATTTTTAAAAATTGTGAAATTAAATTTCCAGGCGTGGGAGGAAGACTTCGTCAATTAGAAGCTCTGTTTAGTGGTGGTCCAATTCAAGGTGGAAGATCTGGTCACACGTTTTCCATTGAAACTCTCATTGATATCTTATTAGTTTTATACGACGAGTGTTGTAACTCTTCTTTGCGTCGAGAAAAGACTGTTTCCGATTTCATTGAGTTTGGTATGTTAAAGATTTCTAATTTAATTGTTTAATTATTTTTCGTACACATATTTGAACATTTTCAACAAATTTTAAAACTTTCTAACTCTTAATTTACAGTAAAACCTGTAGCCACTTGTATAAAGAGTTTGCAGTTAGCGCGTGAAGATTTTGAGATTATAAAAGTAATCGGAAGAGGTGCGTTCGGAGAAGTATGTGTAGTTCGGATGCGAGGTTCAGATAAGGTTTTCGCCATGAAAATCTTGAATAAATGGGAGATGCTCAAAAGAGCTGAGACTGCATGTTTCAGAGAAGAGCGTGACGTTTTAGTTTATGGAGATCGACGATGGATAACAAACCTTCATTATGCCTTTCAAGATGACAATAATCTGGTAATTTCAAAAATAAAAAAATAAATAATAAAAACCAATAAGAATATTTGGTAATAAAAATGAAAAATTTGCTTTTCAGTACCTGGTCATGGATTATTATTGTGGTGGGGATTTATTAACTTTACTTAGCAAGTTCGAGGACCGACTGCCAGAAGATATGGCTCGTTTTTACATAGCGGAAATGGTGCTAGCCATAGGATCAATTCACGATTTGCGATATGTTCATCGAGATATTAAACCTGATAATGTTCTACTAGATGCTAACGGACACATTCGATTAGCTGACTTTGGTTCTTGCCTACGATTATTTGAAGATGGAACTGTTCAAAGCAATGTTGCAGTTGGAACGCCGGATTACATTTCTCCAGAGATTTTAAGGGTTTGTATATTAATCGAAAACATATTACTGAAACTATTTCTCCAGATCTTTTTGTTCATGTGTTTTTTTTTCATTTTTCAGGCAATGGAAGACGGACAAGGGAGATATGGTCCTGAATGTGATTGGTGGTCATTGGGTGTCTGTATGTATGAAATGCTTTATGGAGAAACACCTTTTTACGCTGAATCTCTAGTCGAAACTTATGGAAAAATTATGAATCATAAGGTAAATAGTTTTGACTACATTGAATATTATCCCCCACCAATTGTGCCATGTTTTCAATTATTATTTTTACATTTTAGAATTGTTTTGACTTCCCCACGGAAGACATATATGACGTTTCTGAAGAAGCGAAGGATTTAATGCGAAAGTTAATTTGCAGTTCGGAATTTAGACTAGGTCAAAACGGAATTGAAGATTTTAAGGTAATAAAATTAATGATAACTTTTTTGACAATTTGATTTACAATTAATTTTTTTAGAAACATCCTTGGTTCGAGGGAGTAAGTTGGGATACTGTAAGAGATAGTACGGCACCTTACATTCCTGAAGTTTCTTCGCCAACAGACACTTCAAATTTTGATGTTGATGATACAGACGTTCGTAGTTCTGATGCTGTTCCACCCTCTGCCAATTCGGCTTTCTCTGCTCTACATCTGCCATTCGTTGGATTTAGTTTCACTCAAGGAAGGTAAATTTCCAAAAGAATGTATTCAAATTTCTAAAAACTTATTTCCATCTTTACAAATTAAATTTCTTTGCCTTTTAGTTGTATATCGGATTTGGGTTCTATGCTCGGAATTTCACAAAAAGATAAGAATCTCAAAATGTTGCAAGAGGAGAACGCGCAATTATCTCAGACAATTGCTGATCTAAAGAATCAGGTCACTCATCAATCGCCTACAATATCGCCAGATTCGAATAATGCTACTAGGAAACTCCAGGATGAAATAAACACATTAACTAAACGAAATTGCGGTAAGTATCTTTTCTTTCTAAGAGTATTCTAAGAGTAATAATTCATAAATAAAACACATAAATTTTTTCCTAACAGAATTAGAATCTCAATTAAAATCACTGGAAGTACCTCGAGAATTACGTAGTATAGACAATGGGGAATTAATGAAACTTCGTGAATTGGAGAAAATGGTACGAACACTGAGAATGGAGAAAGATGAAGCCGTAAAAGAGAAGCAGGACGTTCAGGAAAAATTCAAACTTCAAGATAAAGAACTCAAAGATGCTTTAACACAACGTAAATTGGCAATGGCAGAATACACCGAAGTAACTGATAAATTATCCGAACTGCGACAGCATAAGCAAAAATTATCGAGACAAGTGCGAGATAAAGAGGAAGAATTGGAAGTGGTTATGCAAAAAGTTGACAGTTTGCGGCACGACATTCGAAAAGCGGAGAAACTACGAAGAGAACTCGAAAATAGAGTTGAGGAAGCAATGGCCGAAACTAGTAAAGAAAGAAAACTCCGCGAGCGTAGTGAGGAATATTGTAAACAAATGCAGGAAGAAACTGAAAAAATTAGACAGCGCTCAGCTGGAAATGATACAAGTACGAATAATGCTCTTGCGACCCAAGAGATTAATAGACTTAAGGCGGAAGTTGAAAAGCTTGAAGTTCAATACAATGAGAACTCAAGTCAACAACAAAGTAGATTTAATTTAGAAATCCGAAGTCTTCAAGAGCAGCTGCACGAGGGTGAAGTGAAGAGAGAATTTTTAGAGCGTGAAGTTCAATTGACAAAGGATAAATTAGACGCCGCGAGACTTGAAAATATCACCGACAGTGAAGAAACAATTAATGAATTAACGAGGCGACACGAGAGAGAGAAGATGATGCTTGCCGAGGAAAACAAGAAGCTTTTACTCGAATTGAATTCTGTCACAGACACTGTTAATAGAATACAATCAGAAAGGAGGCAAATTGAGGAAGAATACGAAGAATTGAGAAATAAAAAGGAGGCAATCGCCCAGTGGGAGGCTCAAATCACAGAAATTATTCAATGGGTTTCAGACGAAAAAGATGCTAGAGGATATTTACAGGTAAAAATAAAATCGTCTTTAAAATACAGAAGTTCTCAATTTAAAAAAAAATTGTACTATTAAACTCGTTTTTTAGGCCTTAGCTACGAAAATGACGGAGGAACTGGAATTCCTCAAACACTCTGGTGGAGTTGGTGGCGTTGGCAGTGTTTCCACAATAACAGATAAAAATTGGAGAAATCGAAGATCTCAAAAGTTGGATAAAATGGAACTTTTGAATCTTCAGAGTTCTTTACAGAGCGAAATTCAAGCCAAGCAAGCCATCTCAGAGGAACTTACAAAGACACGATCTGATTTAATAGCTGCACAAAAGTAATTTTTGATTTCTTAATTTTAAATCAATATTTCAGAATTGTTTTTCACGTTCATTTTCCTAATTCCAGGGAGCTACGTGATTTTAAGCAACGGCTTGATTGTGTTTCACATGAAATGAAGCGTAAAGAGTTGCAAATTAAAGAACTACAGACTCGACTTGAGACTGGCGATAGCTGTAAGTATCCTCTAATTGAATCCAGTACAACAAACAATCGTTCAATATTAGTTTTTCCTCAATCTTTTGGAAACTTAGTGTCCTTGATAGTGCTACACACTGCGGTAATACATGCTGCCTTAGTAGTTTGCAAAAACTTTAATTTCTTTCACGGCCTTTTTAAAAAGTAATCTTTGATACTTTGCTTTTATTAATTTGATAATTTCTCCTTTTTGATAAAAGTAAATAATTTTCTTTATTTTTTATCAATTGTTAAACTTTCTTATATTTCTATATTAATTTATGTAATGTTTGAAAAGTTAATTTAATGTTCACTCAAACAGTATAGCTGCATTTCTGAAATTCTACACGAATGCTTTTATTCAAGTAATTTTTTTAGTTTACTAAAAATAGTTGTACACATTCCCCTTTACATTCTTTATTTTTTCTTGAATATTTTTAGTTGTTTTTCTATCCATAGCAAATGTATTTTTTCTTTTTCCTTTATAGAAATATTAGTTTGTAGAGAGCGAATTATGTTAGAAATTTTTTTTTGTTGACAATTCAATAAATTTTTTTTTAATTTCTTACCACCAATAGGAGCGAAATTGATTTATTGTTTGCAGATTGAAACTCTAATTTGAGATATGAAATTTATATTTTTGAGCTTTACTTCTATCTGAGATTTTATTTTAGAATTAAATATTTCATGTACTTATTAGAGATTCAATCTGTGCATTTTATTGATGTATATTAATTGTGGAGTTCTCTCTTAAGTAATTTAAGTGGCTCGTTACAGCCTTGAAAAAAGTGAACAGAGTTTTCGTGTTTTCAACTGCATTTTAAGTTTGCATTAAAATTTACGAATTTGATACGAATAAAAGTGATACACACTCGTCGCAGTAGGAAGATTTGTTACAGTTTTTTTTTCTACTAATTAAATTCTCATTAAAAACGTTTTAATAAAACACTAATTTTTATCTTTTTGCTTTTATTTCAAACATTATGAACATTGTTTAATTTTTGAGCGCAAAAAGTAATAAAAAAATACGTACATTGAAAAGTTAAATAAAAGGATTTAAATTATAAAATATATCGGCAATTACCTTTGTTATTTTCAAAAAAAAAAAAAAAACGTTTTTGGAATGTCTGTGAAAATTGTGTATATAAAAAATGAAGAGTAATGAAAAAAAATTTAATCTAATCGGCAAAAGGGTGAGAATAATTTGCAAAAGGAACAAATTGTGAGACACAGGAATTTACACTGGGATATTTAATTAGCTTTGTAAGTCAAATGTTCGGTACGGTATGCAATTCTGATTTCTAGACTGCAAAGTGCCTCTGTTTATTGGCGTAACGAGCTGCGTGTGGGGCCTCTTGTTGCTCATCATCAAACTGTATTTGTGACAGCACTTATATCAACCAAATCTTCAAACATCGTTACAACTAAACCCCAGAGAATCATCGTACATCAGCCGTCATCACCCCTACCAGTAATGCGTGCCCCCCGCAACACCACATGTCGCTTATTAACTAGATTTGTTCCTGTCAATTCACTGGTTAATCGCGATGCCGTCAGCGTGAAAATGTCGCCTGGTAAATCAAATTTCAGGGCGTGCGACTTTCATAGTCGATTCAGTTGTTGCTAATTTGTCATTTTGAAAAAAAAACGCAGCGCTATGTTTTTAGTACATTTTTCTAGGGATTTTTCAACCATCGCTGCTTTACTGATAATTAATTAATTATTGTTATTTAATTCGAATTTAAAAGATTAACGTTCAAATAACTCCATTCGATGATTGTTTCTTACCAGAGATATTTCAGGACTTTGAAATGTTAAACCCAATGTGGAAAATGAGATAAGTCTTTTTATCTTGACATTGCATTTCATTGCAGCAACAGGGAAGTATATTGAATGTTTGAGTGTACATATAACAATATGTACTAATATACTTACTGAAACATAGCACTGTGTTTAATTTAACATAGAGACTGATTTTTCTTGTCTTAATCATGATAAGGACTTAACTTCTAATAATTGTAGCCTATTGACAAAATTTAAAACAAAATAATTGAATTTTAAATCCAATCATGATTTTCAAAAGCAGTTTGTACGAATGCAATAACTGCATTTTGTTTGACCCTTGTTAGACTTTAATTTTAATGCGATTTTTTTTGTGTTAAAAGAGCGATTAACAAAAGCGACGTTGTTACCAATCTTTTTTTTCAGAAAAAAAGCCTTGTGTGGGTTTGCCTGGATTTATTGTGGGTGCTTTGGTGAATTTTTCTATTCCTTTTGCTGAGACAATGACCCACATTCTTCTTTAATAAATTAATAGGATTTTACCCTAACAAAAAATTACCAAATTACAATGAAATGAATAGGTCCAATAGTCTCCTAATTTGAAAGAAAAAAGGACTGTTGGACGCTAACTCTCAAATTAAACCTTCTAACATTTGATTAAAATTTCTCAACTCTAGTATTTTTTTTGATTGATAATTTTTATTTTTTTTCAGTTTTGGAACGGCCTACCTCCCAAATGTCATACCTGGAACACTTCTTGAAGGAAACCGCCAGTAGTACTCGTCATGGAAGTGTGGATAGTGTAGAAGGTGACATTGAGGACAATCGAGCTCCAAGTATCACAAGCAGTAAAAGCAATCTCTCCGAACTTAGTATTGTAGGTATTCGTATTTTTTCGTCAGGTTTACCGCGGGAAGAAATTAAATTAAACTTGTTTTCCTCTTTCAGGATCCAACTTCTCCTTTATCACATGAGTTACTTAATAAGTCTTCATCTATCCACAATCAACCAAACGTACAGCCAAAGCCAAAATCTCATCAGTTCCTGGTACGAACGTTTTCAGCTCCGACAAAATGCAATCACTGTACTTCACTAATGGTTGGTTTAACGAGACAAGGAGTCGTTTGTGAAGTTTGTGGTTTTGCGTGTCACATGCCCTGTTGCGATAAAGTACCTCCAATGTGTCCCGTTCCTCACGATCAGAGTAAGTGTTCCTTTCTCTCAATTATTCCCCAAAAGAAAACACAAAGAAAGAAATTTAAATTTTTATTTTTTTTTAGCTAAACGACCGTTGGGAATCGATCCAACCAGAGGCATTGGTACTGCCTACGAAGGTTACGTGAAAGTCCCTAAAATGGGTGGCGTGAAAAAGGGATGGGTGAGACAGTTTGTAGTCGTTTGTGATTTTAAATTATTCCTTTACGATATATCACCAGACAGAAATGCGATTCCTTCAGTTTACGTGTCGCAAGTTTTGGATATGCGTGATGAGGAATTCAGTGTGAGCTCTGTGCGTGATTCTGATGTTATACATGCGACAAAGAAAGACATTCCGTGTATATTTAGGGTAAGTAAATCGGCCAGACTGTATGTTCAATTTTTCATTAATTAGTTTGATAACAAGAATTAAAACTCTAATATTTTTTTTAATGCGCAATAATTCATCATATTTCTGTACTTAAAAAAAAGTGCTCCCGACACCTCAATAAAACAATGTTCCTTGACTAGATAACAACATCCTTATTGGAACCACCCGGATTGCGGAACCATACGTTAATGCTTGCTGACACAGAAAGTGAAAAAACTAAATGGGTAGTGGCCTTAAGCGAACTTCATCGAATTCTCAAAAGAAATAATCTCCCTAATACAACAGTATGATTTTTTTCTAATTTAATTGTTTTCTCATATTTTTTTTGCCTTCGTTTGCCTACATTCGAAATTCTTTCCCATTTGCAGATATTTAGAGCTAAAGAATTATTGGACAACACTTTGGCGCTTATTAAAAATGTGATGTCAGGAGCAATTATAGACCCGGATCGTCTAGTCATTGGCACGGAAGAAGGCTTATTTTGTTTAGATTTAGATCGTAGTGGTATGTATTTTTTTTAAATTCAATATAAAGTTTTTATTGTTTCTCTTGATTTATAATTTCTTTTTTCTAGAAATAGCAAGAGTCGGGGAAGGGAAAAAGGTTTATCTTCTCGAATATGTAACGGAGGAGCAATTGATTGTAGTACTTAGTGGAAAGCAGCGACACGTTCGCTTAGTTCCTGTTCGCGCATTAGACGGAGATGAAGTCGAATGGATTAAAGTGGCTGAAACTAAAGGATGTATAACATTAACTACTGGCGTTGTACGTCGAAAGCCTTTAACTTATTGTCTTTGTGTCGCAATTAAGAAACAGAATGCCTCGCAAGTAATTATTTACGAGATAACGCGTACAAAAACGAGACATAAACGTGTTCGCGAACTGATGTTGCCTTGTCACGCACAAACGTTGCAAGTTCTCTCCGAGGGAAGACTTTGTGTTGGATACCCGTCTGGTTTTTCTATATACAGCATATTGGGAGACCATCAACCTATATGTAAGCTGAATTCTCAATACTTTCAATTTCTCGAAAATCGCTTTTTTCGTAAGATACTTTTTTCATTTGCAATTCAATCATCTTTCAGCATTGGTCCACCCGGAAAACACTCTTCTGGGTTTTTTGACTTATAGCGCTGTCGACGCTTTACGTTGTATTGAACTGCCAAAGGGTGAATTTTTGTTAGTTTTTCACACACTTGCAGTTTATGTTGATAATCAAGGAAGAAAGAGTCGAGATAGGGAAATTATGTATCCCGCTGTTCCCACGGCAGTCAGTGAGTTGAATCATTTTTTTTAAATACCGCAAGAATTACAATAGTTATTAGTTTGAGAAAATAATATCTTTACTGTAAATTATTTTCTATTTTCAAGGTTATTGTGAAGGTTACTTACTCGTGTATAGTGAAACTCATATCGATGTGTTCGATTGTACAACCGGTGATTGGTTGCAAACATTAAATGTTAAGAAAGCCAGACCTTTAAATACTTCCGGATCACTCACCACGTGTGCCATTAACGACATGTCGCACGTTATTTACCTAAGCAATTTACATCAACGTAAGTTGTTTCAAACTCCACGATAATTTAATGAAACATTTTTTCTATTTATTTTTTTTTCTTTCTATTTATTGTTTAACATTGTTTTGAACATTATTTATTAACGATCGTGAAATGGAATATTTTCAGGTGAATTATTAAATCTAGCTCCAATGGAAACGAGTGGCAAACAAATGACACGACCAAGAAGGAGATTCTCATTGAGAGAGGGAAACAGATCTGCCCGACCTACAGATCGTCGTTCAAAAATGATATCAGCGCCTACGAATTTTAATCACATCAGTCATATGGGACCTGGAAATGGCATTAAGGTGAGAGGAAAAAAGTCATATTTACTTTTTCCCTACGATTTATTTTGCTTAATTTTTGTTTTCTTCAATTCAGCACTTACTTGATTTACCGACAACATTGGAGACTGCTGATCAACCGCCTCCACCTTACAATGCAGCTGTAACGGGACATCACAGTGGAGCTCAATTTCTAAGCAGTCAACAAAGAGTATGAACCCAGTGTTACGATTATATTTCAATTACTGGAAATTGTATTAATAATTCTCATTTACAGGCATATAGTTCAGGATTACAAGCTCCTAATAAACCAGCACCCTTGCCTCCGAGACATCCTCCCTCTGACTCCAGGCGCCTTAGCTCTCACATGTCAAAGCACTCGGGATACTCGCCACATAATGGTAAGGAAAATTTGCATTTTCAAGAATTTCAATAATTTTTCTTTTTAATAAGAATCAAAAATAAACAATAAATATTCACAGGTTCAACTTCTGCGCGAAGAGGTCCAGCTCCTCCGAGACCAACAGCTACACCACCATCGTTGCCGCGCACGCCTGATCAGGTTGATTCTGATTCACTACATATGCGATCACATACTCCACTTTCCCTTGGCAGCATTTCGTCCCTACACGATAAAGTAAGTTTCATCAAAATATTTTTTAATCTTTTTATTTAAAAAAAAGATTAATTTTAATGTTAAATTATAAGATTAATTTTTTGTCATTGCTATAACAAAACATAATTTGTAATTCAGGAGCCAGTATCTGGTGGAAGTCCTCGACATTCGATAGCTTCAAATAATAGTTCAAATCCATCAACGCCTCCGAGTCCAGCGCATGATCATGGATCATCGTCCTATGATTCATGAACGTTCAATTTATTAAGGGCCTAAAAATAGAGTTAAAAGTTTCTCGCCATGTTTGATTGTACATGAAATTCTAAGCTTTAGTCACACTATTAATTTTGAGGAGTATTGATTTTTTTATTTGATTTTGTTATTTTTTTGGTCGTTTGTTTAAAAGGTTAACAAACTCTTTTTCTTTTTTTTTACTATGAAAATAGAATATGACAAAGCTTTAACGCTTAAAAGCGTTTAAATTAGATTATCTATTTAACCCACTGCCAAGCCCAAATTGCTGCCAATTTTTTTGCAGTATAACGCGCATACGTTTGCAATCTACAAGATAAAATTCGAATAATGTAGACTGATTTTTAATGACGCATAAGAAGGTTTTTTTTTGTGGAACTTGAAATTGAAAATTTTATCCACAAAAATTTAGAAACTATAAATATTTCTAAAAGCGAGTAGATTTTATATTGTGTGGTCAGAGTATGCAATGTGCAAATGGCACCGGGTTAAGTAACTCATTTTTCCACTTTTCGTTGAAATTTTACCTTTGAATTATCTCATTCCATATTTTACTATCATGATGATACATATTTTGTTAAAAATTTTTTTTTATTAACAAAAAATGTAATTCAGCATAAGATTCTGAAGGTATCCCAGTTTTTTTTACTATAGATACATTTTTTTACTATTTTGCATCTCAAAGATGCATGGTTTGCTTACAAAAATCAATTTGCAATAATGAAATTTATATAAAGTTTAAACTCTTACAAAAAAAAGACATTTCATGAAAAAATAAATTTCAAACTTAAGCGTAAACTTAAGCGCTTGAGTGATTAACTTTAATTCTTTGAATAATTCTAGCAAAGAATGAAATGTACATAATTTATGTATTTAAATCATTACAAAGCAATAGGTGCCGTAGCTTACTAGCAAAGTCATAATATTGTCAAGCATCGGCTGGAGTTGTTTTCTTTTTCGTTTATATATACTATATATATATTTTTATTTTCTATTTTCTTTGAATTCATATTTACAATATTCAATTGCTTTTTACTGAGGTATAATGCTTTGAAAAAAATATATTTACACGTTGACAAATTTTTTTTTTTTTTATAAAATTTAATTTATCTTTTACCGTTGCGACGGTAGGGATTTTTCGAATTAAATTTCAGAGCTAAGTTTATTTATCACTGTGAATAATGAGTCAAGAATATTAAGTGCAATTTGTCAGAACCTTATGCTGCAAATATTTAGGATTATAGTTCGATTTATAGGAATATCGTCATTGTTCTGAATACTTAATAATGTACGAATTGTATTATTTTTTAGTTGTGAAGGAAGAGTGCATGACGTAGAGATCAATTCATATCGAGATTATTTCTAAACACTTAATAATTAATCGTTATAACAAATATAAACATTAACTTACTGACAATAGAATTTTTTAACAAACTTTTTACAAGTGTGTGCGTATTTTTACAAATTTTAACATATCAGATTTTTTATTAGCATTAATGCATTGACAAACCTGATATTGTATTTTTTATCGTACTTGATTGGCAGTTTTTCTGAAAAACATGGGAGTAATTTGAAGAAAAAATATTTGAAAAATGAATAAACAAATTTTTTTATTATTGAGAATCTACATTGTTCTATATAGTAAACGAAAAGGCTGTACATAATAGAAAGCATAATAATTAGGTATAAAGTTAAAAGTTTTATTAAAAATTTGTACTTCTTTATAATAACTTAAAGATGGATAGGATTTAGAAAATAATCGAGAAATATGAAGTATTATATTTAGTAGACTGAATCTTCGCTTTTATTTTTCTCATGCGCTCTTTCTTTTCACAAGAGTATTATCTGAATTTTCTATTGCGTTTTTTTTATTATTTTTAATTATATATATATATATACAAATTTTCATATTTATAATTTTGCAGTTACTGCAAAGCCTGCAAAATGTGAAGAATTCTATTTGCTTCCGAAACATAATTGAATAAATAAAAGACGAAAATAAAGAATAATTCATATATTATACACTGCTATAGTCATAACGAATAGAATAAAAATTTAACGAATATAACAAATTTAACACTCTTATACATATAAAAAGAAAAAAAAAACTAGAAAGGCCGTTATTATAGAAGAAACGTTAACATATTGTATGAAATTGTAATAGTACTGACACACCGCTACCCATGATTATATTATTATATAATATTAAAAAAAGTAGAATTATGAATCCGAAATTGAATTAATTTTAGAAAGCAGTTAAAAGAGAATTGGATAACTTTTTGAAGTTCGTGTTATAGTACATGAAATCGTAAAGAATTTCTAAGGATTTCTATTCCAACCCATCTTCCGTCGTTGTTATACTTGAGGGTTCTAAAATCAAAAGTGTTAATCTATATAAAACATTGTATCTCTTCGTCAATTTTGAGAAATTTATTGCTCATAAAACAACGTTAAATCGATATTCGAAATTTATAGTTTTACGTTTCTATTTTTGTATATATGATAATGTATCTAAAATATTTAATTGCGATCATTTTCTCTATGTACTTCACGAACTTTATCTGATTTTAGATCCCTAACTTATACGCTTTAGAGTGCATCAAATAATCTTGTATGCGAGCGTGTTGCAAAACTTTATCGATATAGTTTTTATTGTAGATCATTGTAAAGATATTTTTCTCTTCTTTTTTTTTTACTTTAAACCTTTTGCGTTTAAACCGTACAATTGTTTTGCATTCATTGCATAATTATCTAGTTTTCTCTTGCATTCTAATAGTTTTTTTTCTTATTTGTAATACCGTATTTTAAGAATTTCATTGGTCTTGGTATCAGTGTAATATAATAATCTGATTTTATTATTCTGCATTTTCAAACGCATAGTTGTAGAAAAACTTATTTATAATATTTGTGTATTGTTTATAATATTTATTAAAAGAAATTATAAATGATATTCTGTTATGACAGTACTTGAATTCGAATATTTATCCCACAAAAAACTAGTTACATTTTTTACACTTTATTATTTTTCTTTCAACGATTTTTTGTATTTTTATTTTATTTTTTCTCGTTGAATTTTTTACAATTTCGTATTTTGAAAAAGCCCTCTCTTTGTAATAATCGGACTTTCTCATTGGCTCTAAATGGAATTTTCAAATTGGTAACACCAATCAAATTAAAGAACTTCTGAAAGCATGTGAATCGACCTTAAAAACTACATACTTCAACACTTGCTTATCTACATGTTCTGTACATTAATGGCCACTATTGAAGTACATTTTTTTCAAAAGTAAACAAACCTTTTTTTCAAAATTTAAATTTTTTATTTATATATACAAAATAAGCTTTCAATTTTCTACAAAATAGACTATAGGATATTTTTTATATTCGGGAAATTTACAAAGAAAAATAAAGGAAGTGTCCTTTATGTACACAAGTTTATAATGAAAAATTAAGATTAAATTTAAGAAAGAAAAAAGGATGATTTATGATGACTTCGGCAGAACAATTTATTAGTTTGATTACTGTGGCAAGTGCAAAAAAATTGGCAACAGCTTTAATTGTATGTTTTATTTTTTACCATGGAATGTTACATATTATTTATGGTGAGTGGCAAATCTAAGTCTTCAAATTTGACAAGTTTTGTATTAATGTATAAGATTTATACAATATTCTTTTTTTTTTATAAATTTATAAGAAAAATTAAATATTTTTTGATTCTAGATAGTGATTCTTGTAAGTGGTTATTAACAGAAGGAAGATATAAAGGAGACAAAGAATGGCAACCGTACGGTTGTATGATGCATCATTATACACAAACGTAAGAAAACTAACGTTTTTCAATAGTACAAAATTTTTTCTATTTTTGTATTTTTCATATGAAAATTTCGAATATAAATTTTTTGAAAATAAATTTCTATTTTGCAGAGATAGTCGAAGATGTCTCAGATATTTAGCTTTCATGGGCCACCACAATCAATTTGTTTTTAGTGGCGACGCTCGTATAAGACAATTGTATAAAACTTTTGTATCACAATTTATAGTCGATGGCAAGACATCTGATTTAGTGGAATTGCCAGAAAATTCGGATCTTAATTTTAATGATGCACAACTCAGACTTAATGTTCAATTTCTTTGGAGACCGCAAATTAACGCTGCAATGGTGTCTGATTTTCGGAATTGGATGGTATTGATAGAATTTAATTTTAAAAGATTAATTTAACAATCATTATTAACTTCGTTTAAACTTGAATTATTAACAGACAGGAGAATCGCCAAGCATGATAATTGCCGGTTGCGCTGTGGCCGATATTCTTGCAAACAATGCCAGTGACCTTACGCTACATTCAATATATAGTAGAAATTTAATGCAACTTGTTCGTCCAGCTGAAGTTCTTGCTCAAAAGGGTACTCGATTTTTATGGACATTACAGGATCCTATTTTGAAAGAACGCCTCTCTCCTCAGTTGTCGAACGTTGACAACAGGCAGATTGACGTCTGCAATAAAGCAGCTATCGAGGTTTGATATACAATAAACAAATTACGAAATAATACAATGAATTAAATTTTGAAGAAATTGTTTTTATGAAGGAACTTGATTTCTTCCAGGTGTTCTCGCACAGTGAGGCCCATTTATGGGAGAGCAGTAGACTCGTGGGCAGTGGAATTTTGGAGCAAAGTCCGGATGGATATCTGTCGAGTCCCCTATCATTGCGGCACAAAATTCAAATACTTTTAAATACACATTGTAACGATCATATGAACTTTGACGATGGTAGTTGCTGCAGCTCGCCAGAAGCGGCAACGACTTTGCAACTCGTTTCACTTTTCGTTCTTGCTCTATGGTAATACACTTTTTGTATTAAAAATTAAAATAATTATCAAATAAGTCTTCAAAGTAAAACATTTAATTTTAATTTCAGCATAATAGTAGGAGGTAGTATTTGGCTGTACAGAAAAGTTTGTCAATATCAAACTGAAGTTTTATATTCCGGATTGGCAATGGAGGAAATTGAGAAGACAGAGGAAACAAATGTAACTGATATTCTAAAAAGCGAACCTCCTCAAGTTCAGGATTTTTATACTCTTGTTACTTCGCTGGCGCTCTTGTCAATAATATTCGCTTACTTTTATTTATGTGACAGGTAAGAGACCACCACGAAAAAAATAAATTTCAATATCTGTCTTTAATTCTTTAATTTTTCATTTTTAGAACTAATTTCTTCATGAAGGAGAATAAATACTATAGTGAATTTAGTTTTTGGCTGCCTCTGGGATATATTCTAGCTCTTAGTCTCTTTTTCACGGAGGATCGTGAACGGGGTCCAAGATTTTTAAATCGCGAACAAACCGACGAGTGGAGAGGTCTTATGCAAGCAGTCGTGTTAATTTATCATGTCACAGGGGCTAAAAACGTGCTGCCGATCTACATGCACTTAAGACTAATTAATTCCGCTTATTTATTTCTCTCTGGATATGGACACTTTTACTATTTCTGGCAAACGGGCGATATTTCTTTGGTCAGATTTTTTCGGGTAAGTTTTTGAAAAAAAAATTGTTCGTAAACTAAGAAAAAAAACTTTTAAATTTTATTCATTTCATTAAATTGTATTAAATTAGAATTTCAATAAGCACGGGTGTAAACGACTTTTGCAGGTACTCTTTAGATTAAATCTCTTAACTGTGTCTCTCTGTCTGTGTATGAATCGACCTTATCAATTCTATCACTTCGTCCCCTTGGCATCTTTTTGGTTTTTAATCGTCTATTTCTTAGCGTGGTTACCTCCGAGAGTTTATTCTGGAACTTTAGCCGAATATGGACCTAGAGCACTGCTTTATTTGGCACTTAAACTGTTGGGTCTTATTTGCATCATCACGATTCTGTACATGTCTGAGGTGTGTAAAAACGTGATTATAAAAAAAATACAAATACGCGTAAAGATAATTTATTTAAAAAAAAAATGTTACAGGTATTTTTTGAGAAGATTTTTGTCACTCGACCTTGGAAGGCATTATTTGTGACAACGGATGACGATATTCGAGAATGGTGGTCAAGGTGGCGCGTTGATAGATACAGTGTTGCTTGGGGAATTGCTTTTGGAGCAGGTTTAGTCGGTCTTCAAAGAGTAGACCACATTCCAGGAACAACTATAGCTCCTATTCTGGCTCTTGTTTCCTTAGCTGCATACACAAGTTACACACTTCTCTGTCATTCTTTTTCCGAATGTGAAGAGATTCATTCCTATGTTGCATTTATTCCGGTAAGAATTTGCCAACCTATAATCTGAAATTAGCAAATCAAATTACAGCACAATAGCTTATTAAGTTTCTTATTTTTTTCTAGATTTTGGGATACATTGTCCTTCGAAATGCTTCACTGGCACTGCGAGGAAAACATTCTTCCCTTTTGGCTGGTCTTGGTCGAATTAGTTTAGAAACTCTCGTCAGCCAGGGACATGTTTGGCTCGCAGCCGACTCTCACGGAGTTCTAGTTCTTCTACCTCGATTTCCAGTATTAAATCTACTGCTTTCTTCCTTCATTTTTATTTGTGCTAGTCATGAGGTAATTTAAAATTTTTGATTTTCTATGTGAAATTTGGTTCTACTCTACAATTGAAATATTTCATTCAGATACACAGATTGACATTAGTTCTTGCACCGTATGCGGTACCAAGTGATTGGAAGCTGGTTATTAGAAATCTTTTACTTTTCACGGTGGTCTTGGTTCCTATAGGAATACACGATGGGATGTTTTAATAAGACGAATGAGGCTATAATTTATAATTCTTAGTAAATATTTTATTAAAAGTCGTTGCAGATTTGTAAATATGTACAAAGTAATAAAACCTAGGTAGCAGAGTGGTTTATAAAATCTTTTGAAACTAAAATTGATATTGTACAAAATAGTAATTATGTTTGAAATCACTCTGTTCTTATTATAACAATCGTCTAATTATTTAGATACGCATCCATTAAAACTATACGATATTAGCTTTCACTTCTATTTATATTTTTTATTTATTGAAATTGATCTATAGAACTTTGAAATAAAATTAAAAATTGTTTCATATTGATAATTTGTTGTATGGCAATATTCTTTCAACCACTGCTGAGTACTCTACTTTAAAATTGTTAACAATAAAACTTTTATAAAAAATTTTATTTGCTTTTTTGAATCTTCAGGTAACTTGGCATTCATTTGAGAAAATGTTTATCTATCTAAAATCCTGGCAAGAGGATTAATTCTTTAAGGTTATTTATTTTGATTTAAAATATTATCGTGTTTAACTTGACTTGTATAAACATCATAACCCAGAGAAATAGTATTGTCATAAAGAACTCTATATCTCGTTGGTAGAAAATAGAAATTAATTATTTGAGCGGGCGGCCAAACTACCCACTCAGCTATATACAGTTTATGTGCCTTATTTTTAACTTCTCTCTTAAATTCCTCCCAGTCGTTTCTTTCTAATATAGCTAGTGTTAAGAAAAACATTCCTATACACAATGGTGAACATATAAATTGATCAATTACAACTTTTCTTATTACGGTTCCAATTGTTTTTCCCGGTAGACGAGAATCGAGAAAACGATACCAATAATGGCATATTACTCCTACTGACATTCCCGACAAGGCCATGTGTGCAGTTCTTTTTGCACAAAATTTATTCCATTCCCCCTAGAAAAAATGATAGTTTATGAATTAAATGTTTGTTTCAAAAAAAGCAAATAGAACACAGTTTGTAAAATAATTCATTGTTCAAAATTTAAATCCTCTACACTAATAACAAATTAGTGCGTATTTTTCAGTAAACCAGTAAAAAAAATCATTCTTACCTTTAAAATTTCATAGTGTTGTTCAAGAAAATCACCAGTTGCCGAGAGAGAAATTGAGATAGCAACATTGGTGTATAATAGATTTTTTGAGGAAAATAGTTTCTCTTTAATTGGGCCGAATTTTGTAATCATCAATCTCACATTTCTTACTGTTGACATTTCCTAAAAAATGAAATATAATGAAGAAACAAAATATTTGTACATTGTGTGAGTAAGAGTGGCAGTTTATTTACGAGGATTATACAAAATTATTAAAAACAAATTACTAAATTCCACATGTATAAATTGTATAAATGATTTAATACGATATTTACCATAAATTATTTGAAGTGACCTTGCTAGACGTAATTAAACTTAGTTTTCTTATATTACGTACTTAACACTATTCAAGAGATTTTTACTAAAAACTTATATCTTAAAATTAAAATAAATCTTAAAAATTAGAGAGGTTATATATTATGTCAATATATATAAATATCTACATGTGCGACTGCAACATGAACAACAATGTGCACTAAGCATAAATGTACAAAACAAAATTGGACAAATGATTGTGAAAACACCTTAAATTTTACTCTCCCAACAGTTCCAACTCTGTAGGAAAATATTGTTTTTATTTTTAAATTTTATTAAAATTATATTCAAAAAACAAGAAACCCAAGAAACAAAGAAAGTTAATGAATATTTTAGTCTTTTGTTATCAACTTTGTTTCTATTCATGAAATGGAATCTATATTATTTAATGATACGAACAAGTGTAATTTAGAGAATAACATTGTTCGAGAGGTATTTATATATTTATGATTTTAAATCTTATACTTATTTACAAATGAAACACAAATAAATTTACAACTGTAGGTACCGGCTTTAGCGTACTATGTACCAAATTTTATAACAATTGCTGATGAAGAAGAGATAATAAAACGTGTTAATAAATCTCCTCAACCGAAATGGACACAATTGAGTCACAGAAGACTTCAAAATTGGGGAGGAATTCCTCACCAAAAAGGAATGTTGGCTGAGGAAATACCAAGTGTAAGACTGATTTATATTATAAACCGCAGAGAAACTAATTATAAATTTATTTTATTTATTTTTTTAATTATAAATCATGAATAGTGGCTGCAGAAATATGTCGACAAAATATCAAAACTAAATGTATTCGAAGAATCAAAACAACCAAATCATGTTCTCATTAACGAATATTTATCAGGACAAGGAATTATGGTAAGCAATGAATGTAGAAAGTTAAAAGATTATGTAAATGTTGTTAAGTATATTTAAAGAAAATTTACAGTGTGCATAATATACAAATTAATTCTACATTTTTTCAATTCAGCCGCACTCGGATGGACCACTTTTTCATCCAATCGTCAGTACAATAAGCTGCGGTTCACATACTTTTTTGGATTTTTACGAACGTGTGGAAACTGAAAAAATTGTACGATCCTTATTTTTTTTAAATATTAGTAGAATTTCTCAAATATTAACATTAAGATATTTTAAATTTTAGGATAAAACGCCAAAATATGAATTCAGTTTACTATTGGAACCCAGAAGTTTACTTATTTTAAAGGAAGATTTGTATCATAATTATCTACACTCCATAGATTGTAGAAATGAAGATATTATTTCGGAAAATACAGTAAAGAACTTGAATTTGTGTTCAGAAAGTTATGTGGATAAACAACTTTTGTTACGATCTACAAGACTATCATTGACAATTAGACACGTTCCGAAAGTTAGTAAAATGAAGTTAAAAATTGGAAAATAATATCCGATTTTAAAGATTTGTTCATTAAAATGAATGAAGTTATTAAGGTACAAAAGTTACTAGAGTACAAAATATTTTATAAAAGAATAAAGTTTTATTACCTCAATTAGTTTTTGTCAATGTCACAGTGTCTGTGTCTTCATAATTTTCCAGACTCACATCCATTATTTCTTCGTCAACTTCATCCAACATTCCTTGTAAGGAATGTATTGAAGATATCAAAACATGAAATTGTTTCCTTCTCATTTCTAATTTACGCTCAAGTTGTTCCGAATTTTCCTATAGGAAACAAATTAATTTAAAAAGATTGATTTTTAAGTAAACCGATTATTTCTTTGTATTAAGCATTACTCACTTTTAAACAACCTAATTCATTTCGAAGTGTATTGAGTTTAGAATTTGTTTGTACTCGATCAGGTTGTTCGTTAATAACTTTCGCCAAAACGTCATATTCAATTCTATTTTTGCGCACACGTTTCGCCTCTTCCAATCCAATTTTTGTTTTTTCAATATCCTTTTTTGCCTCTTCAATTTCAATTTCAATTTGATTAGATAAACTTTCGTAATTTCTTAATTCCTCTTGACTCATGTTTGAAACAAAACGTGATTTCTTTTGTGCAAATTCACATTGTGCCAGTTGAGACAGCATTCGTTCATGTAAAATATTATCAGCATCTGAACTGTTTACCCATTTAATGAATGACTTTAAAAGAACATTAATTCTGCGGTCATCTCCTGTTCCATCGCCGTCAATTAATAACCTTCGTCGAATTACTTCCTCTGCAATCAAAATTTTTTCTTTATTAAAATACATAAAAAATATTACAATATTTAATTAAAAGTTCAATAATTTTATTTTTAAAAGTCAATAGTCCAAATCTTTCTCGAAGATTTAAATTTAATGTATAAAATAATTTGAATACTATGTAATGGATATAATATTGAAATAAGTTTTTTGAAAAATATTTTTAAAACTTGCTTTGCAGTTGGTTAATTAATTAATATAATTTATTAATCTGTGAAACAAAATATTTACCGTCTGACATTCTTGTTGTGTTGTTGTTTAAACATAAACAAACATAAACTACCAACATTAACATAGAGAAAAACTGGGTGTTACTAAAATTGCTAAAATGTGATTTTTCTTTCAAAGGTCTTTATTAGAAGAGCCAATCAAATTTCTGTATTTCTACGCGTGCAAGCAACTGAGGATGTGATCCAAACTTAATGCCGCAAGTGGGTGACTTCTCAATTATCACACTGTCTTTCTGTCATTTAATCAAAACAAAATTCAAACTTGTCAACAAATTTCACTTCTCAGTTAATATTTATTAAAATTTCTGCAGGAATTACAAAATTAATACTAATAAGTTTCTTCAGACTTTGCTTTTATTCAGTAGGTCGATAAAAATGTCGCATAATCTCTCTCCTGTTGAGCGAAAACAGGTGCTCGGGAGATATTTAACCAGGGCACGAGCTCTACGTAAGTACATTTATTTATTAAAATTAATTTTTCATTATTTTCTCTAATTAATAAAACTTTTTTGCATTTTTTAGAAGATGCAATTGGTTCTAGAACATTGGTCAATTTAAATGAATTTACCGAAAAGGAAGATGCTGTAATGGAAGAAACAAGTATAGAAGAAAAAAGTAAGAGTCTAATTATTATTATAAAATAAAAATGTTGTGTGAAATTTAAATGATATGTGAAAATATCTACAATTATTTGTAAATTAATCGAAATTCCATTATTCTAGTTGAAAATCAAGTAGAAGTGATATTGGATTCAGAGATTGTGGGTTGCATTTCAAAGATCATCGAACAATGTACGGTCACATTACTAAAAGACGCTAACACTTATAATTATAATGATTACGCGGAAATGATAGTAAGTTATCATATGTTATAAATAAATGTATACCTACAAAATAATATTTATTTCTTTTCGTATCTTATTTTTAGCACGATTATGTTCAACAAATGTCAGACACAATAGCAGATGAACCGGAAAATTTAAATTGGCAAGCTATGGAAGTCGATATAGAAAAGATTTTTAAGAAAACTCCAAATTTTTCATCACTTTCAGGTGAATTCTTAATAAACGTAAATATTCTAATGTTTATAATTTCCTTTTGCTGACTGACATTTTCAATTTCACAGGAGCTCTGCAACCGTTACCAAAAAGAACTGTTACGAAAAGAGGGCCACAAAAAAGAGACGCACATGCGGCAACGAAAAAACCGGAAAACGTCGTTGCAACTGAAAAAAATGAAGGCAGTGTGGAGGAAACGGTGGAGAAGATCAGGAAAAAAATAATTCATTACCAAAGAGTACATCAAAAACAACTGGATTATTTTAAATTGGTGTTAGATCCAACAGATTTTGGAAGAACAATAGAAAATATTTTGCATGTCGCGTTTCTGGCTCGTGATGGAGTTATTCAAATCAAAAAGGGTGAGACTTTTAAGTTTGAAAAACTTTAAAAAACAAAAAAAAAAACTTTTAAAACAACTATACTGAGAATGAAAATTTTCTTTCAGATCAATCTTCAGGAGGATTATTAATAGAACCCTGCACAAAAGATATGGCACAACAAGCTAAAAGAAGTGGCAAATCATCGGTTCAAAATATAATTAATTTAAATCCCCAACAGTGGAAAGTGAGTATTTAAAATTGACAAGTAAAACGAAAACAATAATAGTTAATTAATGATTAATTAATAAATTAATTATTACTAATTTAATTATTTTGTTAATTTTCTCCATATTTTTTTTGCAGACTTTAGTAAAGTATTATAATGTGAAAGAAGCAATGATCAATTTTACTGAGGTAATCCTATAGTATTGATCAGGTTCTACGAAGTTTAATGAAAAAGCAGAGAAAGCTTAATTTGAGCTTTATAAAATAATTTATGCCTCAGCAGAATTAAGACAAATAAGACTAATTTTTAGTTTGTGAATAAGGTGTAAATTTTATAAATAAATGTTCCTTTGCATGTAAATATGAATGATGCATTTCTACAATATTTTTTATAATGTAATTTTACATTTTAAAAACAATTTATAATATTGATAAAAAAAGATTAAATAAATATATATTTTATGATAAATTTATTGAGTTCTATTTTATTTGTTTTATTCATAAAATTTATAAATTATTTAAAAATTATTTAGTTTTATAACAAACAATAATAATCACCAGATGGCGTATATCTTTCCGGTAACACGTGACTTCTGTACTACAATCTACTATAGTTATGTTTTATGGTATTTTATATAAATTTTAAAAGTGCATGGGTTAATGTAAATTCGATTAAAATTAAGTATTGTGAAAAAATTAAATGAAAATTAATTTTTTCTTTACTTACACTCTATAAATGAACTGTTAAAATAATATGTCATATTCGTCTGCAAGTGGAATCAAAAAGAAAACTTGAATTTGAAGGTTATGAAGTGATTTTAATTCTATATTCTATACATTATTAAGAATATTATTATTGCTTTGCATTTACAACTAATACTATGAATAGCATCAATATTATTAAAATTTTCAAATTATCAAACTATGGCATTTTATTTTTATATATTTGTTTTTTAAATATATTTCAGATCTTATGTCTATAACCTATATGCATTCCAGGTTATTACAATCTATAAAGTTTATAAAGCACAACAAAGTTGAATGAAAAATAAATCAGAATGGCAACTTTTTTAAGATCTCATAAATACATCAATTTTTTTAATGCCTACCATCTTAGAACATTTCAATGTGCATTAAGATTGCATTCTACCGTCGTTGAAATAAATGGGTTAGTTTCAATTTTTTACGCACGCAAAATTTTACTTTCTTAAAGAAATTTAAATAGTTCAATTCTTACTAACATATTTCTTTTCTCGTTTTTATATTTATAGAAAAAATGCAGAAATAGATAACACCTTTTTTTCGAAGTCGAAAGAGGCCAACAATAGTATTCTAAATCGTATTAAAAACCAATATTTAATTAAATATTATGCATCCTATGAAGATATATTAAGTTTAGTGAACAAAATGTACAACGAAGTCGAAAATACAAGGGAACAAAAGTGTTAGTAATTTTAATATTTAAAAATTCGAGAGATCTACTAAATATAAAAGATATTAATTTAATAAAATTTTAGTTCTAGATATTATACAAGATAATGACATTCTGATGTTAATTCGTTGTTGTGGAAATAAAATGAAGAATGAAATGCCAGATGAAAGATTGAAAATTCTCGATTCTATTTGTCAAGTACTGAAATCAAAGGGTAAGCAAATTCAAAAATTAATATAATAATTTTATAATAAATAAATGTGGATATTTTACTTCTATGGGTGTATACAATTTTACCACTTTTTGCAAATAGTAAATGTAGAGTTAAAAAATTTGACTAAAACTGAATAAATTCTATTCGGATGTGTATTTTTTAGGTTTCCAATTTAACGTAAATCATTATAATGCCTTAATTGAGATATACATAGAAAATGAGAAGGATTTTTCACCAACAAGCATTTTATCAGAAATGCTTAATAATAACGTTCAGCCAAATACACTGACATATGAGTATCTATTAACATATTACTGCAGCAAAGGAAACGTGTCTGATGCAAATAAAATATTGCACTATTTTAAAGAGAATGAAATTCCCATTAATGAGAAAACGTTTAGTTCGTTAATAATTGGCAATGCTCAAGCAAAGTAAGTGTAGTATTAAAATATGTATACAATTTGCTAATAAAAAAATTTTTCTAATAAATAATTTTCCTAATAAAAATTATTTATTCTATAGTGATATGAATGGTGCTCTGAATATCTTGAGTACAATGAAAATAATGGGCTGTATTCCCTCATCGAATGCTTACAATGCCCTTTTGTATTCCTATGCAAAAAAAGGTGACATTGTAAATATCATGGAAACACTTAAAACTTGTGAGCGGCAAAATATTCTCATTGAGGATGTTAATAAAGTTGAAATCATTTATTATTTAGCAATAAATGGACATTCTGATCATATTGATAAGGTTCTGATTTTTTCTTCTTTATAATTAAACATATTTTTACAAATTTTTAATTAAATATTTAATATTTTTTATTCTAACGAAAAATTTAAAATTCTAACTATAATATTTTTCATGTGTAGATATTGTCACTGATTTCTTGGGATTCATCTATGTTTGACACGGTCCATTTTATTACAAAGCTTTTGCATCATAAGCAAATTGATGTTGCTTTTCAGCTAGTGCAATCGGCCAGTAAAGCTGATAAAATGAATGTAGTATTATTACTTGCTGTTCAATTTTTGAGAAATATTATTAAATGTGAATTAGTGAGTATATAAGTTTAAATATCTATAAATATAACTTTCTCTGGAAATGAGGAAAATATTTATTTAACTTAATAATTTGTTCTTCTAGCCTGCGGAGACAGTAATCAATTATCTCAATTTTATTGAACAACTGAAAGTTCCTGCCTATGAATCTACAATTCTCAATTGTTTTGTAAAGAACAAAGAACATTATTGCATTCCTTTTTTTAAAGCTTGGCAAAAAATGGATGCTTCAATAAAAGAACATTTCTTCTGGCCTCTTCTGTCGAAGTATGGCCCACAAAAGGATGGAAGTTAGTTAATTATTTATTCAATATTGATTTTTTTTAATATTCCTTTCATTAATCACATTTTATTTTTTCATTATTTAGATATTTTCCACATAATTAAGGCAATGAAGGAGGAATTTAACATTGAACCGAGCGAAGAAACCTTATTGCATTTTATATTACCCTTTATAAACACTTACTCAGCGCCAGATATAATGAAAACATTAATAGAAGATTACAATTTATCTGCTGAGAATGTTTTAAATTCGTTGTTACAACATTATCTATCGAAAAGACAATTCGCATCTCTTGAGAAGTGTCGTAAGTCTTTTATTTTTAAAACTTTTATTTTCCTTTTTTTTTGGGCAGTGGAATAATTCTTGTTTCCAATATATTTTTACAGTTAAATTTTCTGAGAGATATAAAATCAAATACAATTCAAAAAAGTTCTATCCTCTTCTGCAATCACTGCAAAATGTTAATAGCAAGGAAGTTTTGTTATTGAAAGACAAAATTAAATTGCAGAATCAGTTGACTAATAGGAATCAAAATAAGGAGGTAAGTTTCTTTATATGAGCACTGAATATTAATTTGGAAATTTGTAATAGAAAAAATTAATGACTATGTGATTATGTTTAGGAAAGAAGAATGGTAGCGCACATAGAACACGTTGATTTAGGATATAAATTGAGAAACTATAGCCAAAAAGGAGATATTTTAAATGCTGAAATAACAATAAAAAGTTTACACAATTCTCATAATTACTTATTAAATTTTGATAAATTGTTAAGTTATTTCGATTTATTAGTAAAGAAAGACAGAATTGAAGGTGAGAATATAAGTCATAAATGTGTTTATTAACAGATAAATTGTTTGAATACGGAATATTTATGACCCTTTTTTTTATAGATGCTTTCCAGATACTCGCAAATTTTTCAAATAAGAAACAAATGATGTTTATACCGTCAAAAGAACTTGATCGACAGTGTGTAAATTCTTTGAATTTATTAGCAGAAAAAGGCTCTGTTGATGGTGTTTCTAAGTTGCTTGATATTTTCAAAGATTATAAAATTAAAATAACTAAGGGAATGACACAATCTTTGATTAATGTTCATTTACAAAAGTATGTATTTTAATTGTCAATTTATTAACTATTTAGGAATAATACATTTTTGCAATGATAAAATATTTATTTTTCAAATTATTCTTTTTTAAAGGAACAATTTTGAAGAAGTTTTGGAAGTTGTTAAAAAAATTGATAAAGAATATGGTTGGCTGACAAATGAAATTCAAATAATGGAAGCTCTTATTAAAGTCGAGGATGCGAATTCTTTACAACACTTTACAAACTTCTCAAACAAACACAGTGGATACGTAAATACTTTACTGAATCTTTCTATTGCATTTCTTAGGAATAATCGTTTATCCCAGTGCAAACAAGTTTTACAAGTAAGTTTTTCTGTTTTTTTTTCAAAGTTAATTGCTTCTAATTGTAAGTTATTAAATATTTAAATTATTATACTTTTAAATGAAAATGTAAAACTAGTTAAATATTTTTTTCCAATAGTCAGGAGATTTCTTTATAAGAGGAAACAGTTTAAGAAAGATAATGCACGATCTTTTACTCAACAATGAATACCAAATGATCGAAGATTTGCTTCAAATCACCAAAGGAGTCAGCAAAATAAGTCGTAACGTTTTGTATGATGTGTTACTTGAAAACTACAGTAAGTTATTGCATTTAATGTAATATAGAGAAAAAAACCATTTTTAATTATCTGCAATTTTAAATCTGCCCAGGTGCATCAAACGAATGGACTAAAGGTCTACAATTGTGGGATCAAATGATAGAGGAAAATACTGTCCCATCATCGCTATTTCTCTTAATGATGACTGAATTATTGAAAAGAAACAATCAACGGCTACCTGATTCTATGAAACAGTTCTTAATCAATGAACAAGAAGACCAACAAATAAATATTTACACAAAAATAGTTAATACTTTCATTAAAGAAAATTCATTTTCAAATCAAGCATATACAAATATTCTATTGGATAACTTAATAAAAATTGGAGACACAAAATCAATTGGTTTAGTTGATAAACATTTTAATTTCGTAAGTACATGGGAAATTTATTTTTTCGCTTTATAACTTTATATTTAATATGATGATTTTCATTATTTTCGAAACAGACGCAAAGAAATGAGGCACTTGACTACAACATATTTGAATCGTGTGAAAATTCAAATCAAGTTAAAAACTATTTAGAATATGTCGAGACAGCAATTACAGAAAATTCCAAGAAGCAAATAAGAAGTATTTCCAATGCTTGTAATCACAAGTCTTTAAAGTACTTTATCATTCACCCGGAAAATTTTGAACTATGTAAGTAGTATATTATCGTACGTTGCTTGAGAAAAAAAAACATCCTAATTGCATTTTTTATTTCAGTTGAATCTTTGGCAATCAAAATTTTCGAAAATACGGAATTTTATAGACCTATTTTGACTGTGATTGCCTACCATTGCTATAAAAATCCGTCACAATCTTTAAATATATGGAATCAATATGCAGCAAAATTGACGACAAATACCTTTTCATACAATTTTATTATGGAGTCTTTTCTTTACGCCAATTGCCTTGACATACTACCAGAAGTTGAAAAATCATTCGAAAAGATAAATCGCTTTCATTATCAGAAATTTTACGAAACTTTACTGCAAGCTTTTGGTAAATATTAATAATTACTTACTTACTGTTTTTTTTAATTATTTGAATTGAATTTAACTATTTAAATCTAATGTTTTCTAGACTCTCGAGGAAAATACGAGAAGGGATTGAATATACTAGTAAAAGCTGATATTAAAAGAAGAAGAAGTAAAAATAAAAGCAATGAAGAGTCTGAGTACTTAGAACCGAGGAGTTTACGAGCGACAGCATGAGTAATTAGAGACGAATAAAATTATTCTTTTTTTATGATGAAGGTAATCTAAGTCATATTAATTGTTTACTAATGTGGTAAAAATGTAAAAAAAAATTAAACTAGTTTTGTTCTTTTATAATAAAATATTGAAATTCAGCTACTTTTTTTGTTAATCAACACCTGAATCGTTACTTTTTTTTTATTTCTTATAGAAAATTTGTTCGGTATAAAATTCAATACGACGAAAATATTTCTTAAAAATTTATTTTATAAAATAGTATTTCTTATTCATTATTCTCTAAACATTTGTATACAATCTAGTTTAATATTTATTATTTTGAATAGCATTTATATTTTATAATAAAATGTCATAAATTTTATCTTTAATGCTTCCTTTTTTTCGTTACTAAAATCGTTTTTACAACACATTAAAAAATAGGTCTTTGTTGTGTACACTTTATGTTTATGTAGAGTCAATAAGTCACTATATTTAGCACATACGCCATACAGTCTCGTCTAAATAAAAATAAAAGTGAAGTATTTACGTTTACAAAATAGATAAAATTACTTTAAACGGAAAATTATGGTATCATATATAAAGGTTCGTTAATAGATTATAGGAATTCGTCACACCAATCAGTTAAACATTGATAACAATCATGCGACTGTTTCGCATTTGCGCTACACACGTCCTTCATCCACTCTTGAAATAGTTCTTCATTCTTCTTTAAAACTAAAAATTGACCCAGTACCACAGATGCCTAGAAGAAGATTAATATATTTACATATTTGCATTTCTTGAAAACGAAGTATTTTACGATTTTACAGCGTTATTAAAATTTACCTTATCAAAACCCGCAGCTTCTAACCTCTTGCCCAAAACCTCTCCAATACCGGCAAGCTCCGTCACTCGTTTATCACCCATCGGTTCCGCCACGAAATTTTTATGCTTTTGGGATGTGCTCGACATGATTGAGCTTTAATTTCAATGTCTGAAAAATGGTATTAAAAATATTTATAACAAATTGCCGGAATGAAATATACCCCACATTATATATATCTATTCAATATTATACATATTTAAATTTTGTTTTAGAAATTCAAGATTTTAGTACGTTAAAAGTGGGAAACACTCACATAATTTATTGAGGTATACTTTCTTCGTGTATTCCTAGTATTTTCTAGAAAAGAAGGTTAATTAATAATCGGCACTCTTTCACTTATTATACTTTTCATTAAACTATGTGTGCAAAATGAATCACTAAATTTTTTGTGTATAAATCTCTTCTAACCGCAATTCAAGTGAATATAGAAGTGAAGCGTTTCGCCTATGTAATTTAAAATTTGTCCGTCAACGAACCAATAGAAATTGAGAATACTTGAAAACAAGCTTGACGCTGCACTGTGAACTCAACTTAATTGAAGCCATTCCCATCCCTGCATGCTGGTTTCCTGTGGATTATACTTTTAAATTATTATGAAACTTTTAAATATTTTCTTGAAATGCTTAATTAAATTGCATTCTTTTAAGGAATTATTAATTTTGAAACCTATTGATAAGAAAATAAATATTAAATTCAAAATATTTTTAACAATTCTGCGTTAAATTTTGTAAAATTGACGCATGCGCATAAACTCGGAAACTAACTTGTTAATTGACCGTTATAAAAGTACGCCGCTTTTTAGCACTTTTCAGCTTGCTTGCGCTTTAGAAATGTGTTTTTCAGTATATGACTATAAAATTATTCGGCATACTCGAGTGCTGTAATTGAAAAAGTTTAATTAAAATAAGAAGAGTACGACTGTCTCATGTAAGTTATCAATTCTTAGAAGCAGATGAAAACAAAAATCATCAGAATAGTGCTAAAGTAAGCAAAGCCTTTTCTAGTTTTGTGTGTGATAGTCGTAGAGAACAGATTTTTGCTCGTGAAACTTGTAACAAGTGGACAAGTACAGATTTTTCTCTAAATTTTTTTCTTTTGTTTTGATTGTGTGTCTTTAAACCTGCAGTCAAAATGTCTTTAGACAATCTAAGTGATTCAGAATTGCGTAAAAAACTCGTTGAACATGGGTTTCCCGCCGGTCCGGTCACGCATACAACAAGGAACATTCTTATCAAGAAGTTGAAAAATCTGATTGAAGCAAAAGGCAGTGGTGCGTCGAGACATTCGCTAGCGGCAAGGTAACCTCTTATTTGCACAATTTCCAAGTTCTTTTCCATTTTTCGATAAATTGTATTGATATTTCATTTTTGTTTTTTTTTCTAATGAAACTTCTAATGAAACTTTTTCTAATGGACTTTTTTTTACAAGTAAATAAACAAATTGTCTATTTTAAAATAAAGGTACAGCAGCGATGAAACAGATGAAGATTCGTCAGTAGCGACAAACAGAAAAAAGAAGGCTACAGCAGCGATACGGAGACAAACATTAGCAAATCCAATGCCACCACCGTTAACGACGTCCGTAGTTTCCAGCATATCAAGCACATCTAAATCGCCAGTGAAAAAGAAAGAGAAATCGCGTAATTCCGAGTCGGCCGACTCTGAGTATGATAATGTTCCATCGGTCTCAACGAGTCGGATTGTCAAAAAACCCGAGACACCGAAAGTAGCAAAAACTTACAAATTCACACCAATTAATGACGGATTAGAGACAGGTTCCGATTCAGATATGCCTGAAGAACCAGAGAAAGTCATACATACACCTAAATTTGGCGACATTGCGAAACCATTCGAGCCTAGAATTCAAAATCAAAGTATTCCAGATCTTGGTTTATCTACGAAATCATCCGCACATGAAATTAAAACAAAGCCATTGTACATAGGAAAAGATGAAAAGTTTTCTACTCCTCAATTTAAAAATTCGAGTCCCATTGTGTCCAACAGAGGAGACTTCACAAAAGATTATGGCAATGCAAGCACCAATAAAAATGACATTCTCGCTAACTTCGAAACACCATATTTATCGGAATTCACCAGGAGACTGAGTTCCCGAACTTCTATAAATGTCCCTTCAGCTTCGAAATTCTCTCCTAAAAGTAAGTTTCATTCATTAAAAATCACATTTTATAAACTACACTCATTTTGTAATTTGCTAACTATTTATCTTTATTTACAGGTCCATTATATCGCCAAACAAACACTACCCCAGAAGTTTCAGAATCAGACACAAATGGTCATTATTCTTCTTCAAGGCCCATTTATCCTTCAACTTCAAGGTAATTAACTTATTTTACTAAAATCAAATTTACATTAATATTCCAAAAGACTAATAATTGAATCCTATCTGTTTTTACCAGATACATAACTTCAATTATGGACAGATCTAGAGAAATTGTTAAGAGAAATGTTAAACCAACAGCAAAAACCAAGGACGAAATGAGAAACAACCAAAATATCGTATCTATGATTCTAGTAATAGTGTTGGCCTTATTTTTCGGAGTTTTAGCAATCGTTTATCTTGGTCTCGGCGGTAAAACTGAAACTGTCCCATCACTTTCAGCTGGTAGGTATTCAGTATAAGCTTTTTTTTATATATAATAAAAGAATACTAATAAACTTAAACACACATTTCGAAACTTGTTCAGATATTAAAGTTTCATTTCTACTAATATTTTAAATAAAGAGATTTCAATCGAAAATTCTTACATTGATTTGTTAAAATTAGTTATTACTAATACAATCGCTCAGATAAATTGAGCAAAATTAATCAACTATTTTGTTTTACACACTAAGAATTATTTTCATATCCAAAAAAATGAAAATTCACTTTAAAATACCTATTTTGTACAATATAGAAATAAAATTGTGCCTTAAATAAATTTTTAAAGCATCTATTACATCAACTTTTTTTTACAATTTATTTTTGATAGTCCACAGAAAAATTTACACCAGAATGCAAAAAAAAATATTCTTTTTCTTATATATATATACATATTTTATAAAACTAGTTTAGAAAATAGCAAATTAACTAAGGTACAAAATGTATATTAAAAATACATTTATTATATTACATTATAATTGTCAACCATAAACCTTAAAATATGTACTTTTTTCATTTAAACAATAAAGATTTTACATTAGAGAATTTTATATATAAAGATTTATTTCACCCTCCTTGCTTTCAATAATAGAACACATTTCCTTTAGCGTAAAATTATTTCTTTAGCATTTTACATTTATTTAACTGAAAATGGAATAATTTTTATTATCTTCTTTTTCTATACAAAAAACAAAAATTAAATATAGAGCGAATTTGTGAGTTTGTAAGCATTAATCTTGTAAATTGTAATTTTTAGATAGCAACGTTCCGCTTTGCGTTTCGGACCTTCAAAATCAAAATCACCCAAAAGTGAATTGTGTTCTAGAAGAAAATCTTGGGAATGTATTTGACTTACTCGAAAAGCTACAGCAAATGTTAATGCAAAAAGCAGTTTCTTCAATTTGTGATGATTCCGAAGTGAAACCTTATCTTACTGACAATGACATTGTGAAAATGTTTAAAAACCATAAAGTGGTAAGCGAAGTTTTTCACTTTCAACAAACAATTGTTTTCGAAAATACTTTAAGAGATTTGTTTCTTTAAAGATGAATTTTTATTATAATTCTTTCAGTCCGAATTTGAAGTCAAGGAAGATTTGCATAATGCGGAAATTTTGATATTATCAAATCCAAAATGGGGAATGTCGCTTATCGAAATTGATTTGGAAAATAATAGAATTACCCAAATTGTCGACACTATGGTAATATTAAAGAAAAGAATTTTAAAAATTATAAATTGCTTTCTGTGTTTATTAACAAATTATTAATTTCAGGAGAAACTATTTTCTGTTCGAGTGGCTGAAAAACTTGGAATACAAATTACAAATCCCGCACTACCAATGCAGTGTCTAATAAAAAGAAAAGTTTTCACTTTATTTTCATCGTTGCTTCTTATTGCTTTCAGTAAGTTGAATTTGAATTTTTGATTCCTTTTCAGTATTGGAATTTTTGTAATTGAGTTTCTGTTTTTTAATTTTTTAGGCGCACTGCTTATAATCGGTGGTCACAAAGTGACTACATGGTACATGCAACAGAAAAAGAAGACGGAGAAGGAAGTTTTTCAACTTGTCAGTGAAATTATCAGTATGGTGGAGATTAATCATCAAAATTCTGTAACAAGTAGTCCCGGCGGTACTCAAGAGAGTTATCTTGCTATAAATCACGTTCGAGATAATCTTATTCCACCGAAAAATCGCAAAAAACTGGCTAGTACATGGGAAAAGGCGGTTAAATTTTTAGACGAGAACGAATCAAGGTATGAAACGTTATTTTTTAATTTATAATTTTAATAAATTAGACAACTAGATTGAATTTTTTTGTTGTAAATGTTTAGAATTCGACGAGAAGTTCAACAAGTTGCAGGAGAAGAGTTTCACGTTTGGCGATGGTTGCCAAGTAGCAGTTTGAATACTTCGAATTCTCAAAATTCAAGTATGCAGAAGAAGACGAAAGTATGGCAAGGTCAGGCTTTTGAAACAATGGAAGGATCCGTGAACAGTCCGTTGAGTTCGCCCACACCTTGTCTCAAGATAAGAAATATGTTCAAAAATGATGGTGAATTTGAGGACGACTGGGAGACAAAAGTAAAGGATGCTATTCTTGAAAAATGCGGAGAAGGAGTAAATATTTATCACATCAACGTTGATCGTGGCAGTCGTGAAGGTTGCGTTTACATGAAGTGCATGTCCAAAGAAGATGCTGGAAAGGCGTATAGAGCTTTGCACGGTTGCTGGTACGACGGTGAGTTCTCTTGAATAAATTAATTTTTTTGCCACAGATCAGGGAATTTTATTAAATTCTTTCTATTTCCCTTAATCCTTCATTTTTTTCATCTTTAAAAGAAACTTTTGTGAAATGCTTGTAAATTTTTAATTCCAGGACATTTGGTCACAGTCAAATATTTAAGATTAGAAAGATATCACGAACGATTCCCAGATGCCGTTTATTTTACAACTCCGTTGAAGCCAAGTAATAATCAACGACTCTCATTGCAGTCAAATTACTGGCAAACGCCAATGGAGGCAAATTAAGTTTTATTAAAAAGCAACAAGTACTTTTTCTTTAATGGATCATATGTTGGGTGCCATAAGATGAATGTTTTATTTAAAAAAAAAAAACTTATTACACAGAACAATTACCTGACTAAGTGAAAATATTATAACGTAAGTCTTTATTTGTACTTGAATCTAAAGAATTGCGTGTTACTTACAATTTTATAACAGCAATTAATGATATGCTAATGACAAATGCTAATCCTTTTTAGTTTTATAAGGTAAATGTTTACAAATATTTTTTTCAATCCTTTTCTTAATTTATAATAAGTGAAAAGTCAAAAAATAATTGTTATGTAAAGTTAATAAGGCGTTGTAAAACAAAGACGAATTTAAATGAATTTCAATTTTCTGTGTTACTATATATTTTCATTTAGACATTTGTTTAAAAAAAAAGAATAATAATTTTGGTTCCTAGCACCATTGATTGTATTTGACAGTATTAAGTTGACATGACTAAGCATTTTGAATGCTACATTTGGTTTACTATGGATAAAGGTTAAAACTGAAATTGTTCTTAATTTGTTTTTTAATACTTGAGTCATTGATATTTATCCCGTTCTTTGTAACCAGTTATATACCTGTTAAATAACTCGTTGATTGTACACATCAGCAAAAAAAAAAAAAAAATATTTCAAATATTGCTGATTGTAAGCTGTAAATACATTAAAGATTTAGATTTTATTATCATCTCTATTACGGATAAAAAAAATAAATTAATTTAGTAGTAAAATACTATTTTCCATTAAATTATGTAATTTTTATTTTATCATACTTTCAAAATCCAAATTATTAAATGTAGGTTTAATTTACTGTTTTTTTTCTGTTCAGAGTTTAGAGTACATTTTATATCCTTCAAGTTTATTTCAAAATGCAGTGTTTTCATCATGGTTTTCTCAACTTATCGACTCATCAGATTGAATTCACTTGCTTTGCATTGCGAAAAGCTATTGTTTTGCTTCGAATTCATCCTGTGCGATAAACCACAATATAAGTTACCATGGAAGTTTGTGAGGTCATGCATAGTAGTTTGAATGAATCGATCATACTTTTTTCGCGCATTGTCAGTGTTAATCGACGTGATCTAACAATATGATGTACCCAGCAATCACACTTTTGACATAAGGATCGACGCACCGATGTCTCAGAAAAATATTGTCACAAAACGTAATTATATTGTTTTTTTTAAGCAGAAAAGTGTTAAAGTGTTAAAGCGTAATTTTGTTGCTTTCTCGTAAGTTTAAAACTTGTTTATTTTTGTTGCCTTTTTTATTTTAATACAGTTGCATATCTGTATTTGTTAATTAAAATATTTTACAAATTAAAAAGTATAAATTCGAAAAATTATAAAATACCGATGTAAATTTAAAAAAAAATTTAAATATGTATGTTTTTAAAATTTACAATTGCAAAATTTCTTTTTTTTTAATTTTTCTAATTGAATTAATTCTTTGGTTCTTTTATGGAATTAAATTTCTTGTTACGTATTTTTTTTCTATTGGTTTAGTAATATATTGACAAATATAGGGATTCGAAGGATAATATAAGACAAAGGTCAATTCTAAAAACTTTTCTTTATTTCTTGGGATATAGTCATTCTATGCGTCAGTCAGTGAAAGATAATTTGTAGTGCGCTGAGATTTAGACAAGCTCAAAATCTTTTGATAATTGGGTTCCCTCTTGCACAGTGAGGTCTTTGAAAAAAATGTCTGTGGGAGTCATGGAAACTGTGATGGGGAAAACTGGAATTATGGAAGCTGCCGCTCAAGTTGTCACTGGACAGGTAAATCATTACCAATTAAATAAAATTTTGAAACAATTCAAACAAAAAAAAGGAAAATTTTTCTCTTATATTTACTGCTTCCTCATAGAGAAAGAAATTACTTTCTTTTAACAAAGATGCATATCTGTAATATTTTATCTCAAACGTTTTGTAAATTATTAATCATCAATTATTTCATCACTTTAGCACTGGACAATGAAATAATTATTTATCTTTTGCAAAAGGTTTTAAAAACAATGAAAAACTTTTTACAAAAAAATGAAAGAGATGAAAAAAGTCAAAAAATTAGAAGTTGGTAATTCTCTGTATTTTTTTGCAAATGGAACTTAAATTCATGAATTGACATAAGTTATATTAAAAATAAATAAACAATTCCGATCAATAAAGCAATGTCAGCAAATCTTTTTATTCTTATAAACTGTCCCATTTTTTACTTCTTATAAAATTATTTAAAAGCTGTTACTATTTGCTATTAAAAGAAACCCTGGCCTCCTTACACCCTTAAACAATCTGATGGTATAGCTAGAAAAGAAATTTTATTTTAGTTTCAATTCTCCAACGAACCAAATCACATCTCTCATGGCAATTAAAAAAATAGTTTAAAAAAATTAACAAAGCGTATTTAAAATTAAAAATTGTCCTCATTGCTGAAAATAAAAAATATTGACAAACACTCGGAATGACAACAACGATTTATTAAAATTGATTTTCTGTAAATTCTGAAAAGTGGTTTCAAGTTTTTCTTGAATTTAAAAAAAAAGAATATCTAACAAAAAGTATTTATTTGCAAAAAAATGACTCGTACTCCTCGTCGTGTCCCTTCATCAACAGCAAAACCAGTGACTTTTGGCCAGCCAGTAAATCATAGCAATAATGAAGAGGAATTCGAAAATGTACGAGTTTCGCGATCTAATAGAGAACCAATAACTTCTTACAGTCATTATAGTGCGGTACAATTTCAAAGAGAATTTAATAATCGCTATAATACACCTTTCGTTGTTGAATACCCTATTGCTTCTGAAACTGTAAATCAGATTATTAAAAAAGTATGTATATTGAAAAAAAACTAAATTTACCGTATACTCAAACAGTAGACTAACAATTTCTCTCAAATTTTCGTTTTCGCAAATTTTTTCTACTAAAAAAAGTAAAAAATACTCTATTAGTAATTTATTTATTACTTTATTATTTTATCATTAGACAAAAATTTACTTGTTTATTTTATCATGAGATAAAAAATTACTTTAAAACTTTATCATGAGATAAAAATTTACTTTCATTGCAGCCGAAATCTTGGGACGTAAATCGATATGCAACAAAGAAAACTATTGCTCAAGGAATGCTGGACATTGCCTTACTTACTACTAATGCATCTCAACTGAAATTTATCCTTCAGGTAATTTTTATGAAAATATTATTATTATTTTTCTTTAATTTGTTTAGAATATTAGAAAAAAAACAATCCGTTTAAAATTTAACTAAATAATCATTTGTTTAGGTTGGAAGTCAACACGAATTTTATACACTAATGCTGACACTGATTGGAATTTCAATCAGTTTACAGGTAAATATCAAAATTATTCCGAATTTATAATTTACGACAATTACGTTTTTTTAAATACTTCTCGGTAAGAGAAGAAAATGTCTATAGACAACCTAGATAAGTTGCCTCTTGTATTAATAGTCGAATCCATGTTAATATTAGAATCAATAACTTAAACTTTTTATTAATTTTATCATTGACTTTTGTCCTCGTCATACTTTCGAATAATTAACATTAGAAATTTAATACAAATATTAAAATAAAAAAAAATGTCTGGAATTGAAATATAAACTTATTCAATAGATTTTGAATATTTATTTTTTAATTCGATTAATATTTTCGTTATTTATATTTTGTTGTAGCTTCTTCAAGGCATTCTTTGTGTACTACTGGGATCGAGCTTCGATATAAACAAAGAGAATCATCAACGAAGGGCGAATTTGTGGAACGACATTTGCATGTCAATGATGGTTTTAACAGTCGCCGTTAATGTGATATTATCTGCATTTGAAATGCGTGACACAAATTATATTGAATACAGATCAATCAAGAGCGCCATTCCAACGGAAGAGGAAAAAGCGTAAAAAAAAGAGAAAAATTGTAAATAAATCAAAATTTTCTTCTTCAAATCAAAATTAAATAATTAATCTGTATTATTGTACAGACTTATTTGAATTTTTAACATAATAATTTTTACATCTATGAAATTCAATTTTTTTATACTTATATAAAATTAGGTATCTATCTATTATAGGTATACATTAGAAATAATTCAAATTTTTCTTATATTTTATCATAGTTTTATTAAATTAAAAACATTGTACTGGGTCATAAGAGACCTGAACAGAATGTAATTAATATTGAATATTGAATGAAATATAAGGGGACAATTAAAACATAAGTGTGATCAATATTTTTAAACTGGTAATTATGTCACTTTTTTCCACCTGTGAACATTAAGAATTATTTTTTTATTCTTCGTTTTTTTTTCGTTTTTAGTGTTTATAAAAACTATTAGTATTGTTACTTTAATTTTGCACTGGGACAATTTTCTCACTGGACTTATTTCTTGATAAATACTGATTAGTTATGTTTTTACTATTATATCGAAAAATATTCTATTATCTTTCCTTTTTGTATAAATTACATGTTTTCTCTTCAAAATGAACTGAAAATATTTACCATTCACATAATTTTGAATAATAAAAAGAAATCAATTATTTTTGTGTTTAGAAAAGTTGTCATGAGAAAAATTGTATTTTTTACCTTTTTTTGCGCCTTTCTTTCCAGCGTCGGCATGCTCATTTGATTTCGACTGCGAACCTTTCCCACCAGAAGCGCCTCCTGATGATCCTTTCCCTCCTCCGGAATTGCCTTGTTTCTGCTGGAAAATTTTGAGATTTTTAAAAAATTGTCTATTAAAAATATTTTTTCACTCAAAATTTACTACATAGTAAATATAAAATGGAATTTAGTTTCTATTATATAATTATTGTTTTGAAAACTTACATTTCCGCCTTTATTGTTTCCTCCTATAAAAATATATATAATCTGACTTTCATCATTCGTATCACAATTGCCAAATGCGTAAAATGTTAGTTATACAATTACAAATATTTTTTAGTCATAAAAAAATCAAAATATATAAATATTTTAAATAGTCGAATATTTACTTTCAAAATGTAATGTTGAAGAAATAAATTTTTTCTAATTAAAATTATTTAAATGATTTAAAAAAACGATGTCTAATTTTAAATCTCTTTCTCTTGAGATTTATAAAAATATTCAACTTGACAATGAAACCTAATAAAGTGGTATAAATATACTTACCTTTACCCTTGGCCATGATAATGAAAGAATTAAGTTTAACGAAAAATTTTAGTGTAACTTAATACAAAAAAAACTGTATAATTGAATCTTCTGACTAGAAGCACCCGAAATAGCGAAAATTAATGCAATAGAAAGATTTTCCGAATTTCATTTGTTTTGCAACATTTTCAAATGTTCTGCCTGCGATGTTCTCTTCTAGACTGTCTTCAACTTCTTTACCGACGAAAATGCACTAATGCAATTTATTTTATATATAGAAAATTATGCATATATTCTACTGAGATGAAAATTAAGGATTAAAATATAGTATATTTTATATAATATAGATCAATAATAACTATAAATACAAAAAGCTGCATTGTTAGTAAATTTGGATAAATATTAATAAAGTACGCTACTGAAGGTGTTTTTGAAGATAAATGTTCAAAAATAAAAAGTAAAAATTCATTAGTTATAAACATTTATTATTTTTCTAACATAGTCTTAATTTGATACAAAATGTAGTCCAACGTTGAGTTTATTCATCTTCAATTACATTGTCATTTAGTTTAAGAATTTAAACTTTACTGCTTTATAATATTCAAAATGGTTGTATATAAATTGTACAGGTACACAAGGTACAAAAGTATCTATAAGTAATAAATTTTGACAAAAATTTATGAAAATTTGATACATATCTTCAACTCCTGTGCATTCTTTCCCTCGCAGTTTAGTCATTGTTAATTTTTGATTGCAACTGTAAATTGACGAATACTGTTTGTAAACATCTCGAATAAATTGACAGTTGACTATACGCGTTCAGCACTTTCCATTACTACCAGTCTACCAGTTCCAGTGTTAATCACGTACTGTAAAAGAAAATTCACTTTTAGAATAATTTTCGAAAATATCCAACTAGATTTTATTTTACTTTTACATATTATTTTAAATCAATACTAAACATGCTATAATTTTTTATGTCGAGTAGAATAGGAGTAAAACACCCGCATTACAAGCAAATTTGGTGTATAACCTATAAATAATAGATACAAACCTTAATTTCACTGTTGATTTATTCTTTACAAAAAAAGTACAATCCAAGTTCGTTGAAATTTTAAAACAAATTTCTACCCTTTCTGATTATCACATCCAGTATCTTTAATAATACCGCACGTTTATTTAATTTTCAAAAACAAGCGTGGTCTAACACAATCATCTAATTGCGGTAAATGGCAAATCACGAATGGAGGAGAATAAGTAAATGGGAAAATAAGCATAAGATCATCTTCTCAAGTGATCCGACAGATGACGTTCCAAACCCGAAAATGAATAAAACTTATAAGGACGCATTTTTACCGTATTTCCAATATAGAACAAATTATTTATAATTTTATACTTTACATTTTACTATGTACATATACATGAGAGTTCATGCAATCATAAACATATGATAATTAATAACACAAATTTTATAAAAACGGCTTGGGAATTTTTTTGTCTACTTGTATTGTTGCAGTCACAACCGTTATAAAATTGTATTATTAGATTTCAACTTTTGTGTTGCTTTTATTGCTTTCTTTAGAAAGTTCCAGACTACAAAACTTATGTTGAGAATTAAATATCTGCACAGCAACGGTTCCTTATTGATTAATAACAAACTAATTATTTTGACATGATTTATCAGAATTTTAAAATATTTTTCCATTTATCAGAATTTTTTCCAATTTTTATATTTTTACATATTTTTTTTATATTATTGCATGCAGTATTTTTGTACAGAAGGAAAACTTTACAGTAAATAAATAATGTGAAATTCGTAACATTGTAACTTTTAAATCGTTTCATTCTACTCTGTATGAGACAATAGATTAAAAAATAATATTTTTGGTAATGATTTAATGAGTCGTTCTTTTTTGAAATGATAAATTATTAAATTCTATAATTTTTTTCCCCCTAAAAAACCCACGTTAATTCTACGTTTGGAAACGTTTACAAACGTTAACAATCCCACCGAATCAATAACAAATTATAATTCAAGCCTCTGTCTGCTTTTAGGCATTACACATAATATCGAACCTGGAACAAACCATATATGGTATAACACGGCACTGTTATAACGGAAGTTACAAAGCCAGAGCATTTTTACAGGAGAAATTGATTCCGTACTGTTATATATTTTTATTTTAAAAAAACTGTTTCTAATTGCTAGTAATTTAAAAATTATATTTTTTACTTTTCTCATCCATTATATGTTAAATTATTCTAAAAAAGGGACAGGTGTTATGAACTATTTCTTCCAGGAGTGAAAAATTGATGCGTTCTGCGGTTAAAATGCAGCCAATGAAAGTGGCGATGACAACATAATGCACCAATCAACGATCAGAGGGGGGAAGTTGACTGGTACTATAAATAGCAAACAGACGCGCACCCGCGCGCAGTATTCGTCTTCACTTTAAACGGCATTGTTGTGTAGTTTGCAGAAGCAGCATTACCAGCTTCAGCCAACAATCAACTTTCCGTTTCACAAGAAAGGAGCACTACTTTAATATTCAAAATGGTGAGTTTCGGTATATTGTTCAATTTACGTGGTTTTTATTTTGAAAATTTTTATTTTTTTGCGGAAAAGAGAAAGTTTTCAGTGTCCGCTTCTCTTGGCCTTTATTCAACCGTGCAGTCAGCCATATTGTTGTAACGGTTAACTACCGGCCGGCTCCACCCTTTTTCTGACTCATACTTCTTGCCCTACCCTTGATAATTTTTCAATTATTCTATTATATCCTTGAGATAATTATTTTATTAAGTAACTTTTCATTATGCTACGAATACTCTATTTTTATATTTTTTAATTTGCTAGACAAAGAAAATTGGGATTTGCAATTCGTACTTTAATTTTGATATGAAGGATAGAAAATTGGATTATTTTAGATTTAAATATTTTTTTTTAGGGGGGAGGTGTAGTTTTTTTCGTAGTAGAACATTCTTGAGTTCCGTTTCTTAAATTAGAATTAACTGGAAAGGAAGTCTTCTTTTTTCCAAGATATTTTTAGAGTAAAGTTCATTGTCTTATGGAATGTTTTATTTTCAGCGTGAATGTATCTCAATCCATGTTGGTCAAGCCGGAGTCCAGATTGGTAACGCCTGCTGGGAACTTTACTGTCTGGAACATGGAATCCAACCGGACGGTCAAATGCCCTCCGACAAAACTATTGGTGGAGGAGATGACAGTTTCAACACCTTTTTCAGCGAAACTGGTGCTGGAAAACATGTTCCTCGAGCTGTCTTCATCGATCTTGAACCAACAGTAGTCGGTAAGATTGAATTTTTCTCCTTTTTTTTTTATTAGAAAATAAAAATATATTTAAATTCAGGGAATAATTTTGAATTTGAAATTTACAGATGAAGTACGAACTGGAACATATCGTCAGCTGTTCCATCCAGAACAACTCATCACTGGAAAGGAGGACGCAGCTAACAATTATGCTCGAGGTCACTACACTATCGGAAAAGAAATTGTTGACTTGGTTCTCGACCGCATCCGTAAATTGGCCGACCAATGTACTGGACTTCAAGGATTCTTAATCTTCCACTCATTCGGTGGAGGTACCGGCTCTGGATTCACATCTCTTTTGATGGAAAGACTCTCTGTTGACTATGGAAAGAAGTCGAAATTGGAATTCGCTATCTATCCAGCACCACAAGTTTCAACTGCCGTTGTCGAACCCTACAATTCAATCTTGACAACCCATACTACCTTGGAGCACTCTGACTGTGCCTTCATGGTGGACAATGAAGCTATCTACGACATTTGCAGACGAAACTTGGACATTGAACGACCAACCTACACAAATCTTAACAGACTGATTGGACAGATAGTCTCTTCCATCACGGCTTCACTTCGTTTTGACGGTGCTCTCAATGTGGATCTTACCGAATTCCAAACCAATTTGGTACCATACCCAAGAATTCACTTCCCTCTGGTCACTTACGCTCCAGTCATTTCCGCTGAGAAGGCATATCACGAACAACTTTCCGTTGGAGAAATCACAAACGCCTGCTTCGAGCCAGCCAACCAGATGGTGAAATGCGACCCCAGACACGGAAAGTACATGGCTTGTTGCATGTTGTACAGAGGCGACGTTGTTCCCAAGGACGTCAATGCTGCAATCGCAACAATCAAGACCAAGCGCACAATCCAATTCGTCGACTGGTGTCCAACTGGTTTCAAGGTAAATATTCCTTTTCCTTTTTTTATTTTCTATTATTATCTAGTATTCTAATTTAAAATATAAATCTAATTTGATTAAATTTTTTTCCAGGTCGGTATCAACTACCAACCCCCAACCGTTGTGCCAGGTGGTGATTTGGCCAAGGTACAAAGAGCAGTGTGCATGTTGTCCAACACGACAGCTATTGCTGAAGCGTGGGCAAGACTTGACCATAAATTCGACTTGATGTACGCAAAACGTGCCTTCGTACATTGGTACGTCGGTGAGGGTATGGAGGAAGGCGAATTCTCCGAAGCAAGAGAGGATCTTGCTGCTTTGGAGAAGGACTACGAGGAAGTCGGCATGGACTCCACCGAAGGCGAAGGAGAGGGAGCAGAAGAATACTAGACTACCAAAATTTCATCATTTTAATGACATTCCTCTCTGCAAGAAATTCTTCAAACAATATCTTTTACACCAGTCTTTGTTTACAGCTTTTGCCAGTTGAATAAAAAGAAACAGTAATTTTCAGCAACTTACATGCCATGACTCGTTATTTTCCTTCAAAGAAATTAAAAAACTGCGAAATATAAGTTAAAAAATTATTTCAAATTATTATTATTTCAAAGTATAGTCAATTGAAATTTAATTTAACTAAAATTTACTAAACTCAAAACTTTGATTTTAATTATTTTACAATTTACAGGAAAACAAAGAATGAAATTTAAAAGAACGTTTTTAAAATTATTTTACCATATATTTAATATTTCATAATATATTAACTATTACAATAATAAATTGCAATTATATTGTTTAATAATACAATAATTATTGTTATACGATAGCATTTCTCGTCAAATTTTTATGTACTCCGTGCCTGAAAACGCATTTTGTTCATGCAATCTTAATTAATTCAGTTTACATTCATCTCATTCCTTTTTGTTTCTTTTTTTTTTTAGAGAAAAATACAATAAAAAATGGAAAGAATCGAATTTTGTAACTGATTCTTTGTTTTGTCGATATTTCCTGTACAAAAAAGCTATTTAATATTTACGTACATCGCGATAATTTCTGATTCTCATGCAAGTGCTATCAAATATTTACTTCACAATCGCAGTCCACAATTATTACAATATCAATAAAATTAAAAAATCAAAGGAACATTAAAAATAACGAACACAAGTCGTTCGTGTCGTTGTTCAATTCGCTTTAACCCGCATTCACATTTTTATAAGTAAAAATTTTTTCTAAATCAAAACTGTATGTTTATTTATAATAAAGAAATCATTCAAGTATTAAGTACATAAAGTTATAACAATTGGTGTTGAATATATTTTTTTAAATTTAGATATATTTTAGAAAAATAAACAATAAACAAACACAAATTTTACTTTTCCAACTCGATAAATATAATTTCCTTCATTAATGTTCACGTAACATTTGAATGATTCCTATTATTCATTATCAAAATTATACAACTATATCATAAAAAGTATTAAAATCTTTCTATTTTTATTCCAGTAATAAAATAGATAAACGCATTTTAAAATTATGGTTAATAAGTCAAAAAAACTGAAAAGAAGTCATAAAAACTTTGTAAATTGTAAAACCTCAGCTTCGTGGAATTTTTATTTTCACTTTATGTAAAAAATATAACAAACCAGAGTTTGAAAAAAATTTCCATACACTAAAAAAATCATATAAACGGTATTTAAAGAAAATAAATTTCTCAGAACCTAAACAAAAGTTTGTCTAGAAATAATAGTATTTACAGAAAGTATTGTCTAAATAATGTTTCGCATTTTTTATTAAAACATTTGTAAGATTTTTTTTTTAAATACAGGTGGTGTTTTAATTCACAATAACACAAATAATTAAAATGCATTTTGCCCATCTTGAAGTGAATTTTCGTAAATCAAAACTAATAAAAAAAACGAATAGATATATATTTATATATATATATATATATATATTTATATAGAGATTAAAAAAGCACTTTGGAAATTATTGCAAGCAAGTGCAGCGTGTTTCTTAATTGCAAAAACTAATGCAATGGCTCTAAGGCGCGTTTTAGCGAGTTGAAGTGAATCGATCAAAAAAAAGGTTGATTATTACGATTTAGTTTAGAAATACATGAATGATATCAGCTGGCCATATTTTGTGGAACTGCACATCAATCTTTCGTTATCACGTTCTTATTTAGCTTAATAATTATATCTTCCATACATATTTTTCTTAATTAAAACAACGAACGTGATAATTTTTTTTATGGAAGATGGACAAATGCACGAGTTTAGATATTTCTACATAAAGCGTATCGAAGTTTTATTGAACATTTTTTTTTAAACTCCGATCTCTTTTTTATTACCTCATCATCGATTCCTAACAGCGATCAAGAGCGCTCGCTAAATCTTCATAGGCCATTTTTTTTTTAAAGCGGAAGAGAAAAACAATGTGCAAAGATAAAAAGCGACATTCGTTAATATTTCACGAATCTAAATATAATCCTTTTCTTTTTTTCTGTTTAGAAGTTGGCTCACGATATTCGCCTTACCCTTCCGACTAAGTATCAGGTACGGAGGATCTAGAGAAATCAATCGGAGATCACCATAGAAGAAATATTTTTTGCGACGTATCTCATGCGCAATTAACTTGCTCTCCTCAAAATAAAAACGTTCTAACGAGAGTGTTTTTTGTATCAGTAGAGGCAATCGAAACTTGAGATGATATTGTTATCATTAAATTTCCTTTATTAATGTACTAGCTTAAAAATCTTCTCACTATAATGTTGCTTAGAAATAAAGTTTATTAGAGCGCCTTCAATTACATTTTTTTGTTGAAAAAAAAGAATCTCTCACTATATTCGAATAATCGAGAGAGAGAGAGAGAGAGAGAGAGTTGAAAGCTTGAAAAGTGCGCTCATACGTGTCGAATTATTATTATTAGGGAAAAGTCAAGTAGCATCGGACCTTGTTAAAAAATTTCATTACAATTTATCAAATATATGAAATACACATGAATTGCACCTCAAAATTACATAATATAAAAATTGTTCCCGTTTCTACTAGAAACATATGGTAAATATATTCTAAACTTGTCACCTTTATATTTGTATATTATACTTCTTTTTTACTAAAATGAGTAAAAATCAAAAATAAAAGAGAATTAATTATGAATAGTCAATTGTTGACAAAAAAAACATTGTCAAAATTAGATCAATTAAAAATATATAATCCTATACAAATATTTTGGTAAAATATTTTTTACAACCAAATTATATTGTAATAAAAAAAGCATCGAAAATATAAATTCAAAAATCTTAGGGAAGACGGTGCTACCAGAATTTATCCTAATATTATTATTTTTTTTTTACAAAATATGCAATGCACAAAGAGGGTAGAATCCGGTAGCAATATATAATAACTTTCGAATAGAACGTTTCGTGCAATTTACCCGAGAGTGTTAAAAGCACATTATAACGATAATTATGAGGGGGTGAGTTTCTTCAGATTTTAAATACAATAAAAAGAGCGCGACTCTTAACAAATTAAAAACGTAAAAACGTTAACAATACAATAAAATTTTCTTATTGTAGACGTAATGCGATGGCAGTCTTGAGTCCTGGAAAGATGCTATGATTGTTTTGCTCGGATGCAATTTACTTGTCCGCTAATTGCTTTATCACGTCTAGTTCCTCATTCTGAACTCGCATTTCGATTCCGGGTTGGATGTGTCAACGTTTACTTATGGTAAGCTTTCCTTTCTGGCAGTGTCTGAAAACAATTTCATAATATTGTAAAAACAAATTTTGTTTAACTTTGGAATTTATTTTTATGTTTGACTAAAATTGACATGTTAATCATTCCGAGACTCGGAGTGTGAGAAATAAATCTGTCATAAAAAGGAAATCGAATAAATCGTAGGAATTATGAAGAAAAAAAAACGGTACCTAACATAACGGTCAATTAAGAACTCGTTAAAAATGAAACCGTTCATTTTCTACGTTATAATAAAAAACTAGCGAGCTCAACTATCCTATCCTAAGGATTAAATGCCATTCAGCTTTTCAGAACGTACAGTCATAAACTAGTAACCAATTTAGTCTTCACAACTCGTTAAAAATTAAGAAAGGTAAGAAAATTCTGTGGCCTTCATCCAAAGCTGCTATAGATCATGTAAAGACTAAATTTTACCAATCAATAATCTTGTCTCTCTTCACTATAATCTATATTATTATTATTTAACTCGACATTTAAATTATTGCGTTTCTAAAAAGAATTCAAGTTAAAAGTCAATTCAAATCTATTCAAAGTTAAAAATGATTCTAAATCCTTACTCGAATTTTATAATAAAAAAGTAGGAAATTGGGAATATACATACCGAGTATAGAACTACCTACGCCTCAATAGGCTTCTTCTTTTCCTTTTTCTTTTTAAGGAAAGACGGCGTCCTCAGGCCCTTCTTCTTCTTCTTTTCTTTCTTGGGAGATTCTTCGCTGACGCTGACATCCTGCGACATGGAACCCTTAACATGGAAGGTCCCAACCTTAAACTTTTTCTCATGCACATGCAGTGTTGTGATACTTTTGAATAACTCTAACTTTCAGTCTCAATCCATGCAAGCAGCGTTTATAGCGAATAGCTTGCTTACAGCACTATCATTTATTATTTCTATTGTATATCATTTTTTTTTAATAATAAAAATCTATCTTAATGACTTTAATAAAAAGTAATGAAGGTACAGAAAAATATCTAAATATGAATGACTTAATAATGAAAAATGAGCTTTTGATCCAAAATTTAATTTTTGTTCATTTTTGGATTTTTCTCTTTATTAAAATTCTCGAAATAAAACTCTAAATCTGAGAAACTTAGAATACGCTAAATAATATCTATACTTTCAATTCGAGAGTTGAAAAAATATTTAATGTTGAATTTTCGAAATTTAATTACTTTCCAAAAGTTTCAACATATCTCTTAATCAATTAATTTTAATTATTTTACGAAAGTTTCTTCAATTAACAATTTTTTTCCTTTTTTAAAAGTTTTTAAAGTGAATTATCGAAAATAAATATCTGAAAATATTGAAAATAATTTATATTTAAACAAATTATGATAAAAGAAGTCGGAAATCATTTTTAAAATTCATTGAAAATATTTTTAAACCATATTTCGATGATAATTAATTTAACAATTTTATATTTAATTGAAAAATGACTAAATAATTGAAATTTACGTAAAAATTGATTTTAAAATAATTATTTCAATTGTCATTGGAAAATAAATTAAATGCTATTTTAAAAAATCAATTATAATAAAATTCCACAGAAAATTTCAACTATTTCAGAAAAAATTATTAAACAATAGTTTAATTTTTTAGCTGTAGTTATTTTTTTCAAATGAAAAATCGAACTAATTTGCATTTTATATCTGAAAATTCATGTTTTTTGACTTACGTGAATTTTCACTGTCTCAGATTTAGAGAGTATATTTTTTTTTTAAAATGAATCTTTAGAGAAATAAACGTTCGTTGTATTAAAAATTGTTAAAATTACTTTTTGAATCATTTTACAATGTGCAATATGAATATTACTCGTGTAATACATACTGAATAAGAAGACTGAAAAAGAGAGTAATTTTCTGAAACTTGGATCGTTTTTAAATAGTTTGATTTTACAATTACTTTTTTCTTCAATTCACTGAAAAAAGTGTGTTTGATTCAAATAATCGATTACTATTTATCTATTATCGAATAAATATTTACTCAAATCCAATAATTATTATTCAAATCGAATAAAATTATGTTTTGAAGTATAAATTGTATTTCAAGCAAAAATTTCTTTTAGTAAATATAATTTAATTTGAATTAAATAAAAATTATTTGATTTTAATTATTTGATTATTTGATCAAGTAATTCATGTTATTTTTTAATTCATAATTTTTCTATTATTTGAATAAAATACTTTTTCAGTAAATAAATAACAACTTACAATATTGATATTAAGTTTCAGAAAACTAGAAAAAATTTATAAATCTTTGCATATATTATATATGTGCATGGGATTGAAATATCAACAAGTATTAAAAATTGATAAATTCTCTCTCTAAACAATAAAAATAATTGTAACAATACTGTTAATAAAAAAATATTAACAATAATAATAATATTAACAATAATAGTAATAACAATAATAATAGTAAAATTAACAATAATAATAATGATAATAATAAAAGTTAACATATATAACATATTCAAAGATTGACAAAAAAATTGATTTAATCAGACGCAACGAACCTCTTTGCTACTGTGCGAAAATGTGCTGTGATGCGCATCAGAATGATCTCCATTAACGGTGTTTTCCCCTGTAACATAAAATAAGAAATTGAAAATTTTCCTCCAAATCATTTATTTGCAAAGAATATTTATTTTTAAATGTTCTCAACAAATTTTTGAAATTCTCCTTTTAAACCCACAACCCACAAGAAGAAATTCTATATTTTGGACAGAGAAGAAAGGGAATTTCTTACCTCAATTAATAGAAAGCTTGATAAGATGTGTAAAATAGCTAAATTCTTGCGATTAAATGCTATGAGAAAGCCAATCAGAGAGGAATTCTTGTTACCAAAAAAAGATGATACATACTGTCAAGGCATTTCATAATTGAAAAGAGCTAGAAACATTTTTTAATCTTAAAAATTAAAATTTCCAGAATTAAAATATCAAGAATTAAAATTTCCAGAATTAAAATTGCAAGAATTAAAATTTTACCAAAAAATTACGTATAAAGCTCGTTCCAATTATTTTCGTGAAGTAAATAAATAAAAATGAGTGTTATTAATGAACCTTATAATCGATATGTACAAGAAAGATGGTGATCATAAGAACTAAGATATGAAAAAATAAATATATTATAAATACCATAGACCAAAAACCAAAATGCACCTTAATAAACTAGTACTTATGAACAACTTCTTCCTTCCACAATCATTTTTGTGTTTCGTTTTTACAAAAGTTTCTTTATTCTTCAATGCAATTGTGATACGAATATAATTCTAAATAAATATGATAATGAAAAGCCAATGGATTAATCACGTGCTATGTACATAGCGTAAAAAATATAATGGCAATTGTGCGTAAACAAAAAACATTGTACCTTAAATAAAACAAAAAAATCGATTTTCTCAACTTAAAAATCACAAATTTACCATTACATTTTTGAAATGCTATTTTGAATTTATGATTCAAGAACTTAATTCTAATTGTGACGTTTCGTCTATCGGTAAATCACGGCAATATTTCGTTTTGCGATTTTTAATCTAATCCAGTCTCGAAGTAACATTTTTTAAAAAATACTATCTTTTAGTATTTTATTATATAGAAAAACATATCAAGTTTTACTTTTTAAATATTATAAATATTTTAAATATTTTATATATTTGCTTTTATGATACGTAAAATTTGTTTTTAAATTTTCAAATATAAAATATACTCTGAATTATAGATTTAAAATCTTTAATACTTTAATACTACTTAATACTCTAGTATTAATATTAATTTGGTAGAGTAAAATACTTCACGGTATTATAAAGTTGAAACCAAACCTATTCTAATTTCTTTGTAAGATTTTTAAAAAGCGTAAAAGTGCTTAAAAGTTTTTGTTTTCAATTCCTTCGAATTATTCTAAACTATCACGAGAATCATTCTTCAAACTAAACGTTGAATAACTATCAGTATCAGAAAGATTCATTTGCGTTATAACTCTATACAAACTAGTTTCCTCAAATTTCTCCTCGAATCGTTGATCTGTGGAGAAATCGCTTTTTTTGAAATTACAACAAATCGCACTGTCATGCTCCTCGAGATGTTTTTCGAGTTTCATGAATTCTTTAGTGTCGTACGAATACGTCATGTAATCGGGTGGATTTTTGTAAATTGACTCCACCTCTTGACTAGTTTCAAATTCACGAGAGTGATATTCTTTCTTCGAAAGGCAATCTTTGGTATCGATGTCCGATATCATTGTACTCGCTGATACGTCGGCGAAATTCAAAGTCGTGTTATTACAAAAGTCCTCTCTCGTTCGCTGTAGAAAGGATTCGCTTTTTCGTTTCTCCAAATTCGACGACACATCGGCATTGTATTCCAATTCTGATATTTTGTCGCTGTCGCTCGCGTCCGAAATGGAGTAGGTGGCATTTTGATTTTCGTCGCAGTCGATGTCTTCCTTGGTTGTGTCACTTCCGTCCCGGCAGGTGAAGAAATCGAGACTACGTGGCGAGAGGAGGGAATGATCGAAGGATTTTTGATGTTCGTTGGTGAGAAATTCGGTGGATTCGTTTAGCTCTTCGATTGGAGGGAGCTTTGAGGATGATTCGTCTTCGCCAATGTTCACTTCCAAGCAGCAGGTGCAGATTTTCTCTTTTTCCTCAAAGTCCCCGAAATGAATGAAGGACGGAGTTTTTTCGAGAAATTGGAATCTTTCATTTTTACAAGACTCTTCTATTTTGTTTTCTCTAATATTCCACAGGTAACTGAATTCCCGGTCGTTGAGAACTTCGGCTTTTCCCGTATCGAGACGTAGAGTTTCCTTTTCTCTGCTGTTATCGGATTTTGTGTCGTTGTCGGTCGATTCGGATGTGACTTCTTGTTCGGCGAAATTTTCCGACTCGGCCGACTGTATTTCGGAGGGCGAGGAATTTACGGTGCTCGTTGGATATTTTGTATTTCTATCACTTTCGGATGAGAACATGGTGAGAAGTTTGTCTCTCAAGTTCAAAACGTCCTCTTCGTCGTCGCTCTCCGGAGAAATTTCCTCTAATTTTTCGCTTGGCTGTATCTCTTCCGATTTGACATCGTCTCCCGAATTTTCCTCTGGAAATCCTTCAACTGAATCTTGAACTGAATCTGGAATTAAATCCTGATTATTGCTCATCAAGTGCAAAAGCTGTTTTATACACTCCTTGTCCTTTTGTGTTTCGGCTACTTCCCTATTTTCCGTTGGCAAACACTTGGGACAATCACAAGGTAAAATCTCGTCGTCTTTCATTTTCTCAAGAAGTTCTTCAAATCCAACGCCCGTTTCGTCGGCAATTTTATTGGGACATTTTTTCAGTTCGATATTAACGGTTTCTTTCAACTCCTTCGGTATGGAAACTGGATTTTCATAATCGAGTTTATCAATTATGTGGTGTACAATCTCTCTTATAACAATAAAGTTGTCTAAATTCTCATCGCCTCCTACTAAGTTCTTCAAAGTGTTGGACTGCAAATCATTCTCCATTTGAGAATTCAATTCCTCTTGATCGCTACCCGGTAGAGTCGAAATTAGCCTTTCGATAATATCCTTAACAATCAGAAAAGCGTAAATTCTATTCTGCATCAACAGTCTCGCTTCCTCTTTCAGATTTTTCACATCGATGTACATATTTAAACAAGTTATGTCATAAATGATGTCATCGACAAAATTCGTAGCGCTCGTGTAGATCTCCGTCTTCTCCAAATCACTGATTATTTCATTAACCGTTGAGTTCAATTCCTGTCGGAAAGATTCGTCTTCATTTTTCTTGAGTTCAAGATAGGTGGAAGTGGGAAGTTCCAAAATATCAGAACCTTGAGTTGAATTATTCTCCACGTCGGACGTGGTTTCATCGCTTAGATAATCGGTTAGAATTTTTATATTTGGAAACGATTTGACTAGAGTGAGTTGGCGTTGTGTATCCAAAATATCATCCTTCACCTTCTTAACGCTCGCAAGATCGAGCCACTCAAATATATCGTGTTTTAAGCATCTACTGGAGTCGAAATTATCGAATAGTTCAAAACTCTCAAGACTGAGGCCCATCATTTCGATGGAAGTATTTTTACTCGACACACCTTTCTTCGAGGACAATTCCGTGGACGGTGTCAAACTGTAAATCAAACTCATGTTCGTTGGATCCAAATTGTACTTGAGTGAATTGTCTGTTTCGGGAAGATTTTCAAATGTCGTTATCGACGATGAATAATTAACGTTTATGTTGTTAATCATCTCGGTGATGCTGTCTCTTCTCTCGGATGTTGTGGGTGGTTTTTCAGTTTCAATGTTGGTATGAACATTTTTTGGAGAACTTTTATTTATTTCCTGAATACCACTTTCGGCTTCATCTTGATTGTGAACAATCTTCTTGTAGACTTTGGAAAATAGTTTATTAACATCCACATCTGAATGTTTAAATGAAAATATTTCGTCTATGAAAGCTTCAATGTCTTCAACGTGTGCTGGACTGTCCACTTTTTGCGAAGGGAATTCCTCGATATCTTCTATCGCCTCATAGTCGACGTTGAAAATCTCATCAAAAGCGGATTCTTCTGAGTTATCTTGAATGGAAAATAATCCTTTCAAATGAAAACTCTCCTCTTCTTGGATGCTGAAAGAATGATTTTCTCCCTCTGAGGAGGAAGAATGTATTTCTTTTACAAAGTCTTCATATTTTATGTCTGTTCCCTGTAAAATGGTTTTGCAGTTTGTTTCGTCGCTTTTTAATTTCCGCTCACTTGTGTTATTATCATCATCAGGTTCGATTTTTATTTTATCATCGATAGAGTTCGGTTCTTCCAGTTCTTCCCTACTGTCTAAAACTGAATTCTTCGAAACATCCGATTCACTGCCTGTGCCATCTTCTTGTCTTGAAATGATGTTTTCATCTTTATTTTCAACGAGGATTTCTTCTTTACAAAATGTTTTATTGTTATTATTTGATGAAGATTCTGAATCTGTTGAACTATTTGACAAAATTTGCAACTCATCCTGAACGTTTTCGTTTTCTTCCCAAGAACTTTCTTTTATTTGAACTTTTGAAAAAGTTTCATTCAAATTCTTCTTTGAAGTGCTGTCACTTTCATTGCTAACTGATGAATCATGGTCATCATGATCAGATTTCAACTCATCTTTTTCGTTCTGAAATTCATTTATCATCGTTTTTTCACTTTCTATTGTAGGAATATTTTCATTAATATCGATATTATCACTACTAATTGATTTTGGAACATCTTCGATAACTTGGATATTAATAAAAGATTGATTTCCTTCTTCATTTATTTCACTTTCTATCGCAGGAATGATAACATCATTACTATCGAAATTTCCATGAATAATCACTTCTTGAACACCATCAGAAACTTCTTCTGAAACCACATTTTTAATTATATCTTGATCATTTGATTCATTTTTTAATTTTCTATTTTCACTCGACTTTTCCTCTCGGTCCTTTAAAATAATGACGCTGGTATTTTCCTCCACATGGTCTTCGTTAAAAATTATTCGGCCATCTTGTTTATTTCCATCAGACGTGACATCTTCCTTCGACTCTGTTTTAATCACATCACAACTGTCATGTTTAATTTGAAAATTCGAATCTAAAACTTTCTGAACTAAACTTGGCGCTTGTAGCGGTTCGCTGAGTGATTCTGGGGAAAGAGGGCCACTTTCCAAATCACTTTCAACTTGTTCTTCCAAATCTATATTAAGCTGTTGAATGAAATTCACCTCTTGACAATGATCAAAATTACAATCGACAGTAATTATTTCCTCGCTCTTGACATTTGTGTCGACTTTGGATTTTGTTCCACTAATAGATTCGCTATCCGTTGAGCTAATCACATCACTACAACGAATCAGAGGATGAAATTGTGTCTTAATGACACTGCTTTTTAAATTATCAACCGACGTATTCGTACTTTTCGACGGAATATTCAATTTTTTAACGCACCGTTTTTTAGATTTACTTCCAAGATTCTTGGAAAAATTTTCTATATCCTTCAAATTCGTGTCATCATTTTCCAATTGTTCTCTATTATTCTTCAAAGAATAATCTCTATTTGTGACATCGATAAAAACACTATTTTCATCTCGTGAATCTTTATAATCTTCTATCTTTGGACTAAGTTTTTTGACTAAATGCTTTTTCGCGTTATTTCGATTTTTATCTAAATTTTCAATTCCACTTTCATTTATATTACCATTGAAATTTAAAGTGAAGTTAGAATAGTTTTTCAATTTATCATCATTCGCGCACGAATTTGTCAATAAATTATTTTTATTTATTCGCTTCTCGTAGTTTGCAAAAAATTCGCGTTTTAAAATATTATTCTGTCTCGAACGCGATTTTTTATCGTTTATCACGATATTCTGAATTTTAGAAGACAATATTGTTGGCGATTCAATATTCATCAGAACGGGTTTCAAGATTTCCGCGACTCTTGTAGTTTTCGTAACTTCTAAACGAGGATTGTCGACGAATTCCGAAGATAGCCAGCTTGAGGAAGATAAACCTTCAATTTCACTGCTGCATGTACTTGACGGACCATTATCTGTAACCACATTGTCCAACAAACCTCAAACCATATACAAAATTACTTCAGCTAATTTTACAATACTTTCGAAATTTGACTCTTTACCGTTTTCATCATACAAAGAAAAAGTTTTAGTAGCATTAATATTTTGTTAATCCCTTGTACCTTTTTCAAAACCATATAATGGAAAACTTTAATATAGCCACCATAGAAAAAAATATTATCACTACACTGTTTAATATTTTATCAATTTTCGATTCAAATTCCACTATTTGTAAACAGAAAATAATTTAGTAGTTAGAATGTATAACACAAAATTTTTGGTTTCTGATTTTACTATTAAAAAAATATATTTTTCAATTAAGAAAAAAGTAAAAGAGAATAACGCTAGTGAAAATGTTAATACTTGAAATGAAGTTACTTTTTAAAATAATTATTTTAAATAATGTACGTGAAATATTCTTGTATTTTGAATGCAAGTTAAATAGTAATCAAGTGCAAAACAAAAAGAAATGTAAAGTAGAGTGCAAGAAGCTGATAAATGAAACATAAAATTGTAATGATTACTTTAAAAGCATTGCGTGAATAAATTGACATTAATTATGAATACGATTTTAAAAATAAACATTTATGAAAAATTGTGTTTACCAGCTTTTTTTGCGCTATTTTTTTTTTTGGTAAAAATTGATCGTGATTTGAAAAACTAACCTCGTTTGTTGGCATTGTTTCGTGATTCAATCGTCGAACGCCGCATCTCATTAAGGAATTCAGTAGTAGCATCCACTGCACATTCAGAACAAGATAACACATGCAATTCTCAAGTTTACAAATAAAATGCACTCCTAATCAAGTTACACTTTATTTTATATAAAAACAATAACTAGTTAATAGAGTTTTCTTTTACGATTTAAATTATTAGAGAAAATAAATAATTTATCAGTGTAGCGATTACTAAATTTAGAGTTCTATCGACATGCTTCGTGCTTTAACTTTACCTTACCGCACAAAAGGAGTTTCCACAACCTTTAATTCTACAGAGTTATCTACTTTTGCAAACAATTCAGGCAAACTTCATTCACTCAAAGAGAAAATTATTACGAGCTATTTTACAGATCAAGTATTAAAAGAAGAAATGTCATGATGTGAAAAGTAAGAAAAGATATGTAACTAATAGTCTACCATTCGCATTTAAATGAAACAGTCGTCCACTATCAAAACAGGATTCAAGTTAATTTTCCAAAAATGAGTTCTTTGTTTTAAAAATATTTTTCGAATATTATTACTAGAAGATGTGGAAAAAAGCTCAAAATTTGTGGATACTTTTTCTTCTAATTAAAAGTTTCTCTAGCATGCATTGGTGCAAAATTATTTTTTTTTAAATTGACTGGTAAACTCACCATCACTTAATACAACTTCTGGTTGACTTGGCACAGGCACTTGTTTTGTTGCTATCCGTAATACTCTGGGTTCTGCAAAAACAATAAAATGATAAAAAAAAGTTGAATTTTCGAAAATTTCCTAGTTTTATTTAAAAAAAAAATAAATAAATAAATAAAAATAATGAAGCAAAATGACACAAAAAAGAAGAAAAAAATTACATAATTTGTTACTTTAATAAACTTTTAATTTTTAATCAAGTTCTTCAAAAATGAAATTGTTTTAAATAAATTAAATTTCTTATATTTCTTATAAATTCTAAAAATGTATTTTTTTGCAGTATTTTAAATAAAATTCCCCAATTTTATTGATCTGTGGCAAACTTGGTTGAGTAAGTCAATTAAGTTAAATTTTATAAATCTCACCATCTCTGCTTTCTTCTTCTGTTTCGGAAGTAACCGAGACTGGCGATTGGATTGGGCTTTTGGCAGTACTAGATTCGTGCGTTGCTCGACTAATGTTAAATGATGATAAGGCTTCCGATTCAGACTGCGACTCATCGTCTGTAAATTGTCAAATTAAGAATAAATATCACTTTTATATTATACAATTCCAAAAATATATGTTAAAATTATTTAGAAATTAAAAAATCTCTACTCACAAGGATCTCCTTTTTGTTTTCGTTCGACATCTTTTTTGTATTGATCGAGTTCTTGATCCGTCACGGCGTCAAATGGATTTTTGGCATAAGGTGTTTTATAAACCATTGCATTGTGTTGAAATCCTCTTTGGATAATACCTTTGCTGGCTGCACCGACCAAAACAACTTGCTCTCCAGTTCCACTGATAGTGGCGTCCTAAAGTAAATTCAAAATCATGATTATCAAGTAAAAAGTTTCAAATAGATTAATTTCTTCCATTTTCTAATTATAGCAAAAAAAAAATAATTTACCTGCATCTTTTTAGCTTCTTCCCATGTGACACCTTCCAAAATGTGAGATTGTGGTCCAGCTGAGATCTTATCTGCCCTTCGATAGTCTTTGATCTATTTTAAATGTGAATCAATATAACCAGAAAAAAGAAGAGAATACAGTTATCAATAAACAGCAAAGTTTTTACTTACCTGTTGTTGAAGTTGTTTGAATTCCTTTGGATTGGTATTCTTGGGCACAAATTGAAGGGCACTCTCAATCTTGACTGGAGTACTGCTATGCGTCGGTGATCCGTCTGTCACCCACTGCACACAAAACCAGAGTATAAGACAATTTTCTAACGTGGAATTAATAATTAGTAACTTAATTTAGACTGCAGTGAAATGACTCTCGTATGCATTTGTGTGCCTGTATTTCATCTTAAAAATTCAATTAACAATTACATTAAGATTTTCAATTTCGAATTATACCCTTGAGTTGTCTCGAATTTTTCAAAAAAAAAAGTTCAATAAAATTCGAGACACAAAGGGTCAAACTAATCTGGTTTTGTTTAATGCAGTGGATGTACACCAAGGTCACCGATAGTTATCAAAATGATGACCAACAGGCACACATTCATACAGAGTTACTTCTTGAATTTCGATTACTCTATTTTAAATATGCTGAGAGAAATTAATGATCATGTATATAATTCTAAAAATCTATGTTTCTCTAAAATGAAATGTTTCTCTAATTTATGAGAAATATTAGATTGACTTTAAAGTCATTTTTATTAGTATAATGTGCTGTCGAACTAATGAACCCATAAACCCTTTAATTTTTATGTGAATTTCAGATAAAGATGAGAGGAAAAAGCTTGGATTAATTGTCATTTAGTGCGTTTTAGGAAAAGAAAGAAGATTCCTATCTCGAGATAGAGAGAGAGAGGAAAGAAAAAAATGAATGAAAATAGAATTAATAATAAAATTAAATATGACTTAGTCCATTGTATCAATCCAAGAAAACGTGGATTCCAATTACCTCCTCAGCGTTTTGATCCACCCACTACAAAAAAAAGTCAAAAAACAAATATTGAATTTTGACTACTCTTCTAAAGTAACGTTTTTTCATTTATTTGCCTAATATACTCGTTTCCTAATTTCATTCACAACTGCACACTTTATGGTTTTATTATAGAATAATTTGTTTTGTTCGAAATTAGTGGATATACCTTTATTTAAATATTGATAAGCTACAAAAAGAAATGTCCATGGAAACTTTATATCATCAAAAGCAAAGTTTTACAAACAGATCTCTGGGGAAAATAAGCTTTTTGTGCTACCGAAATCTTCTATAAAATGATAATTTTAAAAGTGTATAATTTTCATAAAATCCACTTTATTGGATATATTTCTAGAAAAGGAATGAATGCCTTTGGAATGTTTCAATAGACTAAATTAATTACATTATTACTATGTGTTAATTAAAAAATCAAGTTGAGATAAATATATTTGGGCTGCACAAATTGTTGGATTTGGTATTACTATGTTAGAAATAGTATTGACTTTGATTCTAAATTCACTTAACAATTTACTTGCATACCTTTTAGAATATATGTGAAAGCAGTAACATTAAATATGCCTTAACTTCTATACTTATTAAGGCAGTTAAAAGTTTCAATATCAATAGTCATTAGACTTGAATTATTTTAGCAATAAAGCCTCTAAGCAAAAGTGAATCTCTCTTAATGAAACATCTTTCGGTAACAATTTGTAAATATACATATTTGAATGAGTTTGCATGACTTCCTCTTTTGTGCAACTGCAACATTTACTTTTTTTTTATATATACCAACACTTATTACTTCGTATATCAACATACTTGCGTTCACTAAAAGCATACTTGTATCTCACTCTTCGCAATAATATCATTAGCAAAAACACGTAGACATTTCAATAGATTATTATAGTGATGAGTAACATTTGAAAACATTTAATTTTATATATAATATATACTTCAAGAACTTTAGTTATTCTATCAAAAATGTAATAAGGTCAAATACTTCTTAAAAATCGAGATTAGATTTTGAGTCTTCATATGGGCAGTTGTTTTTTTGTCATTTTTAGGTTCACTAATGTGTATAATATAAAGATCTTTTTATTTATCTTGCCTCCAAAAAGGGAGTGAAGTAAAATTAATTCTAATTTCATTTCTATATAAAGAGAATAATCTGAAATCGTTAATAAATTGATCATAATGTATAGTATAATAAATTTCTAAAAGAAAAATTAACATTTTAAAAAACTTTCTTTAAAATAAATTTTTAACAAATTGCATCTGGTAAATAATAAAAAAAGAGCAATCTATTTTAAAATTGGAAAGAATCTACTGTAAAATCATCTAAAACTTTTCATTAGTAATAGGGAAAAAAACCTAGAAAAGTTTTTGTTTCGTCTATTGTCTAATTTGCGTTTCTAGGTCATATTGTGATATTAAAAAAATTTCTTTTCTTGATAATCAAGATACAAACGACCTGCATATGCCTGTCAAGGAATGTCTTTGAATTGCACACTTTTGTGTTTTGTTACTCTCTCATTTCGAGAACCATCTATTCTTGTTTATTCTCAAAAGTAATAACCTCTACCTTAGTGATCTTCTTCGGATCTGGAGTTCCAGTTTCCAAAATTTCAACCTTCTGATAGACGTTTGGTGAGTTGAGCCAGCGAGTTCTGTCTGTTCCTTTGCGTCCGCCTTTCCATAGTCTGGAAATCGTTTTTTTTAATTTTAGCTTATATCCACTTGTTTTCTATTTCGTGATATTTGTAAAAATTTAACGATAATTAATTTATGATGTTCCTTTGCTTACCCCTGTTTGTAAAGTTCTTCCTCTTCTAAAAGATAGCCGAGAGAAGACACAGCTGGAGGTACCTCGACATCATTTCGTGGTCTTGGAGGTTCACTTTTCACAAGCGGATGTCTGTAGATATAACCTGTGCGGAATCCCTGTGAAATAAATTGCAAATTTTTATTAACATCTCAGTTAGGGTTTAATTTTTCATTTGCATATTTTTGGTTTTGTTCTCGATTTTATAAATAACTTACGGCATTATCGAGCATTCTCATGAGAGCCTCGAACTCGGTACCACCAATTCTCCATCGTTTTTCAAGTTTTTCTGCCAGGGGCGATGGCTCTGCAATTGACGCCTGTTGAGGAACAGGGGGTTTTCTGGAAGCCTCAAAAATTGCTTTTTTTGATTCTTCAGAGATGAGGTTCATGTTATCGAGACCAGCTGGTAATAATTTCAACTGTGTTTCGCAAGCCAGCACAGTATTGTAAACATTGAAGAATGCTTCCTCTACTGTCTCTCCACAACATAGAGCACCTCGATTTGTCAGGAGCATAACTTTATTGATTGGACCTAAATTCCTTGTGATCTTCTCCCTTTCCTCCGGCTCAAAAGAACCGCCAATGTACTGATGGTTGCTAACTTCACCTATAACTATACTTTCTTGTCCAAGCGGAAGAAGACCACATTTCATTGACGATATCTGAAAATTAAACATGAAATAAAAAAAAACGAATAAAAATACGAAATTATTAAATATTCGCGTTGTGAAAAATAGGAAGAATTTACGTACAGCTGTAACGGACGGAGTGGAGATGTGAACGATACATTTGATGTCTGGTCTCGCAGCGTGTATTGTCGAGTGTAATTGGAATCCTGCGATGTGAACACCAAAATTCGTCGTTCCCTGTTCTACAACCGCTCCCTGCATGTCCACTTTTACTAAACTGGAAGCAGTGACTTCGTGATAAAGTAAACCATAAGGGTTCACCAAAAAGTGTTCTTGGTCCTGATTCAGGCGAGCAGAAATCCGTCCACCCACTCCCTGAGTCCATCCGTACAAATCTAGTAATCTAAAAACTGCAGCTAGTTTGCAGCGTAAAAGTTTCTCGCCCTTTGCGTAGCCCATACTCTCAACGCCACGGATATCGTTGATAGGCACGACACAATTTGAATCTGAAACATTTTTTTTAATAACCAATTTAATTCTCACAAGGAATTTAAATTTCACACATTTTACAGAAGACGAAACATACTTTTAAATACATTAGCGTTAAATCGAGCACCCTGGGGGCCCATCATTTCTGATATTTGTTGCAAAAGTCCAGAAGGTCCTGAACCGTCCTTCATTTGTGTTTCGATAATGCGTTCCAATTCTTCTCTGAAAAGTCTCGAGTTCATCATCATTTCAACTCTCTTTCTCCTCTCCATTTCCCTCATATCCTGTAAATAGAAGATTATTATTTATTTAACAATTCAAGACATTTTAAGTGCATGCAAAAATTATGCAAATTATAATACAACTCACTGCGTCAATATCGGCGGGTCTCATTTTACTTTTTTCCTCTTCTGTTAAGCCATCGATTACTCCATTTGTATGAGGCTCGGAGAACTCTTGTTGACTCGTGTCTGCCATTTTTAATTTTTTCTCAACTAATACTGACTGTAAAAAAATTGAAATAAAAACACAATCATTATAAAAGACAAAAGAGGACGTCAACTAAAGCATCATAAAAGAATGGCTCACAAACAAAATCTTTTATCACTCTTTTTATCACTCACCACTTGAGAGTCATTTTCATGCTCAATATCTAAGTACACCAAGGAATTTAACAATGCTTGATTTATGGTATTTAAACACAAAGTGAGATGCAACATGGTTAAAAATATTCTCCAAATTACAAAGATTTTTTATTATTAAATATTTTTATTCTGATTCGAAAAATATACCGAAGAATGTGAAAATTAAGATGTGCAATTTACGAAACATCACTGCAAACTAATATAATTCTCGTTAAAGAGATCAGACAGTCAACACTTCTATCATCTGCAAACAATTAAAATTGTTTACAGTGTATTTTACCGTTGTGATGTAACTTTCTTTCAAATAAAGTTCTAATTAACGAGCAATAATTAATTTTTATGAAAACTAATAATTAAAAGGGAAAACAAATTTACTGTATTGACTTTATTGACGTTCAATTTTAATGATTGATGACATGTACACTGTAACTATAGAATCACATCTTTATTGAGCATGACGTAATGCACAAAATTAAAAAAAAACAGATACAAGTGTTTTGTAACTCACGTTCACTACAACTAGATAACAAGAAATTAACAGTATATTTAAAGAACAAGTTTTTCTAATGTCAAATTAATATGTTTTCTGTGTAACTACACGAATTTTTTTCCCTTCAAATTTAATGCTCTGTGAGGGAAAAAATTACGAATTTGGAAGCACATGAAATAATTAAAAAGAATAAATAGATAAATTAGAAACTTAATGCACTTAAAAATATTGAACTGAATATTAGTTGATACTAGTGAAAAAATATTAGTGTGAAAATCAAGTGTAAAAATCCAGTGGTATTGAAAATTTTGAAAAATCGAAAACTATAAACGAAAATTGTGTCTCGAGTGCTTTAAAAAGACTACTAGGTTGATATATCAAGAGTTTAGAATCTTGTCTGCTTTTGTTACATCACATATAGTTTGACCTACTGCAGTCACGGTTCACATCAGTTCAAGTATTTGCCAAATGCTAATTAGTTTGCCACTTTGCATCCATTAATCAAAAAACAGAAAAAAAAGAATCAAAATAACTAAAAAAATTTCTTTTCTTCACACGAAAACAAGTGATAAAAAAACTTACACAAAATTACCTGCTTTCTTTACGAAGACTAATTGAAAATTGAGCATTTGTTGACTCACCTGAAACAAAAAAGAAAAACGATCGTAAAAATTGGGTAAGGTAGAGTAAAAAATTCTTAATGCTCAAATACCGTTTTGTCGAACAAAAAGGTGAAAGGTATATTCTTTTTTGAAAAGTAATATTTTAAGATTGGAGGGAGAATTCTAAATTCAAGTGCAATGACACGATTGGAGACGACTTCTTCTCCAATGACCTTTTGTAATCTCTTATTTAAAAGAAGAGGGGTGATGACGTCAGCCATGTAATTTGTAGAATTGAGATGACTTTAAGCGTCACCAACTATATATGCTTATTGGTTGCTAAATATTTCTGGGTGTAGTTTGCCTCTGCACTAATCGTGATTATTTTTAAAGGCTTCCCTCCACAATTTTTGTTTATATGCTAAGAGAGCTTAGGCTTAAAGCTTTGTACGTTGAACCCCGTGAAATCGAGGAGAGAGACTAAAAGCTAGAAGGGCTCGGAACATGAAAGGTCATTGACAGGATTATTGATGATCTTTTGACAGCTCCCTTTAACACGTAAATTTAAAAAAAATACCTTTTGTCGAATAAAAAGCGTCTTACAATTTCCACTGCGTTCGGAACGTGTAACTTCAATCAGTCTTATAACTTTTTCTAAACTAACGAAATGTTCTTCATACTGAAGAAATGTTTTTTAAGCCAAAGAAATGTTCTTTAACATGGTTGCCACACAACCTGGAAAACCTGGAAAACCTGGAATTAGCATGAAATTTGAAAAAGAGTATGGAAAACCTGGAAATAGCATGGAATTTGAAAAAACTTCTGGAATTTTTTTCGTTCATTAAAAAAAATTTTTTTCATTTTCTTGAAGGTCGCAGAAAAAAAAATTTTTTTCATTTTCTTGAAGGTCGAAAAAAAAAATTTTTTTCATTTTCTGCTGATTTTCGGCTGTGGTTATTTTTTAGAAAAAATGAATTAAATTAATTTTGACGACCCGGATATTAATTAAAATTGTTCTAGTAGTTGCTTAGTGACCAACAATCAATTCTTGAAGTTCGCAGAAAAAAATAATTTTTCGTTTTCATTTTCTTGAAGGTCGCAGAAAAAAAATTTTTTTTCATTTTCTTGAAGGTCGAAAAAAAAAATTTTTTTCATCTTCTGCTGATTTTCGGCTGTGGTTATTTTTTAGAAAAAATGAATTAAATTAATTTTGACGACCCGGATATTAATTAAAATTGTTCTAGTAGTTGCTTAGTGACCAACAAACTATTCTTGAAGTTCGCAGAAAAAAATAATTTTTCATTTTCTGCTGATTTTCGGCTGTGGTTATTTTTTTAGAAAAAACGAATTAAATTAATTTTGACGACCCGGATATTAATTAAAATTGTTCTAGTAGTTGCTTAGTGACCAACAATCAATTCTTGAAGTCCGGAGAAGAAAATAATTTTTCATTTTCTGCTGATTTTCGGCTGTGGTTATTTTTTAGAAAAAATGAATTAAATTATTTTGACGACCCGGATATTAATTAAAATTGTTCTAGTAGTTGCTTAGTGACCAACAAACTATTCTTGAAGTTCGCAGAAAAAAATAATTTTTCATTTTCTGCTTACAGTTGATGCCCAGTCAGCAGAAAATGAAAAATAATTTTTTTTGCGATCTTTATTATGTTATCATTAACAATTGTTAATGATAAATATTTCTTGGTCTCTTAACTACTACTATAGCGATGTTAATTAATATCCTAATAAACAAAAAAATAATATAACTTTTTAATAATAAATACTGTTAACATTGTTTTGTAAAATACTTGTTTTTTCATCACAAATAATTCATAAACTGTCAAACTAATTTTCCATTTTAACCTGGAATTTTTTATATTTTTGACCTGGAAAAAGCCTGGAATTTTGAAATCTAGATTTTGTGGCAACCATGTTTAAGCCAAAAAAATGTTTTTTGAACCAGAGAAATATTTTTTAGATCAAAGAAATGTTTTTTATTCTAAAGAAACGTTTTTTAATCCTATATAAGAAAACGTGAACGAAACGCGAGCATTTTACTCCATTTGTGCGTAAAATTACATAATGCCAAGTTTCAGAGCATTGTCCGGGAGAATGTTGTAAAACTACACGCCATTGTTGAAAAAGTTAATGAGACTTCTAGTGTTACAAAGTCCCATCAATTTTATAAGCGTATCAATTTAATACAGCGATGGTTTAAAGTGAGTTATTTCTTGTGTTTTAATGCATAAAGAAGAATCATACGTCTGAAAGTCAACTAATAATAAACTGATGTATACTGTGCCACGCCTAAAAATGCAGAGTGTGGTGTATATACTCGAGTGTGACATGCGTGTGTACACTTATACAGAAAGACATGGGAAGTGACATTGTGGCACGTGCAAACGATGTTCGTGAGCTTATTAAACACGCACACCTACAACTTTTTCAATTTTAATTGCCATATCGAGCCCATAGCGTGTTTTCTTTGATAATGCTTCGGAAATAGAAAAAATTACCGTTTATAGTTTCTTCGTTTCATTAATTTCATTAATTTTATTAATTTCATTAATTTCTACTTCTAATCACTGCTCTACGATAACTCTTACATTTACAATTTACTCCAAAAAATATAAACCAATGGATTGTAAAAAAGTACTTTTTTTCCCTTTTGTGACCAAAGAAGTATTTGTAAGAACGGAAACAAAGATTTTTATCTCCAATAGATGTTATTCGCCCTAATTTTTTTTCTCCGAAAATAAAATTAACTTCAGTTTTACTAGAACGACAGAAAAAAGGAGATAAATATAGAATTGTTATCAGAATAAAAGGAATGAAAAACAAGGGTGCGCCACCCTCGAAAGTATAATATTCCAATCGAAACACACTTTTGACAGAAAGGATAATATTCAAAAATACTCTAGTTTACTTTATTTGAAAACGAAAATTAAACTTGTAAATTTTTCCTCTTTCTCTGAACCCTGAGAGTCTTCTCACCGAAATCTCTAATCAAGAGTCTCCCGAAAATCTATCACCTCTCGAGAGCCTGTCTCAAGAGGATTTTAAGGCGGGCCAAGAACTTTCATTCTGACAAAGTCTAACAAATTAGCAATAAAAGAAGAATAAAGAAGCACTTTTGTAAAAAAAGTACTAGAAATCGTCTTCATTTTCCTCCACTCTTAAATTTACGATTTTCTCGCATGGAGACTAATTTCTAATTTGACAAGGGGAAAATAAATTCTTTTGGTTACTGTCAATGGGACTAATCGGTTTGCCTCTAACTCTCTTGATATATTTAACTTATTCCCTGAATCACCATTCACATGTCATGTAAGAATGTAAGTTAATTCCCATTCCTTGTAAAAAAAAAATGTCCTTTCTCCATGTAAACAGTTTCTCCAACATTGTGTCAATTATAATGAATCATTCTGTTACTTGAATTCGAAAATGTCGCCAAGAAAACGTGATTTCAGATAGAAATATAATTTTCTAAACACTTGACTTTTGTAGTTTTGCAGACGACACTATAGCTCTCGAGACAGAAATTACATCATTTGTATTAGTCTTTAGAATTTAATGCTCTTATGATTTCGGAAGAATTTTACAATTTTTTCGCTTTCTAAACTAAAATACTTTTGAAAGAATAAAAATGCGAAAAAGGAAATAAATCGTTGAGTTGGGTTGTGCGAATCGAGCAATACTAACCCCTCGACGTAATTCTCACCCAACCCTCCTTTTTCATTCCTCATTTTTCTACTCCTCGTTCTTTGTTTCCATCGTCAGTTATTCGATCCTCCTATTCGACCATAGAATCATGCCGCGTATGCACTTGGTTGGATTCACAACCCTAAGTTTCATGAGAGACAAGTATTATAGGTATAAAAAAATCGGTTGCGAATTTTGCTGAAAATATTAATTAATTCCGTAAATATACTGCGTACGAAAGAAAGTAAAAATAATACGAAAGTTTTTTTGGAAAATAATTTCTTCACACTGTATAATTTAATTTTAATTACTTGCAACAATCGAAAACATCCTTGGAGAGAAAAGAGATTCTAGCATAAATATATATAGTCGTTTCACTCTCATTTCCCTCTGGAGTAACACGCGTTTATAATAACAGCACTCAGCTGACCGTTAAATATCTGCGCCTTTACGTGTCCATTTTACAAGAAGAACCTTTAACAACTAATTACTTCCATTAAGATAAATGTAATCACAAGTTGAATGAACAAACGCTGCTTGATATGTGCAGGAATAGAATAACTACACCTGGCACGCAAGGCGTTAAAACATTTTCATAGATTTTACTCATACACCCCGGGGAATAATAGAATCTGCAATCATTCTCTTTACAGGCAATTTTCATGTTGTACAATTATAATCGCAAATCTTAAACATGAATCTTTCTGATTTCTTTATCCCGACCAAAAAATTTGTGAAGAAAGGTACCTAAGAAGCAATACTTTCTGTGCTTAATTTTAGACTAGATTTCAAACTAAAATCGATCTTCATCGAATATTCTGAATCTAAACCTGTTCCTGATCCAAAATCATCGAACATATTCAAATCGAACAAATCTTTTTTCAAACCTTTCCAAAAAAAGTAAGACAATGCTTTTTAAAAGTACATCTGAATATCTAACGAAAAATTCGACACTGCACATAGTCAATCAATCAATTTAAAAGATTTCTAGTATTACAGAATTTGGAGAAAGAATATGAATGCATGACTATTAATTTTAAAAAACGGTTTCCTTACGGACTTTTTAAAGAAAATTTAGATTCGCTTGTTTCGTTAATTACTTGCAGTTGCAAACAAAAGAAAGTGCAAGTATTTCAAAAAAATTTACTCATCTTGAAAGTGCTTGCCATTACCTTCGACAAGAAAAAAAGCCGAAGATCGCAGAATGAATAGATCAACAAGACATTTTTTTTTAAATTATCGCGAATGAGCCAAGTTTACAAAAGTGGAATCACCACACCACGATTTCACAATGTCTGTCGCGAACTCTTAAGAGAAAAACTAACGCAATGTATTACGTGCGGTTTGTAAATCGATATACCTCATCTTTTCGGAATCGATGTCAATCACCCATTACATGATTCAAGTATTTCATTAAATAATAATAGTTTTGAAGAGTGTGCCATTAATGTTTAAATTTTTTACTAACCGAAAATTTATTTTTTCGAAATAAAGCCATATATTCCGCTAAGTAGCAAACTTATAGTTGAACAATTATTGCAAACAATGGTAGTTTTCCATGTTTCACCCACTTTATAAATACCAGGTGACTGACACCTTCTCATAAGGAAGAGATGAAGCGAGACACCGGGGAAAAAATTACCACGTTGACGACTGCAAGTTGAAAAGAGCGTGCATCTACGTACACTTTATATAGTTTACACGAAGAGGACTCATGAGAATTACGTTTAAAAGCAGAGAGAAAAAAAAATACACAAAGCACGTCTCGCAGAGTGCACTTGACGATAATTATTATCTATGAACGCCTCAGTCGCTGTGAAGCGAAAGTCGTACGATCCAGCTTAGCCTAGTTTATCGTTGCAAGAGAAGCGAACTCTTGCTTTACATATTTCACTATCGACAAAATATTACACAGTAATTAGCAAAAAAAATCCCCAATTAAAAATCTCAAATAACCACTTTGTTCATAAAATCCCATTTCTTTCAGTTTCTCAATTTTTAACTTATCATCGAGATTTCAGAATGAATGGGACTTAGATAGTCTTAATTAATTCAGACAAAATCCAAAGATAGAAAAATTGTTATAAAGATAATTTAAGAGCAAAATAAAATCCAAGTTACTTGGAAATATCTAAACTTTTTTATCAGAGGTGAAAGATGAGTCAGCATTAAAGAGTAGGATGGTGTATCCACGCCCACTGATCTTGTGTTCGTTGGAAGGACTTGGTTTCTTCAGCGCGGGGTAACCTACGGGAATCTCATCAAAGCAAGCAGTAGTAGCTTACCACTTTTTTTCCCCCTACAATATAATATTTCGGACAATATAAATTTTCATAAAAAAACCTTTTATTTCCCAATATGTTGCTTTAAATCATTTTTTTTAAATCGTCAATTAAACGCTTAATTCTATTTACACGTTACTCAGTGCTATAAATTATTTGGCATAAGGGTTCGGAGAGAGAATAAAAGAATCTTTTATGATACAGTGTCGTAATAAATTGAATTCTATTTATAGTTGTATGGTCTTACTCACTGTGGTTTTCAGCCTATTCGCTAATATACAAGAGAGAATATCAAGAAACTACTTTTGGAAAATATATATATATATTCGAATTAATCACAATAACATTTTTAATCAATCATATAGGGATCCGTATGGCGAATGAAAGAAATGTAAAGAATGCAAAGTAGAGGAGATATTAAATGAGAGTAGTTAAGGACAAGTGATCTAATTTTATGAACCTCTTGATCTGACACGTGTGTTACTTCTTATATCATAAGACGGAATAGTGTATATTAAAATAAGTAATCTGTTGTTATGTACTTTTGGACAATAATTCAGATTAGATGTTTCATTAATTCTTACTGCACGATACAATGAAAATTTCCACATTTAATGCATTTATAATGAAAATTCTTATCGAAATGTCAATATTTCTCAAAGATCATTGCACTGCAAACGAGGCTAGGCTCTCAACTAATGTTTGTCGGGAATAAAGAAAATTTTTACCAAACGACTTTATTTATCAACATCTATTTATATTGAATTTAGTCAAAATCTGGCATTCGGTGCTTCATTAACAAGATAACGGATAAAAGCGATAAATTTCTTGGGAGAAATACAATGAAAAGTTGAATGCTTGACCGTTGCGCTATTCGAAACGATAACGGGAGAACAAGTACGTCTGGATACGACATTTACAAGACGTGTTTTTTTTTTTGTTATAAAACTATCCAGAGTCGATCGAAAGTTATAATTGATCCAATAACGATTGTAAAATACACTTCCAATTAACCTAGATAAAATTTAATTTTATGATATATTCATTTTTCCTTACTCAGAAAATTGTAGGTAGAAAATCGGTCAACATAAATGCATTCTTTTTTTTGATAAAAAGAATTGCAATGTTCAGTGAAAATGTATTCATTTTCGTCGAACGTGACAGAGAAAATAGATCAGGAGTCTATGAACGCACCTGAAATTCAAAACGACTGTGAGAGGAAAAGGTGTACCTCGATCTTGAACTCAACGAACCAAAGTGACAGTTACCTGACGATTATTACGCGGTCATGGTCGGCCCGTGAAGCAGAACAGTGGAAGAGTACGATACCTTATTCACTTGAACGATTTTCTCTGCTAACCTCATCGTCCAGTGACGTGGACTGATATAAAGCAGTGATACATACATCAAGCTACCAATTTACTCCATGCCAAGAAATTTATTCCATCAGATCCATACACTAACAAAAGTCTTAAAAATCTACATCTTAAATTCACTGTCTAACGAGCTGTATTCCATTTACACCCTCAAAGAGTTGTCAGAGTCGTTGCAATTTTTTCCATTAGACAATTTGGACCAAAAGGGGAATTTGCCACAAATACCGATTCGATTTTTAAAATAAAGAATAGATTGCTTTTTGCAAAGTGGAAATAACGAATTATGTATTCAAGAATAAATGTTGCGCACCACTAGTATCAGATCAGAAACAGGACGTCAGCATTATGAGTTTATAAAAGTGATGGCAGTCTTTAACGGTACATTGCCAGACGACTGACCCGCTGATGATTCCCGACTATACTATAAACGTATTACAGTACTCGGAAGTTGTAACCGGCTTCTAGACATCAAATTCTATTCCGTTCGTCAGCGATAACCTGACGACAGAATACAATATTTTAAGTAGTTTCACGTGTATCAGCAAAACAATTCTTTCGCAGATCGTTGCCTTGCGAAACCAACTCATTCAAAACTCGAAGAAGAAAAAACACTAGTTTTTACATCAACAACCGACATTATTTTCTATAACAGAAAACAGCTTTTCAGACTTTATTTTCAGAACAGTTTTCCTAAGGATGTCAAAATTGAGACAAAAAACGAATCAAAAGTGTTGAGTTCTTTTGTCTCAATTTGACTACAAGAAAAATATTTGGAATTAAAACAAAACAAAACAGTGTATTTTCTATTCAAAACGCGATTGTGCAACAATGTTTACCGAATTGATGGCGAACACACCTGAGTCTTGAACAATTTCAATTACTTAAGCGAGTGCAGATCACTTTCAATTAATTTTATGACAACAGCTGTTGCGCACGGAAGTTGACACTTAACCCAAATATGCAGTTTCCGGGTGCGATCAGCTAAAGTCCGATCAACATTGAACAAATACAATGAAATACAAAAGATTGTTAATTTCCTCCGACAGATTCCTCTTTTCAGAAAAAAAAAATAAATTCCAAGGACTCAATCACCTTGCAGATGACGGAAAATTCTTTTCACAGTCAAGGACTTGCTGATAATTTAAATTACATTATCCCTGATTTAGATTTTCTCTCAATGATGTAATTATTCGTGTACAATTTTAATTAATATGTAACCTAATGACTGTTGGATTTCTAAATTTGTAAAATTCTCTTAACTGAAACATTTTTTTCAGCGGAAACATATTTTTCCGCTGAAATTAGAAGCAAGGTGTATTGAATTCTAAGTAACTGATTTTTTTTTCGACAACTTGAAGGGTCAATCAATGAAGGTATATATGAGTCCTCGCACGCAACAGAAGGTAATTCATACGATGGCGTCCGCAGGAGCGCGTTGTATTGATCGAATGTCTGGCGTCGCAATGACTGCAGCAAAGAGCCAACTCAATCGAAACTTGTCTTTAAGAAAAAAGAACAACACAAATGATACTCGGTTTCTAATTATGGAATAGTCATTCAGTACACCAAGATCACTAAATCTGATAAATGGCCCTACGTTACTGTAAAAATTTAAAGAAAAAAACATTTAATAAAAAAAATAATAAAAGAAGCGAGTAAAGATTCAAATATAACATCACAATATTTAATATTACATAACTGAACAATAGATACTAGACTAGTTTTTCATCTTTGAAATGTGGTTTCAAAAATCGTGCTTCATAAGGAAGAAATTACGTCAGAAAAGTCTTGCGGCTTGATTGAAGTAGACAGTAACAAGTTCAGGTTTACACAAAGTTAAAAGAGTAAAGTTTGAAATTCTATAAGAAAGTATACCACAAGTTGGTTAATTTGCAACAGGTAGTTACATACATGTGGCGGTAAAGGAACCAGTCTAACTTCTTGTCAGATCTTGAAGATATAGATTTACAACCCCAAGAATATTTTTCTGACCTTTGAGGTCCTTTGTGAAAAAATACACTTGTTGTCACCTCTTCAAAAACCAAGTTCCTGAAGCTTAGAAAATTAAATAAGTCTCCGAATTTTCAGAAACTGCAATATTTACTTTACGTAATTTTACCGTTGCGTAATCAATTCTTTTTCAATATTTTCGGTGAAAGTTACTTGAGAATATGAAGTACGCGAAAGTTTCTCCACGCGATAATTAAAATACTTTTTACGTTTATAATATTAATTTTCGTTTCGACAAAATTTTTGTTCCACTAACAAATAGAATCAAGAATTATTGTAAGTTGAGGTTTTTTTTTTTAGTAGAAAAAAGAAATGACCGACTGGCCTAACCTACTTTCGCAAAGGTAAACTCATCTTCCCTCGTCTTTCATAGGAATGAAAGAACCACCTTACTGAAATTCTTATGCACCTAGAGTGGTTTTAAAATCACCCGAGAAAAGGGAAAGGATTTTTCAATCAGGTCCCTTTGAAACAAAATTTCAAAGTAAGAGAAAACGTCAAAGCACCTTGGTGAAAATAACGCCACAATTGTTTCTTTAGACAAATATTTACAAGCGTAAAGTTGTCTATCAATAAATGTTTTGAGTTCAATGACCTTAAGAAATGCATCGTGGTTCTTGGTCGGTTTATTTCGAGTCAGTTTGAAATGCAACAAGAAAAAAAAATCTCCCGCCTACCAGGTCGCCAAACAAAATTTTTAATACCCTAAACAAATGAAAAATTGCCAATGTTTTGAAATTAAAAAAAAATGACTCACCTTTAATCGTTTTGGATGTTAAGTGTCCAGCACCCTGCAAGAAAGAAAAAAACCAAATTTACTAAATAATAATTTAAACAGTTTTAATTTTAAATAAAAGATAAGTTATGTAAATGATGTTTATTTAAAGACAAGGATGTCAAGCACGATAGCCTTTTAAATTGTCCTTTTTCGCAGAAAACATATGTGGGAGGAAAACATAATTGAACGCAACTCAACTCTTGGATAATAATTATGCAAGAGAGACTTACGCGGTCCTATCCAAAGCACGCAATACAGTCTAAATATTTTTTTTTTATACATTCAACGGAAATTCAGGCGTGTCTAATTACAGATAGCTTCCATTTTGTTTCCGTTGGCCCAACATTTGTGAGGAATATGTGACACGCAACCCAAATTTATATCTGGAACCATCCCTTATATATTAATAAAAATGAGTTCCATTTTCCTGAAAATGGGTAACATATAATAATAACTTGATGCGAAATTTAGTAAAATAAAAATTCAAGGTCTCTGAAGTTGATTTTTTCTCGAAATTGAAAACTAAACAATAGTTTTTAGTTTATGTGTCGTGAACATATTTTCTAACTTCCCGTATGAATAGAAGAATTAAAATTAGTGACATTATCTGCAACTGCACTATGTTGGTAATGAAACAAAAGAAGACGCTGACTTCAGGGACATAAAATTCAACTGTTCTGAAAATTAATTCTTGTGCGATATATAAAGTAGTAAATAAATTTATCGTCACTAACATGAGGGTATGTATTTTATTTTTGCAAGTCAGAATTTTTCGGAGAAAGAAATTACAGCAGGATACGATGCCCCTGATGCACTTGCCAAGAGAGTGCGTTTAACATCTGTGAAACTTGACCCTTCTCCAAGACAAGAAAAACTTTGGTTGCAAAGAAGCTGAATAACAGCAGTAGAAGATTTCACGGATAAGGGCAATCAAGATTTGCGTCTTTCTCTCAACTCCACACACACGCACACACTTCATGAGATTATAATTTAGCCGGAAATTAATTTTCCCATTTTTTCAATAGCTATACATATTCATATAAATTCGCATCTGATATTGTCAATAAAAAAATAATTTTTAAATGCTTATAAACTTAATTGTGTAAAGTGAAGAGACGAAATTTGAGAGGTAGTTCCCCCTTTTTACAGAACAGTTTAATCAAGTTGACCATAATTTAATATCAGTGCCAAGGACAAATAGGCAACAGGCAAGATGGAAGTTTGCGCACAAAATGTCCGATCGTTTATTAACTTATTCCTCCAAGTTGACAATTGTCTATTAATCTATAATTGCATGAAAAAATCTTTTCATCATTCTCATTATAAAAAAAAGAATTTTTCTTCTTCTGAGTTTTAAATGCCTACAAGAAACACTATTCCAACTCATGCATCATTGATTCGATAACATTGGAATTATTATAGTGAGAGAGAAAAATGTTTATTGAAGACCTTGTAAAATATGTTCAATCAAAAGTAAAATTGAGAAGGTATAAACACAATTTATGTGGAAAATAAATCTAATAAAGAATTTATGTCTATTTGAAAAATATTAAATAGAATAAAATTGTTTGTTTGAAACACAAACTAAAATCTATATGTGACTACACCTGCTTTGTCTAGAAAGAAAGAGTGCGTGACGAAAAATGCTCATTCCCCCAAATACATAAAATTTTTACTCCACACAGCCTATTGGGCCTTTAGTCTAGCCAATGTGTATACACGTTTTATTGACTTTTACTTCAATATTCTTTTTCCAACACCAACCACAAAAGCGTTCAGGTATACAGCAGACCTTCACAATTATATAAGGGAGTTTTTCGAAATTTCTACCCGAACCTACTTATATAGTATAGTGAGAAACATTTGTCTACTTTCCGGATTTGAATTAATAATTTATATTGGAATTTTAGGCCCGAATTGTTTTATCAACAGACCGTAAAATTGTATAATTGTTGTGATTAAAGACAACTTCTGCACTTAAAATAAAAAATAATCCATCGATAATAAAGCTATATCTTCGAAATCATTATCTATACTTTTAACTAAAATTCCTTTTGTTGTTAAGTGACACCAAATTCCTTTCATAATAAGATTTCATATAATTATCAACAACATTAAAAAAAAATACCTTTCTCATGAATAAAACTGTGAATAGAACAATACTTTTTTTTCTTCCGCATTATCCTCCTATATTATGATTATAGTTTAATGTTCAAGTTTATGACCATAAATTACATCCTCTAAAGAATTGAAATGTAGAAACTATTTCTATTTTAAAGAATACACTTGAAAAATGTTTGAAAAATAATCCCTTACGATATTAAACAAGAGGACAAACTTTTTCAATAACTAATTTTTTTTTTGAATAATATGACTGTTTACCTAAAAGAAAAATTTTCCAAAGTAATCTTTAAGTAAATAAAAAATTAATTGACCTCAAAAAAAGTAATTAGTACAGAGATATAATCTTTGTGATAATGAAAGAAAACTCTGTTTTTGGTTCTAATGGACAACTAATTACAGAATGAAAAAATTTATTTCCTTTTATCAAAAAAAAATATCCCTTTTTCGGGATCGATGATCCCGTAAAATTCTGAACTCTACGATCATAGAAAAGGTCATCTATTTATTTAAGCCTAGGTCATTTACCCTTGGCATCGACTTTCATTTGCATTCAAACGAAATTATTGAAGCAAAGAATAAATATATTCCCGTTTCATATAACAACTTCAACAACAATAAAAACGACAACAACAGATAAAATAATACTGATAACGCAGTAATTAACGATACGGTAAAATTTAACCCATTTTTTCTTCAAAACTCGGTTCGAATTTTATAGTACGTTAATAAGAATCTCATTGTACACCGCTATACTTTTTCCAATGAGTAAGAAAATATGTTTCTATTATTTTAAAATTAGAATATTTTAAAACCAGCGAGGTTTATAGATTGAAACATAGAGCTACCATTTATACACGATTATCACAGTTGGCTCTGCTCCAGATACCAAGGCTGTATTAGACGAAAATAATTCAAAATGCCCACTACCATTTCATATATGTTTTGTACAACAGGAATTTTTCATTTTTTTTACTAAACATTAAAAAAAAAATTAATAAATTCAGAAAAATAAATATTTTTCCATTTAAATGAAAGCAAAACATAAACAATCTCATTCTAATAAATCCATTATACGAGATTTTAAGTAAAACAAAACAAACATGAATAAAATGTAATAAAAATGTGAAATGTTGAAAAGTTTGAAAATAATTCTTAGAACTATGACAAATAAATTTTACTCAGACTCTCTTCCAACTGTTTAAATTTAAATTAGGGAAAATTTACCAACACTGGTGACATAAGTGTCAAATTGTAAACGAATTGACATAAAAAATGTGTGTATTTAAAAAAATTATAATCTATATTTTTGACCTGAGCTTGATCGCGACTTTGGTATCAATTTGATGCATTCAAGCAAACTACTGCGAATTCAGAAGCAAAAATTACTATTTATTTGTTAAATTTACAAATTCAGTTGTAAAAAAATCAATAAACTTTTTTAATTTTTAGAAATTTAAATTTAGAGTGTGAAACAGAAATAAAACACTTATCGACTAGGCAGGTTTCTGAAAAACAATACCACAGTAAACATTGGAAGGAAATTCGATATTTAAATACAGGTTTTTCTCGATACAGATTCTTTCTAGAGGCTCTTTAGATAAACTATATGCAGAAGGGAAAAATGTGGGTCAGACGCGTTCTATCAATCGTGTATGCTATTTATAGTTTATTCACGTGCGTTAAATCTTTGGTCTAGTACTCATATATACTCATAATTTTTCGATGACCTCAAACCAAAAAAAAAGTCTTTTGTTCACTATCTACAGTATACACACATAAGTCAAGGAATTTTAAAAACAGAAGAGATACTGCTAATTGTCGTGTCCAGTGTTCAATAAATTATTCAAATTCCTTGTAAAATATAATATTGTACAAAACACAAAGCTGATATACGAGATACAGAATGTGTTTTAAAAAAAAATAATTAATTTAATTCATGCAGCTCGAGTCATCACAATGACGTCATTCAACACTGACAAATTCCAACACTGTTAACCGGATGTTATAACTATATTTAACCATTCTTTTGTACATATACCGGCTTTACCATACTAGATGTTTAGTATAGATGAAGATTTACTGTTGGTAAAATTTTTTGTTTAGTAAATAGTCAAAATTCGAATCGCTGATAGTAATTTAAAGTCTTAATAGCGTGAATAATATAGATGCACTTCGCAATGATTGTGCAAACAGGACAATGATGACTTATTAGGAAGAGAAAATGAAAGTTTCGCTTAATCTGGTTTGTATATCAGCAGATAAATATATTCTGACATAGGTGTATGAGGTGAATGCACCAAGTTAAAACAACACATCGTCTACAGTATCGTCCCTTCTACGCAAGTAACCGCTAAGTAAGAGCTGTGGTTTATGCAATTCTATAAAGGCGTATCCGCAAATGGTTCAACCGTCACGTGGGTATTTACGAATCAAGAATCTTAGCACTAATTCACATACTCGTCTTTCAACAATTTAGACAAGGTATAATCTTTTTCAATTCGAGTCTGAATAAATGTGTTCGGAAACTAAATTACACACTCGTTTTCATAGGAACCTTTTTTTTACAAAAATCAAAAAGATCTGAATTCGTGAATTGAAACAAAAAGTTACAAATATCGGTATTACAGACTTGACTTATTTATCGGTTACATAACAGTGTATACAATGTATACTGTATCCACGAATTGTTTGTGTGCATAGACACGTACTTGAGACATTGGCCAACCATCATTACACAAATGTCTGTCATTAAGTTTCAATGAATTTATATTAATTGCAAATGACAAGTTGTGTTTGATTTTCAGATTACCTTTTATGATCTGTCAACAAATGTTATACAAGGAACAAATGGGGTCGATGCAGCGTTTAATTAACACCGATGGGTTGGAAGAGGCTATTCAATGCAAAAATAATTCAATACAATCACCGATTTTATTTAAAAAAAATAGAAAAAATATAATAAAAGCCAACAACAACAAAATACTACTGAAAACTATTCACTCAATGTCTGGTCTCTTGATGATGTCACAGTTTAAACATAGAGATTATCATTCTCAAAGCTCATAACGCAGTCAGCACAACAGCTTCAGAAACATATCTGGTGTACATATTTTTACTGCACATTTTTTAATCAACAATAATTCTTTATTCAAGAATAAAACGAGTTTCAAAGATTTTACTACCGAGAATCACGTAAAGGTCAAAGGATTTATTCACAAGCCTCACACAAGTGATGTCGATTAGAGAAAAAATTTCGAAAGTGTTCTCGATATGATACTTTAATCATTTCCCTTCATATAATAAAACATTTACAATCCAAATGCAATGCTTTTATCCTCTATTTTTCTACATTCTGTCAAAAAAAAAAAAAAATTTATCACCTCTATTATAAATTTTAACTAACACTAATAAAAAAATCAAATATCAACAAAAACTCACCAATCAAGTGAGAGAGAAGTGTGAAAAAACCATTGAGTTAGTGACGCTTCCTGGAATGAATTCCAGTATCCCGTCGAGAAAATAATTCCTTGTTAATAAAAAGGCGCTTTTTAAAAAATTCACCACTTTAAATTAAAATCTCAGTAAAATGAGAGAAACACTTTTTTTTCATTTATCTCTTGATTTATATACAACACTATCACACAAACATTAACACAAAATCTATTCTTGAGAGTTGAAAATGCGATTAAGTATTAAAACAACATGTGGACGAGTCGATGTCTCAACGCCGTTTGTGAAACAACTTCGAGACTCGGTGTCTGTTCGTAAACAAAAAAAAAAGTAAGGGTTGGTGACTCCCACCAGTTAAACCGATTCTGTCCTAAACCAATCGCACGTAAACCGTCAGACTTGGATGATTTTCGCTCTCTATAGGATATGACTTCCAGTCACGATTGGTAAATAAAACTCCTCGCGCCTTTTCTCTCTTGCAATTGCATAAAACAAAAACCAAAGTCATAAAAAGTATACCTTAACGTAATTGTAAAAAAAGAACACCTTGAAGCACGGACTTGTTTTCTTCAAAAAATGTTAATTTCACGGGAAAAATTAATTAAACTATTGATCTATGAAAAATCAGTGGTGTATTAACTGAATTCAAAAGGCCGTATCAAAATTAAGACCTTGAGCAATATAATTTTCAATCGAGTACCACATTCAAACCAAATTTTAAAAGATACATTCATTAATGTCAAATTTAATATCAATGGCTAAAATTAATACCAATGCAGATCCAAAATGGGAGAGTAAACTTATTTTAAAATTATTGCAATTTTCGACAAAGTAACCAAAAAACATTTATAGCGAGTCAAATTAATCGGTTTATATTAAAAATGTTAAATAATCAGAAATATTCTTTTAAAAAATTGTTACTTTGAAAATTTCAGATACCGAAAATGTCACAAACCTGATCGTTTACAAATAACCGAATTCGTTGAGAAAAAGCCGACAAAAGTATAAATGGCGGTTTGTTTTTACAATAACCCATTCAGATCACTTTTTAACAATATAGAAAGAACAGATCAATATTTTCTTCCCACCAAAAAAATTCATTAACAAGAATTGTTATCTCTAGAGAAAGATTATGAATCGTTTCTCCAAACTACACTGTGTGACACACCCCTAGCAGTTAGTAAAATTCTGTTAACCAATTTTAATCGAATACGAATCGATGATATCGAAATTCTTCAAAGAAACATGAAATATTTGCAATTTTCTAAATAATAGGCGTCAACTTTTTACTCACCTGTTGAAAAGTTGAGATATTTGTGTGTGGAGTAAATTTCGATGTACCTTGTCTACGAACTGTTTGACTTTCCAAGAATCGCCGAGCGGTTACTACGTTCGGCGGATGTACTCCCTCGTGGTACTAATCCAAACTAACAACTAAAGAGCACCACGAGGCCGGTGCTTTTTTTCAATAAACTAGCTTACCACTTTACGAATAAATTTTGACAAATTCCACGACAAAATTGCATAGCTAAGCAGCTTCTTTCAATGCAAGAACAAACGAATCGATTAGCGCGATCGCAAAAGCGTCACCTTTCACTGTCCGGCGCGCATCTCTCTTATGCGCATACTCCTCAGGTGTGTGTTCCTAAATGCATCGAAATTTACTTCAAAATGGCCGCGCAACTAGAGGGGGAAAGAAACATGTTCACCAATAGGAATTACTTCTCATGCGATGGTTACTTTCTGATTGGTTGCATAAAAGATCGAACAGAATTGTTCACGTAACAATTAAATTTTGCTTTTAAAAAATAGAAAGTAGTTTTATTTCATTCTTTTGAAACAATTGTTCTGAGGAGAAGTTAAACATTAACTAAAAAGATTGTTAATACAACTATTTTGTTACTTTTTGAGATAAATTCAAAAAGCTGCGCGGATCGGCGGATTACTTGTGCAATTAATTCGAACTGTGAACGACACTTATTTTCTAACCTAACTTTCATTATTGTAGTTTGCTAATCTCAAGCTCAACGCTCAACAGGCTCAACGCCTCAACAGCGAGTCTATTTCATATTAAAAAGTGTAGATTAAATAATCTATTTTTAAAATTGCAATCCTTTATTGGATGCATTTAATTCTGTTATTTGAGATATGTTATAATTATCGTGATATACAGGTAAGAATATTTTCCTATTTTCACTGAAACTGTAGTCTGAAATTTATACCTAAAATCTTCTTGTAGCACGTGTTTTTATTTTTTCCTTTAAAAATTATTAGTTTTCTTTGCTAAACTTATGTTTATCATTTTTGCAGAGAATCAATGAAAATTAATCTTAAACTAATAAAATAAAATAGTTGAGTTAATTTTCAAAAAAACAGTTATGGATCTCTTGGCGAATAATATCGTCTCAAAATCTGAATCTAAGAAGAAGAAGAAAAATCTCAAAACTGAGACAAAAAAGTTAAAAACTACCTCTAATCCTATTAAAAAAATGTCTCCAGGAAAAGTTACGAAAAATAAGAAATTATCTAAAGTAGATAAACCTAAGAAGAAAATTCTTAAGGAAAATTTAAAGAATGTAGAAAATGTAAGTTCTAATAAACTAAAAAAGACTGAGAATCCATTGAAAGAAGTATTAAAAAATAAAGAAACCAAGGGTAGTAAAAAAAATAAAGAACAAATTTTGCCACAAAAGAAGGAAATTAATAACATTGTTAAAGAAGAAAAGAAACGAAAGATTAATGAGACGGAAAAATTACCCAAGAAAGTGAAAAAAATGAAACAAGAGAAAGAAGTTTTGGAAGATAAGAAACAATCATCTGATGTTATTCCGGATCTGCAATTATCAACAAGTCAAGTTAAAAAAGGTGTTGCAGCTATTTTAAAATTAGCAACTGCTGAAACAACTGCAGAAAAATCTCTCATGGCGGATGAAAGTTCACCTATTTTCTTACAAGTGTGTTGTATCAAAATTCCAAAAACACCGTCTCGACAAATGAGGATGTAAGTATTTTCTTTATTACCGTCAATATTTTAAACCGAATATTAACTTTAATTTTATTAAAAAATGTTAATGTTACTAATTTGAATGCTTTCAAAGGTTTAAAATATTCTACACTCAGACTTGTTTTTCATGATTATATTTTTAAAAAAAAACTCCAATTGATCCTGATGAATATCAATGATTCTAAAATTAAATATGAAAAAACAAAAAATTTAACAGCTTTCGTTTGTTGCATATTTGAAGAATTATTCACATGGAATTTATTTTGATTCAAGGTTACTTCCACATTCTTTGGTGTCCCCTGAGGATGACGTCGCTTTAATTGTGAAAGATTTGAAGAAAGGTCGCAGAACTGATTATGAACCGACAGTTGAACATTTTCGTCAATTACTCGATGAGCATAAATGTAAACAAGTAAAAACTATTATACCCGTAAATCAACTAAAAACTGAATACGATCAATTTGAACTGAAGCGGAATCTGGTGAATAGTCATGATTTTTTCCTCGTTGATGGAAGAGTTTCCGGACACGTCGCACGACTGCTTGGAAAGACTTTTACCAAAAGACGAAAGTTACCAACTTCCATTAGAATGGGCAGCAAGGATTTAAAACACGAAATTGATAATGCTCTTAATAAGACATCTATGCACTTGACATCAAATGGTGATACGCAAATAATGCAAATTGGAACTACTTCCATGTCGAAAACTCAAATCGTGGAGAATATTGAATTTGCCTGTAAGATTTTGGCCAAGAATTATCCTGGTGGCTGGCCGAATATTAGAGCTTTGAGAATAAAGAGTCAGAAAAGTTTGGCAATTCCAATTTACATGACAATGAGTAAGTTGGCTTATTTAAATTAAGTATAAAGTATTATTCGTAAGATTTATTCATGATTATATTATTTAAAAAAAACTCCAATTGATCCTGATGAGTATCAATGATTCTAAAATTCTATATGAGAAAATGAAAATATTGTTTGGGAATACTTCCGGGTAAAGTTCAGTAAAACATTAATTTTTTTCTTTGTTTCAGAAAATAAAAACTCGGTTCAAGTGCCTAATGTTCAACCAAAGAGACCAAAGGCTTATAAAACGTATGAAGGGGAACTTACGACTCTTCCTGGAAATGCTACTGTCACTGTTAGTCCTGATGGAACAGTAACTGTAAAAAGAGGACCTAAGTCGGAAGATAACGTGAAAGAAAAATCCGAAATGAAAACTAAACAGGTTGAAGAAAATGACAATAGTAGTGAGGAAACTGATGGAGATACAGAAGAGGATTAAATATACAAAAAAAAATTTTGTATATAAACCATTAACATTATTTTCTTTATTGATGTTTTAAAGGTAATTTTTTTTTAATCTTACCTTTAATGAAGTTGTAAATAAATATTTTTGTTATACAAAATTGACTTAAATCTAAATTGCTTTTATTTAGCGTTTGATCTTCATCAAGAGAGGAAAACTTGATTTTGAGTCTTTCAATCTCAGTACAAAATCGTCTGATCTTTTTTCGATATACTTTGATAATTATTCGATGGTGTTAAAGGCATCGCAGCTCCATTTGAACTTTGAGAATGAGCGACATTAAGCGTAAGGTCGGTGACTACTTCAATTTCTTGAAAATTTTCTAATCTCTCAACATCTTTATCTCTTCTAATTTTTGTATTTGGAAGTTTTCTCAATTTCACTACCCTACTTTCATCAATGTTTAGTTCTTGGCAGCACACATCGAGTAAGGCTTGGAATGTTAAACACGTCTTCGGTAGATCAATTTCTATGAAATCGGCGTCTTGTATATTTGCAAGTCGCACTTTCAATACTAATTCTGAAATTATACAATAGATTGAAGTGAAGACGTTTTTCTAAAGGTTTTTAAATGAAATTATTTATAGATAGTTGAAGGAAAATATTGTACCATTGGAATGATGAGTGTTTCCTTCTGAAGAATTAGCTTCTTTGGAAGAAGCCGGACTTTTTGTGTAATCATCATTTTGAGGTGTTCTCGCAGTTGTTGAATTCGATATTTTTAAAAATTCTCCAGACAGAGCGTAAGATAGAATTTGTAAAATTTGATGATTTGTACATACTGATTTGGGGGTTTCGCCAATTTCAGACGTTATATACGGATCTGCGCCGTTCTCCAAAAGTTTTACAATTACATCTTGTCGATTCATTTGACAGGCGAAAATCAATGCCGTTCTGAAAGTTAAAATTCGAGTTATCACGTGAAAATTTTCTCGTTAATAATAAAAACCATACCGTCCATTTCTTGGATGACGAGAATTAACATCAACTCCATGGTTTATAAGTTCCTCTACTCTTTTTAAATTTCCGAAAGAGGCAGCTACTCTCAGTTCATCTTCTAGTTTCTCCTTTTCATTCATTTTTAATCAACTAATTTTCTACAATTACAGAAAACGAATTTATTCTCTAAAATAAATGACACATTTATTTTTTCGGAATAATCAGTCTCTATATTGATAAGTATATATTTTGTCGAATTTTATTTATTTTTCTTGCTTCAGAAATGAATAATTCTGGGAATAAAAATGATTTCTCAAAAATTGAAATAAGAATGCGAAAGTTTAAATTCAAAGTGAATTGTCAAGTTTTTTTGTCAAGTACCTCTCAAGTACTTACCTAAATTGCAACGTGCACTGAAGTAAATTGTTTCTTTTCCCATAATAAGTGGAAGAAGTCATTTAAATTCTAAACTATTTCTTGAGGCAATAAAACAAGCAAAAAAGTAGTTCAAAAAGGAAACTTTTATTGACTTGGTCGTTGCAGATAAATAATGAAAACACATTGGACATAATAAATACAAGAAATATAAACTTATAGTTTAATTATCTGACAGACTAGGTTAGACTCTCGTTATTCAACGCGCATGACCATTCAGAAGTCAGTGACCTTTTTTTTCCATGTAAAAGCGCTTAGTTTAAAAAAAACAATTATTATTAGAAAAGGTATTAAATAATCAAACTTTTCAACAGAGTGCATTTATGTGTTTATGATATTTATAAACCATAAAATTATCAGTCACGTCATAAATTGTCACTTTTTTTTTCTTTTCTCTATATTGCTTACTATTTTATTACTTTTTTAAAATCTCTTTCTCAGAGCAATTGAGTTTAATTGTAAATTCTAATGGTGATATTAGCTTTCAAATTGTTTAATAATATTTACTTAATGTATGTTTTTACTTATTTTTACTTTTACTTAATAATCAAATTTGAAATTTGAATTGAAATTGAAATCAAATTTTTGAAATTTATTAAAAATGCCGATTGTAAAAAAACCTTGTAATTTATTTCGCGTAAAAAATTAAAGATACAATAATATATACATAATAATACAATAATGGAATTATCTACATAATTATAAGTGAATATTAATAACAATCGTAACTTTTCACTTTTTCTTTTGTCGATATTTCGTTGTTACAATGTTGGCACAAAAAGACCATTTCTTTTACTAATGGATATTTTTAAGTAAAATTTCAACAGATTTTTAATAAACCGAATAGGAATCATCAGTTGAATCAGGACTATCAGAATTGCTTTCTGCAGCGTCAACGAAAGCTGATGACAAATCCCCGGACAATTTACTGACAGTTTGGCTGCTCACGTCGTACATGAAAATTTCCTTTTGTCCACTGAAGATGTCCTTTGGTCTAAAAGTAGTAAAATTTTTCTATTATTACTTTGAATTAAAGACAAAAATACAGAAGTATTTCATAGCATTTTTGATGTTCTTTGGTTGAAAAATAGTTGAGTTTTGGATTTATTATTCTTAGTTTTTTTATGTTCTTTGGTCGAAAAATAGTTGAGTTTTGGATTTATTACTGTGAATTAGAAACAAAAACGTGGAAATATTTTTTAGGCTTCGTTAGGTAGTTTTTCGACATTTAAAAATTTCTTTTTTTTCTGCTCTATTTAGGAACTATTTGGCTCTATTTTGGTGAAAGTTGCGCAAAACCAAAAATTACCAGACTAATTTGTACGTTACATAATTTCGAGTTGTCGAATTAAAAATAATTGGAGCTCTATATTGAATTTAGTTTTCAATTTAATTTTTTTTAGTTATATTGCTATAAATTTTGTTCCTTGTAAAAGGGATCTATTACAAAAAAAAAATGCTTTGAAGGGACAACTTTCTACTAATGATTTTTAAATTCTTATTTCATCGGCAACATTCGATAATGACTGAAATGAAAAATTTTTATAATTTAAATTTTTTTGAAAGGTCCTTTTAACTATGGAACTTGAGATTTTACTTACGTTGTGACAAGCAAAACGACCGATTGTCTTTGAGGTGGCGTTTTTTGTTCCTGTTCCAGCCACTTTTTGTAATTCTCCGAAGACGGTTTTTTCACCAGTTGTTTTAAGGAATCGCCAGCTAGGAATTTGATGGCTTGAACGTCGTTTATTTTCTTGCTCTTCCTCAAGTTTGCGTCATCGGAACCATCTTTGAAATTGTAATCGACAGGAGCTAATACAACGACGCTGGAGATTTTTTTCCCCTTCAATTCAGGAACATCTGGAATGGGGAATGAGGCTCCGCTCACTTTGAGGGGTAAATAACGATTGTATTGAGGATCGTCCTTGGTTCCCACAATTACTGGATTCAAGTGAGTTGCATCTTCGCGAATATGTTGCCCGGCAATTGTTTGACCTTGCGCCGTATTGGGATCGAAGCGAACTACTTTCATTTCCACGCCGCCTGGCTTTAGAGTAGCTTGCTCGATCTCGGTGCTTATCAATTTCGTGACTGGCTCTTCTACAGTTTTTGGTCGTTTGGCTATGGATGGAATTGGTTCACTGGCTGAGGTTGCGGCCGCACCGCCTGCACTGTAGAAATTCTCGAGGGCTTCCGGTGGGAGGTTTTCGATGGGAATGCCGCCGATTTTGTCGTAGTCGAGAATTTGGATGTCGGCGTTGCCTAGAATGCCGGAACTGAGGAGTTGTTCGCGAATGTCGTCGGGTACCTCGTCTGGGAGATTGGCGATGTTTTCCTTGATTTTGGCCTCGTTCTTTGGGGAGATTGTGGTCGTGGTGGTGGTCGTTGGGCGTTGGGTGGTCACTACCGGAGGCGATGTTGGTTTTAGACTTGGAGCGGAGGATTCCTCGGTTTGACTGGCGGGAGTTGCGTAGATTTTGTGATTCGAGTTCACTTGGGAACTTGGCCTTCCCCAGATGGATTGGTTTGGAGTGGAGGGGACACGCTTTTGGGTTTGCGAAGTTGGATGATTGTAGTATTGTTGTTGGGATTTGTGTGATTGTTGTAGTTGTTGTTGTTGCTGCTGCTGCTGTTGATAATTGTTATTCTGCTGAGTTCTCGAGACTTCGGTATTTTGTTTCTGAACCAGATGAGTTTGCCTGTCCTGATAGTCTTGTACTTGTGGGTTCGGGGGGAAAGGACCGGGATGAAGGGGATTTTCCCTAATTGCGAAGTGTTGCTCGAGTTTGGGAACGGCTTTCAAAATTTCGCCCGAGGTTGTCTGCGACAATTGTACCTGTGGGTTTGGTTGGAATTGTTGACCTGGATTGTATTTGATTTGTTGGCGGTACTGCTGTTCCTGTAGTAGCTTTTGATCTTGTTCCTGTTTTCTTCTCTGCTGCTCCTGTAGACGTTGGTGTTCCAGAAACTTTTGCTGTTCTTGATGCCTCTGTTGGTCGAGATTTTGCTGTTCCTGGTGTCTTTGCTGCTCTTGCCTCTGTTGTTCTTGACGTTGCTGCTCCAGAATTCTTTGTTGGTCCACGACTCGCTGCTGTTCGGCTAGTCGTTGCTGTTCGCGTTGCTTCAACAGTTCTTGATGTCTTCGTTGTTCGTAGTACTTTTGCTTCTGCTCCTCTTGCTGTTTGTAATTCTGCTGGTGCTCGGGATTAAAGTTGTGATTCGAATTTTGCGACGGATGATGATTTTGGTGAGATGGTGGTACATTGGAGAATGAAGATTGCTGGGGATTGATGCGGTGGGGAATTGAGGGATTGAATGGTAATTTTTGTTGAAAGTCGGGTAAGCCTTGAATATTTATTGGCAGTCTTTGAGGTCTTTGGGAGTTTCGATTTTGAAGAGGAGGTTGAAATTGTTGGGGGGCATAGTTTTGGGCGAGTTGTTGACTCGATAGTTGAGCATTATTTGAGAGTTGTTGATTCGGAATTAAATGTTGATTTTGTTGATGTTGCAGGAGTTGTTGCGGTGGGATTGAATTAACGATCCTCTGTTGGGGAAAGGCTGGTTGAACCCGATGGGGAACGGGCTGTAGTGGTTGATATGGTCCGTGAGATTTCTTCGAAGATCCTGGCGGTGGAAGAGGATTTGGAGGGACTTGATGAGCATTATCCTGATCACTTCGCTTGTGGTGATTATTCGGTGGCACCTGATCAGTTCCGAAAGTGACTCGCAGTCCGCTGCCACCAGGAGCGTGGTACGATTCACTGTCCGGTCGGATGATTGCCCTCAGAGTGGTTGAGGGTTCCGGTGGCGATGGCGTTGCGGTTGGCACCGCGATTTCTTGATGAGGCTCTTCGATCTTCTCGTGCTCCTCCACTGGGGTCAGAGCTGGAATCGGTGCGTCGTAAACTACTTGAGATTTGCCGTCACTGTGGTTCTTCTTTTTTTCGTACTTGACGTAAAAAACTTGAATTGGCTCCTTCGTGGGTCTTGGAGCTGGCGGCTGCGGAGGAGCAACTGGCGTTGGTAAGGTTTCATTAGACTCTTTAATGATGATTTCGATAATTGGTTCAGGTTCTGAAGGGTAATAACTCTGTGGAAGATTGTCGTAGAAGCCCTCGTCACTTTTTGCAATCGCTAAAGAATTGTAGAGAGGATCCCTTTGGGAGTACTGGACAATTGGTTCCATTTGCACGGCATAGGGTGGTGGGCGAGCTCCTCTTCTGGAATGGAATGACACTTGCTGCCTCTTATCCCGATTCTTCGTCTCATCCTTTGCTTCTGCAAGCAGGAGGACTGAAGCGACCAGTATCGTCTGCAATGAAGAGAGAAAGTGATTGTCAGAATTCTGAAAAGTGTAGGGTTGATATTGATGTATTCAGTTCATTAGATCGCTAACCGAGTGACCCCTTTCGATGAGGAGAGAATTTCCTTAAATGCAATTTATTGGTATTCGCAACAGCACTGAACGAACAGTTAACCAGTTCCTAATAAATGATTCAGATTCACATTCATCCGATGTGCCAGATATGGCTAAGCAAGTCGTTATTGGTTTTACGGATTCACAAATTGTTGAGAATATTCTTAGCGAGTGCTTTCTTCGCATAATTTACGAGCAAGAAAGAAGAGAAAATTTCATCTTAAAAATTAACGCCCGAGCGCTTCGCACCTATTCTATTTTCAAGTTTATTGCTCTTGTGTATCGTACACGATCTTCATGAACCCATCGTTAGTCAGTTATAAATAAACGTTACAGTTTTTCAAAGATAATTGCGGATTTACTTTGTAACTTGAAACCATAGACGGAAGTTTAAGAAAGTGAAGTAAAAATAATTTTAAAAAACAGAAATGAGACAAAAAACGAAATGAGTTATATAGTGTAGAAAGTAGTTTGGATAATAACCGGAGAGATGGTAAAAAATGAATTTATGACAAAAAATATAATTGCATGAATGATAAGAGATGGAGAAATTTGAGTATAAAATGACAAATCAATGAGAAATTGATTATTATGTAAATATAATTACCAGTTTGAGGAAGCGCATGATGATAAGAATTCCTTTGCTTTTAGGACACACTTCACTGACTCCGCGTGTTCACCCCGCAGTTTGCTATTTTGCCCGAAGATACATTATAGGAAGAGTCGGTGTGTAGACAATATTAACTGGAACTTCACATAGGAACTAAATAAGAAGACTTTGGGACTTGGACTTGGTTTCTCCCTTCCAAGTGCCACCACCTCTTGGAAAAGAAGCTCCTCTCTAATGTCTGAGATGATGGAGGGGCACCTTTCTCTGCTTTAATACACATACCAAACCAATGCATTGGACTCCACACGAGTATTAAAGCGTAAAGTAGTATAATGTGACTTGAAAAATTAAGCGTGCGAAGACACCAGGAAGGTGAGCGGACGACGACGACTTTCTTTAATCGTCTCGAACTCTTCTTTTAGCCTGGCATTTTCAGCGACCTCCACGGGCCAATGAAATTGAAATCATTCCTTCCGGTTCTTTCTAAACTATAATTACCGTTTTGTCTGTTAGCTTACTATCAAAAATGTTGCAATAGAGAAATGCATATTAAACACTAATCTTCCTTTTCATTATTTTAACGAGTGTTAATTAATTAGAAGTCATTTCGAAAAATTTCACTCCTGACAACATTTTCCAAAATAACTGGAATATTCAATATTTAAATAAGTTTCCAACACTATTTTTAGTACAGAAAGTATTTTTCCTATTGCATTTAATTTTAATATTAAACTTATATGAATAATAATAATAAAAGAAACTTAAAAATGATCTCTTTTCATTTGTCAAGAAAATGCTTTTTCCACACGAAAAAAACAATTATTTTTCTGCAATTTCTAATATTGCAATCTATTACTGGAATTTATATTTCTATTCTTGAAGATATTTTATATTTTTACGACAATTATGAAGAAAATAGCAGTTGTAATTATTATAATATATGATAATTCTCTTATAAAAGCATATTTTCTGGTGTGCCATAATTCTTTGCAGAATTTACCGTAAAATTTTCTCCCTTTCTCCTTTTATTACTTATTTAATGTTTATGCGTGAAATTTTTATTCCTACGAAAAATTAAAGTATATATTTCTTGATGACATTATGAGTTGACAAAAAAAATGGTTTAGGAAAAATTGGAAATTTATAAGACAAGTATTAGTGTGCTTGTATTTTTTTCAGGAAATTACAGTAATTTCAATTTTGCATTTGAATGATGCCAATAATAAGAAATTATTTTTTTAGGTGTTATGGTTGTACTAAGTAGCTCATCAATAATTATATATGTAGGCACGTAATACCGTATATTCACCTAAATTCTGGTGCGTGACCAGTTTCCTTTATAAAGAGTGAAATTAAATTGGTTCTTTATTTTTTTGCGTTAAAATTAACCGGAAATGTCGGTTAGAATATAAATAAATTCTAAAATTATATAAAATATTGGAAATGATTTTTACTTTGGATATTTTTCCAAAAAGAGAGGAATATTAGTTTAGCTTTTGCGATATTGCGAGAAATTATTATTGTTAATTTTGTGTAGATAGTAATTTTATGTTTTCTTTTCAGAGGATTTGGGACATTATGAATTCACTATAAGGAATTTAATTGGAAAGTAATGGAATTCGGTCGCTCTGAGATAAACGCCTCAATATTCATTAAGTTCCTGTCTCGATGACTGTAGGCAGAAGATCTGGCGATGGGCATTTGGCGAACGTCCAGTTGAAGATTCAAGTCTTGCGTCCTACTTGAAGAACTTTCACTTATGTTCTGGCGTAAGAGGCCCAAAGGAAAGACCCAGGTTCAGATTTTATAAAATTTGAATTCTTGCAAATAACTCTCGTGGACTTCAATTAACTTACTTGACACGTATTATCTGATAAGTGAGCATAATTTTTTTTGTATTTATGGTTTTTTTTGTGTATTAGAATTTTACCCGTTGAAAATAGCCAGCATAAAAAATTTACAAGTACACAAGGATGGTGCATTGAGAAACTGAATGCCAAACGAGCAAGAACTACATTATGCATTTTTTTCTAGAATATCATATGAGCTACTTTTAAGCGAGTGAAAAAACTGACTACAATTTCCATTCCAAATTAGAATTGCTTCATATGACCATAAAACCAAGTTTACGATGACCTAAAGTATTTTACTTGTACTTTTAATATACATATATTATGAATTTATTTTGTGTTTATCGAAGCGAAAAGAATTTTTAAGCTTTTTTCGAGAAGCTTTTTTTTTAATGTGAAACTTTCACTTTTCAACTGTCAATTCTATGAATTTTACATAGTAAATAGTAAATTGTAAATAGTAAATAGTAAATTGTAAACTTGTCAATTGTGAAAATTAACATCAAGATCTGTTTCTCAAACTTGTATGCATCACGTGAAATTGTCGTTGCCGAAAGAATTCAAGTTATTTAGAAATTTTGCATGTCCCAACGAAAGGGAAAAAATTCACAGTGAGTTGCGAATTAAACGTCGTTCCCTTGAGATGCGTATAATTGGAGCAGGCGATAACTTTGTTGGAATTACATGCGACGTGCTCTGGTTAGATGTAAAAAAAAAATACTATAAAAGTGCATCAATATAGTGAAGATTGCATTATATCTGAATAGCCTGATTCTCATGAAAGTCCAAAGCGTAACAGCAGATGCTCCGACACCAAAGATTGACGATACTCTTTCCATGAGGTGTAAATGTGTGTGGTTCGTTAAACCTGTGAGCTAACGTAACTGTTCTGTTGAAGAGTGAAAGTGCTGTGTAAAGTGGAACGTAGAATTGAACTAACTATTTTTATTAATAACAACTGAATCTGCAGAATCGTTTATTTACCGTAAATACATTTTTGCAATGTGTCTATTGCAAAAGGTGCAATTACAGCTTGTAATATAAACCTGCACCAATTAATTTTAAACTGAAGCAATTTTTTCTTTTTTTTTGTTCAGCAAAAAGTCGAATTATTTTCACCATGTGCATATATTCCCTTAGTTCAATTTTCCGTTTTTTTTAAATAATCAATTTGTAAATAATCAATACTGAAAGGAATTTAAAAAAGTAGACACGAAAATTGAAAATCTTTTCTTTTTGAATTTAAAAATTAATTAATTTTAATTTTATTTTTTCCTACTCCTAAATTATTCCAATTAACGTGAAATGTAGGATTTGTTCAATATTCAAATTTTTCGAAACTTATTTTCTGCGATACAGTGCATGAATTTTTTTTTAAATTTTATTATTCATTATTTAAATAATATTGATTTTACTTTATTTATATTAATATTTTCTTTTAGAAACTTTTTTTCGGAGGAATTTTATTTCCTTATGTAATTGATAAATGAAGTACTGATAATAAGTACACATGTACACGAACACATACAAACATGTCTCTTGAGAGTGAAACGATCGTTGAGTGCAAATGTGATTCTTGCATTAAAGTCCGCTGTAATATTAAGCAAATATTTCGTGTACTTGATGTTTATGGCTGGTTATTGGATTCCTATATCGTGGTTCGTTTAAATTTATTATAAAGAAGCGAAACGAACATTTTTTTTTCAATTTTACTTTCTGTATTCGTTTTACATAAGAGGTTATGTTTATATATATTTGAAACTTGACAAATTTTTGAAATTTATTTAACTGGAATTTTAATCCAAGATTTTAGATAATTTTTCTAAATTTATATTATTTATTTTCTTTTATTTTCAAGGACTTTTTCTTGGAGGATTTATGGAGCAAATTACCAGGAGGATGGCAAAGTACTTTGGATTCTGTGAGTCCGGTAGAATTAGGAAAATGGATTTTGGGTGAATCGGGGTAAGATAAAAATTGATTAATCATAAAAATAATTGTGTTCTTTAGTTTTATTTAAAATTACTTTTTAGTACACGAGTTTGGCCTTTATCGTTAATAGCTTTGAGACAAGTTATTCGGAAGTTAGAAATTAATAGGAATCATAATGAAAGGGAAGCTATTAAATGCCGTGGAAGAGAAAACGGAGAAGTGAGCGATGTTAATTGCTTGTCAACAGGAAAGATAAATTCTGTAAATTTGAGTTCAAATTTAAAGCACCCGAAATTCGATAAACTTTTTATAAAGCATGTGAAAACGAAAAAACGTTATGAAATTGAAAAAATAGCAAAGGTAATATTTTCAAAATTCTATTTTAGGGTTTGCGATTTTTTTTTAAACTTTTAAAGTATTTATTTAGTTGTTATTTTTTAGATTTTAAATGAGTGTACATCGAAAACTAATTGTACCTGTGTTGTCGATATTGGTGCCGGAGTGGGACATCTTTCTCGCGTTCTTGCCTTCAAATATGGATTAAATGTTATTTGCATAGAGCAGGATTCGACTTTGACGAATCAGGCAAAGTATGCATTGATACATATTAATTACATTTTCGAATAACAATTCAATTTCAATGACACTTTTCATTCCTCACAGAAAATATGATAATGAGCTGTCAGCCTCCATGGAAAAATACAAGTTTGCATATAGTGGAAAAATTGACCACGTTTCAATGACTGTAAATGCGAATAATTCCGGGGAACAAGTTATCAATGATTTAATAACAAATTTCGCCAACGGGTCTGTTAAAAAATTAAAAACCGAAGAATTTGGTCTAATCGGATTACATCCATGCGGAGATTTGGCTACCACACTTTTAAGATTGTACTCATCCTGTGAAAAAGCAAAATTTATTTGTATCGTAGGTTGCTGCTACATGAAACTTACTCTCAGGTTCGTAGATTACTTTTTAAAACTAAATTTAAAATTATTCTTAACTTTTTTTTGAAAACTTTTTTTTGTATTAGGAATGATGAAAATAATTTGAAAGGATTCCCGATGAGTAAACATGTTTCACTGATGTGTAATAATAAATTATCTTTCAATGCTCTTGAAGTGGCTTGTCATGCTGTTGAAAAACATTGTGAAAAGCTGAAGAGTGACAATTATACTGATTTAGTTGTGAGTTGAGAAAAATAATATTACATCATGTAAATATTTAGTAAAATTAAAATTTTATTTTCTTTCAAGTTTATCATAAAATGTTAACATGCAATTTTTTCACAGGTACATACATACAGAGCAGTCTTGGAATATATTTTGGTTCAAAAAAGTCCTAAACTTCGTCGCATTCAAGTGAAAAGCGTAAAAGTAAAGGAAGGCATGTCATTTGAACAGTTGAGTAACAGTTTCTTTAGTATTATGAAATGTATAATATACAAAATTGTGTCTCTAATTTCTGGAATATTTGACATTATTTCAGATACTGCAAGAGTGCGATAGAAAATTTGGAGGTGGAGAATCAACCAGAATTGTCTTATTTTACACAATCGAATGTTTGTGAATTTTTGACAAAGTCTAAAAGAGTATTGCTCTTTAACTCACTTCGACTAATGCTGGCACCATTAGTTGAAACATGCATTTTATTAGATAGATTTCTCTTCCTTTCGGAAAAAGGATTGATTCCTTCATTAAAGGCTGAATTTGATTGTAAGCTATCGCCGAGAAATTTTGTACTCACTTCGACAAAGTAATTAGGTATAAAATCAACTTCGTATATATTTTTTGGAATATTTAACATATGTTGACTAGAAATTCAACATAACTCTCGTTATATATTTGAATATGTAATATATGATTATTAATATTAGTTTTCATACCAAATATTTTTTTTATTAGTTTTTATATCCACAGTGATTTGAAACGAGACCACAGACTTGGTTTCGGTGAATTTTCTCCATCATTAGGATCTATATTTTCAGGATTTTCTTCGGCTGTGTTTGCGGTTGACTTTGAGGAAACAGAGGAAGCTGAATCGTCGTCTTCACTGTGTTCATGTTCCGCTAGTTCTGAAGTTGGATCAGAACTTCCCAAACATGTTCTGAGTAGTTCCTTTCCTTCTTCACTCGATATAACCGGGCGAAGTTTTTTTGTGGCGTACGTGTAAACATCTCCAGTTTCACTTTGAATCACTACAAGTACTTGTGTTCCTGTCATTTTAGACAATTTATAAGCTCTGCTTAATAATCTCGATTTTTTCGTGGAAAACGTTAAACGTCTCTTCTCTTTGTCTCGAATGAATTTTGTCATTTTTAATTTTGTTTTCAAGCTTCTTTGTTCTAAATTGTAAAAATGTTTTCAATTCAATTTTGCCACTTTTATTTTCTTATTAGAGTAAAAGTTTAACGATAATTTTAAAATATCACTCTTTTAGGATTGTTTTTAAATTTTATGTGTGAAAAAAAGTTTAAAAAGTCTTTTAAAATGAGCTTTGAACTGTATATGATAGCTAAACGAAACAGTGAATGATAAATTTAATTTGTGTTTATTTTTGGATAGTTTTTTTTTAACAATAGGTCATTAAGTACCGTGTGTTTACTGCTAGAGGCAGCACTTTCTTGAAAGTATGAAAAGAAAATTTCAAGAAAGCAAAATTCTTTTTCTCAATTTTTAAGATTTGATTTCTAAACTCTATTTTTAGTTTTAGTACAAAATTAACTTTTTTCATTAAAAAATACGTTGATAAAATATAAGAGTTAGAAAAAATTGTTTTCAATCGATAATCATTTATATTATACCTACTTGTCAAATAATCATTGTAATTGAAGATAAGAGACATTTTTCTAAATTTAAACAAAATATAAAATTAATTTTACTTTTATGCTTATAAATATAATTGTTTTTTTTCAAGTTTTTCGTTAATATTTTTAGTAAACAAAAATCATCAGCACCTTGAATACAATATAAGAATACGGAAGAATATTTTTAAAAAATGTTAAAATTAAAAATAACCTTTTTTCCGTTTTTCGTAAAAAAAAGACTGTCGAAAATTCGCGAAACAAAATTTACAAAGTTTAAAAGTCGCAGCGCACTCTGGTAACTAATGTTTGTATCATATAAAAATAGTAGAAGTAAAACACTCACATGTGTTTTGCCGGTTTTTAACAATAATATCTAATTTTTTAAATAAAAACATACAACAGTGGTTAGTTAAATATAATTTTTGAAATAATTCAATTTCTTACATTTCTACTGAAAGTGAACTTTATTTTACAATAAACTAATAATAGACAACAAAAGGGGATTATTTTTTTTGCTCCAAATGATTAAAGATGCAATTAAATTTAGAACGCATTTGATCTATTGCATTTAATCTATTCATTTCATATATATCGTAATTTTTATAAATATTAGACTCAATAATTCATACCTACTTACAATATGTATTTTTTGTACTATTTTATAGATCATGTTGCCGTTCGTAATAGGTGTTATGAAACGATATGCACCAATAATTACTCTTCCTTTTGCTGCACTTATTGGATTTATTGGTTACAATTTAGAGGAAAGATTTTCTAGTAAATATACACCTTCCACACCATCAATATCTCAACAACGTTTAGAAAGATCTTTAGAAACAATTGTTTCGGATATTGAAGATCAAAAGGAAAAATCAAAAAAACATAGTCCCCTAGAAGTAAATTTGGCACCTTCTCTCCAGAGTCAGACGTTTATTAACAAGAATTGATGGATTATGATGACAATTGATCAATTTTGTAAATTTACTTTTTATTTCAAGTACTATTGCAATGTGTAAGAATTTTTTCTATAAGGATATAGATTTAATGACCGAATGATAATGATTGCTGCGAAATTAATGACGAACTCATGTAATATAATAAAACTTGACAATATTTTATTTTAAAATAAAAGTAATAAGGTGTTCATTATTGTTAGATTGTAGGTTATGCGGTATATATAATTTTAAGCGTCAGCAGGCTGGCACCACGTCACCGATCAGCTGTTTATGCTTTTGGAGTTTAGCAATAATAAAGAAGTGCTTACAGCTGAACTTCTGTGAAATGAAGGATCTTTGATTTTTTTAAAATAAGTTTTTTTCGAAACATCATTAAATATGAGTACTCACGAGGAGGATGAAATTGAAGATTTGCGATCAACGGTGTACACTTTTCCCAGTAGTGTACAGTCAGTTATAGAACAGGTTAGAATTCAGCTTATATGTCATTTTGACGTTTTACTGATTTTATCTCAAAATTTGACATTATTGTCTCCTTAAAAATTATTTGATACTCTTTTGTTGTTGATAAAAATTTAATTGTCAAAACGAGCAATTAAAATGAAATTTTACTGTTTTTTAATATTGAGAAGTTTTTGTGTCAATTTAACAACATTAAATATATTATTTACTCTTATTTTATACAGAAATTAACTGTGTAAAATCAAATCGACTACATTTCTAAAAATTTCTTTTGTTTTCTAATTATTAACTCTCCTGATGCACTATAATTATTTATATTGTAGGTTTTGCCCAGTAATGATCCACTGGATCAACCGAATTTCAATACGGTGGACTATATAAATTCCTTATTTCCAACTGAACAGTCCCTCTCGAATATAGACGATGTTGTCAGTAAAATGGAGTATAAAATTTGTAATATAGATAAAGAAATTCGCACTGTTGTTCGGGGACAAATAAATGTTGGTCAAGATGGAAGAGCAGCTTTGGAAGATGCACAGAAAGTTATAAAACAACTCTTTATTCACATTAAGGATATTAAAGACAAAGCAGAACAGTCGGAAGAGACTGTCAAGGAAATAACCAGAGACATAAAGCAACTTGATTTCGCAAAAAGGAATTTGACTGCCTCAATTACGGCCTTAAATCATTTGCACATACTCGTCGGCGGAGTTGATAATTTAAAGTACTATTTACAATATTAAATTTAATTCGAAATTTTCCAATTTCTTTTAGCATTATTGTAATCTTAAAAACATGTTTTTACGTTTAGAGTTCTCACGCAAAACAAGCAATACGGTGATATTGTCCTACCACTTCAAGCCATTATGGAAGTGATAAAACATTTCAATAATTACATGGACATTCCACAAATAAAACAATTGTCCGATGAAGTGAGTGAAGAAATTACTTAAAATTGTCCAAATTTGTTTAAAACTGTATTATCAAAATAATATTCCAATTATCAAATTTTAGGTTCAACAAATTCATGTCGAATTAGCTCAGCTAGTGACTTCTGATTTTAAAGAAGCATTTTCCGGACAGAATCCAAAACACTTTTCCCAGTTGACAGACGGTTGTCTAGTTTTATCTGTTCTGGAACCAAAAGTAAAGTAAGTTAACTACTTTGTTTTCTAATTTTCCAATTAGATATTCAAATATTGATAAAATTAATAAAATTAATTTTAGAAAGGAGTTGCTTACCTGGTTTGTGGGAGTTCAACTTCAAGAGTACGCACATTTGTTCGATGAAAATCAAGACTTTGCTTGGCTCGATAAAATAGATAGACGTTACGCTTGGATAAAAAAGCATCTTTTAGATTTTGAATCGAAATTTGGAACCATATTTCCCCTCGACTGGGAAATATCTGAACGCATTGCTGTTCAATTTTGCAACGTAACTCGTGAAGATCTAACGAAATTAATGCACAAAAGACGTCCGGAAATGGATGTGAAATTATTACTTTACGCCATTCAAAGAACGACGAATTTCGAAAATTTATTGGCCAAACGTTTTTCTGGCATCACTTTGGAAAGTCCGGAGGCAAATGTTAAAAGTATCGCAATTACACCTGTAGTGGATGAAAATGCAATACCCGGGAATCCATTCGAAGAAAATGAAAAAGTAATGATATCAATTTGAAAAATTTCTTTGTTGTAAAGATTTAATGTTTTTTTTCACTTTTTCCCAACAGATTGAAAATGAAAAACCACCAATTTCGCCTTTTGCAAATCTCATTGGAAAATGTTTCGAGCCTTACTTAAATATTTACATAGAGAGTTTAGATAGAAATCTTGCCGATTTAATGGAAAAATTTGTTATGGACTGTAAAACTCAACCACCGGGTGCAAAAGATTCGGATGGTGTTGAAGGACCCAGTACCGTTCTTTCATCTTGTGCAGACTTATTTATTTTCTACAAAAAATGCATGCTCCAGTGTACTCAACTCAGTACCGGATCGATTATGTTGAATCTCGCCGAAACTTTCCAAAAATACCTCCGGGAATATGCTTTGAAAGTGCTTCAGAACAATTTACCCAAGTAAGCGAACTCTCAGATTTGAAAACTTTTTCAACAAGAAACAAAGGGAAAATGTTTATTTCTATTATTAATTTAGAGTTGGAGGAAGCGCTGGAATTGGCACAAGTATGAGTAACATTACGAGAGATTTCCGTGATTTATCCACGGCTGGACTTATTCAAAACTTTCAGAGTTTCTTAAAAGAAGGAGAAAACACGAGATTCAGTAAAGAAGAACAATCGCGAATTTGTTGGTGAGTAGATATTTTGAATGTTAAATAATTAAAGGGAGTGAATTCATCATTCGACAATTAGATATTTTAAATATTGGTGCTAATAAGTTTATTTGTCTTTCTAGCATTTTGACAACTGCTGAATATTGTTTAGAAACTACCCAACAATTGGAAGAGAAACTAAGGGAAAAGACGGATAAAAATTATGCTGAAAAAATTAACTTATCACAGGAACAGGACATTTTCCATAAGTAAGTTTTTCTTTATACTCTAATTCTCTGTTTCGATGAAAAAAACGATTGTTAATTGTACTTTTCCTTTTAGTGTTATTTCCAATTGTATTCACTTACTGGTTCAGGATCTTGAAACTGCTTGCGAATCTTCATTGATTACTATGATTAAGGTATGAGTTGTGTGTCAGAAAATGAGAAATTAGTCTTTTACTGTTCGTCTTTATTTACAGATGCAGTGGAGTTCTGTCGAAAGTGTTGGCGATCAAAGTGGTTACGTCAGTAACATAATAGCTCATCTTCGTCAAACTATACCCATAATTAGAGACCGATTATCGTCTTGCAGAAAGTATTTTACGCAACTCTGTGTCAAATTCGCCAGGTTAGAAAAGGAATTTTATTATTTTAATATCAGTCTTGTTTAATAATTCAAATTTAATTAAAACAAATTTTTCCGCAGTTCGTTTATTCCGAAACTAGTGCAACAATTATATAAATGCAAGCCTCTAAATGCAGTAGGTGCGGAGCAGTTACTACTAGATGTTCACATGCTCAAAACTGCTCTCTTAGAACTTCCGTCGACTGGATGTCAAGTTCAGAGGAAACCACCCGCGACTTATACAAAAGTATGTGAAGAATTCATATTATTTTACTTTTACATAAAAAAGGAATTTTACTTATAAAAACTATTTTTCAGATCGTTGTTAAAGGAATGGCGAAAGCGGAAATGATTTTAAAGATTGTAATGTCCCCGACTGAAAATCCAAGTGCCTTTGCCGATCAATGCAAGAAACTTCTTCCAGATCTTCAAACACCCGAATTTCAGAAAGTTTTGGAAATGAAGGTATTTTTTAGGATTCAAAAAATAAATTTTGCATTTTCAAAACTTTTTAGTCCGCGTGTACTTTTTTCTAGATATTAAAATTTTTCTTTTCTTTTCCAGGGATTGAGGAAAACGGAACAAATACAGTTACTAGAAGAATTTAAGCAACGAAGTCATTCTGAAGGAGTTTCAGAACCAAAAAATATTGTTCAAGACAGTCCAGAACATGAGGCGGGCAGAATCAAGAGACTGGAAAAACTAATTAAAAAGAGAATCTAAATTTACAGGAATTATGTGAATTTTGTATATTTAATTTGTAGATATTCGTTTAATATATATAGTTATTTAATATTTTAATGTACTTAAAAAAAATTTTCTTTTACAATTCTCACAAGAAAAAAAATTTAGTTAAAAATCTATACTTTAAGCTTAAGGAATTATCAAAATTAAATTCGTATTGTCTTTTTTACAAATTTTTATTTGCTTTACCAGAATGGTGTACAATACCCAACCTATTAACCTTGCTTTTGGGCAAGTTCCTTCGCCTTTGCTTTCTCCAATTTCGTTATCCTGGCGGTAGATTTACTGCCAAGAAGACCACCACCCCAGTGACGTCTGATCTCATCGTACCTATCGTTGAAGTTGGTCTTGATTGCTTCAACGACTTTGGTGAAGTTGGCTCTATCGCCTGAATCAACCTGTGTGAACAGATAAAAAATCCAGGATTAATAAATTAATTAAAAACAAAGGTAATTTTAGAAAAGTTTTCGATATTTGAGAAATCAGTAAAATACTTTTGTTATATCACAACTAATCATTGGATTGGCTCTAGTATTCTTCATCATATCATATTTTTTTGTAAGTTTAATAATAAAATAACTGCGACAAATTACCTGCGTAAGAGCAACGGCAGTGCATGTCTTGCGCCTGACGAGTCTTCCCAGACGAGCTTTTCCTTTTACGATGCAGTATGGAACGCCCATCTTTCTGCAAAGAGCTGGCAAAAATAGGACAACCTGGAAAAAGGATGCAATGGTTAAATATTGCCAAAATAAGGTAAAATTCTATTTTATATATTTAATCATTAATCAGGGTCAAGTCACATCCTACAGACGAAAACTATTTAGTTTACGTCCTCAGGTGAAGAAATTCAAAAACATCATTTTAGTAATATATAGTAATTATTTTTCATGTTTAATGTTGAGTAATATTTAAATACCTCAATGGGATCGACATCGTGGGCGATAACAACAAGTTGAGCTTTCTTTTGTTCAACAAGAGTTGTTACGGCATTTGCTCCGCTCTTCAATACATTTGGCCTCTTCGTAGGCACATCTTCTTTCTTCTCAGCTTTCTCCTCAGCTCTAGCTTTTAGTCGTTGTTTCTTAGCTGCCGCTGATTCTGGTCTATATTTTTCCAAGATTTTAAACAACTGCGTCGCTGTTTGTTTGTCGAGGGTCTGTGTGAATTGATTAATTGGAGGTGGGACCTTCAATCTCTTAGCCAAGACGGATTTTTGTCTTTGAATTCTAATATATTTGGGCCATTTAACGAATCTACTTAAATCGCGAGAAGGTTGGATATCTTGACCAATTCCAAAGTTTCTGGTCCTTTTTTCAAACAAAGGATTAGTTTGTTTTTTCTGTTCGACTTTTTTCACAGCTAAAGGAGCAGCTGCTACTTTCTTTCCTACCTTCTTCTTCGGCTGAAATAAATGAAAATTGAAAGATGAATATTTTTCGAATTTCAAGGCGAACAATAAAAATAGTGTCTATATTTATTGAAATTATTTTTTAATATAATTAAATTCTTTTTTTTATTTTATATGCATTTTTTATCGTTTAATCCTTCTTTTCAGTTTTAATACAGGAAAACAAAATTTGAGGTTAAGTTCACTTTATAGTTGTAAAGAAATTCAACTAATCAGTAAAGAATCAAAAAAATTAATTAGCAAAAATTAAAGTATAAATAAAATATTTTGTTACTCAATTCTTGTTTAACAAAAGTAACAACAAATTGACGATACAACATAAATATGACAAGAGACATGCCAGATTTAGAGCTAATACATGAACGTTACAAATATGCAGTGAACAAGAAATATAATAATTTTAAGGAATTGCACAAAACGTACCTTCTTTTGCACCATTTTGCTTAAGGAAAATCCAAAGGATTCCTTCTAAATTTATGGAATATAAAAGAAATATCCTCGTTGCCAAAACAGCAACGATGGCGGCCGAACGTGAAAAGAAAAAGAATCTAACCTCATTTGACACTTGCGCCGCTCGCACTCTGTCGGGTAAGGTAAGTTTCACATCCGACCTTTTCTAACCAATTGCGGATGTCTCTTTTTAATACAATAAATTTCTCTGTTCCGCTATTGGTTGGAAAGGAAATTAAGGCTGACACACAATAGGGGCTAAAGAAGGAACAAAAATATTTTTACCTTTTCTCTCTCATTTAAAAATTACATCGAAAGGTTTAAACATTCTCTATACATTTTGACTATTTCTATAATATATTTGAGTTTATTCATATTTCTATTATGGAGTTGATTTAATAATATTTCATCTTTTTCTTTCTTGTTGTTTCTCCCTCCCATCCCTTCAATAACGTAAGTTCACACTAACATTTGTTACGTAATTTACATAATAGATTGCTTTACGATCCAACCTTGCAAACAATCCAGAATCATTTCTAGGTTAAGTAAAAAATTTCATTCACAATTTTCTCCGATTATTACTCATGTTTTAAGTGTTTTAAAAAACAGAACAAGATAATTAAGTATTGATATTAAAAATAAAAGTGTTTTCTAATAACTAACAAAAATGCCGACATACGAAATGCCACTGTTAATAAAAATTATGTCTAAGGTAATTATAACACTTTCAAGACCGGTGCTTTCATTTATAAACATTTTGCTTTTTTCAATCTGAATATTGTTTCTTTGTTGCGATAAATTTTGATAATATTCTTAAACTTGCAGCCAGATCTCACGGCAACTTTAAAGAGAGTTGCTCAGATGATTTTTGACAAAGGGGGTTTTATCAGAAAAATGGAAAACTTGGGTAGGAAAGCAACAGCGTATAAAATAACATCCCATGACCGTGTACATAAGGAAGCCAAGTGAGTATATTTATTTATTTATTTATTATTTTTAAACCATATTTAAAAAAAATTATAAATATGCTATTTTCAGTTTTTTCGTCTTTTATTTCGATCTTCCTCCTTCGTCAACAAACCAGCTTTATGATGAATATACCCGGGATATTGATATTATCAAAAGTCAAATTATTGCACAAAATAGTAAACAATCTTTTGAGTGCACGTTGGATGAAGAAATGTTGCCAGCACCTTATAGGTATAATAGTTAAACATTATTTTTAAATTCTCTTTATCGTCATTATTGTCACTTATTTACAAATTTGTTTTTTAATTTGTACTCTATTTAATATTTTTATTTGCAGACCTAGTGTTCAAAAGTTAATTAAAACTGCCGAGGAAGCGAACAGAAAGAAAGACAAATATAAATTCAAGTATAATTCTGGTCTCTCGTACTATCCTTTCCAAAGGTAATTTTACTGTTTTTTTTTATAAACGTTTAGTAGAGTATATATTGTTTATATTAATATGAAATAAATATGGAAAAACAGAAATTTCACAATACTTAGATATTTTATAAAAACATTCCTCGCTCGAATATAATTCACTCAAGATTTCTCGATTTTTTAAATTCAAAACTCTTTTAGTTACTGAATTAAAGTAAAATTGAAATTTTGGATTTGAAGAAACGAAACTAATTTTTTCGAGTAAGAAAAATTAATTAAATGTTTAAAAAAGTGATTACGATAAAAATTTTAATAGAGAAGAAATAACAGTTTTTTAAAAAATAATTTGTTAATTATATTATTTTTCTTATATTATTATCTCTTATAAATTGTATGAATTCTTAAAAATTTTTTTTTTCAAACTTGGTAAAAATGTCGAGATACGAGAATATTAAGAAGTGATAAAGAAATATAAAGCGTTTCTTTAGATAAATTTTCTTTATTAGTTGACAATTTTTTGTGTTTTTCTCTTCATTGATATCTCCAATGACTAATGAAGACCCTATACAATATTTTAATCATCAAAATATGTTTTGTACAAAATAATTTTTTTTCTCTCTAAATTTTCAAAACTTTTTAATATATATAATAACATAAATTATTACTTTTCGTGTAACGACAATTTTTTTTCAATCAATTCTGTTACACATTATCAAATATAGAATTATCGTATAATAACAGTAATAAAATATCTATATCTGAATATTTCATACATTCTACTTGTATGAATATAAACGCTATATTTGATTTCACATTATTTTCGTAATTAAATGGCTCCGTCTGACAAAATATATATAAACGTATTTTTTTTTTGTATAATGACACAGTCTTGTCGTACAATAATAATCAAATAAGAATTACAAAAATTATTCACTAAATTCTTAAATAAAATTATTTAAATTGGTCGAATAATTGAAGGTTCGAGTGAAATATTGAAGATGTTTTTGAGTCTCAGTGATCTTTCTATATTTTACTAGAATTATTTATATATATATATATATGTATCTATATAGGTATATATTTTTGTAACGTTTTGAGACCGTCAGTTTTAGGCCATTTACATTGACATTATTTATTAGTTAGCAACCGTTACGAAATTAAGAGGATTTTTTTTTATTGCAAATATCTTGAAAAGAATTCTTTTTTTTTGAAAAAAAGAAGCGAACTTTAAAAAAAATAATAACTTTAGATAATATTGATAAAATTATCTTTTTTGGTGACAAAAATAATCAAGCTTTTAAGTGATATATTTTTTCTTTTTGACAAATATAACTTAGAGGAATTATTTTAAATATTTAATGAGATTTCATTGAAATATTTGCAAAAAAAAAGAAAAAAATATCGTGGTCCCTCAATTTCGTTGTTATATTGTCTATTATGAAATTATTCAACAGTATAATATTTATACTGTAATAATAATAAATCTTTGATTGCGATATAATTTTGAAAATAGGACTGTAAAGTGTTTAAGTATAACTTAAAGTGTTAGAAGGGGGAAAAAATATATGATCATTTTACATGTGTCGAGTATTTCCAAAATTAATCCCACTTTGATTTGCGCCCTTATTACTACCGTATTGCAAGCTAATTACACCTTGGCCTGCTCTCAATTGTTCCTCAGAAAATGTGCGTACATTCTTGTCGGCTTCTTTTGGTCCAATACTCGGCTTACCGAAATTTCCAGCCTAGAAAAGAAATGATTGTTTTTTAATTATTTCTCTTGTTTCCTTTTTGGATTGATTGAAAATTTTTTTTTCTATTTTTTCCTTTGTTTAATTATTTGTATATGATATTCGAAGATGGAATTGAATGTTTACCTTTCGGCCGAGCGATTGTAAGCAAATCACAACGGAATTCAAATTTTGTCTTTCCCAAAGATCGACGGTTTGGAACGTTTCTTGAGCCGGAACACCGAGAGCTCTGGCCGTTTCTAAGAATGCATTAATATTCTCCATGCATTTGAAGGACATGGTCGTTTGATTAATTTTTTTAACAGAATCGGGCTTGATGTTGTTGACCAGCCTGTAAGGATAATTGAAATCATCATTATTTTCGAAAAACAAATTTATCAAGTTAGAATATTTTACTGTCAAACAATTTTTTTTGTTTTGTTCAGTATTTTTCTTTATTATACTTTAAAAATAGTATTATATATTTTCTTCTATTTAATGAAAACAGTTTTTTTCTGCAAAGAAAGTAGTTTTTTCTATTTTATTTAAAAAATACTATTTCATGAAATGGAAATATTGTTTTATTTTAAAAAAAGACTATTTTATTTAAAAACTATGTTATTCAAAAACTATTTTATTAAAGAACTGTTTTATTCAAAACCTATTTTATCAAAGAACTATTTTATGAAAAAATTGTTTTTGTCGAAAAAGTACGTTTTTACTTAGAAAAATTCCGCTTTCATTAAATTAGAAGAAAATGAAAAATACCTGCAAAGCAGAACGCCGTCCTTTAAAATTTCGTAAAAATTATCCATATCTCCATTTGTACTGATATTTTCGCCCGTAATAGTTTTTATCCATTCTAAACATTCCTGAGCTAATTCCTCACTGTATTTGCTATTAATCTGCAACAGAAAATTAGAATTTGGATTAATTTTTCATTTTCATTCACTTTTTTTTAATTTTTTTGTATAAATAGTGTTCTTGATAGTCATATAAAGATCATAACTATCAGTCAAGTGTTAAATAATAATTGTATCACTCAAAAATTTTTGTACAAAAGAAAATAATATCGAAAAATTCAAAATCATTGCAATTTGAGGAAAAAATTCGATTTTTTGTATTTTTACTGCTAAAATTACAGTATTTATATATCACTGAAATTTTAGCAGTAAAAAACAAAAATTACTATTTTTATCAAAGCATACATATTTTATAACTGATAATGTGTGCGCGTCTCGATAAGCAAGAAATATTGTCACGTACAGTTGAATAATACATAAATCTATCAAATTTCTTTCACTTGCAAAAATTTTATGCAGCAGATATATTATATAAATACTGTATAATATGGATAAAGAAACAAATTTATTTTTTTTATTATTTTATAAATATTAATAAATATATGCAAGTATTGTAACCATTTTTTAGACGTTTTCATATAATATTTCTAGTCTTTCATCTCTATCAGTTCCTTATCCGGTGATTTCACGTTTATAAATAGCAAATACATATAAGCTTTAAAATTCCGAAGCATTATTATATAATAAATGCATTTATTAAGTAACTTGAATATTAAATGAGAGGTAAAATTTCAAATTTTTATTCTATTAATATATTTTTTATATAGTCAATAAAAAATTATATAAATAAGAAAATTTTCTCTTTAATCAATGAAATTTTATGTAATAATTGAATAATTTATGACGAACGTTAAATGAAGTTCGCCGCTTGTTTTGTTAATTATTTTTTTTTAAAATGCTATTTGTCTCAGCTTTAAAGTATTCTTAAAGGAATATTGTTTTTAAATCATACTTTATTATTATTGATATTATTATTAATATTATAATTATTTTTCTTATGCACGAAGTTTCTTTCTGCAGTCATAAAATTAGCGTATAAATTGGTGACTGACTGTACAAAAATTTTTTTTGCAGTCAACTCGCAATAAATTGAAACTTAAGGAACAGAAAAGTTCAAATTGTCCAAGGTTTTATTTATCGAACGTTTTTCGTATCAAACTTTTTTCTAGGCACTGAAAATCAAATCGAATGTTTAATTATCAGGAGATGACTGTATATTTATTTATAATTTATTTAATTTAAATTTATTTAATTTTATTATATTTTTATTTTATTTATTTATTTTAGTTTTATTTTATTTATAATTTTAAAAAGTATTTTCTATAAAATAATGTTTTCACCCGAGAAGCAAGAAAATAATGAAACATATGAGAAAAGTAGAGGGAAAAAAACGAAAGTGGAAGTAAAATATTAGAAAACGAAATTATTTGAGTGAATGTAATAACTCTTGTGCTCGTTATAATTATCTAATCAGAAAATATTCTCAGAATCAATCAATATTGGAGATTTTTTTGCCATAAAAGAAAATCTGTAGAATTTTTCGAGATAATTTAAAAAAGTTGCGTCATTATATGTATACAGAAGAGCGTGCGAGTAAAATTTTCTTTTTCTCCCTGCTCGCGGCTTCAATAGTCATAATTTTTTTTTTCTTGAAGTGCTCAAAAATGAAGGTAAAACGCATTGGTTTACTCGCTCGTGCGCGCTACTATATTAATTACATAATATAATGTTTCAAACTAACACATCCTGTACAGAGAAGGGTTTGCAAAACGAATAGTGTTGTACTTATGCACGATATAAAGTCATCGACCCAATAACTCCTCTCGTACGGTGTACAAGTTCATTGTTTCTTGAACTGTTCATGAACCATTTTCGGTTTTTAATAATTTCCCCATTTATTCCTTAAAAAATTACAAAAAAATTACAAAAAAAAAATAAATTAAAATTACAAAAAAAATAAATAAGAATAAATTTTATTTGAGAAAAAGTAAACAATTTTAGACTCTAAATGTTAGGTTTTAAATAAAACTTTTTTCCGCGTGCTTAGGTAGATTTTCGAAAATTAAATAATCGAATTGCTCAACTGGTTGATTCATTTAATTGAACAATTAATTACTCCGCGTCAATTTAAGAGATTTACTGGAAATGAAGCAGTTAGAGTAAATTAATTCGGAATTCTTTTGTAGATGAGAAAAAAATTAGGAAGTGAAATAAAATTGCAATTACAAAATATTATTTAGAAAATAAGAGACAATTATTTGAATGGCTATGAAAATTAATATAAAAATTTTTAGTATCTAATGTATAGATAAGTTAAATTGCTTTGACTGAGAACTTTTATTTTTCTCTAAAATACAGAAATTTTTTTCTCTCTCTAAAAAAAACGGAAATATTTTTCTTGCTGTCGAAAGAAAGAAATGAATTTGTTTCTTTCAATTAAAAAGTGATAATTTTTTTCCTTCCTCTAGAAAAAAGAAGATAATTTGTTTCTTTCTTCTAGAAAAAAGAAGAAAACTGGATTTTTCTTTAACAGAAGACAATTTTTTCGTTCTTTAAAAGAAGACAATTTATTTTCTTTAAAAGAAGACAATTTTTTCTTTCCTTAAAAAAATGTAACTTTTTCCTTCCTCCAAAAGAAGAGGATTGTTTTCTACAAAATACATAAGATATTATTGAAAATAAATGATGATCCAAATGGAACAAATCTCCTTGTGCAGAATAGTTTACAGTTACGATTCAAGCATATAGCGAAGGTTTATCGTTGAACATTGAATATATAGTGTAGGTGAATCATTTTTTTTTCTACTATGAAAACTTAGGCATGCATAGAATCACCTGTTGTCATATAAATTGTTTCTCTTGTTTAAGAGATATGACGTAATTTTTCACGGTACCATAGATAATTAGAATATTAAACGTTCCATCCTCTCTCTCTCGCTTTGTATAATCACACTTTAAAAAAAACTTTACTCACACTTCACTCACGCAATCTTTTTATATTTTTGTTTCAAACTTTGTATACAATCATTATTTTAAATTGCTCTCAAGACTTTTCTATAGTTATTTTAAATTATTCGAATTCAGATCAAGTCAAATCGACAATTTCGATTATTATATAAATGAAAATAAAAGTTGATTTATTATTCTGATTGTAAAATAATGATTCACTGCAATGAAAAAATCGAGAGAGAAGAGTCTTGTGATTTTTGGTCACGATGAAGAAATTTACTTTCCTCTAGATACCGGGACGGAATATTATAATGCGCATACCAATCTAATGAGTCACTTTGAAATTAAATTATTGTATAGAAATTGTGATAGCAGGAAAAAAAATAATCTCTTGACTTGATTGCAAAACTATGATCTACTTTTAAGTTATTATTTTAATTATAGCCTATTAGTGTATTAATAATTATCTCTGTTATTTACGAAAATTATTTCCTTCTTGTATGACGATTTTAGAATGATTTATAAAAATTTTCCAACTTCATAAATCGAATAGAAAACCTATTATAATATGCGACATATATATATGCACATTATAACGGATCCTTGAGACACTGTGAAGAAGGTTTTGTTATTTCAAAATTTATTGTCAGATTAATCCCAGCAGACTTCCTGAAATGTAGTATGTGTCTCTTGAGAAAAAAGCCGATAAACAACATCTATCACGAGATCTGAAAACCTCTTCGCGGTGTAATCTTCTAGGCACGATAGTTGTATATAGGCGCACTAACGTGAAGAAAGCTATTGTGTAAAAAAAATTGTGGGGTCGCACCCAAATGCCCTACCCTGAAACTGAAATTCAACGAACGAAAGTTTCTTGGGTGACAGCATTATATACTATACATTTTATATACTTATACAATATATATATACACAAGTCGGTGTCCCTAAACTAAAAAAGGAAAATACGTTAAGGCCAACACGTAGTTTACCTTCAATGAACAATCCACTTTCACATTAAAAAATCCATCCGCAATAATGGAAAATATTAAGAGACCCTTTTTTAATATTTCTTTGATTCAAATTCGTAGGTTTTCTTCTCACACTTCTCGATACTTTTGATTCGCTTTTTGTCCCAACATTGAGAACCGTGGAAAAATTTTCATTTTGTTTATTTAGTTTTGAGTAAATTGGAAAAATTGAGAAAGATTAAAGAATCCAGTTCATCTGCGAAACAGTTTTTATACTTTTTATCTGGGTTCGTAGATTTTAAATTACACGTCCGGATGGAAGAATCAGACATGGACCACTTTAATCCAATGATCGTTGCACGTCTGGTTCTTGTATTCAGATTTATTTCATTGAAAATTGGTTGCGAATTTTAATATCAAAAAACGTAAAATGGTTAGAAAACCCTAATGATTCTAATCTATTTCGAATTTTCTGTAAATTTTGTCCAATTTACAGATTTTAGGGTCCTAAAATCCAAACTAGTTTCATGATTAAACTTCCGGCTATATACAGGAAGCAGACTTCAGGAACATCTGTCAGAAAATAAATCAAAAGTAGTGACAGATTAAAAAAGATTAAAAGTAGAGTTGAATAAAATTTCCGATTGAGAAAAAATTGTATCTTTATTTTTTGAAGAGAAAATCCTTCAAGAGAAAGAGAGAGAGTTTCGTAGTAATTGTGCTTATTTCAATAGACAGGAAAAAAAATGATAAATCATATATATTTTATAGACGTTGATTGCATATTGTTTAAAATTACGTCAGAAGGAGATGTTTAACGAAGCCATAAAACTTGATCATAAATGGAATAGTTCCAACTAGTTTGACCACTTTCATCGTTATGCACTTATGCATCGTTATAATGAATACATCGAGACCTATTCATTTATCGATCAAGTACTTTTGAAAATCAATGTCGATACATGTTTAAACGTATAAAATTAATACTAACTAGGACAGCACCAAAACGGATTTTTAGTTTTTTTTTGCATCAAGAAAAATAATGCACTCACAAATTCGATTTTTTTTGCGCAAGGAGAACAGGTCTGCACTTCCATTTTTGTAAATTTAATGATTACTTTCTTAAGAGATAAGATAAGGAGTGATAAAAAAAATTTCCGAGAGAAGCGCGAAAGTGTTTTTTTTAAGGGACTATGACAGAAATATTTTCGAAAGAGAAATAATTCATTTGAATAAAATAAATAAATTCAATAAAAATTGGAAATTTTCGATCATTTAGAAAAACGATGGTTGCTAATTGGTAGCTTCATTTCTTGAAATAAAATTTTTCAAAGGTAATACACGAACATGAAAAAGTGATGAATTAAGAGATTCTTGATGACCGACCCACTTTTTTTCGCATGGTCAGTCCATTTACTGTGAACAGGTAATACCGCAACGTGGCACGTATGCATGTGGTTTTTTTTTCTTCAAATACTAATTCTGAAGGCTGCTCAACAGTTTGTCCATGTATGGACAGTATAAAAGCAACAAGTTTCTACCCATATTATTTCTCTCGATAATCCTTCGAGTGTATAGGAATCACGTCTTAAGATGAGAGAGTGAGAGAGAGAGGAAAAAAGTCTGAATGAAGTGATTTTGCAAATCCAAACCTGGCATTGCTTCCAAGTGACCAAACACTTCAAGGACAGATTATGATAAGGTCAAGAAATGATTATTAGCTCACATCACAAAAAGTCACTATACTATTCGAAAAGAATGAATTAGGTAATTATCGTCTGCACGATGATTTATTTATAGAAAATACTGAGTAATCGACTATGAATATTATTGTGCTTTGTATAAAAATAAAGACGTAATTAGAAAAAACAAGGTTATTAGTAATTGGAAAAATATGCTATTGAATCATTTCCGTCAGCGCCGAACGAGAAATTTTACTGTAAAACTGAAATAAAAATCATAATAAGCATAAGCAGAATGGTCTTGAACTTGCAGCAACAATGATATTGTCAAAAATTTCTCTAACTTCAAGAGCTTTGGTTGCTGATAATTTTGCTTCCATTGAATAAATACGCGAAACTCGGGGTTAACGAACAAAAAGATTTATTTAACCGCAACTGACTTTATATGTCGAGGGACAAATTGAATAACCACATTAAATTAAGGGCGACTGATAGGTCACGTGATACTACATATGTAAATATTCTCGATAGACATACTCTATAGATATTGAGACTAAAAAAATTTTTTACCCTACCTCACCTTTTCTTTTCATTTCGAAGTATTTTTTCAAGTTCCATCCAATTAATATGCAGATTAATTTCGATAAAAATAATCTACAATCCAGCAAATATCAAAATTGAGATAAAAAACCTTGATTCAGAAAAATTCGGAAGCGCGCAACTGATGAAAATCATTTTGCTTATATATTTAATGCATACGGGAAAAATGTATAAAATCGCACGAGTCTCTCAGGTGAAGGAGATAATTAAAGATTAGAAAGTGTTATTTGCCCCCCGGGATGTAGAATCATGCAGAAATAAATACTATCATTATGCATAGTTATGCTTATAAAATTTTACATAACACTCGCGGTGAGAAAGAATTTCAATAATTTCCGAAATATTCCAGATTTCGTGTTGTATCTTTATACATTAATATAGTGATTGTGGAAGGAATGAATGAATTTAAAAATGTTGTGACGTATTTTCAATGTATATCTAAATTCTAATTTAACAAGTTTTAGAGAGCGATTCATCGCTTATGGAAAAAAATATGACATAAGGAAGAAGATATGCTGGGTGGATGAGTCATAAAATCTATATACAAATTAACAGAAAGAGCTGCCGTATAAGGTTGACTTGACCCTCGATTTTCACTTTCTGTTTGCCATATTCGTTCAATATATAATATACACATATTCAAGATTCTCTTCATAATGATCGTCAAGGTCATTGAGGAATTCAAAACTTATAAATTAATTCACTCGCTTCACGCTTCTATTAGCGAATTGCGAAATTTTTGTAAAACGCATTCTTTTTTCATACTTTATTATTGTAATAAAAGTTTAATGCGGAGAGGAATTAAATAAAGTTTGTTCATTTGTAATCATAAATGGAGTATTTTTTGTTTTAGACAATATAGAGAACACCATAAACATTCAGTTTTTGGGGAATGTAAAAATATCCTATTTTTTCCTCTTCGATGCAAAGTTGCAATTTTGCAGAATCTCTCCAATCGTCCCTATGACTTTCTATATAAGGAAAATTCCAAAGATTAAAATGTTAAAAGCATTTAGCTGTTATTGTGAAAATATAATTGCATTTCACTGTTGAAGAAAATCTATATGGAAAAGAAAAACCTAAATACGGAATTTGTTTCCAAGATTTCTAATTCCACTCTCTAAAATTGTATTAATTGTTCACCATTTTTGACTTCTTTTGCATTTGAAAATTTTTCTTCAAATATCGTTTCTGTACTAATAAAAAATCCGAAAGATTTGATAAATTCTACTAATTTAATAAAATTTACGCATTCAAAACCAAAAGTCAGTGACAGTCACAATTATAAACTTTGGTGCAAATTGAAATTCAGAGAGTATCTTCTAACATTGTCACAAAATTTTACAACATTACGTGTAAAATATTAAGAAACATCATATAACAACAAAGGATGAAGATAAAATTTATTACTGCGATTAAAATTAAACAAAAAGAGAATACGTATTTATAAATACACATAAAAATGATTTTGAAATGGAAAGTGCGCGCTTGTGGTTTCTTCAGGTTACTTTCCGGTCGTTAGGGATTGATTTCCTCCATCATATATATACATATATACACGTAACGAAGCACAATATTCTGTCTTGAGTGCAAATATAAATGGTATCTTTCATCAGGAATTTTAAATTCACTGAATTTATAAAATCCATATACGAGAAGGTCTGCTCTTTAATTTTGCATGCCCTCCGCAACATGTGGATAAACACAGACACAAAATATATGCGGGGGAGAAGTAAAATCATTTTATAAGAATTTCAAATATTTTCGCGCCCATCAAGTGAAAGTATATGTAAAACAAAGAAAGTCGGTTTTCTTATCAGTAAAACGAATTTTAGCAAAAAATGTCACTTTCTTTTTTTTCTCCTCAAACGTTTCTCAATGTTTCGAAAAATATTTTTTGTTTCAAAATATAAATTTTAAATTATCAAACCTGATAATATTTGAATATTTATTATAAAAACTGCGATAATTATAACAATTGGGGAAAATAATAATAATGAATGTAATCTTAATGATGATAATGTTAATGATAATATTGATGATAGTGATAATTACGATAACATCACTACTAATTATGATGATGATTTTGAAAAGTAAATACACTTCGATAAACATTGTAGGTTATTGACATTAAATATTTATTGTTCATTATTCACAATATTCATAAATTCACATTCCTAAGATTTTTTTCTCTCTTTAAATCTTATTTCGAAAGAACGGCATTTCCTGTATATATGGAAAATTAAAACATTTAGTGCGTAAAAATATTCCAGGCTAATTTTCGCAAAATAAAAATTTGAAAAATAATTTATATACACGAATTTAGAAATGTTTTTCAAACTGGGTTTTAAATTGCAGCTCTTAATTGTTGTAAAACTTTTTATATAATAATTCATTAACTTGAACGACTTTAGGAGTTGGGAAAATATAATAGGCACGTATACTATACATTTCCAAGAGTAGTACACAGCGATAACCATATCTTCTTTCGTCATGGACGAGTGTAAAACTTTTTTTCCTTTCCTCTATCATTCAAATTGCATTTTTCTAAACGTTCCTTTTAAGCTAATTGTAATTTTTTTATGCAAGTTGAAAATAATAAAAATATTTTAAAGGCACAGTTTTGACAATTTCATTTCTTGTCTGGTTTTAATTATGCGATATAGTAATTCGCTATAGAGATAAGTAAATAATCGAAGGCAAATTAATTAAAAATACATTAATCATTATTGAAGATATATTGGTTGGGGAAAATAGATTCTATTTTAATAAGAGGGAAAATAAATTACGAAGATATACTAATCAAAAGAGTAAATTAATTGATAGTGAAATAAGAGGTAGATTAGTCGAAAAATGAAAGAGCCGAAAAAAAAACAGAAACATTTACGTGTTGATATTTTCGATTTTGATTTTTCAATTATATTTTGATAATTATGACTCAAATGATTTGGCACTTATGCAATTTTTCTATCAAACTGACAACTACTCTCGTTTTGTAGTTCATTATTATAATGAGCACACCCAAGGAATTCAAACGATTTTCTAGTACTTTCCCCCTGCACAAATAGTCGTATAAATTTTTACAGTGTAGGATGCACTTTTCAAAGAGCAATGAAGCAGATAACAAGGATATATAAATATAGTAAAGAAAAAGAAAAAGATGTTTTCTATATTGTTAACGTAATTCATACATGTAAAAGGAAAATTAAAATAGTAACCGGCGCACTTGTATTTGGAATTATTATTTTTCATCTGGTTTGACTGGATAAAAGCCGTCCCTGGAATTTTATGATGCATTCCACTATATATTCCAGATTTTAAACTCCGCATTCCAAACTTTAGAATCGCAAAACTGATATTTTCCACTTGCATAAATAACAAATATATACTTCTATATGATTGAAGAGAAAACTTTGTATTGCGGTTCTTGTTTTTCGAAACAATTGCAGAAAGAAATGCTGCGAAAACCAACAAATGCGGAAGAATATTGAATTCAAACATTTTACATAGTAGGAAGTTAGGGTAAATTTAATTAACTTTCTCGTTGAAAACCCAAAAGTTTGTTTTTTAATTGTTGATCAAAGTTCGAATTTGCTATTTTTATTATCCGATCTGGGACCTGTTGAGATAATCCAAGCACTTTGGATAGGTTCCATAGAAAAGAGACGTGAAATTGATGAAAATGTTTGTTATTGTCAAAAGAAATGAAAATATAACAAAAGGAGAATTTTCTCTATCTTGAAGAAAGGAATGAATTTTCATAGAAATGTAGAGGCACGTGCTGCGTATATAGAGGACACAATGCCGGTTAAAGAAACCACCCTGTATGAGCTTCGGATATATATTTTCGTGAGGAAGCATATATATATATATATATATGTGGAGAAGAAACATATATGTACGTTGAAATACTAATACAAATTAAGGTGCAAAGGAACGTCAAAGAAGAGAGAAGTGTACCATGGCCAGCAAGTTTTGCAGGACGCTCCCTTCCTTGGCAACTGGGTCTCATTTTAATTCTCTTCCAAACAGAGAGGAGATTCGAGAGAGGAAGGTTTAGCAGCTGTTATTACTGCATGTTGTGACCTGCATTATCGAAATCGATTTTTTTCTTTCTTTCTTTCTTTATGTCTTTATGTCTTTTTTCGACAAACACAAATTTCCCAGCGCCCACACTTTTCTTTGTCTTTCTAATCAACAGGTGACATCATTTTTATCTTGTTGTATAATGGCTCAGATTAGTCTCTTAATTCAATTAGATGACCTTTTCTTTTGTGTTCTTCACTTTTCCGTCTTATTTCGGAAAAGAATAAATAAAGACGTTGTTGTTGTCTTTAACGAATAATAACCAACTGATTTTAATTTATTTTTCTGTTGCTTCATATACGATTTTTTGAAAGTCGGGAACTATTTTGGAGGAGGTGTTCTTCAAAATATTCCCGGCTTTTGAAACTGTTACCTAATTTTTCCATAAATAATAATTATTTTCAAAGATCAAGCTCTTCTTCTTCCCTACATTAAAAAGTTTAAATCATTACTGTTTCTGTAAATAACAATAATTTTGAAGGACAACTTCAAAATTATTCCCTATTTTAAAAAATTTAAACCATTGCTTCATGTTCCTATTAATTCTCAATGTTTTCCTATGTTCCCTATTAATTTTCTACATTGATTTACACAAATTTTAAACTATTACAACCAGTTGCATGAAAATTCAAAACTCGTATCCATATAATAATTCACTGTTTTTCTCTCGGATGTCAAATTGAGACAAAAAAGAAGACCTTTTCCATCTCATATTGACATTCTTAGAAAAATTGTGATTGTGTATAGTAAATAATCCAAGAATAAAACATTCTAAACGAAAACAATCTTATGTTCACGAACGAATTGTTCATGTAACAGTTTAATCAATTGTGCAGTTATAAGTTAATTCATTCTCGTTTGTCCATAATCAACAGGTGCATAATAATTACCTTTGAACTCTAGACTGAAACACGTAATTTCCACAAATAGACGATTATGCAATTAAAAATTCTAATTATTTGCGCTCTATAGGAATTGAAAAATTCATTCTCTTCTTCGAAATTAATCCTTTAACATCAGCAGCTTTTTTATCAGCGCGGGAAAATATCCCTGAATTCCGGGAAATGTGGGTCAGGGCGCTCGCGCAAAAGTTCATATTACATACAGTGAATGGGTTAGTAATTAATTATTATAAAAAAGAGTGGAAAAATAGTGGAAAATTAAAAAAAATAAACTTATGGACCATTATGTAGAATACTATTCAGAAAAATTCGAATCAACATGCTAGGAGTTTTGCACAGTTTCTCAAATGGACCTACATCGATTTTATTCAATCTGGGTCAAAATGAATTCTATTATCTATTAGCAAAAAAAATAATAAGAAGGGAACTTTTAATAACGAGGGTGAAAAAATTGATAGAATTAAAAATAAATAAAAAGAACGTTTCCTTACTTTTCTTTGCGCCTCGGCAGCAAATCCTGATTTTGTAGCTCTATTACAAGCCATGTTTTTTGTTTTACTCTAAAAAATGATACACTGGTAAATTATTTGTTGAGAGAACTTTTTTTGTTTATTCTTCGGACACAAAGCTTTTTTTTTTTTGAAAGAAAAAATTTTTGCAGATGATTTACGTCACTTAATTTTGATGAGATGTTTACGCTTCGATAGCGGCACTTGTACTGGATCCCTCGAGCAGCAATGTGAACCGGCGACAACGTCTGGAAACTCCCCGCCCGTTTTGTGTGTACATATATTAACTGCGAGAAACGTCCTCTCGATTCGTATATTGAGTTTTGGAAATGTCATGTGACCAACGTTCTCCACTTGGTCCCGGAGATGACGTCATTCTTCTTCTGCCTGGAGAAAAGATTTGATCAGCATTATCAGAATTAAGTGGGATTTCTTTCAATTTTTATATATGTTATTGAGAAATCACTCTCTAAATTCCTTTAAAACAAGGGTTGTTGGTTCTTTGTTTTGATTTAGCTTTTATTTCCACTGTTAACTCAAAAGTATCAAATGGCAACGAATTAATACCAAAAATGTGGATCAAATAAAAAATTGATCCAGATTTTTGCCGCGCAATTTGATCCACTTTAATATCAATTTGATACTTTCAAGAAAACTGTGTCCTTGTTTTGAAAAATTGCATTGTATTGGGCAGTAGTTTGCAAAATGATGGGTAAATATTGTCAATACTAGCGCAATGGGAAAGAAACATTTTGCTATTGTTGAAATTGTCAAAATAATTTTTTTCGCATTAGGAAATGCTGTTTTATTTTGCAATTGCATAGAAGACATCCAGACATCATTAAGACAAAACAGACCCTAATGCGGCAATATTTAAGGTAATTTGAAACTAATTATATTGTAACCAAGTAATTGTTATTGTTCCAATTTATTGCAATAACTAATAATTGGCAATTTCAAAGCTCTGCAAGATTGTTAATGCGGAAAATATTTACAAAATAGAGTCATAGAACATGGGCAATGTTCTGAAAATCAAGAGTCGAATAATTAGTAATCTGGCATTTTGTTATTCATTTAAATTTTGTCTTAACGCGTTGAAAAACACGTGTGCAAATTAAATAATAGCCGCTTGTAAGTTCGTGCAACCGTGGTAATGAGTTTCCATCACACGGTTTTCAAACCGGAAGTTTTAAAATTCACTATATACAAAAACATTTTTATATAGGGTGCTGTATATGTTTATAAGCCATTGGGATTGTGTACCCGGTTCCCATGCGCGGTTATGTGACCATATACAGTTTACAAGGAATAATGTTTTTGTAAATCTTTATTAATAATTGTAAAATTTCTCTTCAGTGTAGAAAATTGCTTTTTAAACAAAGAAGAAAGAACTGAAAATTCAAAGTAATCATAACCTTTTTGAACTATTTATTTATTTTTATTTATTTTTATGTATTTTTATTTACTTTGCAATTGAGTGATTTTTTAAAAAGTAGACTTGACACTATTTTTTTTCTCCCCAGTGGATTTTCTTCAATATTAGATTTAGAGAAGTAATCTGTGTCAGTAGCTTAGTGGATAAATAAAATCACCTATGATTCAGAGACATATGGTTACGAATTGTAAATGAAAACATACATCTGTGTCAAAATAAATAAGGCCTATAAACACATAAACAGGCAAAAAAGTTCGATTACGACGCGACCTTCGTGCAGGAAGCTTTAAACCTTGATATGACAACATTAAAAGTACCTACACGCTTTTACGCGCACTTATCAAAAATCTAAATTTCATCTTTTTCTTGAAGAGAAATTTTTCAACAATATGCAACAAAAAAGGGTGAAATTACAACATTTGGTCTTAATTTCAAATCAATTTTGGATAAATTTGATGTTTCTTAAAATATACCAAAAGATGGTATAAAATAAAAAATGGATTGATTCGAAAGTCCTTTGTTTTCATTTTACAAATATTTTTGACAGTGAAAATTTCACACGTAAGGTGAAAGTCTAAAAATTCACTTTACGAAATTGATAAATGACTTCACTTCAATATTATGTTAATATTATTGAAGCTACTGTGAAACTTTCATAATTTCCATTTTAGAAGCATCATTTATATTGTACCTATATTTGTCATATATATGAAGAGCTCTGGATTCGAGTTTCGTTATTCAAAAGAGGAATATGAGTTGAAATAAATTCCTTCCTCTTAAATGGAATTCTAGTTCTAAGCTCTCGACTTTATTCAATTATAAGAAGATATCGTCTTACTGTAGAAATATGTATATATATATTATTTTATTTTTCACACAGTAGTAGCACTTTTTTTTGCAAAGTTTAATATAAATTCTATTATTTTTTTCGAGGGGAAAAAATTTTCTTTTAATATACAAATAACTATAAGGGAAATTGCAATGTGAAGAATTCTTCAACAATACGTCAAGGTCGAGGACGCACATATATGAAAGTCTTACGGTCATGGACACTTTATGAACATTCACGCACATTAATATTTTCTTATAAATATTCCCCTTTGGCTGCAATTAAAAAATAATAATAAAAAAAATTGGGGGTACGCTTAAATTTAAATTAATAAAGATAATAATTTTAGTCATTAACTGACTGTATGCCTTTTAGTTAATAACATTATACTAACAAATTAGTAGAAATTACTATTTATTAATAAACTTTACTAATTCGAAGGCAAAAAGTCAATCACTAGAAAATATAATAAATATTTTATTATTAATATTTGAAGCACATAATTAAATTTTTTGCTTTTTTTAAAAATTAAAAATTATTTTTTACTCTAATTAATTGCATTTGAAATTTGGGGAAGAAATAAATAAATAAATAAATATATAGATATAATGAATAAAAATAAAGAAATAAAATAATTGTAATACATTAAGTGTGTAAAATTTAAAAAAACATTTAAATTATCTGGTAAAAACACAGGAAAGAAAGGATTGAAGATTAAAAATAATAAATAAATCTTGTATTTTTCTTTTGCAACTATGACAATTTCTATTGTCTTTTACATATTTTATATACTTTCTCCATTAGCGATAAAATAGTTCTAATAAAATTCCTTTCAATTCGATATATTATCAAATGGTCTTTCAAATAAGAAAAGGTCACGAATAAAACGGTTAATGTTCATAAACCGTTGAATATTAGAAATGCATAAGACTCAACTTGCATTTGCATATCATCAATAATCTATTATTAACGTATAAATATTTTAAAGCGACGCTTATATATATATATATATATATATATGTCAAATTACAAAATCAACATTACGCAGCAATATTGAAGCAACATTGCATATTAATAGTAAAATATTCCGTTCAAATTTTTCTCATTTATTAACAACTAATTTATTTTTAAAAATTATCGAAACTAGACAGGAAATCTGTAAAAATTAATTTTAGTACAGTTAATTAATAAAAAATTACTAAAAAAATAATAAAAATTAATTTAAAAATAATCAAAATTAACAAAAATTAATATTTAATTTAATTTAATTAAACAAATTTTTAATTAATTAAAATTTTATAATTATTTTGATAATAAAAAAAAAATTCATGTGAACTTGTTTTGATTGTAATTAAATTATTATTGCAATTTACATAATTTAATTAGCACAAAGTGTAATAGCCAAGAAAGTATTATAATAATTTTTTTTACCTTCTTATATTCTTCTCTTCTTTTTTTTCTTGAAGAATTATGTTAATTATATTTTCTTTAGCATAAAGGGAAAATAAATTTCTACTGCTCCAATGGTTTCTCGTTAAAAAATTAACGTCAGGATGGTGTCCCCCCCCTTTTTTTCTTGAAGTGCATATTTATACATACAGATAGAAAAGACACGTGCCAAGGACTTCAGGAGCAGATGGTTAAGCTTTGGTTTTTAATGTTATGAATTACCGGAAATTCGTCTCACTGTTTTTTTTACTGTAAGTATATAAATTGACAGTTATATCCGAGTCAAATGAAGGGAAACTCCTAAAACTTCATCAAACAAATTTTTTTATTAAATTTTCTTTCATTTCTTTTTTTTTTCTTTTAGTAAATTTTTTTACTATTTTTTTACTATTTTTAAAATTTTTTTTTACTAATTAGTTTAATTAAAGTTAAAAAAAAATTTTGTAGATTTTTCAGATTTTGAAATTTTCTTTTTAGTGAAATTATTTTTTACACTATTTTATTTTTATGTGTAAATACTAATTGTTTTATAGTACAATAAAATTGAAAAACGTTAAAATTGTGGAAAAAATTAACAAAAATATTGAATAATAATCACTATACTTATCATTACAACGATAAAAATAATAATTATTATTATAGTAATAACAATAGGAACAAGTTATCATTTTTATTTTTTTTAATATTCTTTTTTAGTAATAATAATAATAACAATTTGAAATTGCACAACACTTTGAAAGTTAACAGTTACGATTTTTGAATTTGGCGCGCTCGCTGTTATGTTGGCAATATTTACCTTTTTAGTTAGGCATTTGGCCGCGTCAGCGCATCGTTTTCCGGTGTAAAACCTTTATGGACTCTTTTCCGGTCGGGTCGCAAAATGACGGGCTTCAGTGAAAAGGTTTGTGTCTTGTTTATTAGAGTTTTTATTTAACAAGAGGCGAACATGGGTAAATCAATTATATTTATAATATTCTCTAAACATTCTGCATCAATTTAAAATGTTTTTTTTTCTATTTTTTCCATTTTTTTCCGATTAATTGACAATGTCTCAAAAAGCTGTTTGATACACGTGTTCATTTCTCGCTTTATCTATTATTATCTGCTTAAATTGTATCATTTCACTTGTTTATTAATGTAATAAACAATTTTCTATGTATTGTGATCCTAATTTTTGTGAAATTTAACTAATAATTGAGAGAGAAAATTGTTTTGACAATGCAACTCAACACGTGTATGAAATTTTGGGGTTAGAATTGCTTTATAGGCGTTGATGCTGTTAAAGTTGGTTTAAATTAAAAATACATTTACAAGTTATTAAATTGTACAAAGTTTTATTTTGGAATTTAGTTGATGTGTTTTTTTCAATAAATAGTAATAGTAGTAGTTTAAATAGTAATAGTAGGAATGATTTTTCTATAAAAGAAGTTCTTGGGTATTTTTTCTTAGTCTATTCGAGACTATTTGTGAGTTTATTTGTTTAAATTAATATTATCAGAAATAATTTTACTTTTAAAAATTAATCTTTGGATAATGCATAGAAAAAGTATTTCCGAACGATTTTGATTAATAAATATTTTCTTTCGACAGCCTATTCTCATAGATGGCCGTGGCCATCTTCTTGGAAGATTGGCAGCTATTATTGCCAAGAAAACTCTCGAAGGTAACAGAATTATTGTTGTCCGCAGTGAACAATTGAATATTTCTGGAAACTTTTTCAGGTAAATGAACTTTAGTTCTTTAATTTTTACTTTATTGTTTACTCTGGCAATTGTCTGTTGATTATAATTTGGAACAAAAACCACTAGATTAATTATTTTCAAGTATTGTTGACTTTTACAATTACTATTACAAGCTAGAAAAGTTAATTACGAATATGAAATGATTATTATCAATCTTACCTACATTATTTGATGTATCTTGAAACGAATCCTATTTTATGAGAATTTTTATTTAAATTCGACAATGTTTTTACATCTTTTAGGTGTGTACTAATTTTTTTTATTCTTTTTTTCAGAAACAAGCTGAAGTTTATGTCATTCCTGCGTAAAAGATGTAATGTCAATCCAGCTCGTGGACCATTCCACTTCCGCGCTCCCAGCAAAATTTTGTGGAAAACAGTCCGTGGTAAGTAAACTGCACAAATATTAATTAAAAAAATTTTTAAAAATACTATTCTTGAAATACTACTTTATTTGCATATGATTACATATATTCTTACCTACATTATTTGACAGTAATGTGAAAATAATACTTTTGAATGAAGTTTAATAATCACTTGTCATAATGCAAAATAATGTTTAAAAACTCGATAATCAGATTAAAATTTTCAACAGGAATGGTTCCTCACAAAACGCAAAGGGGAAAGGATGCGTTGAGAAGACTCAAAGTCTATGAAGGGTGCCCTCCACCTTACGACAGGAGGAAACGTGTTGTCGTTCCTGGTGCGATGAGAGTTATGTGCTTGAAACCAGGAAGGAAGGTAATAATACATTTCTCTTGACAATAATTATTCAATTATTAATTAAATTGTTTTCCAAAAATTTGTTTCGAGTATTGATTTAGTTAGTAAAAACGAAATTTATGAATAATTTTCAAGACTAACTTTTGTTGACTTTTCTTTACAGTACTGTCACGTTGGAAGGCTTTCTCATGAAGTCGGATGGAAGTACAAGTCTGTTGTACGTACTCTCGAAAACAAGAGACGCGTCAGGTCTATTGTTGAAGTCAAAAAGAGGGATAAACTAAAGGTAATTTCTCCACCAATATATTTCTTTTGTCTAATTTATTTCATATCACGGATTTAGAATTTTTTCCTAATTTTTGTAAATATTCAGTTATTAAAATCGTTTCTTTGAAAATTTTATTAATGAAAGAATTTTGACTACTTTTCTAATTTTCGAATAATAATTTTAAAAAAATTCTAAATCCGGGAAATAAAAATATAAACTTTTCTAATTTTAATTACTCAATGATGGTTATGGTAATTTGCGACTGAGCAAAAGATAGACTTTTGCATTGTTGACAGTTTTTTGCTGAGAATATTTATAAAAATTTTGAAATCCAAAAAAAAATTTCGTTTTGAACAAAATATTAAATATTCAATTTTGTTCTGTTACAGAAACTGACGAAGCAAGCTGGAGAGAAAGTCGCACCGCAAGTTGCACCCTATACTAAGATTATCAACAGTTTTGGATATAATTAAGACATTACGAGGTTAATAAAGCCTTTTAAACAATTTCTGTTTTTTATATAAAAGTACAAATTGCGAAGTGAGTTTTCCCTTTTCTCTCTCATTAAAATTATAGAAAACAAATTTTTATTTTTCAAGTTAAGGAACATTTCGAAAACTCGTAAATACAATAGAAAAATATTTTATTAAGAACTAATTTAAGTTACAAGAGATATATTGAACATATTTTTTTGGTATATTTAAAAAAATATTCTTTTAGTATATTTTTAAAATTCTACCATATTTTATAGAGTATTCTTTAATTATAAATTTAGAACTTTTATTTTACATTTAAAAAAAATAAATTAAGTGAAATTATGAACAGAATAGACGACAGTTCGTCCTTTATCGATAGATTCTTCGTCGTAAACTTCTTCATCTTCGTCTGCAGATTCTGCTGATGATTCGGAATCCGAGTTTGCTTTTGTTCGATAATTTTCCAAATTAGTTGTTGGCAGAGATCCAATGTTGTGAATTTCGAACTTTTCGGCGAGACGTTTGGCCGCATGTTCTAGTTGAATTACCTGCATAAAAAATTGTTGGAGTTAAAAAGGTAAATATTAGGATTTAAAAGTAATAATTAAAAACTTACGCTTAGTTTTTCTGCTTGTTCCTTTTGCAATTCCATAGATTCGTTAATACTTATGCACTTGACAGCTCCGTGAATAATGTGAGGTGGTGTAGCTGCTGTTACCTCCCAATGTTTACCTTTCTTTCGAGCCTTTTCCTTCATAGGATCGTGTACATTCGACCTTGTTGTTTTATAAGGCATAAATTTTTCTTTCGACTTTTCATTATTGGGATTTTCAACGATATTAACAATACGCTTGACGTGCTCCAAATCCGATGAGTTGCTTGAATTGAAGCTTTCGATTCTTTCCAAGTCTTCGGGTGTTATTAAGCTCTCTTCTTTTGGTATGTGAATTATTTTCTTTTTATGGACACCAGTTCCCGTTGGCTTTAAATTAAAATAGAACTTTTTAATTACTTTGCATTCAATCAAATTTAAAAAAAAATTTTTAATGTTAAAGAGAAAATTCGCGTTTACAAATGTAACAAACCTGAGCTAGAATTTTAATAGGATCCTCATCATCATCGCTGTCTAATTCGACGATTTTTTCCTCAGTATCTGCTTCAGAATACTTTCCAGTCCATTCTAATTGATTCATTGCTGATTTTCCATCCTTAGCAATATTTAATTTTGAAAGAAGACGAGCTGCATTGTCAATTTCATTGCGATGATCGAGTTCTTCAATGATTTTTTCCTTAAAAGCTTTTAGCTTTTCACCTTTATCAACGAGTTTAGATATAACGAATCTACAGAGAAAAAATAGCACAAATAAAATAAATTTTAATGAAGGAATAAGAAATTTAAGGTTAAATAAGAATTTGTTTCTTACTTGTTAGATAATAATTTTTCTTGTCTTTCCAAGAGATCTTTTAATTCGAATGTTCTAACTTTTCCTAAATCTTCAATAAATCCTTGACTTTCCTTTTTTGATACTGCTGGTAATTCTAATGTGTTAGAATTAACAGACATGTTCGAATCAGTGTTTACTTCAGTGGACATTGTTGATGACAATATTGATCATGTTCCGTATCTTGTCATACTATGAAAAAGAAATTAAATATTATACATTTAATTAGCCATTTTTATTAATACTAAATGTGCGAAATTGTATAAAAAATTAAATATTTACAAATATTTTGTTAAGATCCAAATATTTATAGGTTATGTTTACAAATTAACGCGTTGATGTCAAATCAATGGAAATTTATAAACAGTTTTTAAGCACTTAAGGCGCTGAATCTTTACGTTCGCACAAAAATTAACTACTTAATTTAAAACACTTGGTGTATTATTTTAAAAAAACGTTTATGATTTCCCGTTTGTAATAGTTTTTATACTTGTGTTCACTGACAGCCAGGTGTTTAGTTTTAGATTTTTCTACAATCATAAAAGTGGCACCACTGTAGAATGAATATTTTTGAAATCTGAACATTTTATTAGTTGTTTTGAATTTACGCGCGCATAGATAGCCAATGAGCGCCATCGTTCTGAAAACGCGGCTTAATGATTTTTTAATACCCACAGCGACATGGCGGACAAATCAGGAACTACTAAATGGAAAGTTCTCGAGAAATTCTCCTCTCACGAAACATTCCCCGTTTGAAAGATGAACAGTGTTGTCACAGTAGAGCTTTTTTAAAATGTATTTTGAAATATTTGCAGTGTTTGATTTGTGGTTTTGAATTAATTTAGAAGTAAAACGGTTTATAATTTATTGTGAAATCGCCAGTGAAATGTTTTGTCTAAATTACTACCACAGCTTCATCAAGTCGCAAGATGAGCACGACAACCACCTGTTAAACAAGGTTAGTGTTTTTTTTCTACATTTTTGTAATAAATTTCCAATTCAGTGGTGAAATCGGGTTAGAAATTTCAACTATTAATATCATTCAAGTATATTGTAGGCGATTTTACAGTAACTTTTATATATTTCGTGCAAAATTGTGGTATGCCGGTTGCGCGCTTTAGCGGGAAAACATTTTTGAGGTTATGTTTATATTATTGTGTTCATTTTGTTTTGATAAAAGAAGCATGTTTTGTAAAACATTAATTAGTTGCAAGTTCTGAATAACAAAACATATTACAAAGCAGGTTATGTGTCTTTTATTTTACAGTTTTAGTATATTATTTACATATCAGGTACAAAATTAAATCGTCATTTGTGCAAAGAAATTTTTGTTTGTAACAAGGCTTATAGTTTGAAGTAATTTACATTTTTTTATTTAACAAAACCGTCAATTGAAATATATTATAATTTATAAAAACGGTATCTTATTATCTATTCAATATTTTCAAGACTATAGATACATACAGGATTCTTTGTAATTGGATGTATAGTATTGTGAATTCCAAATCCTACACGTTGTTTTAAAAAGTCCACAGTTTTTCTCACTAGATATCGATTATTTTCATGAACTACGGGATTATTTAGAAATTCATCAACCTGAAAATAGGAAAATGATTTATTCTTCATCAGTAATTTTCTATTTTTTGAATAAAATGAATGCAGTGATAATATAATTTTGCGTAAGGCAAAATTTGTTTACCTTCATCCAGGTACATTCGGAAATTTCTCTTTCACATTTTTTTATGTCAAATGTCGTTGGTGTTAAATAGGCAATCATGTAAATATCGGAACAATCAAAAGCACATTGATGTGCATGTCTAAATGCAATGAGGCATTTAAATTTAGCCTTAACACCCGTTTCTTCTAGAACTTCTCTTTCTGCAGCAATGTTTATATTTTCACCTGAAAATAAAATGTTGTTATTTATAGTTCAAAAGTATTTTTTTTATTTTTGTGAACTAAACCTGGTTCTACATATCCGCCGGGTAATTTCCACATTGGTGTTTTTATGTATTTTTCTTTAATAACGAGAATTTCGTTTTTGCTCTCATTGTAAACGAATCCTCCAACTCCAAGATTTGTATGAGCGTAAGGTGGAATATTTGATTCTTGATCAACAGAAAGCCAGCGATATAGAGTTACGTAGTCGTCCTTTGCATTGTGGAATTTAAATCCTTCTTGCGCCAAAATTGGCACCCATTCTGCTTGCGCCAAATTCACGCGAAACCAAATTGTGCGCCTTTTTTCCTCTAACCATTTATTCAGCGATGCTGTAAATTTATTCAAGGCATATATTTAATTTAAAAAATATTAAATATAATTAACTAATAATAAAAACAATTAATAATATTATTAATGTTTCTGATATTAGGTATGATTTTACTAAACATTTATTGATAATTTTTTTTGTATTAAAAATCCAGTATAATTTTAGAATTCTAACAAGAATTCAGTCATTATTTTTTAAATTTAGTTGTCAAAGAGTGCGCAAGTTTATACCTTCAGAAGCCTGCGCGTTCCGACACTTGTTGTAAACAGTCCAATAGTGTGACGTACGAAAGTGTACGTGAAGAAAAAAATATTTTTTTCAATGGTTTATTAAAATAATGATTTACCTTTAAGACGGTTTGAAAAATTCTCGCCATTACATGATTCTTTTGCTGAATCAACTATTATTCCATTGTAACGATCCAATTGACCTTCAAAATATTCTTTATCCATGTTAATTGAATGGAACCTTAGGTTTTTTACAAAAATTGTTTGACGTACAATTCCACTTAATTTAGAACGAATTGAAGTTATTATTTTAAACATGGAATTTACTTTTAATTTGGAGTATCGCGAAAAGAGCACACTTTTCAAACGACAAAAAAAGAGAAAGAAGATTTCGTTTCAATCATTCATTGTTAAAAATACAATAACATTCAACCAAGTTCACAATAATGCAATCATTATCAATCGCTCTTCAGACTCTTACTGCGGCGTTAAAATTCTTTACGTAACGCTATCGAGTTTATCAACGGTTGCTTATATATGTTTAAATTTTCAGGAATTATTTACTAATTTTTTTCTATTAGTTTATTACGTTCTTTTTAAATTAAAATTGATTTCGAGTTTGGTATGTAAAGAAGTCTTTCTTTATGCGAAAAAAAATTTTAATTTTAATTCTAATTTATATGAGAAACGCGAGGAGTTGTAAAAGTATTTTTTTGGGATAATGAATGCAGATATTTTTTATAAATAGACATATGTTTATTTACAACTTTTGAAATCGTTTTTTTTTCATTAGATATTAATATTTTTTACAATATTTGAAATCGTTTTTTTTTCAATAGATATTAATATTTTTTACAACTTTTGAAATCGTTTTTTTTCAATAGATATTAATATTTTTTACAACTTTTGAAATCATTTTTTTCAATAGATATTAATATTTTTTTATTATATAATAAAATAATTATTATAATCTTTTCAAAATATGAAAATAATTTTTTTATTATTAAAGAATTGAACTATTATTTAACGAATGATTTTTGAAACTTTTAAAACATTTTCTTGTTATTAGTTCTTCATTTCATATTCATTCCTACCAATTTCTACATTGTATGACAATTATCAACATTTACATTATTTATACAATCATAACATTCGAATAATGAATAATCGAAGAAGAATGAAAGTTTAGATAAAGTTGCAGATAACCAAGCACATTAATTTAAATAAACAGCGAAATTGTTTCTTTGGAATTTTTCAAACCTCTCGTTTAAGATTAAAATTTAAATTTAAATGCTTAAAATAAGTAATTTAGAACGAAGAAAAACCCTCTCAGAATTTTGTATTCCGATCAATATTCCCAAATTTTCGAACTTTCAAATGGAATGAAATATTTTCAAAAATTATTGTAGCAGTAAAAATAAAATGGAAATTTTTGTAAATTACTTTACAATACGTGACTCAAAATTATTTTGAATTAAATTATTGGGAAAATAACTATAAATTAATTAGATATTAATTATAGAAAATTCTAATGATTAATACTACAGTCTTTTGTTTTACTCCAAAAATTTTCTATGTTATCGTAAACTTTGTTATTCATGGAATTATAATGAAGCGCCTGACACGCTCGACAATAATGTTTTGATGCACTTCCAAAGTAACCATGTTCATTAATTACTTGATATTCCGTTCGCCACTTATGATACTTACGATAAGTACCATTTTCACTCAAATTCATCAAATAATTAGCCAGTGCTAATGGACTAGAAAATTGACTAACATGTAGAAATGAATTTGGTGGTAATAATTTTACACAGTCGTCATAAGGTGCACCCATAATAACTGGAATTGAAAATTTTTCATAAGCATTCCAAAATATTTTCTCGGTTAAGTATTGTCGACAATTTGAATTTTCAAATGAGAGGTAAAATTTGTAATTTTCCAGTAAATCGCAATCCTTACGAAAATGACCTGGACACGCTGTTTGATTACCATTTAAACATTTACCAATAATTTCGAGATTGTTGCCGAGTACTTTTTTTAATTCACGAACATAATTCAATCGATTATTATGACTACCACAATCACTGATCATTATACCGAGGAGTTTCTTTTTTTTCTCCAATTTCTCATTCAGTAATGATTGATCTTTGAATGGGGTTGATAATTTCACGGTTCTTCCATATGGTACGGGAATATCACTATTTAAATGATAAGTCATGGACCAATTAAAAAGTTTATTATAGTTGGATAATTCTTGAGGTCGGTGGATAAATGTATGAAGCGGCGATTCGTCAGTTAGGAAAATCCATCTTTGGTTGTAATTTCTTCTCACTGGTAACTCATTTGGATTTTTAATACGATGAATATGAAATATCACAGCATCTGCACGTTCAGTGTCGTTCGAATTATATGACAGTAGACATTGAACTGAACAATTTTCCCAAGGTGAATGTCTAAGAGAAAAGAAATTAAAGATTTTTTTTTTATTAAAAAAAACAAGTTTTGTTGAAATTGAAGTTCCTGAAGTTGACATCGATGCCCGTGCAGAAATTTTGACCGGGACCAGGTCGGGGCCAGATCGGGAAAAACCGGGCCCCGATCTCGTTGAAACACTAAAACCGACCTGGGCCATGGCACTTTGCCCGATCTGGCCGCCCTATCGGGACCCGGTCGGGGCCATGGGATTTCCCCCGATCTTTTCAGTACCCAGGTAGAAATCTAATACTGACTGAATTTATTATATTACAGCTCCTTATTTGATTATTAAAGCATGGGGTTTAATTTCGTCAATATTAATAATTCTTATTAATATTTTTTAAGTAAATAAAATATTTTGTATCAATAAAAATGTAAATAATTATAATTAGAATTGCTTTTATTAAAGTAAGTTTAAAAAAGTATTTTTCTTTTCTTCTTTCATCATTTTAGACAATTTTATTTATTTTAATTAATGACTAAATTATTATTAATATTGTTAATAATTAGTTAAACTTATACTTTATGGTTTAAGGCCGTATTTATTTTAAAAAAATTTTATTTATCTAAAATAACTACTGTTCCGATTTACCCCTTGTTCCGAATTACTTCAACTAACCCTAAACCATAAATATTCTTAAATTAATATTTTGATTATTTAAAAAAATGTTAAAACATTTCAGGCATTTGAAGTTATTTGACGTGGTCAATAATTATGATTTCAAATTATTAAAGTGGTAAAAAATGCAAAAAGAAAGAAAAAATGCTTTTTTGGAATATTTACATTAAAAATAAAATTTTTGTATTTTCATGAGATGTATATATAGCTGTATTTGTTTGCCATTGTTTATTTTACATAATTTTTTTCGTTTTTAACAAAAGATTATAAATTGAATGAATATGATTAGACTTCACCTTCATATTCGTAGAGGTTATTCGGTTCTAAAAAAATTTATAGTTAAACAGATAAACTTTGTATCACCATTTATATTTGCGCAAAAAGAAAATAACTTACAAACTAATTTAACGACTTAAAAATTTGTAAAATAAATCATTTTTCAAAGAAATTTGAAATATTTTGGTTAAATAGAATCTTTAAACAAAAAATGAATTGCGAAAATGATATTTTTCATGTTCATTTGTTTTTAAAAAATCAATATAGTTTTATATTTCTAATTAAATTATGTTACGAAATAAATAAACTAAAAATTAATGACTAAATTATTATTAATATTGTTAATAATTATTTAAACCTATACTTTATGTACACTGAGAAAAATATGCTATTGAATCAACAGCATTTCTGCCGAAAGTATAAAAAATATTGATTCAAAAGCATATGCTATAGAATTGAAATCATATTTTATGAATTTTATAGCATATGCTTTTGAATCAATAATTTTTATACTTTCGGCAGAAATGTTGTTGATTCAATAGCATATTTCTCTCAGTGTAACACTATTAAGAATTATGCACAAAACACTTAAAAACTAAGACGGATAAATACAACAAATTTTTTTTCACATTTTCTTTTTACTTTTAGTTTAATTTAAGAATATTTTTCCTTTATGATTAAAAAATAACTTATTTAAATTGTTATAAATAATATTAATCAACAAATAGTTAACTTATGATCTTGTCCACCAAAACATGAAACAATTTACTAAATTATTATAAACAATTATTTTTAAAATTTTCCAATGTGTAATTTTTTATTCACTTTTCTCCTTGGACTTTTAACATTATCTAAATAAAAAAGTAAACGTGAAAAAATTTTTGGTGGACAGGTACATAAATTACATAACTATTTGTTATTTAATATTGTTTATAACAATTTAAATAAGTTATTTTTTAATAAAAAGGACAAATATTCTTTAAATGGACATAAATTAAAAAGAAAATGTGAGAAAAAAATGGTTAGTGGAAAGAAATCAGTGTTAAATATTTGTTAATTAATATTGTTTATAACAATTGATATAAATTTCTTTATGGTTTATCAATTGTGTCGTGGTCATATTGAATTAATTTGAAATAATCTATATCATATGCAGCAACTCAGTTGAAAAAAAATGTTCTTTTCAATAATTGTATTAATTTGTTAACTTTTATTGAAAGTAAAAATTATAAACAATTAAAAACTAAAAAATTGGCCTTAAGGGATGACTTAAGAATTCATTCGCCTTTAATTTAAAATAAAGAATACTCAAACCGGTTAAGAATTGTAGGTTGTAGACAGTTTTGAAGAGTAAAATGAAAAAAAATCCCCTTGTGCGCTGTTTATACACCTTTGGGCAAACCCGGCCTGGCCCTGATCGGGGCCACTAACCCGGAGCCAGATCAGGAAAGCCCGATCGGGGCCAGGGCGGTAATCGGGAACAAAAGTGGCGATTTCTGCACGGGCTAAGAAGTAAAAAACTATTTAATAGTATTTTTTTAACTTAAAATTTTCGGAAAAATTTGGTGATTTTTTTGGTTTTGTACAAAAAATATTTTTCGATGTTGAGCATCGATGGCAACTTCAGGGACCTGAAATTGGGATAAAATATGTGAATTAATGTTGTTTGAAAATTTACTTTTCTGATGTAAATCGTTTGAGGTGTCGATTTTCTAAGAAGGGTCCATATTTCCATATTAAAATTAGATAACCTGTGTTCTTTTTATTTGAATTTTGGGGAGGATTTCCATCAGATGAGATTAACCATCTGCCTAATGCAGACATTTTTTCCAGCTGTAAAAAGTAATTTCATTTCATTATATAAAAGAAAAACATGTTTCTTAAAATTCTCAACGATTGCAATTAAGGAAAATCCGATTTGTGTAATTTTCATTCTATTTTTCAATTTATATAGAGCATTTTTCTCGAATTTCTTTTTCTTGAAAGACACGAGTTATTTAAAGAGACACTTTTACATTTTCTTTTTCCCAGTAATTTATTTGCAGATTCTTTAAATTAAATTTCAGTACGAGAAATCTTTTGTTAAAAAATCTTTTGTTTTTAAGTAATAACAAACATTAAGATTTTGACATATTTCGAGAAAGTTACTACAACTATAATTAATTCATATTTCTTACTAAATAATTTATAAAATACTCAAGTGACAGTTATTTTGTTGTTATACTCTCAGCTTTGATAAGAATTATTTAAAAAAAACAATTCTACAAGAAAAAAAAGATTCACATTTTTTCATATAAGTTCAATTTTTCACTCACTTCTTTTGCAGAAAATTTTTCGGTTATTTCAAAAGTAGTTTCAACTTTGTTTTTATCATAAAAATCAAACAAACTTTGGTTAATGTTCCTTTGTATTTTTTTGAAAAGAATTATTAATATGAGAATCGCGATAAAAATTCCACAAAATTTCACAAAAATTTTAAACGATTTGACATTTCTCTTAAGCATTTTTGTTTCTTTGATTTTTCGAATTTTAGTTTAGATTTTAATGTTTATTTGAACACAGTAATTTTGAAACTAAAATCAAAATAAATTGATACAATAAAAATGTATTTGATTTTAATTCTAAATATAAAGAATAAATAAACTAAACAACTGGTATCACAAAAATGAAAAGTGTTATGATTAGAAAGCAACCGTTTGCGTTAAACTAAGAGTCGTATTTTTCTGCATCAGTTTATAAAATATTGTTAAGCACCTACGGCAGATAGTACTGTCTCTCTATCTACCAGAAGTTAATGATTGGAGGTAAGAAAAATAGAACTCGAAGGAAAGGCAATACACAGCAACAAAGTATATAAACAGCGCAGTTAGTCCCGATTTTCTTGGTTAGCCAAGCGTTAACGAAAACAACTTCTAACTTCAAAATTAAAACAAAAATTTGGAAAATATTTTTTAGAAATAGTTTTTTTGTGATTTCTTCGGGGCTTCTTTGGTTAACTATATCCTCGGTTAGAATTTTTTTCTTTTTATAAAATTGTTAATTCTTTAGCATTCTCGGTCGTCTAAACCTAGTGAACCGAAATTTGGTTCACCATTATTTTTCATTAATTCCTTATTTAAACATTAAAAGTTACATCTATTGAATTTATTTTAGAATCGTGTGTATAATCATTGTGTGAAACTTTTCACAGAACGCAATTTCTATATTAGTAAAATCATAAAAAAGTCAGGTATTATTTAAAAATCTCATTGTTATTTTTTCATTAAATAAAAATCTGTAAATTTTAATTTAAATTTGAATTTTTGATGTAATTAAAAGGAAATATCTGCATGTGAAAGAAAGATTGCATGAAAATTGAAATTGTTTGTTAATTGTTATGAAAATCAGGATGAGGGATGTAATTAAAAACATGTTTTCATTTTATTGACGTTTTATAAAGTTCGATTATGGGCGTGAATTTTTTTGCTTTTAAAATATGGATAAAATTTTATTTATGAAAAATTTATGAATTTAATAACTTTCTCATCATGAACGTCACACGCATTTTTGACATTTATTTCTTCACGAGATAAGAAAGATTCTTTCCAAAGTTATATTAGATAAGATTAAAGTTGCATATTTTAATCAAATAAATTTTGACTGGCGTAATTCTGCAGTTTATATATATATATCTCTTTATTTTCGCTTATAACTTATGTAAGTAGAGCTAAAAGATACGAAATCCTTTCGGAAGTTTCAAGAAGTGCATTCATGAAAGCCATTAATAATCTAAAGTTTGTTTCATTAATTTCGTAACAGATGTATTTGACTTTGTAATGCATTGAAAAAAATAATTACAGTTTTCAATATCTCATAGCTTCTCTCTAAGAAATGAATTTTTTTTAAACCTATATAAGTCAAATTTTTGTTGTGAAAAGGAAACTTTTAATCATTCTCCGAAGAAGGGTAGATAGATATCTGAGGCAAAAAATCGTATGTTATGTTTGTAATTTTTTAAATGACATAATATAATAATAATATTGTGTTATAGTATATAATGTATCAATATAGTTCTTAAAAATTCGCGAAATTAAAATAGCATTTTAAAAATTTTATTTTATTCGTTACAGAAATAAGATTTTATACACTTTAGAAATTATTGATTAAAAATCAAATTTATAGCCATTTCCATTGACTTTAACACGAGCAACGGAAGGAGCAGCAGAATAAGCAACTCCTAATAAATTTTGTGTTGGTGGCTCTTGTTGTTGTTGTAGTTGAATTTGTTCTGGTATCTGTGATATGAAATATAATTTTTAGCAGGAATTTTAATAACCATTTGTTATACAGCACTAAGTTTAAGAGTTTATTAAATAAAAGTTTTCTTTCTCTAATCCAGTAAATATTTGATGCAAATTTTTCTTTGAATAAACAAAACTGTTTTACAACAAATAACATTATTCAACAGTTTGGTTATATTTGTTTATTTGGCAGCAAGTATAATTTAAAAATTTACCTGTAAATGTGTCTGCAAGTGTGGTTGTTTAAAGGACAAATCTTTGAGAAGTTGAGCTTGATAGATATTAGAGTCGAGTTGAACATTTCCTTGAAATGGAAATTGTTGTTGTGCTTGTTGTAGGTAGCTGATAAGAGCTGGATTTTGTGCAAATGGGTAAGACAATAGTGGAGGTTGGACAGGAGCAACAATTTCTCCGGGGTAGATAGAAGATGCTGTTAAGATAGAAGCATTTGATAAATATAAATTTGTATTTATTTTACTCCCGAAATCTGTATATTAGTCGCTCTTGACTATAATGCGAAATAGAAGAAGAAGAAAAAGATATAATTAAATAAATTAGTAAGCATTTCGACTTTTGTCAAAAACAATTACTAAATGCTAGTAGAAGACTACTAATTTATTTGTTAAATGTTTCTATTAATAAAATCTAATATATAGTCAAGAGTGACTATTTAATTATTTAATGACATGAGAGTACCTAAACCGGGATTATTGTATCTGAGAGCTTGAGCAACATTTGGTTGAACTTTATGAATTAAATGAGGATTTCCAACACTTGAACTAAATGTTTGATGAGAACTTGGTCCACGGAAACTGTATGATGTTTGCGTTAATCCTGGACGAACAAAACTGAAAGAAGCATGTTGTTCAGAACCACCTAATATGTTTGTTGGTTTAATTCCCTTTGATGAACTTAGTTCTAATGTTGCAGTCAATATAAAACAACTTGTCAGGATGCGAATCTGTAAATATTATAATTACAATATTATTAATTGACATTTTCTCGAAAAAAATATTATTTAATATTTTTCACACACAAACAATAAGCGCAGTGTTATCGTGAAAATATTTTGTATATTAGATATCACTTTAGAATTAAAATGAAAGGAATGCTTTTTATATTTTTTACTTTGATAGATTGAAAATTACAATTTCAAGCTCTATAGTTGTTTTTCTTTTACCTTGCGAGATATTAATATCAACTTTTTATGTTATTCTTATATTTTTCTATTATTTTCAATTTCATTTAGATTTGAATTACGATATTGAATTGCATTCGCAAATACTCACCAACATCTCTCTTTTTCTCGGTATATGCAAATGAAATATGGGGAAAAGAAAAAATGGAAAAAAAATAATCACAATTATATCGATTAGACACCGATCAAAATCAGAACTGTATTTCAAGTTTGAAATCTCGCCCAGTGAGTTATATACTACGGAAGCGCATACTCGAAAACGTGACCAGAGTATTTTTAGGTCGAAAAAATTTTTCACTTTCCATTTGACATAGTAATTAAAAAAGTTCCAATCAAACATAAAGCAAATATTTTTATTTTATTCACCATTACTAGCGAAGTCATACATGCTGAAATTCTATACAAAGTTTTGCATCAGGAATAATAATAGTTATAATAATTTAAACAAAAATAATAATAAAATAATAATAATTTAAAATGAATATTTTTCTTAAAAATGTAAAAAGTTTTTAAAATTAATTTTATTTTTTCTAATGTTTAATTAAGCGCTGGTTCTGCCGATAGGCCCCTTTGATCTTTTATATATCGTTTCAAGTTGTGCTAATAAATGTATAGGGAAAAATTTGAATGCACAAGTTGTCGAGTGCGGCTGATCCGAATTAAACGTTTCTTTAAAATTTATTATTCAACTTTCAATTGTAATTCTAATTATAAAGGGAAAGTCACTAAAACATGACATACTTATACAGAAAAATTAATTATACAATATTTAAAAAAAAATTTAATAAATCGAATTCAAGTTTAAATATCTATTTTTAAAAAAGACTCTATTAGTGAAATAAAAAATTAGATCTAATAATTTTGTATTTTTAAAATTAAATCACGAATTAAATTTTAATTCTTGTCTTGATGAAAGGGTAAGAAATTTAATTTCCAACATTTTAAGTAACTAAAAGTTTCATTCTTATTTGTGGAAAATTGTCATTTTTTGCTGAAATGAGACTTTTAATTGCCTTGAATGCTGAGAATTATATTTTTTTATCTTCTTGTCAAGACGGATTTAAAACTCAATTTTTTTTTCGTTTGAAATGAAAAATTTATTATGCTGTATTATAACTTTTGTTCTGATTGTTTGTCTTGATCTTCTTCTGATATTTTCATTATTTGGATTTTTTATAAAAGTTTAAAACGAATGTTTTATACCTAAAGAAAATTAATAAGGGTTGTAATATTGGCCTGCTGATATTAAATTCTCTTTTATTCTCTATTATTATTATTTGGACTTTTTATAAAAGTTTAAAACGAATGTTTTATACCTAAAGAAAATTAATAAGGGTTGTAATATTGGCCTGCTGATATGCTGTTCTCTTCGGAACACAGAAATCACTGAAAAAATTAAATTCTAATTTTAAGAAAAACTTCTTAAATATGCGCTAAGAATATTCTCCACTTAAATTAAGTGGGAAATATTCTTACAATAATAATGTTCTTCTTATTGTAAGAATATTTCCCACTTAACTTAAGTGGAGAATATTCTTGGCGCATATTTAAGAAGTTTTTCTTAAAATTAGAATTTAATTTTTTCAGTGATATGAGGATTTTTTTAATTATTTTACATTTGTCAATAATATTAATAACGTAATAACACAATATAATATATGATATTTTATTATTTTCTTCAAATGCTTTTATTTTAATTACAGTCAAATAATTTCGACTTTAACATTTAATTGTTTGAAATTAAAAATAAATAAATTTAAATTTAGAAAAATATGTTTTATATGTAAAAATTTACAATACAGTACAATTTAGTTTATACTATAAATCAATTTTGAACGTCATAAATTATCTGACAGTTATATATGTTGAATCAAAATTATGTTTTATTCACAAATAATTTTTGTTTGATTGTATAACAATTATGTTTGATTAAAAAATAATTAAGTAAATGCGTGTATTTTTTAGGTTATAAACAATATGCCCTTAGAAATTATAGTGTCGATTATAGTTGCATTGTAATCTATGCGATTGAAATCTGGGTCCTTGGTGAACTTCCTCTTCGACATCCGGTACGACCACTAGTACCATGACTATTGTTTCCTGAAACGTTCGTTATTCGGCATTGATGCGCTTGATCTACTGTTTCTAATTCATTTATTTGGGGAATTCTATTACCACCATTATTTGTCGAATAGCAACAATGCGAGCGGCAATAGTTTCGTAGACTTTCCTTATTTTCCCTGTAAATTTACATTTTATTTAACTAAACTTAAACAATTGTACAGTTCAAAAAATGTTCTCGTTTGGGTATATATTTAATAAAACGACATTCTGGTAAATCTAATCAGGAAAAAATAGTTTTCTTATTTATTTAATTTTCTTTAATTTTTCTACATTTTGTGAAATTGTCATTTTAGATAAATTACGTGTTTTAATTGATTACGTTTTTCATATTTTATATTAACAATGATGTATACAAATTCAGTTGCCTTTTAAATTATTTATTTGTTACAGAGTCCTTTACGGCTTATTTAGAAAAACTAAGTTGAATAAATTATTATTGGGGTGCACTTAAGGAAAGAGAGTGTAATATAAATATAATGAATAACAAATTTCCGTATTTCTATAAAAAAATATATTCTAGATGAGAAAAGTATTTTAATGTTCAAAAGATATAAATTCACTTTTATAAATAATTAAGTAAGGCATCTCATATAGTCCCCTTTTTCAAATAAAAAGTAAACAAGTTTTTTTAAAAATCTTTTTCAAAGCGTAAATATAAAATTTAGACTCAATGTTTTGTTGTTTGGTCCCCTTTTCATCTTTTTTTGAAGATAAAAGTTTCTGTGATGCCTGATAAGAGAAAATTTAATTAAATAAATTGCATCAAGCTGAAAATTAAAAAATTCAACTTAACATTTTTGAACAATAGAAATTATTTTTTCATTTACCCAATAAAATTTAAAATTAAAGAGAAAGTTAATAAATTTCGTTTAGAATTTTCGGATTTTCTTTACTTGAATAATGGAGTATATATTTTATAGGAATTTCGCTGCGAATTTGCAAAGTTTGGAAAGTTATTCATAAAAAGTTTACAGCAAATTTTAACTTTCTGTATATAAAATGTTCCCTTTTGGAAATTTGATACTTTGTTTTTTTAGTTTCAAAAAATCCCACATTGCAAATTTGTATTAATACAACTTTCTCATGGTAATAATGTTTTAATAATGAGTAAATTTTTGCTCCACTGAACTAAACTATTTTCTGTTTATCAGTATTTACCAAAGTAACATTAATCATGGCAAAAGCTAATATCGCATGGGTCTAGTATTCACATAAAATACATTATTCATCGAATTTGTCTCTCATCCCTAAAAGTGGGTCACTACTCTCAGAATTGTAGGTATGTGGTTACAGACAGGATTTTCTCGACTCTTTTCCGTTTCACACTTTTTAGTTTGCCAACATTACATTTTAAAATAAAGTATATAACAATAGAAGTGCGGACACAATTCTCGAGCTAATATTTCAAATATTTTTCATGACTTTTCTTTACTTCTTTCTACACTACTGTTCGTACACAATGATATAATGTTTAAATCGCAACTATTCCCTTTTATGCATTGTTTGAATTCTCCCGTTTTATATGCAAGAATGGAGATTACTACTTGGAAAAGGCGTAACATTTTTCATCCCGAAAATCGCGGAAAATTAACATTTTTGTAAATTTGTTTGCGCTGTGTCTTGAATTTTTTCTCAGAAATTTTTAAGCATAAGAAAGAAATTTCAAAAATCTCGCTTTTGCTATTTAAAATAATGCAATACCCATTTAATTAAAAGCTTTAGTTTTAAACAAAGTTTGAACTTTGCAGTCGGGGAATAGTTATGTCGTTTTATTTAATTAAAAATTTTTGTTTGAGCCAGTTAAGTGGAGGAATTGGAAGAACTTTTATTTTTTATGTAAGAAATATAGAACCACCTTGTCATTTGCCAGAAAGCGTAAATTACAGGTGTTGTCACACTAGGTAAAAAAGCAATCCAAACAAGCACAATGTACAGAATGTCGAAATAGCTGCTATTCTCATAAGTTTCATAAAGAGCAAGCTTTGCTAATCTGCAACATAAGTGCACAAACGATAAAATTAAATAGATATTGTGCTGGAATTTCTGCGATATTATATAGCCAGAAGGAGTGTTCGTCTATTATTAAAGTGATTAGGTATACATATATATACTCGCAAGCCCGTGCACTTCAATGTTTTGAAAAAATGTTTCACAAAAAGAAGGTTTTTAAGTGCATTCATAAAGAAAAATTAATATTTCTCCGTCTTTTTTCACTCGCAAATTTTGTAATATATTTCTATCATATATTTTTTGCAGAATGCAAAAGTTTTTTTTATCTTTTGAAAGAAAAAAATTTTATTATCCGTCTTTTCTATTGAAAAGTAAAATAGAATTTCTTCCCTTCTGACAATGTGAAATCTTTCCAATCTTATTCTGGACAGCTATTTAATATCTTTGGTTCTTTGTCCAATTTCAATGAATTCTTTTTTTTTCTTTACAAACGTTTCTAATTTGTCATTGTAAATATATGCTACATTAATTCTAATACAATGAAGGAATGTTTTATTAATTTTTTCATCAAATTTATTATTTTGAAGCAGAAGAAAAAAATTTGAGCAATTATTCTACAGTATTAGTTTGTTTTCCAACAAATTAATTTTAAAATATCGATTAATTGTTTCATTATTGAAAATTGTTTGACCAATTTGAAGATCGATTTTAACTGAACGACAAAAAATGGTTTTACCAACAAAAAGTGAATTTTGTATAAGATTATATATATGAAATAGAAAAATAATTTAAATTGTTAAAAAATAATTATTTAATAATTAAAAAGTTTTTTAAAAAGCTTCCTTTAATAGTATGATAAAAAATTGTTCATTTTTATCGTACGACTGGCAGCATTTAAAAATATAATTTTAACCCATTTTGTTCCAGATGTCCGATTCTCTTTGTAAAAATTCGAGCTTTCCGCTCTGTGAGTTTCGCGTTTTATAAAAATCAGAACATTTTTTTACATTTGTAAGTGTTGTGTTCTCTTTCAGAATTTGAAAGAAGATGTCATTTTAAATTTAATAATTGAAAGTTATAATAGCTTAAACAAAAAAACGGTTTTATTTTATTAAATCTTTTCAAAAATCTGTTTTCAATTAAAGGCGATTTTGTTTGTTTAATAACAATTAAAACGTTTAATTATTAGATTAAAATTTTCTTTGAGATTCTGAAAGACTCAAAATTAGAATAAGAAAGGCGTTGATGTTTTAAAATGGGTTAAAATAATTCCAGGGAATGAAGAAAAGCAACTTTGTTTTTCATTAAAAGAATATTTTTAGACTGAAGTCAAGTTATCTTTTCACATGAAATGAAAAGGTAAATCTGGAATATTTTAGCATTGCTACATAGTATTACATAAAAAATTCGAAGTGCCAAACCGTTTACATTTTAAAACCAAATTTAATGACTTAAAATAATATTCTCAAGGCTAAATTTCAGTCAAAAATATTTTTAATGTAAATGATTTTAGTCAAAAGTGGATCGAATGTAAGATTTATTTTTTACAGTGAAGAGATAAAATTAATTTGACTTTCAATTTTCTGTATAAACTTTAATTGGGGTGGAAAAATTACTCGTTTATGGTATTGGAATTAAAATATGAATAATATCTCATCAAAGGAGAAAAATTCTGTAGGAATATTTTAATAGCGGATTCAACGAAAATGATCATTAAAGCTCATAAGAAAATTCAAAATTATCTGAGCAATTATAATTTTTTCTAACAAATAAATTTATAATCATTATTGTATAAATAAAAATTTATATAGTATTATACGAATTATCACCCTTCAGGCAAGCAATTTGTTTAATTAATATTCATAATTCATATACCTTAGAATCATGAGAGGACATAGACAAATGGCGTAAACTGACACCATAAATATCAGATATTTTTGAGCTCTTGTTTCTTTAGGAATATTTAGTTCTATGTCATCAAATTCAATAGGAAGACCAAGTGAATCTCGACGGACAGTTGTAGACTCACGTTTATTATCCCGTATATTTCTGAAACAAATTTTCAACAATTTCATATTTATATTAAATTGCTTTTACAAAGTTGCACTCGCCTTGTGTATAAATAGAACGTATAAATATTCTGATAAAAGTCCAATTCCACAAGCAGAGAAAAAGCAATTTCAAGCAATTTCTTTTTTTATTAAATAAATAGAATACACGTTTATTCTGATAGTTCGATTCAGCAATTAAAACATTATTAAAACTTCAAGTTAAGTCCTTTAAATTAAAGTCATTTTCTCTTTTTCATCGAATTTATTACTTTGTGACAAATATCAACATCATGTAGGGTGTCAATGGTCATTAATTATTTTGCAGTGTTACCTAGATAGCGTTGAGTTTGTTTTACTGTCGCCGGAAATAATTGTGTGTTAGAATTTTTAAAAAAATGGTATTTTATATTGATAAATTTATTTGTAATTTAAATTTAATTTATATATTTGCAAAATAACTTTTGAATATTTTAAAGAGATGATATTGTCGACATATTGCTTACAATAGAGAAATGAAGTTTTTTTTCGTAACTTTGCAATTTATCAAACATGAAACATAAAATTATAATTTTATGTTTGGATGGTGAAGTAATTTAAAAAGAGAAATTTTCCATTCTTTGTTATTTTCAAAGTGAAAAAAAGTAAATTTAAAAAAAAAACTTACGAAGTGTCGTCACTATCAATGCTGTCGTGTCTCAAGCTAGTACCTCGAGCTTCTGACAAGCCTATTCCTGAAGATTCTTCTGCAAATTGCAACTCCTTGCTTGCTTTTACATATACGTATGCTGTTATTGATAGAGGAGCAGCATATCTAAGGATAAAAAATTTCAATTTTCTTTGCATTCTTGATAGAAACAAGAAAAAGAATTTCTTTCAAGAGATTTATCAGAATTTTCTTCAATTTCGTCTATATATCTGTTAACAATACACAAGGACATTAGTTTCAAATCACTAACCGTAACGCCATTTCCGACTTAAAGTACCTTTTTTTAAAGTCTCGATGCACTTTAAAAGTTCGAGGGTGTTTGAAAAATTTAGAGCAGAGGTTTCCAAATTTATATCACTACGTATAAGAATTTAATCCATTTAATGTTACTTGTTTTTATTATGCCTTCAGTTTTCGAGATTTGAGTCAAGTGAGAAAAATTAGAAGATAATTATGAAAAATACGTGAAATAATAAAAGTTTGTGGAAACATTAACAAATCTTTCACTATAATATATTTTATGCCTAATGAAATAAATCCATCTACTTTATTAGACCCTGTAGTTTTCAACTTCATTCGTTCTTCTTTCCTTCTCTCTAGAGAGGAACAGAGTTTATCTCAAGGTTCTTTACATTTTCATTTATTTTATTTTCTAAAAATCCCACCTTCTGACAATACCCCCCTTCTTTTTAATTTCAAATAAGTAAAAGACAAGTGTTAATTAAATATTCAATTAAAGTTAATAAATGTAAAGGATTTAAATTTAAATACATGACAGAGAAAGAGAATTTTCGGCCTTTCAGAAAGCAGCCGGATTGAATGTCCTATCAATAATATATATTTATATTAATTTATTTATACTTACGTGCCAATAAATAAACCGCGCATATAATCTCTCATATCGTCAACTAAATTTGCGAAACATATTTCCAACCCTTCGAAATTATTGCGTAATATAACCTGAAATTATAATAAAGTATTATAAGGTAAAGCATCAGATAAATAAAAGAGAAATCAAATATCACTTGATAAAAGAACGAATAAAGGTTCATTTAATACTTTCTTTTTCCTGAATATAGATGCTGAAAAATCACTTATTTGTGAAAACAATATATCATGTTTTTAATATAAAATAAGAATAATATTTTTGAAATGGAAAATACTTCTTTATATGTATATAAAAGAATTGTTTCGTATTAGTGTATTTACCCCCAAGTCCAAATAAGTGGTGTAAATTGGATAGGGCAGTACAATACAGCCAGCAAAAAACCATGTTCCCAGGGCGCAAACAAATGCCGGTATTCTAGGCTTTCCAGGTTCGCTGATTACTTTTAATCTATCGACTGCTATTAGTAAGTACGTCATCATCGATATGTGAAATGGAATATCCTTTAAGATTAATATTTTCATTTTAATAATCAATAAGCACTGTTGTAAATTTTGAAGATAAACATTAAAATATATTAATTTAAAATTGCGCAACGTTCAATTAAAAATAATGCCAAGCACATCGTTTTCTCTTTAATATTTGTAATATATAATCATTTTCAGTTCAATGATACTTCAATTTTATTGCATTTCATCTGTTGAAAAAAACATTTCCCACAGGATAAATGATTTATCACTTTTTCTCCAACATTTCTCACTCGTAACTCATAGACCTATATGTGTATAATCAGAATAGTTATTTCCAAATGTTCTCATATTTCTCTCTATTAAAAATGTTTCCCCTTACAAATAATTTTTTCAAAGTTATCGCTTGGTCGCTATTTAACATAGGGGATTAATATATAATAATCAATCAATCAATCAATCCGAATCAGGTACTGAACACCTGTATTTAAATCTATTACCTTTATGTTTATAATTTAATTAATGTATTTAGTGTCTCAAGGTTATTTACTTAAAATTTTTAAATTTTCTATTACTTTTATTGTTATTATTATTAAAAGTTTACGAATAGTTAGTAATTAAATACCGTAATTTATTGTCATTGGGTATGTGAAAAGAAATTAAAGTGTAGGACACAAAAAAAGTGTATAGTTGGTAGTGAAGCGAAATTTATTGAGTTTCAATTGATTGGTATAAAAGTGGACAGTATTGTTCTGATAGTTATAATGCTGTGTATTCAAGAACCCTTCATTCATTGTGTCACATTGTCATAAAACTTAATTCGATAATTGAAACAATTATTCAGCGCAGAAAATCAATTATCGGAAAATAATTCTTCTTTTTAATAGTTAAAAAAAGTAATTGATTGAAAATGGGAAACATTGATTATGGCATAAATATAGTCAAATTAATTATTGTTAATAGCATTGTTCTTGGAATAATTAGTATTAAGGTTTCTTAGCCGAGGAAAGGGGGTGATTTTCTTCTTTTATTCTTTAGACACTTGAAGCCTGCGTCAAAAATAGCCTATTTCAGATGAGTTTTTATCCGTTTTTTGGAAAATGAAGTCGAAAAGTCTAAAAGTCGAAAAGTAATTTAAAAAAATTCCTCCCAGCAGTTTCGAAGATCTAGTCTACAGTTATCTTTTATTTTTTAAATTGGCAGTCCAAAATCGAAGCTATAACATCAATCACATATGTATTTCCTGCAGGATTATTATCTCTATGATCAAATAGATCTTAGGTGATGAATGTTAGAATGTATTAGTTCCTATCGAGATGTACACTAATGCGACAAACGTCTATATGACTACATTCCAAATAAATTAAAAATAGAATCTAGGTTCAGGATTAATTTTTGTTTTCACTTATAGGTAATCGTTAATAAAAGTAAAAAAAAATAATCATAAAATGTTTAGTAATACCAGTTTTTTTTCAAGTAAACCATTTTTTTAAAAAACATAAAAACAGCAATGTTTCAAAAAAACTAATTTGGTCAAAACATTTTTTCACAATAGATTGGAGGGAAATGAGAAAAAAAAACTGTATACAATTTTTTTCACAGTTAGTTTAATACAAACATTTGTTTTTTTAATTGAAGGCCACATATGAATAGAAAAAAATATATTTTGCTCGTAATACATTTTTTAATTAAAATAATATTAAGGACGCTGAAAAAATATTTTTGGTTTTTAACTAGAATATCCTGTTAAATATACCCTTACTACATTTTTTCCAGTTAGATTAACCAGAATTCTATTTAATTTAACAAATTTTCCAAGAGAAGAGATCGAATAAATTTAATTGCAAAATTATCTTTTCTTCTAAATTATTAATTGAAACATTTTGTTACATTCATAGAGAAAAGAACTTTCTGCTTTTTTGAGAGGTCAAATGCTTCTGAAATATTTGTTTCAGCTCAATTTCGCTGAAATTTGGCTTTAATTGGTTATCAATTTTGCTTTATATATGCTAATTCAATATGAAGTAATTTGCTTGATTAAACTAAAATACAGTAGATTTTATCTATGATAACTGATTATGTAATAAGTGATGAATAATATGTAATTAATTAATGCAATTTGTCTTTATATTGGTTGTATTGGCCCAATAAATATTTGAAATTTAGTTATTATAAAAACATTATTACTAAAACAAATAGTAATAAAATGAAAATGTTTAAAAAAATAAATACAGCGATTTTAATTATGCATATATGGTAATTTATTACACTGAGTAGTTTATTTTTTCTAAAATTTTATTCACTGTTAAAATTTTTTAATTTAAACATAATTTTAACTGTTTTAAATTCTTATTAAATTTGCTTTAAATTTTAACTGTTTTTAAATTTTTCTTTAACTTTTTCTTAAATTAAATTAAAATTAAATTTCAGTCATGTTTAGAAGCCCAAATTAAATAGAATAACTATTTAATCTTCAAATTCTGCTCTATTTCTGCTGAAAATCGTCTGAAAACTATCAATTCGGCGCCATATTTATAGCACATAAAAATTTTGCTGCTGAAATGATAAAATTATTGCTTTTTTCTGCTGATTTAATTTCATATAATTTCTATTAAAAAATATGTTTTATATGGTTTTTAGACGTTTTATGACATTTACAAATTTTCGAGCAGAATTCTGCTTTTATGCTTTAGCAGAAAGTTCCTTTCTCTATACATTCAGTAAAGTAATTCTGCCAAGAATTTTATTTTTGCTTCATAGATTTGTCAATTGAGTTCTTTTTGTTTGTGATTTTGATTTTTTATTTTGGTATTCAAGAACTGAATTTTCAATAAAGAAAAAAATTGTGTACTTCACTGTTCCTGAAGAAGGCAAACCGTATAATAAAAATAAATTGAAGAACCTACAAAGCATTATCGAGAAAGCAATAAGAAAGGAAGAATCTTAATAACTCAATAAATAATATCCAGCACTTTTCTACAAATTTTATTTACTTCCATTATAATTTAAACTGAGTTAATTCTTATAATTAAAAATGATTAAGACTTTATCATATATAATATATTGAAAACTATAATTTTATATCATTCTAAAAAATTAAAACAGAATTCTTTATTCAAAAAGAAAAGGAACATAATATAGGAATAACATTTTACTTCTTAGGTCACTTTCTTCAAGATAATAGTTTGTAATAATTTTCTTAATTCATTTTAAAGTTATCTAAAACATAGGATTAATATATTGAACTTTTTTTTTTACCTGCAACATTGGAAGAAAGTAGCAGAGAAATTTTCCAAAAATCCAGTTGTCTATCAATATCACTGCTAATGATAGTGGAAGTGAAAAGAGACACTTGACAATGTCGGCTATTATCATATTTATTAAATAGGCGTGAGTTGGATCTTTATATAGTTTAAGTTTTAAGATATGATATAACATTCTTAAATTCACAACAATTCCCGAAATTATTAATAGTGCATAAATAAGGATTATCAATGGATAAATTTTAAAGAAAATTGGTCTTAAATATGGTTTTGAAAAGTCTTCCGTGTAATTTACTGGATTCTTAAATCGCTCATTGATCCTGAAGAGAAAATGATCTTTATATTGCTCATATTTATCCTCTTCTTCATTGGACATATTTTTCAATAATCTTCTAATCGAATCACCAAAATAATTCAGTCAAGATTCTATCACTTATTGATTTCCGAACATTTCTGATGTGATTTATTCGATTTCTTTAGTTTAATGGGCCCCTATCGGAAATGTCTGTAATTGCAATGAAAAAAAAGGTATAATTGAATGCGAGAATGCAATTAATTATATAGAAAAAAAATCAAATTATCGGTTAAGAAATTTGGTGTTTCAAGAAATGAATAATTGAGTACATTAGTGAAATTAATAACGTTAATGATCAATCATTTAATTTTCCCATACTCAAATTTTTCGATAATTCAGAAAATAAAAATTAAAAAAAAATTGTTTTCTGGATATAATAATTTTTTTCTTTTCATCAATTAAATGTTGTAAACTATTGGATCACGTTGTAGTACACAATATTTAATTAATGTCAATTTATATAAATGAATTGAGTGTCTTTTTAACGATTTTATTTATATATAAGTGTTGATTTATGGACCCCGATGTATATTTGTCAAAATTTATGAAGAAATTGTGTGAAAATGAGAAATGATAAGTGATTATGTTGTATGTTATTAAAATATTTCATTCATCAATATTCTACACATTTCTTTCTTTATAAGAAATAGAGTTTAGTGATAAAAATGATTTGTCAAAAAATTATTATAATGCTAAAAAATAAAAATAAGGAAAATATCAAAAATAACAATACGTAAAGAGATAGGGTTTAAATGTTTTTTTTATGTAAAGTAAGACCTAACACGATTTTTAATCATGCTCTAAAAATATTCTCCAACTGTAAAATGTAAAACATTTCAAAGAAATGAGAGATTCTTTTATTAAATCACGAGATCTTCTACATCAAAGAATGTTTTCTTTTTACATTAAAAGGTGTACTTTAGTTGTTTTCTTTTCTTTTGAACAATTTAATGATATAAATTAAAAAGAAACGCTGAGAAAAAACTTTTTACATTCTTTCTAAGGAAAAATTGACACAAAAAAATTTATCGAAACATTGCTTTGCAATAGTTTTTTTAATACATTTTTTGTCTCTATTTGAGATTTGCAGAAAAAGTGCGTGTTTTTAATCCAAAAATATGTGGCTACTAAAAGTATGTTTAAATTTAAGATATTTTATATAATTGACATAAACGGAAATTTGATTAGAATTAATCTATTTGACTCAAAATTATTGTGTTTGATTCAAAAATAATTTTTGATTCACTACTAAAGGAAAAAATAACAAAAATGTTTGATTCAAATATATTGTTTTTTTAGTAAACTTTTAACAAAGTTTTAATCTCTGCGATATTGTATATTTTCTTATGAGAAAACTGTTTGTTTTTCCTAGTTGGAGTATTATGTGAGTTTATAAACTTTATAAACTGTTTATAAAAGTTATTAAATTTTTAGATAAATAGTAGATTTTATTAATTAAATATGAAACACGTACTCACTGGAACAATTATCCATTTGTTATAACACCATTTAATAATTTTTTTTATATTCTGAATATTAAATTAAAAACAACATTTTTCCATCATTTGGAATTTTTTTAATTTTAAAAATCTATTAAATATCGGAGAATTTTTTTTAATATTCGGAACAAAAACTAGTTAGTCCTTTGAGAATGAATCAGTAGAACACTGCCGCTTTCGTCGGCCAGACTGACGCGAATGGTATATTACTACTTGGCACGCTCAGAATTTAGATCTTTGAATTTTATGCGCATGGCTAAGAGTTTTCCTTTTGTTTACGAGAGAATTTTCCAATAAATTTTGAAAAAGAAAAAATTTATCCCCTCTAACACTATAAGGTTTTACATTCAGAAGAGATTATTCGAAATTAATATTTAAATTTTTATCCACAAAAAATAGAAAAAATGGATTTGACATTATATGGATAGCTAATTTTAAGATATGGTACTAAAAATTAGTTTTCACATAAAAGAAAATTAGCTGCGAGGCATTTAAATTTAACTGTATATTAGCTGACAATGAAAATTAAAACCTAGGCTGAAGGAAAGGATTCAATTCAAATTATATGGATTACTTATTGTTCTATTGAAGTAAATATTTAGTTATGTCAAATAGTTTTAAATACTTTCTGAATAGTAAATGTCTACTAAATAGTAAATGCTAAATTGTAAATTTAATTCTACTTTAAATGGGAATTAAATTTTTCTATAGAACCCTCTTAAAAGAAGAATATTTTTTCGGGGTGTTGGCATATTCACGACTCCAACAAACATTTTCCCGCCTATTCATCCAATATTTGTATTTATTTATTTATTCATCCATTCATTCTTTATTTCCCTCTTGCGTTGTAAATCTTATAGTATAAGTACCCTATTTTTCCTCTCCCCCTTTTTGCTAATATAAAATTCGGTTTTCGTTTTCCTCCTGAGCACTTTGTACTACATATTGTATTTTTAGATTCTTTAATTTTCTCTCTCTCTCTCTCTCATCCATATATGTTTTTTTTCATTTTATTCTCTCAATTTTTTTTCTTTTCCGAAACACCCTCACTCGTTTTCTTTTTCCATAGAGTCATTTAACTTCTTTTCCCATCGTATTCTCTCCAAATATATAGCATCTTGTCAATATAAATTTTTTACTTTCCTTTTTTTAAAAACTTCGTTTATATAAATTAACCGAGCTCTTCATTTTTTTTCGTCTCGTCAGCTTATTCCTTTTAATTTTCTCTTTCAAGACACATAATCCGGACATTTTTTATTAAACCCCGTTGTCCGTTTGAGAGTACCTTTCATATCATTTTCCACTTGAATTCCCGAACGTGATAGTATTGAGCTTAAAGTTTAAAAGCAGTGTTAAGAGATAGATATGTGTGGACGGGATTTGAATCAGCAAACTGAATAAAAGCTTGAGCGTCAATTTTTAATGTTCGGATAGAGAAATTTAATTTAATGTTTTCAGTTATTATTTTCAATTTTATTATTATAATTTAAAAATGTAAAGTCTAAAAATAAAATAGACTTTTTTTTAAAGAAAAAGAAAAGGGAAAAGAATGTGTATATAACTGGAAGCCTTTATTAAACTTTTTTTTTGGAATTAAAATGTTATTTTTATCGAATAACATTTTTATTGAAAGCAAATAAATAATTTAGTAAGTTCTGAGGAAAATATACTTTCTTTTAGCTTAAGTAAATTTATGTTTTTAATTGAAATATATTTCTACATTCGCAAATATTTGTTCTGTAGATAAAATTAATGAGTTGAAGATTTAATTACATATTGACAAAAATTTGAAGTTGATATAAAATTATGTATGTATTTTATGTTATTTGTTTATGGACCTAAAATTCTGAACATCCAAATGAACGAAAGTTATTAATTTTCTCTTTCCCCTTTTCAAATTTTTATTCAAATTGTATTATGTATTATAATTATAATTTTTATAAAGTTTCAAAACGTTTTTCATTTTTATTGCTGTCAGTGATTTTTATAAAACATTTATATAAGTATAGAAATGTTTCGTTTTTTGATCGTTCAGTTTTTAAATAGCTTTACGTCTATTCTTAAAAAAAAATTCAATCTGTGTTGTTGAATATTAAACAGATATTTCATCATATTTAGTTGTCAATTAATTAACATATTTATTTATTTATTTACTTATTTATTCATCAGCTTCGGTGGTTTAGAATTTTCAGTCACATTTTAAGATTGAAAAATTTCATTTCAGTTCCTGCAGGTCAGTTACAAAGATTGTTTAATGGTATTTCTAAAGAACTCATTTAATTGTCAGAATAGGGAGAGATTAAATAATAGTTTAAGTGCAATACTATAGACATTAAAGTGAGTAATCTAATAGAATGCGGTAGAATAAAATGATAGCAAGCAAGAAACTTTTGCCTATAAATCTCGTTGAATTTTATGACACGATTGAAAATCTCAGACTATAATTTATTAAAATCTTAATTCAACAAACTTTTATATTTAATTTTGAGTGTATAAAAAGTAATTAACACCAATTGTGTATTTTTTTCAATTTCGAGTTTGATTTTTTTCGACAAAAATGTCTAAACAGAATAACAAAAAAAAAAAAGGTTAGAGTTTTTAATTTTTAGGAAAAGAAAATTGTTTCTTTTGTTTCTAAACTTTTTCTAAAAAATTTGTCGCTGCCTTTGTTACGATAAAGTGTACTTTATCGAAGGATGTTTTTTGTTTAAAATAATATTAATTGTCGATGATAGTTTTTGCTTTTTTGCTGCGAAAAAGAAAAGAGTGTTGTTGCTATGCGTTGCACTTCACCTAATTCTTTAGAGGTCAAAAGATGCTATTCATGAAATAATAGTCCCACAAACGACGTAGAAATGATATTAAGTGAATTATTTAAATTACCTTCCCTACCGTGAGGTCAGTTGTGCACATTATCAGTGATATAAGAGAGCGGTCGTGACCGGGAGCAAACATTAAATCCCTTCATCATACAGTGACAAGATGATTGTCATTCTTATACCGTTCTTTTTAGGTAAGTACAACAACCAATAATTACTGCTATTAATCAAACTATTTTCTTATTTTCTTATTTTCTCATCACATGAAAAACAATTCTTTTTTATATTTAATATAGCAAGTGCATAAAATATGTAGGAATTAATTTTTTACATTGTTTACCGATAATGGAATAAGCAAGCATAAACACGGATTATATGTTAAATTTACATTCCCTCTGAAATATATAATGAAATAAATTTGTTTTTACTCTTTTCTAATAATATATTCAATATGCAAAACAGAATAATAATTATTATAAGCATTCTAACTAAAAAAATGCATGTTTTTAACATTTTTTATTTCAATCAGTAATTCTTGAAAAAATTTCGTTCATTTGAATGTTCGAAATTTTTTAATTATACGAGATTTTTTACTATTTGTTGAGCAGTTATAAAATATTAATTATCTGGAATTATGAAAATTAATTAAATACTAATAAGAATAAAATAAAATTAATTTAATTTTGAACTCACACAATCAGAGATTTACAATTTTCGAATATTTTTTTTTGCTGACATAAAATTATTAATGAAATTCCACAAACCTTTTGTACATATTAAATCTCCGTATTAATAGAAATAATTAAATATTAAACTAAAAAAAAATTAAAAACTGCTTCATGGGTTTTTATCGAATTATTTTGTATTCAGAAGGAATTTATACAAGTTTCGTATATAAATTGATATATCTAGTTTAAATTCAACGTGACGCCAATAGATTGAAATTCATTTAAATTTAGTGTTCCATCTGTTAAAAGTTTCCCTATCGAAGCACAATCTTCATTCACTGCATTAAATTTATGGAACAAATTGGAAAATTAAATCTTAATTATCTAACAAATTGCTAGATATTGAAAGACAATGAATTTGCTGAAAATCACTATAAAAATTAAAAGCTTAATCTTTTAAATCTTTTTGAGTTGTAGTTTTAGTTTCATTTTTTATTTCAAGAGAAATTCTCGTTTTTAAAAAATTAAAGCATAATGAGGAAGGAGATTACATTAAAATTCTTTTCATATTATAGAGTAATTATGTTTAATGTCAGACCTTTCTAAAATGTAAGAATTTAATATCATTTTAATTAATTGGCATCTAATGTCAGCACATTTAATATATAACAATATTTAATATTAGTATTTAATATTAACATTTACTTTTAGTATTTAGTGTCTCGTAATTAATTAGTTAGATTAAAATTATTTCTATTAATAGTAACGAAAAATTTGAGATTTAATATTAATAATCGTATATATGATTTTTCGAACAAATACCTACAATTTTTTTTTAAGATAATTTTGAAGTAAAAGCCATAAACGATTTTTGGAATATTACCAGTGTTAGAGGTTCATAACTATTTTTTATTACTTTCAAAGTGTATATTTCGGTATCTTTATAAAAGTTTTGTGCCAAATTGCTTCTTGTAAGCGAGACACATAAAAGTAATATTATAGACGAAATTGTTAAATACAAAATTTTCTCTATTCTTTTTGTCGACTTCTTCGGAAGAAAGAAATTTGAAAATGAATTCATGAAAAAATTTCACTTTGAAACTATAACGGAAAAATGTAAAGATTTGTAAAAATGAACATTAAAAAGAATGTATAAAGAATGTATTTATAAAAAATTAATTTCGTTTCTATGATTAAACAAAATTTTCAATTTTCTATTTTTTAAATGTTCATTGATTTTCAGTCGCACAAATACCAGTCGAAGAAAGTGCCTGGAAATATGGACCCGAATATACATTTGACGTGGCTGTCAATTTGTCGGCAACTGTTGAAAAAAACATGGAATTAGTGACGTCCAATACAATAAATACTCTTCTAGTTTGTCGACCAAAAAATTCAGACGCCTTAAGTTGCCATCTTCAAGTTCCCGAAACTTGTAAAAACACCAATGAAAAGGAGTCCAACGAAATTAAATGCACGTCTTTAAATTCAGATGAATTTGAAATTAAATTTAATAAATCTGGCATAGAAAGTTTAATGGTGCAAAAGAATATATCAAACCTTCATCTAAATGTTATCAAGGAACTAGCAAATCAGTTGAGCATTGGCGCAAATCTCTATGAGAAATTAAATCAAAAGAATTTTGAGGAAAAAGAAAATTCAACAATTGGAGAATGCAAGGCTAATTTTAAAATCAATCATCTTCCGAGGGAGGAAAATTCACGTAAAGAAGTTTCATTTAAATTGGATATTCTACCATTTCCCGATAAAATTTCCAAGGACAATCTTGAAATTGAAAAGTCGAGAAATTTAAAGGATTGCACGAATTTTGTTAATTATGTGTGGGGAAATTTCGGTACTGGAAATGAAAGTATGCTCGCAGCTGGAGTTGACACACAACTCGTAAGTTTCTAATAAAAACCAAAAATCTTGATCGTAACAATTATTGACTAGACTATTTTTATTCTCTCTTAATTTTTTTTCTTTAGGATTCAGTGACGACTCGAATGAATATAACCGACACAAGCTTTTCATCATGCACCCACACTGAAGCTGTAAAGTATCTTGGAGCAGATGCAAAAAGAACTAAACTCACAATAAAAACAAATGTTACCCTTAAAAATATTGAAGCTGCTAAGGATAAGTTACCAGTTATTGCAAATCCTGGAACGACGCCAATATTCGTTAAAATCAATGTCCAGGAGCTCAAAACAAACCAATAAATGTTTAAGTCTGATAAAAAAAAATAATGGTGATACATTGAAAAATAAATATCCTATTTCTGGTAATTTTTAAGGGTGTTTTGTAATTTGTACAATAGTTAGAAAATAAGTTGTCGAAGAATATTATTTCGCTAATTTTTGTGATTTAAACCATGTTTCTGGGTTGATCCTGGTTACTAATAAAAATCATTAAAAAAAATGTCTTTGATTATTGGAAAGATTTTTTTTTTATAAAAAATTCTTTTTCTATATTATCAATTAATTATGGTTTCTTTATTTAAATCAAAGTCCATAGGCACAAGGATTTATATAATTATGTGAAGAATAATTTATATAAAATCATATATTTTGAACTTTTAAAATGGTAATTGTATTTTTACATTTTCAGCAAAAAATGAAAAGGTCTTGTTTTATTGCTAAGTAAATAACGATGGATTATTCACTCTCTTTATCATTGAATTCAAAACGTGAATAATATCAAATTCTAATTTATAGTAATTATGCTTTCCAATACTTTGCTTTAAACGAACGATAATGAATTATACAATAGTTGATATTTGCTACAAATAAATTTACTTGGTTCGAAAATAAAAATTTTATTTGTTTAAAAAGATAATTTTTTATATATAAATTGTATTTACCGCAAATAAAGGATGAAAAATTATTAAAAGAATAGTGATTGAATAAATATTCTCAATATCAATTTTGGTGAAATGTCTTTTATTTTCAAGCTCAATGTACCATTGTATTATATTAAATTCGAATCATAAGTTTCACGATTCACTCTTTTAATTAGACAAATGGTACAATATTCCTTATAATACTATTATTTAAAATAGCCTAATTTATTTCTCGATTTTTTTTATTCTTTATTAATTATATTGATGTACACAATTAATTATTATCATCAATACTTTAGTATTGGGAAAAATTCACATTTTCGAGAAATAAATTTGTGCGGCTCCTATTTATGAATACAACATAAATCAATATGTGAATATCATCAAAAATTATATTTACTCTTGATCCACAATTATTTAATGATTGCACTTTATGTTCGATTCTCTAGACAAAATTATTTCATAAATATACGAATTCTATATTATATTTACACTCATGCATTCTGCTTTATTATCGTATCTCGAAATGTTTAAACAATATTTCCAATTTATTTAGAACTGAAAATAATTCATTTCATTCTAGTTGTTGTTATTATTAAAATAATTGCGACATTGTTTAATGGCAAATTAATAATAAAATTTTTTTTTTATGTTTTCTTTGTATTTAAAATTACGTATTTCAAAGCCTTCGTAAAAGCTGATTTTATGTAATAACGAATAACGATAATTTAACTTATCGTTAGAGTAACAATTGCTTGGCAAATGTACTAAATATAAACTAACATTTTTTTTATTATGTATTATCTTATCGACATGGCTTTGGAAAGTCCTTGTCTATGCAAATTTTTTTTTTACTTTTTTTTCTTAATGACTTCTGTTTTAAATATTTTCTTTTTTTAATTCTTAGACCGAATTTGAAAAAAAAAGATATGGCCAATTATTTTTTACAATAAAGAAATCATTATATTCTGAAGTTTCTAATTGAAATTTTTTTCTTTTTTTTACAGATAATTTCATCTATCGTAAAAACAAATCACAAAATTACGTAAGTACCTATAATTTCAATAAGCCTATGAAAAAAAATATATATTTGATTAATTTACTGAAATATGTTATTTTCATAATGCAGTCCAACAAAATCGATAATGGCACGATTACAATTATTTAATTACTGTGCGTACTATTCAATACAATTTTAGCCATTTTATCGTTACTTTCATTCTTAAATTTAATAGTAATATTCTATTGAGAACTATAGAATATTTATTTTAAAAAAACTTCTTTTCATGAATTTGCCTTGAAATTTGTTTTCAAAATTACAAATTACGTGCGTAAATCGATATAAATAGTTGTAGAATTGTTTCGCATGTGTATATTACTATAAATATTCGATGAAAAATAGCCCTTATAAAAAATGGATGATCTCTTGTAAAAAGGAGAATTCATCAATTGTAAAATGATTCTAAATTGTGTGTATTTCCCTCTTTTCGAAATTTGACTTAATATCGATATTAATCAAAATTTGATATATATATATAATTCAGTATTATATATTAAATATATTATATTATGGATAATATAATTATATTATATATAATTATATTATACATTATGTATAATATAATGTATTTATTATAATTCTACTAGTCACGCAATACTTATATTTATTTAATTTATGACTGTTTATAAACAAGTTTGTATTGTTTATTATAATTACCTTGGTATATTAGGCGCAAAATTATCTTCAAATGGAAAGATTCATGATTATAATTAATCATTTACTACAGTTAATTCAGAAATTCGCGCCGTAGGAAAAATTAGGCAATTCTTCAAATACATTTTTAAAAAACTTGAATATTATTTTAATAGTAATTTTTTTAGACCGATTATTTTTTTTCCCTTGAAACAAATATAACTTTGTTAATTTTCCTGATGACAAGAACGTGCAATTAATGATAATCACTAAAATTATACAAACTTTAAATTAATTTTTATACAACTTTTCAAGTTGAATAATACTTAAATATTGCACGTGTTTGTCAAAAAAAATTGCTGTTTTTTAAATACTTATGAATTCGATTTCATATCTTTTGAGAATCTCACCATTTTAAACTTGAAAAATCAGCTATCTTAATCTAAGAATATTTACATAGATTAGTACGTTTCAAAAATGAACGTTCAAGTGGCCTATCGTTAAACGATATTAAATCAGTGAGGAGAAATTATACACAGGTTTGGATAGCGAAGAAAAAACGATTAAAAAGAGAAGACGCGTAGGAGTAAAAACGGAAACAAAACGTTTCATTATTGAACATCGTTAACGTTATTCTGTTTTGAATCCATATTTGGAATGTAGTCCATAGCCATTAGGCAGGCAAATACTGTCATCACCATTTTCTGTTTCACTTCGGTAATGTCTTCAGGCAATGCATAGACCCGCGCTCCACATTTTCTAGCCAAGGATATCGCATATTTTGCATTATCCAAGTTTTCCTGCAAATAAAAGAAGAAATCGATTAGTTATTCCGGGAATAAATTTTGAATCTAGCAAACAAAAAGTCAAGTTCGAAAGTTAGTTTTAGGAACGAAGGAAAATGAGATAATTTATGCATGCGCAAAGTTTTCCTTTCAGAAAGGAATTTAAAAAGTTTTAAAATTTCTATTTTTGTTAAGCACAATATTTGACTTGTATTTTTACCTCATCTTTTCCTCCCTCCTTGACGAGATCGTAGTTCACAGTTCCTGGTTTAATGGCGTCGATTAAATCGAGAAGAACTTTGCCATCAGCTATCGCGTAGTCTTGGAAACCCTTAATGCTACTGGTTTTTCCAGCAGTTTGCAATTTTGAATTAACCCACTGTACAATTTCTTTTTCCACGCTTGTATTATTTTGTGTGCCACCGAGTGAGGTGAGCAGTGACAAAGTGTACGATCTCATTAGTTGCCAAATTAAAGCTAATGTTAGTGTCGCATTACCATCATTGATATCTTGACCAGCGATGCCCACTAGGGAATAATTCATATTCTTCCCAAGCTCAACGGCATAATTACAATTCTCCAACTTTTCCATAAATTTCCTCAACTTTGTGAATTTCCTGTGAACCTTATTCCACTTGACTGATCCCGGTTTGATGATGTCGTAAAGCTGGAAAATGACGAGACCATCGGCGAGATCGGAATAGAGCCAATTCACGTGTGGCGACACACCCAAAGAATTCATCCAATTGCGATAAGTCTTTTCCTCTCGTGTCTCTTCTAATGCTTCGAGACCCTCGATATTCGTCTCGGGCTTATCTAGACAGGGATAATTATTAAACATGTTCGCTACAAAGGCAAGATTCAACTTGTAAATTCCGTTAACAACATCGCTTGGCGTGACGAAACTCCTGCAGCCCAGTTTGCCGGCTTGTTGGAGCATTATTTCGGCTCTCGTCATATGGTTGGATTCCATTAGAGCCTCGAGGGTCACTTCGGCAGAATTAGGCGCTATTTGCTTTATCAAATGGGAATATATTTCCGAATCGGTGATGTCCGACATGAAGTTGGTGCATCTTCTTGCAATGCCAGCATTTTCCAAATGATGATTCACCCAACGCAGGAGAATCATTTCTGGCGAGAGTTTAAGAAGGTCCTCGATGCGCTCTCCTTCCTGAAGTAGTGTAGCTAGGCCGGGACAATTTTCTAAAGTGATTTGATTGAAGAGACCAATCCTTATGATTTGCCAAAGGAGACCCAGAACCAAATGTGGCGATCCTTTGGTGAGATCGTGTGCGTCAATGTTGACAATATTGCATCCAATTGCCTGCGCTGATGACAAGGCAAGTGTCAAATTTTCATGCTTCTTGTAGAGAGTCATGTTCTTCTTGTTGATTGTACGCTCGTCAATCGTATCCGGACAGGAGTGGTTGATTATTTTACTGAAAGGAAACAAAAATTAGAATTATTAGATTTGTACTTTCAGACCAGATCTTTTAGTATCAGAATAGTTTTGAAATATTTACCATAGAAGAATACCATCCTTGACTTTATCGTAAAGAGCCTTGCCCTCGCCATCGATTGGAAGAAGGTGTTTAAGATCGGGATCGTGAGCCAAATTTGTGTTTATCCAATCACTAAAAGCGAGCTGTTCCTCAAGACGTACTGAATGTGTGGTACCTTCACTCGACGCTTCGGAAATTCCACCCAGAGTCTCTAGATTCTCCTTCTTTGAGACAACTTGCTTGAACGTGGAACCGAGCTCATTTGCCTTGAGTTCTTTACATAATTTCTCAAATTCCTCGAACGATAGACGACCTTTGTGCTCCAGTCTTTGCTTGTCATCATATTCTTCAATCATTTGACGTACCTTGTATCCTGGCATTTTAAAACCACAGACGTCCAGTGCATTTCGCAATTCTGTCAAATCTATGAAGCCGTCACCATTCTCGTCTATCTGTAATTAGAAAACATGTTTTATTACTCTCAAATGTTATAAATTACTAGTTGAAAATAATTCAAATTAGTGGGTCTGGTTTCTAATTCCTTGGGAAACTACAAAAGTTCATGTGCATTAAGGGAATATCGATTTGATCGTTAATTGACTTAGTTTATCCCAAACTGATCAAATGTTTACACAGATACTGGTCCTTTATACTGATGTTCCGTCTCTGTAAACAGAGAGAACTGAAGTAGGTCATTAATGAACCAATCTGGCGACGTCGTTAATTTACTACTAATGTTATTGCATCTTTAGTGATTCTCTCTGATATATTTCTAGACATGTGTCAAATTTGATTTTAGAAGCCTAACTCTAAAATTAGTAGCAATCAAAGTTCATGTACAACTAAATACTGCAGATTGATTTTTATTTTCAGACAAAAAATATATCTGAATTGCAAAGTAATGTTAATCTGTTTTAAAATATGCTTAAGTATAATTATTATACCCATTTTCCCGGTATACATTTTATGGGTTTTTCCGCATTACAAAACAAGATGTTTACCCACGAGTAGAGAAGGTTAGTAAATTTATTTGCACAAAGCACAACAATGTTAAAAAAAAAGTTAATTCTTTTTAGTTGAATGGTATTTGGGTCATAACGTACGATTAAAATTAAATAAACCCTGGGAACGTTGAGATCATTGCGGGAAAATTTCAACGACAATGGGGGTGTGCAGTTAATGTTACTACTATTTCCTTGAAAATATTTAACTGCATTTACTTTTTTCCTATTAGGAAACAATGACTCTAAGTCTAAGAATCAAGTATATATAAGGTATTAAAATTTGCTTTTGTCGCATGTACTCTCTGACGTCATTTTTCCATATGAACACACTCATCGTAAATTTAGTGTGACCGCAGAGAAAGTTTAGATGATGAAAAGACAATAATGACTGTAGATTAATTGCGATAAGAAATATGATTTTTTTTTAAATGACCACAATCTTTTTTTTACTAAAGAACCTATTCTTCTAACTAACCTAATATTCTTCTAACTCTTTTTAATATAAATTTATATTATGTTACTATATTGATAAACTATTAAAACATTTTTTTAAAAGTAATATCAGCTTAATGAAAACAATTTAATGTTCTTAATTTTATTATCAACCACAAGATGACATACTTGTTAAACAATAAAACTGTTTGTAGATGAGTCACATGTAGAGAAAGCAATAAGCCACTTTCAAACAATTTGTTATCATTCTCTTGATTGTATGATTAGAAAAAAATTATAACTTGAAATTAAAGTATACATTATCTTCAGACATCAAATTGAAATTTGAAAATAATGTCCCAGACATTAGAGGTATGAGGGGAATGTGTAAACTTTAAAAATAATTTTCTAAATTTGAGTGATTAAATAAATACATTAATTATTGGAAAGTGAAAATGAAACCAGATTTTTTAAATTCTATTCTAGAAGGAGAAAGATTACAATTTTTTCTTTGATTTTGTGGAAGATACGTACGTTTTTGGAATCCGGAAAAACGTTACGCTATGTAGATGAATTGATAGAGCGAAAAGACTCTTATTTAGGTACTCCCGGAGGAATATCTAGCATGCATAAATATGATGATTAACGGTTATAAAATATTTCTGCTCGTGGAAATTCAACGGAAGCTGTTTATATTGACTTACTATGGGTTTAGTTTGAATTCTTTTTTTGCAGACCTTTATTTTCCTTTAAGTACTCTATGACAATAGATTTAAACTATTGTACCCGAAATTGCTTTTTAATTTCCTACCTTCTTGTTTAAATTTGATAATTATTTGTTTATCCTATTTTTAAATAATAAACAACAATATACAGAAAGTCAAACTTGTTTTTTAGAAGCATTTCTATGAAATTAATCGAAAGCAGATTTTTTGTGTTTAAGAATATTTATAAACTTGAATGAATTCGAAGTAGAATCTTATTTCGCGCACTAAAGATCTAATGACGTAATGCAACCGCATTACATTATTGCTGTATGAATCTTATTGGATGCTTTAATGCATTTACCAACTGGTTTTTGCATTAATACTTTTTTTTGCATTTATTTTGCTTTCTAATCTTAATCGTAAATAAATCCACATAATAGAAAAAGCAGTTGGAAAATTTAAATATTATAAATCTTATTTTAATTGAATTTTTAAGAGTTGCTATAGTGTGTTCTGGTTTAAAATTTTTATTTTTATCTGTATATATATATTCAATCTTAAATTTTTCTCGTATCTAGTGTGCAATTATTTTTAACACAAATTTAATCTTTAATTTTTTACTTATTTAATGTTTATAGTGTTAAATAAAGTTGAAAGTACATAGAGAATGTTTCTTTCTCACTTTGTGCTCTCAGTAGAAGCGTGGGAAGAATACTTGATTATTTGAATGTTTAACCATATTTGTACAAAATATTTCCATAAGAGGATAAATAGTTGACAAGGGTAGAGACATTTATTATCGCTAATTTAATTAATTTTAGCATTTGTCTTCCTTTTAGAGAAGAATTAATCCAATGAAATTCGCATTTGGAAATTCTTAGTGTCTTTGACTTGTACAATTAAATTTACCTTTCTATTAATGTATTTCTATATACTTTCTATTTAATTCTATTTAATTCCATTTTTACTAATATTTATTAATTTAATAATAAATAAAAGTTAATTTTCGAATACTTGTGTTTTTTCCACATTTTTTTAAAATTGAAATTATTAGTTTTTGCAAATGAATAGAGATTATGATTCATTATCACGAGAGAATGAAAATATTCACATAGAATACATAAAATGCATTATGACTAATTGCATTAAAATAAAAATGGAAAGGCGAATTGTGATTAAGAATTCAGAACGTCTGGATCACACGTTGACCTGCATAATGTGGCCAAGGGCATAAATAGAGTGGATGTGCATTGCGCATATTATTTTCCTTTAAATATCCATGTCACGTATGTATATGTGAAAACAACAAAACAAGATTCAAAAGTTTTCTTCTCTTTTTTCGTTTTTTCCTTCATCATTTATTCCGCTAAACAGCAGACAATTTCATCTGATGAATCAGACTTGTGCACTTTAATGTGCGATTTCTTTAAGACTTGGTGTAATTCTTAAGTAGGTACGTAGGAGTGACTGAAATATTCTTGAATATGACGTTTCGTTATTAATTCACTATAATGATGATGGAATCAACATATTGTATACCGGTAGTGAAATAACGTCAGATTCTTGAAATTCCTTCATGCTAACGCAATATGCAAATCAAATTAATCCAGCTTTGAGAATATACGAACAATAATTATATTATTGATCGTATGTTTACTAATTAATATATAATTATTGTTCTTTCTTTTTTTATATTTTTAGCCCTCCAAATTTCATAAGATCTTTATTTGCCTACTGTCTCTTCTTTTAAATTCTCAATCTCAAAAGTTCTTTCAAATTTCACTTTCTTTTCAAAAGAAAAAGCCAAGGTCTTTAAGATAAGTATCAAATACCCCAATTCATTCTAGTTTCTTGTGGGTTTTCATTCTACCATGAACAAATAATTCAACGCCAGTGTAGAGGCTATTCTGTGGTGTTAATCGTTTATTATGTATATAATAAAGCGAAAGTCAAAGTGTTTTTGAAATTTTCTTTATAAAATGATCATAAATCTCGTTTTTTTGGAACATGAAAACTACATAATTTTTTGTTCAGAGATGGTTTATGTTAATACTGATGTGATTCATTTCACCCACATGTTTATCATGAAAGGCAGGAAAAAGTTCAACAGATCTTTCTCTTTCTTATTTTTCTATTTTTAGTATATACATATTTCTAAACTATCAGCAACAATTTCCGTTTTATTCGATTATATATTTCTTTTGCAGATAAAAAAAATGTAATTTTTACTTTTGACACAAACAATTATTAATTTTTTGTTATTTTTGAAATCTTTGCGAAAATTTGATACTTAAAAGCATTAACACGATTGGGTTAAGCTAAAAATAACTGGAAGTTGACTCAACTCGTTAATAAGTTCAACTTGCTCCGGGTAAAATGATGTTTCCGTCCTGAGTCATGAACCCCGAGGTACTATTTATTTTACGGGTCAATAATCCTCCCGTAAAATTTACCTTGCAGTCACGAAACCATTGTTAAACCATTTTTATTCTCTTTTCTGTTCTATTTTTCAAAATTTCAATTCAGTTAATTTTTTTTGTTCGAAAGTCTGCTTTTTATGTCATACCAATATTTTTTGTCCTTTTTGAAAAAAATGCTTTGAAAAAACCCTTTTTTCTACTTTTTGTTTCTTTGTGTACTATATAGATAAAAATTAAATTAACAAAATTCGTATACTTTTAAAGTAAAATAAAAAAAATTATGTTTTGAAATTGAATTTTAAAAATAAAATTTTGAAAATAAATTGACAATCCGGGAGGTTCGAGACACGTGCGCTGGTAAGCAGACGCAATTCAAGTGTCATGTACGTATAAATATATTTATATGAACCTCCAAGAGACTTTGAAATGTAAAGCAGAAATTTAAAAGCGTGGGGTATGTGTATACCACACGCGGGGTTAACCACCTGGACTTTATAATATTCCCAATAAATTAGAGTCTCAAGTATCAAAATATTATTCATAAAGAAAGTTCGTCGTCTCCACTTTTATACAAAATTCTGCATCCCTTGTTTGCAAATTTTTTCCGCACAAAAAAAAATTTACTCTCGGAAAAGTAATTTCCTAATTTAAATTTTTTTTAATTAAAACAATATGAGTCAAAAGAAAAAGGATTTTCCTGCCTTTGTGAACTTTACGATCTTTATAATCAACGATTAAGAGGAAAAAAAATATTTTTTTTAAGAATAATTAATAAGAAGGATTGGAATAATAAGTAAAAAAAATCCTTTTTACCTTTTTTATTTTTTGACTCATATTACTTTAATTAAAAAAATTTAAATTAAAAATTTTAATTTTGAAGAAGATTAATGTTTTCGTAGAAAATTACGAATATCGTTATACATAATATGTTTTAGAATATTTGGAAAGTTATAGTAATTCAAAGTATTCGTCATTGGTCTCAGTATATTAGAGATATTGACAAAAAATACATGTGTATAACATAATGTATTGATCGTATATTAACACAAAAGTCGTGAGTCATTCTCAGAAACCCTAAAAAAAGATTTCCTCTTCTTTTCATTATTATATCGAGTAATTACACTTGGATGGCATTTTTCAAAGTGTAATTAAATTTTAATTATAGTCGAAAATTTACATCAAAAGAGTGTTATCTGTTGGAAAAAATATTTAATTAAAAAGAAATTTAAATTAAAACTATATTACTTGCTAAAGTATAAGAACTTTTAGAAAAGCACAAATTGTTGCGAAGCCACGTTTTTTATACAATTTTTTGTCTCAGTTTGATATTCTTACTGAAAAAAGAATACTATCATTTACTATGTGAAGATAAATTTCCTTTCAAGATTGATTAATTTTATTATAGAAAATTTGTTGCAAAGTAAAAAATGAGAAATCCGCGAATGATAAATATATTAATGTCGACAATGGAAAACGGAACAAAAGTTCATTGAAATGGATGACATAGAGGTAAAATTGTAATGCGGTCGTTTTCTTTATTGCGACAAACTGTAGTTTATTTCCTCAATCTTACAACAACAGTGCCATTTTATATGTACATTTATTTATATAATGTCTCGAGACATGCCTTTTGTATTGTTTCACTTGAGAAAATAGCAAAGTACTCTTTAAAATTGGTAGAAAACTAAAATAACCATTAAACTTTCAAATAATCTTCTATTTAGCTTTTTTATGAAAAAAAGAACTTGTGATTTTTCCTTTTTAAAGCGCAATATAATGAAATAAGTGAAATACAATCAAATACCAATAAAAGAATATAATTTTATCCCATTGAACACGAAAATGTGTCAAGTCATAAAAGAATTATGCAGTTCAAGCAAAACATTTCCGTATACTTTATACAAAAAAAGAAATTCATAAGACAAAAAACTATTATATACTAACTGTAATGTATTTGAAACAATGTTCTGCAATGTCCCAAGGGCAATATACAATATTTCATAAATTTATTTAAATCAGTGTCAAAGTTGACATTCGTAAAAGATAAATTTAATTAGTTTTACTCAACGAATATATTAATAAAACAAAATTTATTTTTTAAATTGAAAACAGAATTCAATTAACTGGGTGAATTCAGTGGTTCTGTATAGTTCTTCCATTTAATCTTGTTTACGAACAACGAGTTTTCCTGTCAGCCGACAGACAGTTTCGGAATGATATTAACGCGAAATTAAAATTGGATGATGTTAATATTATTCACAAGGAATTTTGCGCTTTTATAATTCTATAAATGTCCGATAAGTGTCAAGAGAACTTCTTGTTCGTAAACGAAAAGTAGTTCGAACTAAATTATTTCACTGTATTTAGCAAATATATTTTATTATTTAAACGAAATTAATCATATTCAGATTAAATAAAACTTTTTTCTTGGTGTATGTATAACAAACGATACACCTCAACATGAAGAAGAATCTTAAAAAAAAATTTGGGAAGAGAAAGTATTTATAGAAATCTGACCTTGGTTACAGGACTCGAACCATGAAACACACTCCAGGAAATAGCATTGACATTCAGTTCGTATTAAATTTGACAAAATAAAATACATTGAAAGAAACAAAGAAAAAAATCAAGTACAATGTATACACACTGATCTCGAGAAATATTGTTTATTATTTCGTAATCGTTAACATTAAAATGTCACGTTGTGCTTCTTTTATTACACTTTCTTAAAGAACAAGCGGAATTTATCGCAATTTCCGTGTTTTAGAATTATGTTTCAAATTATGTTTCAAAAACCTTGTGTATATGTCTCGTAACATTATATTTAATATACAGAGGAAATTATTTGTCTTTAATAAGAAAATATTTTCTGCACATTTGTGCAAACTAAGCATTTCTTTTTATTGGACCAACATAATTTTGATTAGGTTCAAAAACTATTGTTTACCTTTTTGTCTACCTTCTTTGGGGTAAAAAAGGAACTTTTGTAGGATGTAAACGAAAATTCTAATCAAGTCCAAATAGTTTTAGCCAATTTTTTATTTGGTACGCAAGTTCTTAGTTTCGATCAAGTAGTTTTTATAAGAATAACATTATTAGCACGCAAACTTTTGGGTTTATAAATAAAAATCAAGTATCAAGACTAGAAATTTTGCTTTGTCGAGTAGCAAAATCATTTTTTAGTGTTACATTCTGGGAATATTAAAAGTAAAATATTAATATTTACTGTACTACCACCCACATGTTTCTTTTTGTACAATAAATGCGAGTTTTAAGTGTGTTTTTCTTAGTCGGAATGCAAATTATATAGGTTGTTCACCCGGTGACCTCTCACACTCGAAAGGAGTACTTCATGCAATGGTATATATAAACGTCCATTATAGACCGTGATATAATATATTGAAACCTTATGTCACGCATAACTTGAAAGCATTACTCAGATCGGCAAACAAAGTATGAATGCTTTTTTTAAAATCATAAATGTACATTTTTTCCCTATTAATAATTTTCCTGCGAGATCGTCATAGAAATTAAAATCCTTCAATTAGAAAAACTGATTTTTTTTGTAAATCCGCAGAGATTATAGTTCTTTTTATACTTAGAGATGGTTGAGATTATTTCTGCTTAATAGTTTTAAAGCCGATTAAATGTAATTACTGGGACTTTGCTTTTACAATTCTTTTCATATAGGTAAAAAGCCAAAGCAGACTAACTGTTGTCTTACAATGAAAACATTTTTTTTCGGACTTAATACTTTTAATACCATTGCATTGAGATTATTGTCGAGAATAATCTATTCTTACAGTGCAATATTGATTTAGAACATGATAATTAAAAAAGTATTTCTTACATAATGTTTATGGAGATGTATATTTTTTTTTTATTTGCAATGAAATTGCATTGCAATTTGTATATAAACTGGGGAACAGGAGAGCGTTACAATAAATATTGCGGGTTATTTTAATAAAAATTGGGTTTTCAGATAAAAGGGAAAAATTTTTTTTTTACAGATATTCTTGTTGCAGTGTGGAAAAAAATCAGTTTCTACACGTGTTGGTGAGTCGTATATACTTTACTATTTTTTTATTAGCTTATAATATCTCTTGTATCTCCGCGGGTTTAAATCAATTTACTCAATCGTTAAAGTATACATTAGCTTATTACACCTATATCATTTTTCATACCTTCATCCGGCAATCAATGTCAAAAAAAGAATTGGAATAGTCTTCATAAATTTTCGAAAATTAACACAGTCATCGTCTATTTGTTCGGAAAAATCAATCCTATTTTCGTTTTTTATTTTATTTTCTCAACTCTTTACTATCTTTGAAGAAAATCTTTTGATTTAAAAGATAAAGTTAACATATATGACTATAGAGAACAATTATTTTTATTACACAAATATTTAATTTATAAATCCTCTTGATTTTTTTGATATACCGGAAAACAATTTTTTTAATTATCAAATAGTGTCAATATTGATTTAATATATTTCTTCACAGTTTGCGCAATGTCATCTGATAATTAAAAATGCCTAAATAAATTAATTGTTTAAATTAAAAAATTGTATTAACTTTTAGAGAACATGAAAAACACAATTTTTTACTATCTAAATATTAGTTGCAACAAAATAATTTCTCTCAATGATGACAATATTGCTTTTGAAGTGATGCTCTTCATAATTCGAATAAAGACCCTCGACACTGGAATTATTTTTAAAATGAAAAATACATAAGTATTGTTAAATGTGCTTCAAGAGTAGAGATAATGGATTTCACTTGTTCAATTCACATCAGTTTTAACGCAAATTTATTAGCGCATTCCACTTTACATGCTACAATCACTTCTATTGATGAAATTAGTTTGTTTCCCACAAAGAAGGCAGAGGGAAAGACAACGGAATGCCAATCATTGTGCAATTAAACGCCAATGGAATATATTAGTGAACAAAGTGTAAACTCGAGTTCTTCAATAATAGCAAATCTTGCGCAAGTACATATGTTTGTATTCTAGAACAAGTACTGTCAATATTACATTGTGGTCGCAATCTAATACTTATCGATACTGCAACTGCAGTAGTTATCAGAGAGTGTACATGTATATCGGTAAATATTGCAAAAGTTCCTTGTATACTCAAAATTACAGGTCGATATTAATAATGAAAATCTACCCTTTTTACTGTTCAGTTCAAAATGGCAAATTGTAAGGAATTGGCGCCAAAAATGTAAATGATTCAACACAAATTGTTTGTATTGTAATCGGGTGTCAATTTGATACAATTTGGTATTAATTTGATCCAGGCTTGCGCTAATTTATAATTTATAAAGACACTTGCTAAAGATTCGTACTGTAATTGAAATTAATTATGGTACATTAAATATTGAATATGAAAAGTAAATATTGAAATATAAATTATTGCTTGCGATATATGTATAGTCAATGAACGCGAATAAATATACTCGAGAGAAGAGGCCAATTATTATGTCACACACATAACGATAAATTCATTTTAAGTACCATTTGAAACTTGAAGGGCAAAAATTAATTGACGCTCTTTATTAAAAAAAAGAATCGGAAAAATTGAGAGGAACAAAGACACCTTACAATTAAATTATTATAGTACTGGTGATTTATTTGTATTTTATTGTTGCAATTATGTTCATGAGAATGCGGTCAGTTTGCAAGTTTAATGCGCATTTGTAATATTAATTTCCCTTCCTAATTTTTCCATACGTGTTAATAATTATATCGATAATTTAATGCACTGAGAAAACTGGATAGTCAAACTTAGAGGGTTTCATTTTTCATCATTAGTAATATATATAATATTATATTTTTTTTTTTTTTTTTAAGAAATAGCAAATAAACTGAAATTGCTCAAAGCATTTAAATATTGCGATAAGACTTTTCTATATATATAGATAAAATTCATAAAGTTAAACCCAGAAGCGTTCGATTTTTCTACAAATGTTCAAAATTTTATGCCCACATTTTTCGCTAATAAAAAATAATAATAGTTATAGTTATTATAATAGTAATGATAATAGGAATAATAATAATATTAAGAAAAGTATTAATTAGTTAGCAATAATAAACAGTAGTAAAGAAAGATTTAACAATGATTAGATTTTTTTCAACGCCAATTAACATCCATCTGGTTGGAAAAGCTAAAACAAATAAGCGAATGAGAGAAAGGTAAATGATAAGAAAATAACTTTGAAAGACAGAGCGTAACCGACGAAGATGTGTTTGAAATAAAAAAGATACACTCGTTTTTCCTATAGTTTCCAAGATGGGCAGATCTCGAGCTAAGAAAGATCTGTTAATGGATCGTTGTTGCCACACATCTTGCTACAACAAACGAGCCGAACAAAAAGCGGCAACTTAAAGTTAGTACATATATAAGCATTCCTATTGTCAGTTGATTATTAAAGCGTGAACGCATGCTTGACCACAGTTAACGTGTGTACATACATATATACAAAGTAACACGACCTTCACAAAACTCAGTGCACTGTAAAAAAAAAGTTAAAAATTTCATACTTTCAACGACAACAAAAAATCACTTTTTAGATGTTCGAGAAATAAACCTAATTTTTAGATTGTGTCGTGCTCAAATGTCAAGAACATAATCTACATTGTTTTTCCCAGATTATCTCAAATTGAACCAAAGAAAAAATTTGTTATTTCAACAATTTTGAACCTATTTTTGACTCAATTTGATATGCTAAGAAAAACTACGGATTCTGATAAAATGATTAGCATTTCGAAGTAGAAATTATCTGATTGTCAATTTTTGGCACATGTACTTCCAAGTATTATTTGCCTTTCAAAAAAAAAAAAAATTCACATGCGTTGTAAAATATGTACGATATATCTTTTGCGCTCTACGTTAAAAAAAATATGGCAACGGTATAATCTGAGAAATCAAAGGTGTGGTTGTTCCAAAGATATTTGGGGATTTTGAGAACGAGATTTTCAGATCTTGGTTATTGTACCGTTATATATAGAAATAAGAATAAGGTGCGTATATTTTTTTCTGCCTGTTTATAAAGAGACCTCATTTATAATCACTCGTTTAATACTGATACACATACATAAGAATATGTATGTATATGTCGTAAAATAATAATTCTATCTTATGAAAGATAACAATTTAGAGGAAAATTTTATTCATTTACAAGTGCTGTAAATATATATAGGTTTTGTACCATTTTATAATATCTGAAGTGTGTCATCTTCCAAGGTTTTTGAATTTTGAAATTATTACAAATTTTTCAGAAAAATGTTTAATATTATCATGTGTACATATATGGTATTTATGAGTACTCGTGTATGTGTTATTTCTTAATGAGAAGCATAAATTATATCATTAAAGTCTAAACACGATTTCTTCATTTTATTATAAATTATAATTTTCAGTTTTATTTCATTCTTTGAATATTATGTTTACATAAATAATTTTGGTAATTTCTTGAACATCTTTTTTTCAAATTAATATTATCATCATGTGATTATTATTGCGTGATATTATTATTACTATTATTATTATTATTATTATTATTATTACTATTATTATTAATATTATTATTATATTATTAATTCTTTGTTGCCCTCGCATTATATTTTCTTTTTACACCTATTATTATAATTATTATTATCGAGTTTGCCTGAAAGTAGAAACTCTAGGAAATTGTCGACAAGATCATTAACGCGGAGAGAAGTCTCTTAAAAGGCCATTTTTGACTTTACTTTGAAACTATAGCAAATTAACTCTCAATATATGGCGCACGGTAAATTACTTTTGTATTAAAGTGAGTAGAAAGCAATATAATTTCTATGAGTAGGCTATTTTTTTTAGAATGTACCAATATCACTTTAATGGCTTTCAATATTCTTCTATATTTCGAAAAAGAAAAATTTATTTACAGATAAGTAAATCATTTGTCACATAAAAGGAATAATGATTGCTGTGTGTTGCTACTGAATGTTTAAAATTATAAAGAGTGACTTTGAATATTACTCGTATCTAAAATGTAAAACTAATGTGTAAAAGCTACTTAGTACGTTTAAGCGTCAAAGTTATATCCAAATCAATTATATACAATAAATTTTAATTTGATCCATTAAATACAGAAGTGATCAAGGGGAAAATTTTCATTTAGTTTAAAGAAGGATAATTTCACTTTCTTTTCTTGTGCCTTTTTTCTTGCTACTACAATTTCTTCCGGTAAACTTTATCATTAGGTATTAATATTATTTTTTACTATTACTATTACTATTTTATAAATTATAAAATTTTGTCATTTATCTGAAATAATCCGTTTTGTTGGAAAGTTACATAAAGCTTTTGTAGAAAAAGGAATAAATTTAACGTGTCACAAATGCATTTAAATACAATGTGGAAATTCTGTGGTTTGGGTATTACAAATGTAAAGCGAACAAAGGTCTTTATAGTAGACGACACCTGCTTATTGGGAACCTCGTAAACGAGTCACGTGTTTGTCTATGCTACGTCATTTTAGCCGCACATGCGTAATTTTTTACTTTGAATTTAAAGTGCAATCAATTACTCGTAACTGTGATTTGTCACATCCTTTCTAAAGATTAATCACTCTCATTATGTAACTCCTAATTACAAAATATTTCCCAAATTCCACGAAAACTCATTAAACCTGATAAAAAGAAGTTAAATAGAATGTTATCGTTGATTCTATATAGATAGTGTTTTATTTATATCTGTAGTAGACGTAAAGTGTAAGTACACTAATTATACTACAGTATTATTTGAGACTAATAGACACTTAAAATAATTAGAGGTGTTTGATGTATGACGTCGCATGAGAAAAGGAATCGACTGAGAAATTTTAGGTTATGTTAAGTGATAGTTTTAATTTTTAACAGAGATAAATACAGAAGAATTTTTCTTTCTGTTTAAATGACTAAAAGAGCTGTTCCTTAAAAGTTTTCTCTACTACTTGCATTTGTAGGTTTACAACATCAGCACTTTGTGATTTTGTATTTTATTTCTTGAGCAGAAGTACAAATATTAACTGTAGTAATAGTAAAAAATTATTGAAAATCTGTAGTTGGGAAATTCTTGTTTTAGAGTCGATATTACTTTAGCAATGATACCAGAAGTAGTAGTATCATCAATACAAGTAATTGTAGTAGCAATAATACCAGAAATTAGAGCATTAATACTAGAAATTATAGAAGTAATAATATAGAAATATAAATGACTGTAGTAATTTCTAAACGAGATACAAATGTATAACTGTACAGATTTTCATCTCCAAAACTATTATTCTTAGGAGCAATGATCAATACAATGAGCAATGAGCAATGATCTGAAGATCATTGCGATCGAACTAGAGAAATGTATTTTCGCCATAAGAATGAATAATTAGTAATAAATAATGCATTGTTTGAAAAAAGTTGTACCTATTTTCAGATGATGGTAAATAGATTTTTATCATCATTAAGTTATTGACTGGTGCCTCAATACACAACAGACTTGTATATTTATTGTACAATCATCGATTGTATCCAATAAATACAATCTTCAATCATCATGCATTTATACCCTTGAGTGAAGAGTACTTGAAGATTCAAATATATTTATAAGAGAGTATGATCATCTCATCTCTCAAGGACAATTCTTTAAAGACAGAAGACTACTATAAAAATCAATTCTTTATTCGCTCAACTTTTGCCTCTTTTATTTCCGTTTATAACCATTTTTATACTCTTGCTTTCCATATGTCCTCTCTGAGACTAAATCAGTTGAAAAGGTTTCATTCAAACTTTATTATGATCATCACTTTTTTATGTCTTGTTCGAAATACTCACTTTTCTTTGTGGACTATTTTTAAGTTCGGATTCGCGCATAGTAATTTTATTATTTAATTAGCGATACGACAAATAGAAAAAATTGTATTTTGGCATAAGTTGTTTTAGAAAATTGGGACTTTCTGGTAATAGAACAAATGGCAAAATCCGTAAAATTGGAATAAGTATGATGGATGTTTCTTTCCTGAAAAGAAGACTTTGCTTTGGTTGAAAATACTTGAGGATTGAAAAATTGTTGATTAGGATTGTGAATTTCGATTTGAAATGATCAGGAAATTTTGCAATTGCGAACAAGTGGAAAGAGGGTGGTCGCCCGGAAAATAGATTAAGCAAGTGAATAGGGCGATGACACCCGGCGTGGCATAAAGCATAACCCACGAGGGTGGGTACATTCATAGGGTTGAGGGTTTCTAGTCTATATACACGATGGAAGCAAATCGATAAAAGGGCACAGACGTCACCTTTTATATCTTTTATATGGTACTCTCAATGAAAATGGCGATTTTTGGCAAATGAGTGTTTTGAGGTTGCTCACCGTTTGAAATTGCTCCAGCAATTCTTGCCGGTCGTCGATGGCGGTGGCCATGTTGCCCGGATTCTTCCTAATCACTGTGTCCCACACCCAAAAAACTATCCTTACAATGTCGGATAGGAACTTTTTTCTTTGAAAATTTCCTCCTTTCAGATATTATGATTACTGATTAATGATCACAGTTCATGTGCAACACACTTGATTTTTTTTCTCTCTGTCTCCCCCTCTTTTTTTTCCTTTAAACTACAAACACAGGATATCCTTTAATCATCCAGTATCCGCGTCGTGTTGATACGCGACGTGGTAGATGATAAAACAGTCCCTTGTCTCGCGGAGCCACAGCCAACACTGACAAACACTGACGAATTCTTAGATTGTTCAAGTTATAAGCTTAGCGGTATGGAGTGAGAGACCAGGGATGACTTCATGCTCCATTGAACCCTGGGATTTTCAAACTTTTCAGCAAATACCGAAATCAGCTCTAATTTAGAACCTATTTTTGTATAGTTTATTGTAATTAAATTTCTTGGAAAAATTCAACAAAATTTTTGACAAGAATTTATTAAATCTGTTTTTAAACATGATAAAATTCTCAGGACTTTAGTTATTTGGAAAATATTTTAAAAAATCTTTTAAAAACTTTAATTTATTATTCTTTAAAATTGTATTAAAATTTTACATAGAATCCAATTATTTATTTGTAAAAGTTTTGATAAAATTCTTATTACAAGAATTAGTGTTCACTATTTATTTTTGTAATTAAATAAACGAATTCTCATTGATCTTTCTGTCCAAAATTGATTTAAAAAAGAATTTTTAACTAAAACTTTTAATAGTTATTGACTTTCAAATCAAAATCTTTTAAAAAAATTAATTTTTGCGAAAACTAATAATATTTAAAGTCAGAAATTACGAAGAAGAATTGTAACAAAAATTTCTTGAAAATTAGTTAAATTCCCGTAAATAATGTAAAAATATTTAATTAAATTTTTGATCAATTAAAATTCGTGTCAAATGGTATTGAAATAAATTTTATTAAAAAATTTTTTTTACTTTAAAAATAAAATGAAAAGAAAATATTTAAATACGTAATAAATTTTTTTAAATATAATGGTACTTTTTAAAGAATTTGAATAAAAAGTTTGAATAAAAATTGAAGTTTAGAAAGAAAAAAAAATTGAAATTGGATAAGAAGAAAAGTGAATTTAATTATTTGTATGTTAAAGAAGAAGGTGAAAACTAATCCTATCTTTTTCTCTTTCTTTCTTGCAATTTACGTCTTACAATAATTACAATGTGCATTGACCTTCTCATTGTAATTTGTAATTTATAACCTTGTAATCTTTTGGAAAATTAGAAAGAAAGAAAGAGAAGAGAGAATTGTGTTGACTTTCTGTTGAGAACAAAGGACTGGGTACAGGTCATAACCGAAAATTTAAATTCCCACTACGAAGGAAAATTAAATTTTGAACTTAGTTTAAAAATTTACCTTTAGAAAAATTGATATTTAAAATTTTGATTATTTAACTATGTTAGGTATAGTGTTCGTATTTTTTCTAAATAAATTTTTTTTTAGTTTAATAAACATTTTTTTCAATTATGTACTTTTATTTCGTGAGTGTTTAAAAATTTAAATCACGCTCACTAATAATTATAATTCAATATAATTTTTTATTCCAACTTTCGGGATTTTTCGTATTTTTCAAAAGTGTGTGTGTTTTTTTCAATCACCAATATCATTGTTCAAGTGCTACTCAAGTATGGGATCAGGTATGCTAATTAATTTCAACGCAGAATTAAAAAACTTTTTTAGTTAATAATATTGTAAAAAACGATTCTCATAATTGGAAATCACTAATAATTGAAAACTATTCTATTTCAATATTATTCATTAAATTTAAAACAAGACTAATTTCAAATTTTTTTCCTTTGTAGTTTACGTACTGTTTTTAAATTTTTTAATTAAATGAATTCAATGAAAAATTTTTAATTCAGAAAAAAAGGTTGTGTGATTTATTTTCATATGTTAAATTTAACATTTCATGCGATAAATTTGAGATTTTTGTTTTGTTTTAAATATTTTAGAAACATCCTTTTGCAGGATAAAAATAAAATATTCTTTTGTTATACATATTAATTAAAATAATTTTTTCATACGAGCATACGTCAATTAGTGCACTCTTTTTTTTATACAAAAGATATAAAAGCAGACAAACAAGCCAAAACATATATATATAATTATTTCATGTTGTTATACACAAAAACAAATAATATATCTATAAGCTTTATAAACTCTTTCAATATCATTAAAATCAATGTCAATTTTCAAAATTTTCCCATGTCATTAAATTTTATAAATAATAAAATATTTTTTAAAAGTCCATTAAAAAATTCTATTCCAGGGAAAAATGTCAAATAATTATTGCATGGTACTCTTTTTATTTATTGCAGATATCCAATATCTCTCGTCTAATCTCAATTTAAAAAAAAATTAAGACTTTGTCAATAGTATTAATGAAATGTACATTTCTAATGAAAATGAAAATAAACGTTTATAAAATCGATGTTTTTAAAATTTGATAATTATTTTACTTTGAAAGGCGATTAGAGATCTTTTAGAGATTATTAGAACAAATATCTTTATATTGTTATCTAAATTGTTAATTTTAAGGAAAATGTAGATCAAGCTTTATATTTAAGTTTCCTGGAGTATAAAAATTATCGTTTATCGTTGTAGAAACAGTTTATTGTATTGAGAATTAAGAATATTATATAAAACAGTGGAGAACATGTGATCTCTGGAAAATTGTGCTTTAGAAGCATATAAATACCTCAACAATGTTCCCATTGCTTTTATGTACTTGAAAATGATAAAAAAGTAATACAATGTGTAATTAGCATTTGGTGTCAAGAGAAACGCATCCCTTTTTAAGTGCATCTCAAAGATTAGTGTAAATAATTATATATATATAAGAAATAGTTGTTAATTAGGAGAAATGAAAGAAACTTAGATTTATAAAATTCATTTTTATTATAGAACCGTTTCGAAATAATCAAGTCAAACGTTTTTCAATATTTTTTAATTTCAACGCAGAATTAAAAAAGTTTTTTAGTTAATAATATTGTAAAAAGCGATTCTCATATTATTCTTTGAATTTAAAACAAAACTAATTTCAAATTTTTTCCTTTGTAGTTTACGTACTGTTTTTAAATTTTTTAATTAAATAAATTCATTGAAAAATTTTTAATTCAGAAAAGAAAGGTTGTGTGTTTTATTTTCATATGTTAAATTTAACATTTCATGCGATAAATTTGAGATTTTTGTTGTGTTTTCAATATTTTAGAAACATCCTTTTTCAGGATAAAAATAAAATATTCTTTTGTTATACATATTAATTAAAATTAATAATTTCTAAGTAATCAAGTCAAACGTTTTTTTCAATATTTTTTAAATAGAAATCAGTGGATATTTTCTATCTATATTGTGGGATTTCACTTATAGAAACTGAGTTTAATTAGACAATTATTGATTTAAAAATATTTCGTTAGTTCAAATTTTCTCAGTGCTTTTTCATTATCACAGGGAATTTTTTGTTTTGTGTACTTCAAACGAATATTTCAAAATACTTTTTAATTAAAAACTTATATACAGAATTTGTTTCATAAACAATAGAAATTTATATTGCCTTTTTTCTATGATACTAGAGAATTATTACGAATAACTTTTGTATTTTTAAAAATTTTTCATGAAATTGATAATAATTTCACTGGAAAAATGATTTCCTATAAAATCAGTGCTGAAACGAGATTTTTTTCCGAATTAAAACGTCAACGTTTTATTGTGACAGGAAACGACTATATATATCTATAGGGGAACTCAAAAGAGCCCGACTTGCAGAGAAGTTTTACAAAAAAAGATAATTATGCGGGATAGAATGAATTCTGCTCCCACGCTATGTATCTAAAGTATGCACAAACGCAGGGAGGGTTACTTTCTTTTACAATGAAGAAAATTGTCAAACTCATATCCAATCAATCTCTCATGGAATTCATGAGTCAAATAGATTTTAATATGAATTAAAAAAGTATTAGTGAAATACAAATAAAACAAGTTGTGAATTAAGATGTTCATTACATGAACATTTTGCTTCCTCTTTACGATAAGCAAAAAATTTGCTTTAAAGTGAATTTTTTCATTTTATTTAATTCTATTAATGCTAATAAAATATATTCTTTTTATACATCAATCGATTCGTCTTGATGAAATGAAGATTTTTAGTTTGTTTTTAAGTCTAGATTAACATTTTATTATAAAGCAACATAATTTTTAAGAAGGAAATAAATTTCTAATAAAAGTGCGAATTTTTGGTTTTAATTATGTTTAATTCTATAAATTCAAATAAAATATATACTTTATATATATCAATCGATCCGTTTTAATGCAACGGATAAGATTATTGAAAAAAATGAGTAAAATCTTATTGTACCGGAATATAATTTTGATGAAAGAACTAAATTTTTGATAAAAAAAGGTAATTTTTTTGCTTTAATTGTCATTACCTCTATAAACTCTCATACAATTTATACTTTATATATACCAATCGATTCGTCTTGATGCAAAAAAGAAGATTTTATTGTATATTGACTTTAATATTCAATTAAAAAAAAATTTTTTGAAAAAATTTTTTTTTTAAGATTTTTTAATGTCCATCAATCCATTTCGAGATATTTTTATGATAAATATTCCTAACTGGAACAAAAACAAACAAGTTCACCTCTGGACACATTTTTGTAGGAGAAAAATTAAAAAAGTTACAAAGGTTTTTCTAAAATAACAGACATTTTTTCATTTTGAAAATTCATTTTTTGGTAACTTTTTCGAATTTCATTTTAAAAGTGTTTTTCTTCTTTTTCCTGATAACTGGAACAATAAGAAACAAGTTCACCTCTGGACACATTTTTGTAGGACAAAAATTAAAAAAGTTACAAAGGTTTTTCTAAAATAACAGACATTTTTTCATTTTGAAAATTCATTTTTTGGTAACTTTTTCGAATTTCATTTTAAAAGTGTTTTTCTTCTTTTTCCTGATAACTGGAACAAAAACAAACAAGTTCACCTCTGGACACATTTTTGTAGGACAAAAATTAAAAAAGTTACAAAGGTTTTTCTAAAATAACAGACATTTTTTCATTTTGAAATTTCAGTTTTCGGTAACTTTTTCCAATTTTATTTTGAAAGTGTTTTTCTTCTTTTTCCTGATAACTGGAACAAAAACAAACAACTTCACCTCTGGACACATTTTTGTAGGACAAAAATTAAAAAAGTTACAAAGGTTTTTCTAAAATAACAGACATTTTTTCATTTTGAAAATTCATTTTTTGGTAACTTTTTCGAATTTCATTTTAAAAGTGTTTTTCTTCTTTTTCCTGATAACTGGAACAAAAACAAACAAGTTCACCTCTGGACACATTTTTGTAGGACAAAAATTAAAAAAGTTACAAAGGTTTTTCTAAAATAACAGACATTTTTTCATTTTGAAATTTCAGTTTTCGGTAACTTTTTCCAATTTTATTTTGAAAGTGTTTTTCTTCTTTTTCCTGATAACTGGAACAAAAACAAACAACTTCACCTCTGGACACATTTTTGTAGGACAAAAATTAAAAAAGTTACAAAGGTTTTTCTAAAATAACAGACATTTTTTCATTTTGAAAATTCATTTTTTGGTAACTTTTTCGAATTTCATTTTAAAAGTGTTTTTCTTCTTTTTCCTGATAACTGGAACAAAAACAAACAAGTTCACCTCTGGACACATTTTTGTAGGACAAAAATTAAAAAAGTTACAAAGGTTTTTCTAAAATAACAGACATTTTTTCATTTTGAAATTTCAGTTTTCGGTAACTTTTTCCAATTTTATTTTGAAAGTGTTTTTCTTCTTTTTCCTGATAACTGGAACAAAAACAAACAACTTCACCTCTGGACACATTTTTGTAGGACAAAAATTAAAAAAGTTACAAAGGTTTTTCTAAAATAACAGACATTTTTTCATTTTGAAAATTCATTTTTTGGTAACTTTTTCGAATTTCATTTTAAAAGTGTTTTTCTTCTTTTTCCTGATAACTGGAACAAAAACAAACAAGTTCACCTCTGGACACATTTTTGTAGGACAAAAATTAAAAAAGTTACAAAGGTTTTTCTAAAATAACAGACATTTTTTTCATTTTGAAATTTCAGTTTTCGGTAACTTTTTCCAATTTTATTTTGAAAGTGTTTTTCTTCTTTTTCCTGATAACTGGAACAAAAACAAACAACTTCACCTCTGGACACATTTTTGTAGGACAAAAATTAAAAAAGTTACAAAGGTTTTTCTAAAATAACAGACATTTTTTCATTTTGAAAATTCATTTTTTGGTAACTTTTTCCAATTTCATTTTAAAAGTGTTTTTCTTCTTTTTCCTGATAACTGGAACAATAAGAAACAAGTTCACCTCTGGACACATTTTTGTAGGACAAAAATTAAAAAAGTTACAAAGGTTTTTCTAAAATAACAGACATTTTTTTCATTTTGAAATTTCAGTTTTCGTTAACTTTTTCCAATTTTATTTTGAAAGTGTTTTTCTTCTTTTTCCTGATAACTGGAACAAAAACAAACAACTTCACCTCTGGACACATTTTTGTAGGACAAAAATTAAAAAAGTTACAAAGGTTTTTCTAAAATAACAGACATTTTTTCATTTTGAAAATTCATTTTTTGGTAACTTTTTCGAATTTCATTTTAAAAGTGTTTTTCTTCTTTTTCCTGATAACTGGAACAATAAGAAACAAGTTCACCTCTGGACACATTTTTGTAGGACAAAAATTAAAAAAGTTACAAAGGTTTTTCTAAAATAACAGACATTTTTTTCATTTTGAAAATTCATTGTTTGGTAACTTTTTCGAATTTCATTTTAAAAGTGTTTTTCTTCTTTTTCCTGATAACTGGAACAAAAACAAACAACTTCACCTCTGGACACATTTTTGTAGGACAAAAATTAAAAAAGTTGTGAATTAAGATGTTCATTACATGAACATTTTGCTTCCTCTTTACGATAAGCAAAAAATTTGCTTTAAAGTGAATTTTTTCATTTTATTTAATTCTATTAATGCTAATAAAATATATTCTTTTTATACATCAATCGATTCGTCTTGATGAAATGAAGATTTTTAGTTTGTTTTTAAGTCTAGATTAACATTTTATTATAAAGCAACATAATTTTTAAGAAGGAAATAAATTTCTAATAAAAGTGCGAATTTTTGGTTTTAATTATGTTTAATTCTATAAATTCAAATAAAAAATATACTTTATATATACCAATCGATCCGTTTTAATGCAACGGATAAGATTATTGAAAAAAATGAGTAAAATCTTATTGTACTGGAATATAATTTTGATGAAAGAACTAAATTTTTGATAAAAAAAGGTAATTTTTTTGCTTTAATTGTCATTACCTCTATAAACTCTCATACAATTTATACTTTATATATACTAATCGATTCGTCTTGATGCAAAGAAGAAGATTTTATTGTATATTGACTTTAATATTGAATTAAAAAAAAATTTTTTGAAAAAAATTTTTTTTTTGAAAAAAGTAAAAAAAAATTTTTTTAAATAGATTTTTTAATGTCCATCAATCCATTTCGAGATATTTTTATGATAAATATTCCTAGCAATTTTCAGCCGAATTCGTTGAAACCTCTTCGAGTTATCGTGTTCACAAAAATCGGGATCCACACACACACACACACACACACACACACACACACACACACACACACACATACATACATCCGGACAATTGTTCAGGGTCTTATATAACATAGTCCCATATAGAAGAAAATTTGTCAAAAGGATTTTTAAAAATTTTGTAAATTAAACGACTACAAAGCTTCCTCACGAGGAAGCAAAAAGAAAATAAGGTAAAAAAATTCATAAAAAATAGCAAACTTTCGATAAATATTTCAACTTTTTCGCGATTTTTAAGTGGAAAATTTTCCAAGAATATTCTTTTAAGAAAGTATTTTAATTAGAATCTAAGGAGATAATTTTTTAGTTTCGTTCATTTTTTCTCTGAACAAGAATTATTTTTATAAATGTTGAATTTTTATTACAACTTAAACAAATATTTGTTTAATGCATCTCTAAATTTGAATCAGCAAAAATGAAAACCAGTTTGATTTTAATTAAATTGAAAATATTAATTAACTTTAATTACATTTGTTTCAATTTATTTTATTTATATTTACTATTATTTTGTTGCTTATTTGAATAGAATATGAATATATATTATGAATAGAATTATTTTTAATTTTCATTTTTGGCTTCCTATACCATAATAATAAATTAATATTTTATCTGCATTTATTTAAAATTTAAACATCAAGTTTCAATATGTAATTTAAGTTAATTTAATTTAAATTAAATTAAACTTAATATGAAACATAAATTACATATTGAAACTTTATATTTAAAAATTGTTAATAAATTCAAATAAAATATGAATTTATTATTATCGTAAAGGAAGCCAAAAATGAAAATTGCATTGTTGGATAAAATTGTGATTGATGAATGAGTCACTTTTTTCCACCACCTTCACAGCGAGAATGATAAACTGCAAAATGAACGTATAAACTAAAAAATTCCAATGAATCATTAGTTATGAGTAATCGTTAGAAAAAGTAATAATGCATTCCTCTCATTAATAGAGTGTATCATCTATATCCCGATTCTGTCAACCTTTATATTGTCATTTTACAAACAATAAATTCACCAGATTATAAAGCTGACGACTCCGTTAATAATATAAGAAATTTCTATTTTTACATCTCATTTTCAAAATAGTTTAATTATTATTTACTTACAACAAAAATTCCCATGCAAAAGTAAGCACTTTAAATAACACAAAGAAAAATAAAATAACAAATCAAGGTATAATAGACAAGTTACATTTCATTGTACGCATAGTATTTATTATACTTTTTCGCAAAATGAGTTATGTTATAATCTTACAAATAAATTTTTATTTTTTACTACATTCATATTTTAAATTTCCTCCTTAAGATTTATAAATATCTGTAATTCGTCTACATAATATTTTTAGGTGTACAATGAACAAATCTATATTCTGATTGGCATATTAAAATAGTTGTTCGTACAGATAATTGTTTTTTTTTTTTATATTACCAGAATTCATTCATTTTTTTTTTTTAGTTTTTTTCATTCAAAATTTTTTATATTATAAAACAAAGTATTTAAACTAACAATTTTTTTTAAAGCGAACTGTTTGCGACAACGAAGGGCAAAATATCAAATATATCAAAGGGAACAGTACGCCTTTTTGTAACAAAAACAAAAAAGAGAAAACAAAGTCAAAAAATGAAATTAACGATAAATCTTCACAGAAAATGAACGAAGCTACAACAAACGTATATATAGGAATCAAATATCAAAGTACAATTATTGGAAAATGTAATATTCTTTTTCTTTAAAATTAAACACACATCACGCATCTATCAAAAATTAATAATAAACTAAATGTTATAAGTCGCATAGAATTTTGTTCGACGAAAAAAAATTTGAACCAAATGTTTTTTATGTACATTATATAAATTTTCACCTGTTCGCAGAAGAGGATTTACTTCTTCTTGATAATCTATAAATAATTGAACGTAAAGAATGAATGAATGAATGAATGGAAACAAGTAAAAGAGTGCGACTTCTAACGATTATTTTTCTCATTTTTTTTTGTTTGTTTCTTTTTTTTGTGTGGAAAAAGTCGACAGGCTGCGTGTCTATATAAAAATATAAATACATATGTGTTTTTATATCGATCCTTTTCATGATTATTTCACAGCCTGTTTTAAATGAGACACTTATTTATTTTGAAAATTTGAAGACATTTAAAACACACTGTGTGTGATCTTTATATCTTTCGGTAACGCATACATATTATATTAACACACAAAGATCATAAAAAGCCATAATATATATATAAGTAATCGTCAATGACAAAAGTTTTAAATTAAAATATAAAATAGAGAAGAAGCAAATTAGTTTCCTTTAAAAAAAAACAGACGCACTTCAGCCATTGACATGGAATTAGAAATTTTTTTTCTGCATAAACATTGATATTTCGTAGCACAATATGATAATTATATTTTACAAAAAACTACGATTTTCTTACACATTATTCTATCAAACAGGATCTATGATATTATGTACACAAGGATTCTCCTAATAATTATTTTTTCTATATAAAAGTGCCTCTAGTAAATTATAAAAGTGTGAGATGATTTTGAAAATAATATTAAAGTACCAGAGATGAAATATTTTTCTCCTTAAAAAAAAATTTGTTTAAGTATTTTTTAATTCATAGGTAGAATTTAATTTAAAAAATGTAAAGTTCCACTTTCGAATGAAGTCAAGTGTAAATTCATAAAATTTCACATTGGATGATAATATTAAGGTGTACATAATAATTATCTATTTTTATAGTTTTAGTACATATATATCATTTTCAGTCTATCTCTACACACCACACGGCGCGAAGAATTTTCGAAGGCCATGAACCACACCACTTTTCACTGCGTCAAAAAAAAAAATACTCTGAAACATTCATTCTACAATTAGCATTAATTAAGAATATTCACCTTTTTTTAAAAAATAAAAAAATAATTTGCCGATTTTCCTGATGTTTACAAAAAACGATGGTAAACGGAATCAAGAATATAATTCTTCTTCTTCTTGGTTAAAATTCAAATCACTTTTCCTTCGTCTTTTCCATTAGAAAATGTTTCTCTTGTTTTGTGCAATTGATTGATGTCTAAATGACCTTCAATTTAACAAGTTCTGGCGAAAGATGTCATCTCTTGACTGTCGGCATCTGTGTCAGCGTCCGCACTTTGGTATCCCTGAGAATAGAAGTTTATCCAAAACCTCAAGAATGGCTGTACTTTTTTTAACTACTTTTATTTCTAAAAAATTTTATCAAAAAAAAAATACTGAAAGTTAAGATAAATGTTCCAGTTCTTAAATTTTAAGCTGATTTTTCAACAATCGAAGCTTGACGATAACATTTAACTTAACTGTTCTTTATAAACTTGCAAAAGAAAAAAAACGTGCGCAACTAATGAATAGAAGGTTCTATTTTTCTAAAGCAAGCACATTGTATACTTTCTATTAATTTTTAAAAAATATAACAAAAACTTTTTATCTAAAAATTTGATACAAAATTACAATCACCAGTTGAGAAAATAGATAAATAAATGATAAATTGTTAAAAAACAATTTAAGAAAATTTTGAAGGTAGAAAATTTATGAAAAAAAAACAATTTTTGTTTACAGAGCTTGTATTATTATCATCTATATTTTACAATTTTAGTATAAAGTATTTGAATTGATACACCAAAACTATTATACAGAATATTGACTACAAAAAAAAATAGCGCTGCAAAAGAATCAAACTAAAACTGAATTGAAGAAAACGAAAACTATTTTGAATATGTAGTCGAGTCCTTTCGTTTAAATAATTGGAGTATGCAGTAAAATGTAATGCACGATAAAGTAACATATACTGACGAAGTAATTTTCTCAAGATTCAACCACTGTCCACAAAAAAATTTTTTTTAGTAAAAAATAAAATACATTTTATTATTTTCATTAGAATTCATATTGCTTGATCACGAGAGAACAGCAATTTAACAACAGTAAAATTCATTTTTACATTTAAACACAAATCTTAAAAATTTGTGTTAAAACAAAATATTAAAGAAATTGTGGACAAAATATTGCAAATTAATTTTTTTTTCTTTTTAAATAATTATAATATAGAAATCGAAGATGAAGTCAATGATTTTTCTTGAATACCACTAATCATTATTAAGTAACGATTAAAAAAAAAGAAAATAGTGCAAAATAAAAACATGCTTTGTGAATAAGAAAAATTTCTTCTACATTTGATTTCTTTCTTTTTGCTACTTTTTATTCTACATTTTTTTCAGAAAAAAAGTAAATAAACATGTGTTCATTCATCATTTTGAAATATTAATAGCCTTTCAAATTTGTTCAAATAAACATTATATTAAAATTTGACAAATCATTCCGTGTAATAGGAACAGAATCCTCGAAATTCTCCGATAACTTATGAATGTTGAAACATCATCTTTCAAAAGCTACAGATTACTCTCTTTGAGGAACAGCTTTAGTCATTGAAGTAAAAGTTTTACCCGATTAAAAAAAAAGAAAAAAACAAAAAATCTGTCATGTCCCCGGTGTTTATACAAAAGCACTTTAATTAGTGCATTAGCAATTATTATATATAGCACACACATTTACAAGTACGGAACATTTTTCAAAAAAACTAAAATGCGTGACAAAAAAAAATAATTACGATGAAAAAATAAAATAAAAACAAAGCAACTTCTCTTTCTTCCTGTACAATAGCATAAATTTATCAAACTAAATAAAATTAAACATTAAGATACTTTTTTTCATTCGTCTATCTCTTATATCAAAAAGATAAGTATTTGTTTTAAACTGATATTTACAGTGCGTTTCTATATAATATGTACTGGAAAAAATTTACAAATGAAAGATGATGTTACGGCACTATCGTTATTCGTTTATGCATGTTTTTTTTGACGAGAGAAAAAAAAATTGAAGACTTGTAGGCTTTTTCTCATGCAAATATCGACTAACAATAGCGTATGTACAACGAGATGCGAGAAACTAAAAGAAATTGTGTATGTGAAAAAAAAGTGAGGCTTCATCTGTTTTGACTAATCATACCGTTGTGTTTTGATCCGCGTCTTTACAGTTAGCACAGATATAGTCATCTTCTTCCGCGAGTTCAGTTCGATCGAGACCTACACAGTGCATATGGAACCAACCGTTACAACCACCATCACATTGAACCCAATCGACTTCGTGTCCTGTGAAAGATTCCCAAAAATTAATACAATTCTTGAATGAAAACACGTATTTAGAAAGTCTTAATAACTTAATTTTCTTACCACTGGGTCGTAAACAACTGTACGCAGCACAGTCCTCCTCGTCCTCAGAAGTATCCTGTTTTGTTTTCTTACGACCCGCCCTCTTCTTCGCCACTTCCTCGCCGTCCTTTCGTTTCATCTGCAATACACATTTAACTGAAATCGAGATAGTCGCGGTCCCTGGCGTTCTAATCACACCCATACCGTAAAACACTGTGTCTCAAATTCAAATTGAAACTAACAAACGATTAAAATCATCGTCAGTTGTCAATTTTAATTAAAGACTTACGAGACGAAGAAAACTAACATCACGTACCTTACGCGGCCCACGCTTCACTTGTCCAGTGACAGACACCTTCTTCTCCTTATTATTAAATCCTTTACGTTGCTTGGACCATAATTTCTCCTCAGATCGTTGACGATTCACCTTCGCAAGATCGAATTCATCAGACTTTCGTTTACGACCCCGCTTCTTCACCTCCTTCACTTCAGCATCTTGATTGCCCTTCGATTCATCCAAAGCCGCATATTTACGCACACTTTTTGGATTTGCCGTGTGACTCAAAATCCGCCATATATGATGAGTCTCGTCTAAAGCTACTTCCAATAAATCTCCCTCCATCATTAAATCATCAAGATGTGATTTAATGCTGTCCGTTAAATTAATTGTTGACTCCGGATCTTTTAAGCCATCACCTTTTGGATTAAATTTCGAAACTGTAATTAAAATCACCAATCATTTAGAATTAAGAGTTGTTTACAAAAAAAAAAAAAAAAATAGTTGAGAAACAAAAAAACTTCAAAACTTTTTGAAAATAAAAATAAAAATTATTTTCATGTGGGACGGGAAAAAAATATAAAAATAAATGTAAGCGTAAACATACCTTTATAGATGCAAAATCTATAATTGAAAATGAGAAAAATAAGAGAACTCTACAAAATGTACTAGAAAAAAATATTAAATAAAAATTATCGTTCTAGCTTATTTTACAAACCATAGGAATAAGCGTGTTCATTACTATTAAATGTACTGCAAGTTGGTTCATCATCTTCGAGTGGAATAATATCGTCGTCGTCCTCCTGAAACAAAAATTATTTTGTATTAAGTAAAATACATGCGAACAAAAGACTCATTTTTATATAATTTATCATTTTTTACTTTTATTTTTCTACTTAAATAGAATTATTGATTTTCAATTTTCTTACATATTTTTATTTCTACCCTTATATTTTTTTAAAATACATTTTCTTTTTTATTCTTTCAAACTATTTTTATTAAATTTTATTTAATTTTATTTTAACTAGTTTTAATAATTGAACCGAAAAACAAACAAAAAAACAACGGCCCCTTTGTAAATTTAATAAAGTTAGAAAATATTTAAATATAAAGCAAATGAAAATATGAATTAATACCTGTGCGCTGAGAGCACTGTCATCCGAATGTACTCCACTGAGAGGTGCGATCGCCTGTACCCTCTGATGAAGTTCTGGATTATTCGCGGCCTTTTTCAATTCGCTGCTTATAATCTTCTCAGTCTTTTCTCTGGCAGCAGCTTCCACCAATTTTTGTGAAAGAACCGACAGTTTCGACAAGGCTGTGCTAACCTCTTCCGTAGCCAGTGCTTGTCTAGCTCGATCCTGTGGAAAAGTGAATTTTGAAAAACATGAATTTATAATTTATTAATTATAAAATATTCATGAGGAAATTCTCAAAGAGACTCACCTGCCAATTCATGGCACGTTCTGTGAGGCATTGTAAAGCTTCTCCTTCCGGTAAGCGTACAGGTATTTTTTGAAGACTAACGAGAAGTGATAGAATTGTCTCCAAGCGTGGTCTTCGAGATCTTAAACAGCAAGGACAGAGGAATTTCATTTCCGGCGACACGGATGCTTTCCCCTTGACAGCCAATTTGGGAAGTGGTACACAGTGATCTAAACAATATTAAATTTTATGGTTAATTGATGATTAATTAAATATTAATAAAATTATGTGTTTGTTAAATATAAAACATTTGCCAACTTACAATGGAACCAGTCTCTACACAGTTCGCAATGGAACATAGTTCCGAATCTTGCCTTACGACAAACGCAATATTTCGAATCTTCGAGTTGCGCCTTCATGGCATTTTTCTTTCTTAAATTCCTCATTGCCTCCATTTCTCGTTGCTCGGCAAGCTTGAAAGCAGCAACAACCGCCGCCGAATTACTCGAGTCGTCAAGTTTCGTATCACAAACATAAATAGCGCTTACTGTGTCGTCGCCACGATTCTTCTTTGTTTTCATGGACTGCACTCCGACTCCAACTCTGGGCGAAAGAGCTTCCATTAATGTATAATGAGAGTTCTTTCGCAGGAATGTCCTCGCTGTTCTTTCCTTCCACAATCTCGCTTGTGAGAGAATTGATTCAAGGACTGGTAATGCGTCCAGGTGAAGTGGAATGTTTCGTCCTTTTCGAACAAGTTCGTCAAGTGTATCGTAATAAGCAATATTATCCTTCCCTTGTATGTCCTCGACAATTTTTGTCCAACTTTTTGCCTTATTTAACACTTCCTGAAGAATATTGAGACTTGGTAAATAGGCATCAATTTCATCTGCCTCGAGAACAAAATCCTCAACTGTTTTAATTGACTGTCTCTCCTTGGTGTGAATGAATAATTTCGCCTTGTCCTCCCATTTATCAATACTGTTTAAAAGTGCTTGCAATTTAGAAAGTGTATTTTCAATACTGAAGTGTGGTGGAATCGTCATTCCTTTTTCAATTAAATTTCCTAGGTCTTCGCGGGTGATCGTCTTCGGCTCTTCTTGAATTGCCTTCACTTCCTCCAGCCAACGAATCTGCGACATTTTCTATAGAATAATTATATTGTCCTTTACCATTTAATAGGGTTCTTTTCAAAAAAATTTACTCAAAATTCCCTTTTAAAAAATTATAATTACTCTACTTAATTAAAAATTAAAAATTTAAACTTTTACATATTTTAACCCCTTTTATTCAAATTTTACTCTAATTTAATTATACTTTTTTTCTATTTTTCAGGGAGTCAACTTTTATTCGGACAAATAAAATTTAGAAGCAAATTTCAAGGTCTTTCACATTTATTCGCTGGGAGAAAACAGGTATGTATTAGAAATCATAATCAAATTGTATTGTTGAAAAAACAAAATTTGACTGTAGAAAATATTTCAATAGAAAATAAAATTTGAATTTAAAAAACAAGTTGTAAAATTTGTTTTAATTGATGTAATTAATTTTTTTTGGTCAAATTTGATTTTTTCAAAACAAAAAATCACACATATAGATTAAAAATAGAAATAGATGATAAAATTAAAAAAAGGTGATCTCTTTTGACTTTAAAAATTAACCACCTTTAGAGATGAATATTTATTTAGATGATTAAAAAAGTTAGACAAGTTAAAAAGAGTTATTAATTTTCAATTACCTGTTTCAATCGAACGAGTTGCGGCAAATCAATACAAATAGATTCTCCAAAGTCGATACAGCTCTCTAGTTTCTCAATATCACAATCATCTTCAGCAGCTTCCAAATCTTCTGCGTCCTTTTGAAACTGCGTCACTTGATCTAAAATGTATTTAATGCCCTCAGCTTCTTTAAGTTCACAACTCAAGTTCGATATCTCCTTATAGAATAACGTTAATTCTTCCACAGTTAATTTGTACTTGTTGTCGACTGATTGTCTTGTTCTGAAAGTATTTATTAATTTAGCTATTTACGAAGTGGGTGTTTGTGAGGAAAAGAGACATTTGTTTCATTAGAAAAGCATAAATAGAAAATAAGTTAAAAACTAAATACGCATAAAGAAATGTAAAGAAAGCGAGTAAATAATTTTTATGTCACATTTTACAACTTTGGAAAGCTATTACATGTAATATATTTTGAAAAAAGTAAAACTATAAAGATAAACTTGTTTTCAACTTTTTATTGGAAAATATATTTTTTAATTTTTAAATAAATTGTAACTAGAATAATTTTGGAGACACTAACCTAGTGCGTTGTTTGGTGTTTAGCAATTGCTGTGCGACACTAGCACACTTTTCGGCATCCTGAATCGCGTTTGTGAGTGCAGTCAAGAGTTCACTTTCTGGAAACTTTTTGGCTTCGGCCTCGGTCAGAAGTTCTTTTAATTCATGAAGCTCAATTTTCTCCCCGTCAGGATCCATTGCCTCCTTAACTTTCGCGACCCACGAGTCAAAAGACTCGGCTTTAAGCTTCAACTTTTGCAACATGATGGGTAATTCATCTAGCGTATATCTGTATCTCAACGTATGCTTCTCAGGCAAACACTCACAAAGATCTGTGAAATGCCTTAAACAAACCAACTGCGAACTTTGACACGAGCAAGTAACAGCACTTAGAAAACAGGTCGTTTTACATGCTTCACACTGTCTCTCATCATCGGGAAGTAATTCAAAAGCTTCACGTTCTGCCTCTGTCACTCCCTATGCAAAGTAGAATTAAAGAAAAAGATTTTATTCACTACAGTATTATATATAGAAAAAAAACTTACAAACTACACTTGAAACAAACTGACTTTAATTTCAGCAATTTCTTATTATTCAACTATTTCACTATTTATAGAAAAAGAACAATTAAAATTGCTTCTAGTTGACAATTGTGTACACACAAAATGATTCACAATTATTCCAAATGCTCGATTCGTGTTTGGCTTGTAAACAGTATACAGCGCACAATTATCGTACTTTTCAAAGGCAGGATATAACAAGTTTTAAAAATTTCGTTATTGATGAAAGCATTTAAAGAAAGTCATTAATCTAACACCAACTTGACAACTGTAACAATAAGAGTCGTATTTCAATTAATATTGTTGCCATACGGTTTGCAATTTCTGAATCTGCGGCATCATTATAATTTCGCACACACAATTGCGAACCGATATCAAATTTGTCGTTCGGAATTATACAAACGGCAATAAAGGAATTGCGCTTTAATATAGAAAAAAAAGAAATGAAGATTCTGTAAAAATGTGTGCGTAATGAATCACTACAAAAGAAAGTGAATAATATTTTCTCAAGAAAGAATATATATCAACAACATGGTTTAAGAATAATTATTTGGAAAACATAACCTCTATAATCACTTGTTCACAGTTACATAATCAAACATTATAAACCATGCTTAACCGTACGCGAACCGCTTTATAGTTGAATAATAAAATTAATTGTGAAAATTTACCCTAATTATGATTTTGTGCGATTAATGAGAAATGGTGAAACAAAATATTGAATAGAATTAAGTTGGAAACGTGGACAACACAGCCATAAAATCCGGCGGACTGGCAGTATGTTCTTCACACATGCTCATTTGCCTTTAAGTATATCACGTACGTGTATGTGACGTAGTTGAATAATGTACTACTTGATTCAAAAATGTTGACCTTTTATGTTATAAAGCTACAGTCTATTCATCCTAACTCCCGCCATTTCTCAATCGAGCCCAGACCGTATTATTCAAATATCTACAGTTTAGTGACTCTTTTAAAAAAAAAAAGAAAAAAGACCTATCGCACCCAATAGAAAAATTCTCTAGGGAAAATATTTTTATTCGCAGAAAATTTAGTTTCTCTTTTTTCATCAAAGATCAACAGTTTTCAATATGTTTTCTAATTTACACTTTTTATTAAAAATAAGTACTTTTTAATCTTATTATTTTATAACTGATAAATTGACTCGCACTGTTTGATAAATTTCAAACTTGGTTGTCTTTTTTATCGACTTGACTAATAATAATAATAAATAATAAGAATGATAATAAATAAAAAGTTAGTACAACTTTTGTTGTTTTATTATAATTATTATGATTTGTAATATAATGATTAATGTAATATTTACTATTTTACTATTTATATCTTTTTTATTATTATTATTATTATTATTATTATAATTATTATTATTATTATTATTATTATTATTATTACTATTATTATTATTTAAATTATTTTTATTAATATCGCTATTATTATTTTTATTATTTTCATTTAAATCATTTTTTTATTAGAGTACTAACAGAATTGCTAATTTTTTTTATCTCCTTATTTATACCTTATTTTTGAATTTCTATGTTTAACAGTTACTGTTTATTGTTACTTTGCATTTTATATGAAATATTTCTTGTTATTAAAATTCTTTTATTTGGTTTAATATGTAAAATTAATGGAAATTAATAATTGATGTTTGTTTTTGAAAACTTACCCACTCGAGAAGATTTTTTCGTAGTTTTTTCTCGTCATCTACCATTTGTAACATATCGTGATAAGTTGATGTAGCAACACCAATATCTAGTGTATCGGGTTCCAAAGACATTTTGCAGACCAGTTCATCATGTGAGAAAACACAGAACCTTCTCAAATTCGAATAATGTGAAATGCATTCTCTCCCGACTTTTAACTATCGTAAACACACGAAAAAAATTAATTATACAAGTAATAATTACTGTTTTTTAATATTATTACTATTATTTCCTTTAAAATTGATCTAGTGACAGTGAATATTATATTTATATTTATAATGATTGTAGTTTATTTATAAATTTTTGTAATTTAATTGCAATTTCGATTTTTGTCTTTAATTTTTCAAGGTTAGTTATTTATATCGATGGATAACAAAAATTTGTTTAGATTTATAATTAAAAACATTTATTTTTTGTTATTTTGTTTCTGAATAGAAATAAAAAGTGTCTGTTATTTAACTTTACTTAATACCAGATCTGCTGAATACTTACCCAGTCAGCTGGTGCGAAATTGACTGCTTCGGCAAAATTGTATCCTTGATTAAAACCAGCGTGATACGCTCTCGGAAAAGTGACTACGAATTCACCCGCATGTTGATCGGTTCGAAATACTGGCACTCCTGTGAAATTGATCATAATCCATTAAATTTTTCACTCGGAAAAGAAAAAGAAACTAGACTTTCTATTTGAGCAATAAACATAAAATAGAAATTAGTTTGTTTCCATTTATCAATTAATATTATTGACTATTGAATGAAAATAATGAAAATAAATTACTATTATTTTTATTCTGACAATATCGAACCCTTAGTGTTATAATAATAATAATAATAATAATAATAATAATAATAATAATAATAATAATAATAATAATAATAATAATAATAATAATAATAATTAATCAATAATTATTATTATTATTATTGGTAACAGTAATTTTTATTTACAATACTAATGAACAGTATTACGATTTATTTATCGGTTGGTTTCTAAGTAGGTTAATTAAGTGCATTTATAAAATGTTTGAGAATAGACTCACCCTCATTTGTCAAAATATTAGGATTCATAATTGTAACGAGCTGATGTAATAAATCCGGCTGACTGTGAAATAGTTCAGGCGCGGCCGATTTCATTGATTCCTCAAATCTCTCGGCTAGAGAGCCAGGCACGCCGTACCATGTTTTTGGCTCTCCCCAATGTAAATAATTTATTGAATAACTCCAATGATCTTCATTGTGCCAACAAAATGTCGCAAAACACATGCCCACATACATCCATGGTACTTTCATTCCGCTAATATCAGCATTAATGTGACCCAATATACTTCCTTGTAAAACGGGAAGATTATTTAAATTCCACGAAGACTCGGCATATTCTTGATCGCAAGTAAAAAGATTGACACTGGTTTTTGTCGGGAAGCCGGAGCCGTGATCCATTGTATGAAGATCAGCGCCATATTCAACGGTCACGTCCTCATCGATTGACGAAACAATTCGCCAAAATTCCTTCTCAACAAGTGACGTTGGTACCATCTGAAAAAGAAAAATACATTTTTCAGAGAGATTGCAAATTTTTTTTTTTTAATAAAAAGAATTTTTTTATTGTTTTTTTTTGGAGGGGCGAGAAGAAAAGAAAGTGTAAGTACGTACGTGAACTGGCATATTGAAGTAATCACTTTTGAATTGATCGGCCATTTCGCCAAATTGTTGGAGTGTGTACTCGCGTTGAGCTTGCTCGAAACCAAATGCCTCCATCGGCTTCGAAACTTCCTCAGCTACGCACTTCGGACATCGCCAATCACCTTTTGGAATTTCAGTTAGAGGCGGTAGAAGACAAAAGGTGTGATAGCTATCGTCACATCCGTCGCACAGCAACATATTCTCTTCATTGTCTCCTCGCCCACAATTGTGACAAATGTATTTAGCCAGCTGGGGGGAAAAAAGTAGAATATTTTTTAATGTAAACATTTCTTGACTCCTGATATTTGTGTCAACAAACTGACAAAACTTAAGAAAATAGTGTTTTCTTAAACAGTCTAACAATTGTTTCTGCTACAAAATATTTATCGTTAGAATAATAATAATAATTAAAAAATACTAATGAAAATAATAGTAATATTAGAATATTTAACATTAAGTTTAATATTCTGCGTCTAAAGACGACTTTTGACATTTCTTGTAATTTACTATAGTACTTAATAATTTTTTTTATTTTTAATTATATTTTATTACTAATTATTAGATTAATAACAAAAATGTTGTGATTTTCAGATGTGAAGAGGAAGGGAAAATTGAATTGCATCTTACCGGATCGAATTCGTAGGTGAGTTTAATTCCTCTGGTTTTGTTAGATTTTTTGCTTTCTTTGGTATTAAATCCAGCCATTTTTGGACCAGCACCGTAGAATTGAAGTTTCTTCAATTCTTTACTATTTTCGGCACCTTTTTCGGGTGATGCATTTTTACTCTTAACACCCTCTTTGCAATCATTGTCAGAATCACATTCCTCCTTACAGTCTTCTTGTTTAATTGATAATGGATCTTGCTTATCGTCCTGACCTGTGAATCGTTTCGAACGTCTCGAGAACTTTGCATTCGGTGGCTTAATTTGTTGTCGCGATATAATTCCATGAGGCTTATAATCCTGATCTTTTCGTTCATTGGCATCCGTTTCCGGTTCAATTTTCTATTTAGAAATTTGGGAAATTATTTCCGTTCACATTGCATAATGAAAAAATATTTCAAGTGTAAGGGGGAAAATTCAAATTCTTCACGCATTAAGAAAGAAAGCAGAAAAAGGTAAACACTCAGAATGAAATAGTTTGAAATAAATAAAATTAACTTACAATATCACTTAAGGTTTTTCCTTGTTTAAAAACATCGAAGGGATATAGTATTCTTTCGTAATGATTTTTAAGAATACTTCCAACACTTCGACCTGAAGGATATCCAAGTTTATTTGCTATTTTTGCCCACCTCCTTTCCTTAGTCACATTTTCTATTCCACCTAAAATTTAATTGTAATATTTTACTATTTTTTTTCTTTACACATAATAATTTATTTAATTTTTATTGTCTTATAACGGAAAAGAACAACATTTTTTTAATTTGAAAATCTTTTTCGGATAAAATTTGGACATTTTCCTACCTTCGCTAGTCACTATTCTGTGTAGAGAGTACAAGTCAAGTGCTTTACGCTCGACTAATGGAATTTTTAGTGACGATCCTTGAAGTTCCCAAAATTTAGCAATTTGATCTAAGAAATTTAGTTTTATCCTCGTTTTTGCCTCTAATTCGTTTAGCCTTTGTATCCTTGGGACGAATTTAAATTTGTCCACGTCAACAGCAAACGGGGGTTGCCAATTCTGAAGTGCAGAAAAATTGTTTAATTCTCATTTCATAATAACAAATTAAATTCAAGTCAATTAACAAATTAATATAATACAACAATAGGGTAAAAATTTTGTTTACTTTCAATTTCGTTCAATTTGAAAAGAAAATTTCTAAATACCGAGGGTGATTGAAACCAAGGCCTAATTATTGTCTTATTAAAAAATTACAATATTCAGTTGTAATTTTTAATATTTAATTTTCAGTCTGACACTTTAACACACCCACTGACACTTGCACTAAAATACTATTAAATTAATATTCCCATTTCACACGAAAATCGATTATTTTTTGTTAAATTTTTCTTTAAAATTGTAATAATTTACTGACTTTATAAAATTCTGATGCATTTAATTCTAGTGACGCTATTACGTAAACTTATAGAAGCCTTCTCTTAGATTTGTGCGACTTAATATAAAAGAAATACAGCATTGAAAATAAAAGTAATTTCAAAATGAGAATATAAATTTTATTATTTATATTTGTGTATATTATAATAAAACATTCAATTATTCTCTTCAAACAATGAAACAATCAATTTGTGATTGTTTTAAATATTTAATTTATAGATCAATGATTTTAAAATAAGGTGCATATGACACTAGGCAAACAAACAGGAGTTTAAAATAAAATCATTACGAGAAATGATTTTTAAATTCATGAATTGTTTACCAAATAAATAGAACGTGAAAGAAAGAGAAAGAAAGAGAGATAAGAATATAGTGTTAACAGAATACAATCGTTTATTAATGTTTGGGGAAATTATGAACATTAGATTTTGTATTTATGTAAAAAGAATTTACATTTTTTTTAACAACCTTCTTTCATCTGTTAAGACGCAGCGTTATTTTATCAGAGTGGGAATGGATTATTTAAAAACCAATCTATCAAAGTATTATCATTGATAAATGCAAGGTGTATCCTATTTATTTTCTCCTTTGACTGTATTTTTTATTCTTTTTTCAAAGCTTAAATTAAAAATTAAGTTTTCAGAAATGGAATACTTCTTATTAAAGCTTTGACGTATTTTGGAACAGTTTCATACACGATCGATGAGAATATTTCATTTTGTTATCTCCGACAGGAAAATTTATTTGTTTATAATTAACGAAAAAATCTGGGTTAAATTTGTCTATTATTTAAAAACGCCATTCTGAACAGGAAACTATAGAGAAAGATGCTTTAAAAAACAATAGATGTTACTACTTTTTATAATGAAATTACTCATATACACCTATGGCGTATGATATTGATGCAAACGACGCTATCCATTGCCTACAAATACAATGACTTTAATATAACTCGTTATTTGATAGCAATATTTATGTGTATTATATAATCATGGATTCGATTATGGCCTAAACTATTTCATCATATAACGAATCGCATAAATTATGAGAAATTGTAATTATTTAAAAAAAATGAAATGATTCCTAAAAACATGGCGACTTTGTTACTTTGATTTAAGTGGAATATTTAACAATATTTTACTTCTTTTTTGTTGTTATTAACACTTTTGTAAAGGAAAAAGAAAAACTGTTGTTCACTGTATGACGAAATAAAAATTAAAACACACGGTTGTCATTAAATTGTAATATTATTATTTCTTTACGTCACAAACTTTTAAGTTTTCATAATAGAAGAATTTTTTTTATACAATCGAGAAGTGAAATGAAATTTCTTTTTAAAATTAAATCACGTGAAAGTTAATATTTCCATCTTAATGCGACCCATTTGAAAACTTTTCCATTTTTAATAATTTATGATAAATGGAAAATTGGTAACGTGAAAATCATTTCCCAATCAACGTATAACATAATTCTTAGTGTTCCGGCCATTTTATCGTTCAACAACGACAAACTGCATGGCGTACCTTCCAGTATTGCCTACAGTTCTGTTAGAGATTAGAAATAGAAATGGTAAACTTTTCGATAGACTGTAATAGGGAATTTAATTTCCATCTCTGAAAAGTTTTACAAAAATGAATTTCATCTATTTTCCAAATTCATCGTGTTCATTCTTTCTAAAGTACTTGCTGTCACATCGACACGGTGATTGATTACTCCCACGAGTTTCGCCTTTTTAGAACTCCAAATTCTCTTAATTAGGTTTCTAATTAAAAAAATTCATCCAAAATTCAAATCGACTCCAGAATAAAAGCCTTGAATTGAGTAATTCTTATATTTGTATATCGTGTCGCAAGAGAGATAGAGGTCATGAAAATTAAGGAAAATCCTGGATAAAATTTACAGTGCGTCGGTGGTAATGTTACGAATTGAGGTCGTTGAACGAAAAAAGACGATCGACACTTTTTTTGGTCGACCCTCCATGCACTTTCCCTTGAATGCTCATCAACTTAAAACAAGAGCAGACATTGATTTCAAAGGCGAAAAAGAAAAAAAAGAAAAAAATCGATCGAAAACATTGAAGATAAACAAGGTTCTTTTGCAAAGGGAAAACTCACAGGAGGCGGTTTTATCTTGCAGATTCCCGATTTTTCAGCAATTGGACGAATTTTGGCAATGTAACCCAATGGATCCAGGAACTCCTCGGCAGTGGGCTCAAATACTGGAGCCTCCGGTGGACTTGCAAATTGAAAATCCGACTCACTCCTCTCGCTCATGTCTTTTCTAAGATATGTCCCAAAACGAGATTCAAAAGCAGTGTGTCCATCAAACTTAGATCCCATGATTCGTCCTCGTTGAAAGGACGGTGTGGCGCACCTTTTTCTTTTTTAACACTATACACGAAACGCTTATACCCGGACACAAATAAAAAAAAATACTAAATGTTACTCTGGTATTAATTGGAAGATCCTGATGCGAAGAGTTTTTAATGAAGCCATGATTTGGCTCTGCTTGTATTTATCAATGATAAGAGGACAATAAACGAAAGAAGAAGAGCACGACATACGACACTTTTGTTCTTACACGTAGCTTCGCGCACGGGCAACTGCCCCGATTCATGGTTAGATACTTTCCCCTCTAGCCCTTCAAAAGCAACATGGAGAATGCGAAGGCAAAAGATTCACACACACACCATGTGTCTACGCAATCGGACAGGGCAAATCTTTTTCAATCTCTCTCAAATAATCGACAAATATCTTCTATATTTCCACAACAAGACACTCGAGTTAGAAATTTTTTTTTCCCCCTTCTAATTGGCCATGCAATTTTTTGCACAATTTCATTTGTTGTTAATTCACTGGGTTCAAACGGTTCAACATTGGCAGAAAAACTATATCGTCGTAAGGTTAGTTTTTAATTTATATCATTCTTTAGCATTATTTTTCACATATTTTGTATATTTTTTCCAAGACATTTTATAATCCAGATTTAGAGAAATATTTTTCGAAACACAACACAGATGGTTAAATAAATAATCACTTAGTTCAGTAAAATATGCAACGAAATTTTTATACAAAACTACTTGCACTTGAGGTCGAACCTTTTCTTCTGCAATGGTCACGTGATTAATCATGTGATCAGGCGAGAAGCGCCAAATTTAAATTTAAAATTCTTCCTTTAGAGAAAGAAAATAAAAATTTATTTCTTCTAACTGAAGATTGATTTTTTCTAATAAAGTTAGTAAAAAAAATTTCTTTTAACTAATTTCTCAATAGAAATTACAAAAACTATTTTAAAATATTTATTAATATTTTCGATATGTATCGATTTATATCGTTTCTTATATTATCTTAAATTTAAAAAACGTAAATATTTGTTTTTTAAATTATTATTTAAATTATGAATATATAAAATATGATTTCAATATTAGAAAATAATAAATATGGAAGCTAATTTTTTTTACATATTGTTTATTATTTGATGAAAATTTTATTAATGAAAAGTAATTAAAAGGAATTTTGAAAAAATAAATATTATGTTTAAAATAAATTTACGAATTCAATAAAATGTAGAAATTTTTATTTTCTATTGTTGATTTCTTCAAATAAATTATAGTGTACATTATAATCTTATCTCGGTTCTTGACTTCCGTATTGGAAATAAAGTTTGGAGTTGATATTTGTAAAGATATATGGCCTTTTTTTACTGGGACACAATACTGTTTCAAAAATTTTTGGTGATCCCATTTCTGTTTTATTTCCAACTGGCTCCAGCATATTGTTCCAAAGAAGATTTGCACCTTAAAAAAATTGTTATAAAATTTTTTTTTATTTAGAAGACAATTGTTATTAAGCGCCTGCAATATGCAACCATTCTTACAGCGATGTTTCTGTCAGTGAAAATAAATTTTATATTTTATCTATGAACATAGAAATTGCAATGTATATACATATTAATAAAAATTTAGTAATTACGCTATTATAGTATTATTTAATTTTTATTTATCTTGCATGCGCGAATATTTATTTTATTTTTCTAATTACAATAGAGGAATTTGTCAATGCTGCGAGCACTGCAAGTTTGGTTGCATATCTAAAGACTCTAATTTGATTTACAGTAAAAATATTACGTTCCTAATATTCTTATAATTACTATGTTGGTGTTCTATTTGTGTTACTTAAATAATTTTAAATTAATGTATAATTTACAGAATACGGTATTGATTTTTATTTTCAAAAAAATAACGTACCAAGTGCGTGTCCTTTTTGACTAAGATGAAAGCAGTCGTAAGTAATCAAAGTGGGATCAATTTTAGCTGCATTGTTTACATTTGATTTTGGGGTGTTAAATAATTTTATAAATGGTTGATAAACCACTGTAAAATCTTTAGTTGTATCGTATCTGAAAATATTTGTTTGAAAAATGTTATTTTAAAATATGAAACTTGATGAAATTCTGGAATTCTGGCGCTCATATAAATTTTGAGGTTATGTTTATTTTTGTAATCAAAACAAGCGGCACGATTGCACCAGTTTAGCAATGTTAGCAATGAAAGAAAATGCGTGTAAGTACAAGTAAAGAATTTTTATTATTACAATTCGTCTAAAAAATAAAATATAGTAATTTGAGCTATTTACAATGTTTACAATTTAAAGATTTATCAATAATATTGTATAGAAAAGTAATAACATAACTTCTACTGTTCAGGTGCTTCTTTCGCAGAATTTCATCAGCTTAGGAAATTAAACAGAAATGTCAGAAATCTATTTGAGATTGATACAAAGAAAAGAAGGACAGTTTACCTCCCAGAGGCGACTAAAGCTTCAGCAGTTTGTTGAAACATTTGTGAAATTTTAGAAGCTTGAATGTCCGCACGTTTTCCTTTATGCAAACATGAGCAATAAAGAGGATGCAAGAGATTGCACATAACACTTCGAGCAGTTCTAAGAGATACGGTAACATCTAAAAATTTAATTACAATTTGATTTTGAACTAAAATTTTAACGAATTTCAAATATTAAAAAATGTTTTCCCTACCAATTGCTGGCATTAAATTCACCAGAGTACGAGGTAGTTGTTCTCTTAGCAAATCTAGTGTTTTCCTTAAATTTATGGCGTACTTTAATGGCGAGAATTCCTTAGGATTAAAACATTGCGCTGAACAAATGTCATTTGCTCCAAAAAATATTGTGATCATCTGTTTATTTTAAAAAGATAAGATTAATTAATGATTAGATTTTCCCTAAAAATCAGTTTTTTGGAAAAGATATTTTGATAGGAATAATGAAAAATTGTACCTTCCAATGTTTTTGAATGTCAATATTGGGATCGCTCTTCATTCGATTGATTAGAATTTTGGCTTGATGAAAACTGTCAATAGTGGCGGCTACAGGGAACGCAATATTAAGTCCCGCTTTTTTTGAAATAAATTCACCAGTTCCCGTCGAATAGCCCGTTAAATTTGGATTGAAGACCTGTAAATTAATTTCTAATTTTGAATATGCTTTTTTAAATTTTTTGGATGCAATTTTTTTGGTAGTTGTTGACTTTTTTCATCGTTAGACTAGAGTATATTATTTAATTTAAATTTGGAAAAATATTTGAATACCTTGAGTATATTTGGCACTGTTAGATAATTTCTCCAATTTCCCTCGCCACCGATAGACCAACTGACACCGCGAGCCTCGATAAAAGCACCAATTGCGTATTCCTCCATTGCACCACTTGCGGCCATCAAAGAATCTCCCAAACCAGCGACAATGTCAATATCGCCTGGTCTCAATTTATGAACACTTGTTGGTGGACTTGAGGATCTTTAAAAAAAAAAAAAATTCAATTGTCAAAAAAAGCATTTTTTATTAAATATAATAAATCTTTTATTTTCTACCTTCCTGCTCGAACATCGCAGGGAAATGGAATTTCTAGGGGAATCTTTGGTTGTCTTCGAATATCGTTTTCGGCTCTAGGATAAAATATACCATTTTCAATGGTATCTTCCTGGAAATTTAAATTTACTTTAATTTCTTATTCGAGAAATTATTTTCTAAAAATCACAAATAGTAATTCACTTCTTTAAATAAAATATACTTGTTCGTACCCTGCCGGATTGAAATAATTGATAAATGGCGTCCGAAAATGTAGCTCCATGACTTTTGTGAAAATGAAAAATTAATACTAGGAAAATTTCTAAAATTTGATTCCTCATGTCCAATTGTCACAATGTTTTCTTCTCCGCTTTTTTTTATTCCAACAAGACTCCATTTAACGTAGGTCCCTTCTTCGCTTTTCCACTGCTCTCTGCTCTCATATTACATTTCCAAAATCTGCTTTAGAAGGAATAAAAGAGCAATTAAAAATTGAAATTTTTTTCTGATTTCTTAATTTTCACATCAATTCTCTACCAATCGAAAAGTTTTTATTTGTCCGAATTTCCATTAGCGTCAAAATTTATTTGACCAACTTTCTATTCGACTATTTTTACGATGCCAGAATTTTGACAAATTAACATTTTTCAATAGGAAAAATTCGCTATTAAATAGGAAATTTATTCAAAAAGAAATTCTGGAAGAAAAAATAATTTTGCTTGACGATTAAAAGAAAGACTCTTCATAAGTATTCTTTTAATCATATTTACTTCCAAAACTTTAATGAATTAGAGAAAGTGAAATTTCGCACAAATTCAAGTACGTTATTTCATTATGATATGAGAAAAGTAAAAATAATGTTTAATTGGATGCACAGTATAAAGGAATGTTATATAATTCGAAAGGGAAAGAAGATTTTACAGTAAATTATACACGTGTGTATATATAGCTATGGTGTTGATAAGATCTATCGAAGCATGTCGTAATTCACAAAACCCTATCATTTAATACATAATTAAGCCCCTTTAAATGCATACTATTTATTAAATATAAATTCAATGTAGTACTTTCTTGTTATTGGACACACACACACACACACACACACACACACACACACACACACACACACACACACACGGAAGCTGACAGAATCTGTCGAAAATATTTGACAGTTTTCTCGATAATTTCGTTCAAGCGCGCGTGACTTTCGGTTAATCAATTATAAATATCAATATACAGTGACACTATTATAGTTTGTAAATAGCTGCCAATTTAAAGTTAAAAAATAATTTTTTGTGCAATTAAAGTTAAATTCTAAATTTTGTATTGACACAGAATCAACTAGACTTTTATGAATAAGTTTTTATTTATGTCGAATTAAATTTTTTTTCCAGTTGTATGTTATTAGTCCCTTATGTGTTAAATAAAAAAAAATAATAATAATACATAATAATGATTATAATAGAAAAACTAAGTTCTACAATTTTTGTATTGGATAAAATTTTCCCATCGAGATTTATTCGACAGTAAATAAAATAATCATGTTTATAGCTTTTCCTTAATAAATTTGATGACAAAATTTTTACACTAATGGTTCGATTATCAAAATTTTCACTTCCTATGCAAATGCTGCTTTTCAGAATTTATTTATTGCTGCTATTTAGAAAAAATTCCCGATAATTTTACATACTTTTCTAAATATCTATGTGATGAAAAAGAATGTTAATTCGTTCTATGATTTAAATTTTGATTCTTTCTATATATTTTTTTGATAATAGTTATATGTTTATAATACTTTACACGTTCTACAAATGAGAAGACTTGACATACAACTAAATGCACTTATTTTGATATTTAGTGAGCATTATGTAAAGAGAAGTTTTTTTTCCTTTTCGTACATGAAAAATTCCCGTTAATGCAGATATAAATTGTCAAAGCAATCCAGTTGAACTTAAAAGTTAGAATTTAATAGAAAGTTTATTTAAAAGTTGCACAGTTGGTAATTATAAAAGAAGGTTAAAGGTTATTTCCTCATTACGAATTTCATGTGTACATATATACGATTCAGTCCTGAAGTTTAAATTCGCGGAATTATAAATATTATTTAAAATTTGAATATTGAAGATAATATGAATAGTGTGTTTGAATTTTTCAATTTTTGAAATTGACAATATATGAGAAATTTCTTTTTTATGACACAATGCCGCATTTTTGTTTGATGTAAAATATTTTTGACACACTCACACAGACGAAAATACCTACATATCAATCTCAGTCAAAAAAATGAATAAATTATATGGGTTCTTCCTTTAAATTTCTAACCGGCGGGAACTCCTTTGGCATCGCTTCTTGAATTTGCTTTCTAAACTGTAATTTGGCGATCTGAAACTTGACGTTTTAATCATTATAATTCGCGACACGTGTACTTTCCAATAAGTGAGATGACTATAATATATATATAGAGAGACAGAACTTTTTTAAAAGCTATGTTGAAGTTTATAAATATTGTTTCTTCTCTAGTATAAAATACCTTGAATCGCAAAACATGTTCAACCTCAAATTTCATAATTCTTTCGCAACATTATAATATATTATGAAAAGAATGTCATCTCACAAGAGCAAAAAGAAGAATGAAATGTCGAAAGAGGCGCAAAATTTATACGTTCTAAATTATTTTTTTGCGCATTAATATTTGCAAAAGAGAAAAGAAAATTATTTTTTCTGTTCTTGATTTCGAAACATTAATTACTTTTTTTTTAAAATAATAATTATTTTCATATCAGAGAAAAAAAATATCCGTCTTAGAAATTCTTTGAGAAATTTTATTTTACATTCGCATAAAAATTCGTCAAGAAAAGAATTTTCATAATAAGTAATTTATGAATATTATTTTGATATGTTTGCTGTTTGCTTTGACATATATGCAAAAAAAAAAGGATTCGAAATTTATGTTATGTGTGTATAATGCAAAGTGCAATATTCCATCTTGTGGTAGATATTCTATAATGTTATAACTCTTTCTATATATGGACATGCACTTTCCCTTGACTCTAAGTTTGGATGTCAAGTACCAAATGCAAAGTGTGATGTGATTGTCGGTAATTCATATAAACACAAACAACAACTAGGAAACAACTATTCTTCCGTAATTTACAACTTGAATCTTCTCAATATATAACACTCATCTCTCTTTATAATAAACACGCGCACAATGGACCACTACTGCTTTCAATTTCCCATCTCGATGTCAAATGATAAATATATATTTATATGCACGCAAAATATTTACCGCTTATTTATCAAGGTAATTGTTATCATTAAGTAATAATTTAATAATAATCGTAATTATAATTAGGTCGATAATAATTGTACAAGAAGCAAATAATATTATAATTATTTAATCATAAATAATTTTATGATTCACAAGTTTTGAATGTTCAGAAGAACGAAATATTTTTTTTCCAAAATATTTCCATCTATAACTGATTGCAACAAAATTTTAAAAAATTAAATTTTTTATTCAAAAACGTTGCAATTAACTTTTTAATAAAAAAAAATGAATTATTTATTCTATAAAAATAATTAGAATACAAATTTAATTGTGAAAAAGGGAGCAAATAAATTTCGTTCATTTGAACGTTGGAAATTTTAGGAACATTTAATTTTTAATATATTATTTATTGCTTTTATGAATATTAATATTATTCCTATTATTATTATTATTAATATGATTTTTATTTTTATTTTTACTGCACGGGAAGAAAAATTTATTTGAGTCAAATAAGCGATTACTTTTCATTATAAAAAAAAATCGTAATTATAATTTAATATCCTATTTATTTACTTGAAGGAAATAATTTTTACCTGAATCAATTAAATGGTATTTGCGTTAAATGCCGAAATTATTGGTTCAAATACAATGTAATTCACTGAAAGAAAAATTATTTAAGTCAGGTAAATATTGAATTGATAATAGACAAGTAATTGGTTATTTCAATCAAATAAATTTTTTTCGCTATATTATCGTTGTAATAAAAAAGCAAATAGTAAAAATAATTATTTTAGTTTATTTTAATCATTTTAATCAAAAAATTTCTTTTTGTTCAAACTTACGGTTCTTGGTTGCTTGAAATTTATTTTCCGTTTGAAGTAAAAAAAGTAACTGCATTTTGAATGTAATTTCGTCAACAAGAAAATTAAAGAACAAATTGACAATAATTAATAATTAATACTTGATTAATTTTCATCACTTTCTGCTTTATTTATTAAAAAATGTTGTCTTTTTCTAATTTTAATTTACGCGTTTTTTTAAATAAGTATAAAAAACTGTTTTGTCACTTTTCATTCAACTAAACTGCTTGAGAGATTGTTTGATACAAAACTGAATGAAGCATCGACGACAAGAAGAGACATCGATTCTCCTAAAGGGACATTCCCCCACTTTATATAGAAACTATATATTCGAGAGATATAATTGCATAATATAATCGGATAACAGCATGTCTACATATACATAAAATCAAAATAAAATCCCAAAAATGTATCCGGATGTAATTTTTCATTACTAACGAAACATATTTGCATTCGTCTCTTAAAAAATACGGAAATGTTAAAAAAGAATTTTTTAATTAATTCAAAGTTTAACTCATATTAATTGTATTACATTATAGTACAAAGTACATGTAAAAAAATATTCATTCCTAATAAATATTGCTTGAATAGTATTATTATAGTATTATATTAGAGATTCATTTAATTAATTTGAAAAATGTTGTCACCTTGAGCTGACAGTTATTGAAATCATTTTACAGCTTTTATGAAATTACTACCTTGTCAGACTCCGGAACTATTAAATGCTATGCTATTGATTTAGATTGCATGTTTTTTCGTTCAATGATTGTATATTAATATTCTATAAGCAATAACACTTTTTTCGGAAAATATTTCTTTAAACATTTTTTAATTTGTTGGCGAAAAATCTGTAATCTACCAATGATTAAAAATTTTTCAATAACAAATTAAGAAAGTCACTAAATATTTTAATTCAAGGAAAACAAAATCTTATATATTTTTTTACGTTTGAAATTAAAATTCTTCCGCCTTGTTTTTGCTTTTCGAATATTATGATAGAATAATTTTGTTTTTATATTTTATATTATTTCGCAACTTATTTTTCTTTCTAAACGTTTTCAATTGTACAAATAAACATTTTTAAAATTCTAACTAAATCCTTTTGAAGAATTACTTTGGATTTTTTCAAAGAAGGTTTAGTTTGGAAATTTTCCATTGACTTGAATTTGTTAAAGAATTTCTTTCTAGTTTCTAAAATAATAATTTCAAATAGCCTTTAATTAAAATTTTTTTGAAATTTCCAGAATTTTGAATAAAATATTTCGTGTGCTCTGAACTTTTACTCTTTTTTTATAACCGTATTCTATATATATAAAATACGTGTATGTGTAATATTCCGTACTTTTGTTATGCAAATATTTTGGATTTAAATAACAGTAATCTATTAGCTTCCTCGATGTAACTAGAAGGAATTTATTAACATTCAGGAGAGTGCATATTGCATTTAAACGTGATGTGTATTGAAATTTTTTTTTGTTTCTTCCGAGCGGTATTTCTTTTCTACTTTAAAAATCGAAAGTGTGCAAACTTAAACAATTATAATATATGAAAGCTCAAAAGTAATTTTTCATTTATTTTTACAAGAAACAAATTCATTTCATTCATTTATAATCAATAAGTCGTAATATTTTTTTCTTGTTTCAATTTTATATTTCAAAAAAAGATGTTTGTATTTTTCGAATTATTGGAAAAGTCTAATTTTTATTTTTTTAAATTAATAATTTAATATGTAAATTCTGAATTTTTTATCTGTAATTCTTCATTTTATGATTTCGATGACAAATTTTATTCACTTAAGAAATATCCGCAAAACCGAGTTTGAGAGCTATCTATATTACATTTATAGCTACATATCTCAGAAGCAAATCAGTGTTTCCAAATTTTTTCAAATCGTAATTTTCTTTCAAGTGGACCGCTAATAGTTTGCCAAATTTCGCCTGATTCCTTCGAGACATTTTCATGTGACGAATCTTTTTCTTCGCATATTTCGCATCCTTAGTGTATTTAAAACGAAAAAATTATTCATACTTTTTCAACTTCCATGCAAAATAAAGACAAATGTTTGATTTTAGTAATATACATGAATGATGATTATTTATTGATAATTAAATTTTTAAATATAATTATTTTTATGAAATTTTCTATACTCAATAATTTAATTAATTAAACTTATTCAGTTGTAAATAAAATTCAATTAATTAAATAAATAAAATTTAATTAATTAAATATTCGATTAATTCAATTTAATTTACACCGAGAGAACAAATTTATTTGTTCAAGTCAAATAAAAGTATATTTGTCTCAAAACTTACTAAATTATTTATTTCCTTTGCTTTTTAAATTTAAATTAATAAAAATATTTAATAATTCAAATTAGTCAACTTTTAGCTTCTAATTTATTGAATTTTATCAATAAATTAGTATAAGTTACAATTTATTTTTAAAATTTACTAATTCAAAAGCAAAAAGTCGATCACTAATTCAAAAACATTTTTAATAATTTAAATTCAGAGTATGAATAAAAATTGTAGGTATACAATACAAATTAAATTTTTCTTTGAACCAAATATAATTTATTTGAAACAAATAAAAATTTTAGCAGATATCTTTCTTCTGAATGTAATTAATTTAATTAAATATTCTCTAAATGAAATATGAATCAACTGAAGTGAATGAGAATATTTACATGAAATGCTTTCTTTTAATTGTCACTAAATATGAAAAATTCACGACGTATTTAATAATTTAATAATAATTTCTTTGACTATTTTGCCATGTTGCTATAAACGGTCTTTTTGCAGTCGGACATGCAAAATTTTTGAAAAGATCATCCCAATCACGTATTTTTTCGTCAGGCGGAAGAAACATATTATTCCATATTGCATTTGTGCCTAAAACAATATTTTCATTAGTACACGTAAAATATAAACAAAATGAGGAAATTCTACACATTATAAAAGAGCTAATAAGGAAAAAGTGTTTTTTGTATTTTCCAAACCACTTTTCTTTTAGGAAAAAGAGTTTTTTGTGACAAAACTGATTTTTATTTGTGTCTTTTATAAAAAAAGTGATTTTCAATCTTCAAATATTAGTGCGAGTAAGGATATCAATTTTCAAAATTCTGTATTTCTTTTTTTTTAATTAAATTCATTTCTTTTTTTTTTCTTTAAAAATATTTTAATATTTCAATAAAATGTAAGATTTAATTTTTGAATTTAAAATTGTTAATTATTTCAATAAAATTAAATTCTATTTCTCATAGAATTCTAAATATTTTTATAATGGAAAAAATGGAATAAAGAGTTAAATTAAAAATAGTGAATTGTTATTTACTACTTTGACAAATTATAAAATAAATATAATTATCAAATAAAGATAAAATGTTAAACGATATTTTTAACTTACATCTGGCATTTGCCTTTTGACTGATATGAAAGCAATCAGCTGATAAATAGCTAAGATCAAAATTGCCGTCCTTTCCGATTGGAAATGATAAATTAGTCGTGAATGGTTGAACAATTACGGCAAAATCATTTCTTTGGAACTCAGTGTATTGTGCAATTTCCTCTTCAATATTTTGAAATCTGCGTAAAAATATTTATGTAAATTTCGCTCCTTATAATAATGATTATTCGAATATTTCATTTTTAATATAATAATATGATTATCATTTATAAATTTTCATCAGACCTTGTCATTATTTTATAAAAAACGTCGTGTTGATTTCTCCATCTCAAACCAAAAATACAAGGACAAGAGAAGCTATTTGTTATTTCGCAAATTGGTGGTTTATTTTTTATATCAAATAGTGTTTTTAAATGTGGAGGTGGAATAATATTGACAAGTGTTCTGGGCAGATTATCACGAATAATCCTCAATGTTTCCAAAAGATCCTCACGATGATTCTTCACTATTGACCATGGTGATGGCAGATAACACATTTCACTGCAGAAATCATTTGCCCCAATCATCAGAGATATTAGCTGAAAACAAAAATTTTATTTTATTTTTGAACTATAAATATAATTTAGATTTTATTAGATTATTACTTCTAGCAATTATTACATGGTCTCACAGTTTTTTCTGTGGATATCAAATTAAGACAAGAATTTGAATAATAATAATAATAATTTTAATAAATTCTTGGAAACAATCCAATTAATTTTATTATTAGTAAAATTGTTTGCAAGAATTATTTGTTTGTATAAACAGTAAAATTCTTTTCAAGAGTTAAATTATTTTCAATATTTCAATTAATTTGGAAATTTTTAATTGAAACTTTTAGAAAAACTCCATTATTTTAGAAAAATATAAAGAAACTCTTCGAGAGAATTTAATTAGAATTTTTAAATTACCGGAATGCAACGATTATTAATACAGATTAATAAAAAAGAAATTTTTCGTTTTTGTGATTTAATTATTTTTATATGCTTATATTTCTATTATCAAATTATTTATAGACTATTAGTTTTTTATTATAATGATTTCGTAAAAGCAAAAGCGTTTTCTTTGAATTATTCTTTATTAACAATGAGGTCAAGAATAAATATCTCTAGTTTCATATTTTACTTGCTTAACTCTTTTTTTAACTACTGTAGTTTTTCTTTTACTATAAAAAAAAATGGTCTACTCTACATAAAGGATTTTTTTCACAAATGCAATAATTGTATATATTATTGTTATTTGCAAATAAAAATGAGAAAACATTCAATTTTTTGAACAAATTTTTACCTTCCAGTGTTTTTCAATATCAACTCTTGAATCGTTCTTTATCCTCCGAATTAATTGTTCCGTCATAAAGGGCATATCACCGGATATAGCTCCAGATTCCGCTATATTAAATTTCGATCCACTTTGAAATGATAAAGAATCCGAGACAGCGTATCCTATTAAATTCGGATTAAATTCCTGAAATTTTAGATTTCAATTTAATTGCAAATTTTTAGATTTCGATAAATTTAATTTTCTAATTATTATTGTTTACTTAACACAAATTAGACTTGTTAACTTATAATAATAATCATATCAATTTAATTAACTAGTATAATTAGGTTAATGAAGATAGTTCTAAAAAAATTAAATGTAAAATAAAAATTAGTAAAAATGAAATGAAAACTAGTAAAAATAAAATAAAAATAAGAAAAAATTAAATATAAAAGTGAAGTTAAAGATAAAAGGACTGTTTAATTTAAAAGAGAAATTTTAGTGAAACGAACATAACAAGGAATGCCTATAATAATAACGGAATGTAAATTTTTACAGGTAAAATCGATTGTCACACCTTAAGGATATTGGGAATCGTCAGGTATTCACGCCAGGATCCTTGCCCTCCTCCAGTGGCACTCACTCCACGATTTTCGGTGAGTAATTCCACAATTTTTGTTGCGAAAATACCAAATCCTGCTGTTAATGAATCTCCCAACGAACCAATAAGGTCAATATCACCGGGCCTTAATTTATGAACACTATTTGGTACAACCGGAGATCGTCCACCTTTAAAAATTCAAAAAAGCATTATTCTTTTTAATTCAGTCATAATTTTTAAATATTATGTTTTATTAAATTATTAATTATTACTAAATTGAACAAAATTAATTTGATTCAAGTAAATATTTATTTGATAATAGATAAATAATCACTTATTTAAATCAAATAATTTTTTTGAATGAAAATTTCAAAGTAATTAGTATAATCAATAATAATAGTAAAACATTATTTATAATTAATTAATTAATTTGTATGTTATTTATTAATTATTATATGTAAATATAATAAATTTAAATAATTTTTTCTTAATGTTTAATTATTATTTTGTTTTTGTTATTATTATTATGAAAAATATTTCTGGGTAATTATAAAGTTAGAGGTTCATAAATTGCGACAAAAAATATTTTGATTGATATTATGAAATTGAAAGATATTTTAGTGGAAAAAAATACCTTTCACGTCACATGGAAATGGTACATAATCTGGAACTCGATCCTGTAGCCGTCGTGAATTCCGTGCATTTTCAAGTATTTTTTCGCTTCTCCCTGGAAGAGCTGAAAAAAGAAAATTTATAAATATACAGAAAACAAAAATATTACATTTTTTTATTTCTAAAAAAATTTATAATTAAAATTATTCACCTGATTAGTTGGTTTTGAAATTATAATTTACAATACTAGTTAATAAGAAATTACTTCAATAATTAAAAATTATGAATTACTTTCTAAATTTGAATTAGTAAAAATGTTTAATTATATTTGAACAAAATAGTTTTTTTGCTTTTAAATTAGTAAACTTTACTAATAAATAGTAATTTTTACTAATTTCAGAATTCAATTAGTAAATTTTAATATTATTAATCTTTACTCTCTTTTAGTATTTAATTAATAAATTTTACTAATAAACATTAATTTTTAATCATTTTAAATAATTTTTTTTAACAAAGTAAAAAGTCAGTAACTAATTTAAATTAATAAACATTGTTACTAATTCAAATTTATAGAATACACTGAGATGTAGACAATTTTTTTTTTAAATTGAAAATTTTAAATTCAATATAAATTTAATTAAAAGTTAAAAATCCAAACTTTTTCTATTATAAAATATATGAAAAATTAAAATAGTTTTCAATCAAGAGAGAAATGAACATATTTGCAAATTGGATTAAATAGAAAGTTGGATTTTCATATACAAAAGAAAATAATTGAGTTCGCACATTCCTAAATTTGATTAAAGTGCATTGAGAAAAGCAAAACCGGACACTTACATAATTTAGTATCGAGCAGTTAATATGTGTCTCATTCACAAAGAAAATTAATCCTCTAAAGATTTCTAGTGAGAACATTATTAAAATGAAAATAATTCCAAAATTATAATTAATCGTTAATTTAATAAATTCGATTTTATACATTATTAATAATAAAAAAAAATCATTAAAGAAAAAGGATTTTAAACTTAGTAAACAGAGTAGTAAAAAATTTATCGACACTAAAAATTTTCATGTTCACTTGTTTTAAAATTGAGAAATATAAAAAGAAAGGAAAATAAATATAAAAGAAGGAAAAAATATAAGAAATGATGTTTCAAATGTCAAACAATTTTTTTCAAATTAGAAAAATTAGAAAAATTAAAAGAAAAAAAAAATGAGTACGACTATGAAAAAGAAATAATACTCACTATTAATTTTGGAAAAGAATGCCCGAATATTTTGCCATGTACGAATATTTTCTTGTGAGTCAAGTTCAGTTTTTTGAGTTCTACATGTCACGGATAAAATTGTCACAACAATCAGATAAAAAAGCACAATAATAAATCTCGTCATGATGACAATAAAGAAAAGAAATATTTGAATGTGACGAGAATTTGAAACTTCTTTTTTTTCCCCACAAATTGTTATTATTTTGTTATTTCACGATGTCTTTGAATGCACCAAATCGACGGGTGGTAAAATTCAGTCTGTTGCTTAGGATGTGTTCTGACATCGTGGTTGATTCGAAATAGCAGAAAAGAAATAAAAAAAAAAAGAATGAAAGAAGAAGGAAAAATAAAATACAGGATGGATTAAAGGATCATGAACCTTGGTTCCACCACTGCTTTACCACTACTGAAGCCTTCCAAGGCCGGCAAATTCTCTATCATAAAACAAGCTTCTTATAAATATATATCTATATCTATATGCATTTACCAGTTCTTTGAATGGCGCTAAAATTTTTCTATAGGAAACCACTAATTATTGATCACACGCTAAGAAGAACTAAAATGCGAACACGTTTACTCGGTAAATTTTCATTCCTTTATGCATTTATATTTATGGAAATTTTATCATTTTATCTTTAAAGTACATTTTTAAATTTATATAATAGAGGTTTCATATTCTGAAATAGTAAATTCAATAAGTTCAAAATTCAAAAATAATTATCTTTAATAAAATGATAAAATAAAAACTAAATTATTCACTAGGAAAAAAATTTGAATTTATTATTAATTTCGAATAAAAAAAATTCGAAGCAAGTAAATATTTATTTGATAATTGACTACTATTCTTATTGAATAGATTTTTTTCCACATTTTTGAAGAATATTTAAAATTAAATTTATTTAATATTAAATTAAATATTTAATTCCAAAGACATTTTTTATCATTTTCCCTTCTTTAGAAATTCTTTTTAGGATTTTACTCTAAAAATTGTAAGTAAAATGAAAGGAAATTATAATTTAATGTTTTTAGTTTTGACGATTAAATAGTATTCCCAAATTAATTAAACAACATTGTTTTGAATTAAAAGGCAATTAATTGGTAATTTTAATTTAAGGGCATTTGAACCATTATGACGTCACAATTTTAAAACTCATGCTTTTTACACATTGTGACGTCATAGTGGTTCAAATGCCCTTAATATTATTCTAAAAAAAATTGTTTTTTAACTTCTCGTAAAAAACTGATTCTTAATAATGCAAAATTTATTTTTATGTCTTGTTCTATGTAAAATTAAAAAATAATTAATTTTTAACAATTTTATATCACATTGATTAAAATTAATTTAAATTTTTACTGATTCAGATTTGAAGAATAAATTTTGTGATACTATTTTTGCATGAAAAATTTAGTAATTATTTTTTGTCTACAATTTTGTGTTGGTAAATAAATTTTTCTTTAATTTAAAAAATTATTAATCATTTTTATAATTTTTTATAAATTAAAATTTTTAATATTGCATTCTTGTGAAGAAGTTTATCACAAATTTTGAAATAGAAACATTTTTAGAAGGAATTTAATCACTAATTAATTTAATTAATTCAATTAATTTAATCAATGAATTTTTTTTAAATTCTGCGAAAAATTTTTTAAATCATGGTAATGATTAAATTTTTGCAAAGAATCTTATTATTTATGAAAATAATAAAAAATTTTATTACAAATTGTTTTATATTTCGTATTTCGTTCATATAAAATATTATCCTTTGTGTAATAATAATTATTGGAAAAGAGTATTAATTAGTAAACATTATAAAATATATCAAACGTATCTGAGTTGAAAGTTTATTGGAAATTTTTTCTGTAAATGAAATATATTGAGTTCTAATTAGTCAGGAATTTGGTTAACTATAGGAAAGAAACTTTAATATTTCACAATTACCCAACCGGCAGTTTATATAATAATAATAATAATGTTAATTTATTTTTCACGATCATTTTTACAGAATTTAATTGATTTCTAGTTTCAGTAGTGGTGTATATAATTTAAAAGCGAAAAAATTGCAATGTGATGATTAAATGATAACTGATAACACTTACTCAATTATTAATAATATTATCATCTATAATTACATAACAGAAAAAAGCAAAAAATAAACTCGAAAAAAAAGTTTATTAAAGTTGAACCGCGACAACAGTAAATGAAAATAAATTTATATCATCTGTTAAAATGAATTTATATCACAAGCTAACAAGTGTTTTTGATCATAATTATGCTTACAGAATTAAAAAAAAATTAATTTTTCCTTTTCTTTTAAGAAACGAAGATATAAATAGAAATAATTTTTTTTAGGCATAAACTTTAAAAATATACAAGGAAGAAAAAATCATCTTTCAAATAGTTCTTTCTTTAAAAATCAAATATCACTTTTGAAGAAAAAAATTTTATCCTCATATGACAGAATTGAATAATAAAATAATAGCATCTGTTTCTTTTGCTTTGTTTTCATGAATAAATAATTAAAATACCAACACGTGAAACATTTATTTTAATGTTACACGAAAGGCAAATTTCTGGACATTAAAATTCAGTTGAGGGATAAAAAAAACACACGTGTTACGCATTTACTTTTAAATGTATTGTATATATTTTGTCAGTATCTGGGAATATTGATTTTAAAACCGCAAATAAAAATTCGATGTGAATATTTTATATCTTACTTTTTGTATTTGAAAAATTTGTTTTAAATCAACAATAAAAGTAGTTGATTTAAATATATTTAAAAATATATAAAGATTGAAATATTTTTTTAAATTTCGTTTATTTTATTATGGGAATTTTTTTTTCATTTTTAATTATAGAAAAATCAAAAATTTTAAAAATTACTGATTTAAATTTAGAGAGTAAATTAATTCTGTCTGAGATTGATTAGAAAGATATCGTTTACATTAAATATTGATAAAGTCGTTTTAATTTTTAATAAAGAATTACTTATTATCATAGAATAATTTTTATTTTGCAGTTTTCTAACTTTGCTGCAGAGGACAGAAGTAGTCAAACTTACGGTTTCATCCGACGATGTCTGATTATTTCATAACATTGACTACTTCTTTTTATTTATTATTTTTTCAATTTCAAATTTCTGAATAATGCAATTTTTATTATTTTTTAAATATATTTTTTATGTTTTTTAATTATTTTTTTAAATTCTATTTACAAACAAGGAAAGAGTTCACTTAAAATTCACAATCATGTATTTAATTTCATCACTCTATATGAACGTATATTAATAATAATTGATTGATAAATCACGGCGATAAAAATTATTGATTTAAAAAAAAAAAATTTTTCCTGTTTCTATTGAGATATATAAAAGAGAGAGAGAGAGAAAAAAACTGTTTGCGCGCTTTTATTCCAAAAATAATCTAATAGAGAAATAACCTATCTATTTTCAGTAACTCGCATATACTTTGCGCGTATCGATTGATATGATTTTTTTTTACGAGTGAAAAGACAGGTTAAAGTGGCTGAAAATAAAAGAGACAGAAATAATTTTTCAAAGAAATATGAGAAATAGGTGTGAGAATAAAAAAGGGTCATGTGTGAGGAGGTCAAGGTTGATGCGTCACTATATAAGAATCGAAAGAGATTTTTGCTCTTTATAAAGATATGTCAACGGTCACCGAACTTTTCTTCCTTTAAACGATGATGATGATGATGATGATGATGATGATACAATTTCAAATGTGAAAATGAAATTTTTCCTTTTTCTTGAATATTAAAGTTGAAAAAAACTTTTTTCCTCAATTTTGTTTCCTCTTGAATCCAAAAAATAAATATAAAAACATAAACAATTATTATTATAAATAATGTTATAACATTTTTTTTTTGAAAATCATTGACACTCAATTTTTTTTTAGAACAAAAAGAATTTGTTCTCGAAACAAAAACTTTTTTTTCTAGATCCGCACTAATCAGTTTTAGTTTCTTATCGAGTTCCTAATTCTTTTTCAATTAAATCATCGATGATTTTCTCCATGTGACTGAAATAGCCGCGTTTGTATTTGAAAATTGTATGACTCTAATTAATATCGCGTTTATCACACGGAAGTTGAGAAAATAATTTATTGTTAACGCTCTCCTGGCGAAGTTTCATTGTTTTATTAAATATAGTCGCATTTAATCTGTTTTTGCCGGATTGATTGAACGAGTCAAAGATTGACAATTATTGATTCGATAATGATGAAGTGGTCATTGGAGAATTTTTAATATTTTGTAATTCTAAAACAAACGAGCAGGTCAAGAAACTTCTTTAGGTCAATCTCTTATTATTATTATTATTATTATTATTCATTTTTTACTACAGAATTAATTTAAAAAAATTTTTATTTTAAAATGTTAATCACGACTTTGGATAATCGATTCAAAATTTAAAGAATTAAATTATTAACTAATTTACTAATTGATTGAAAATATTTACTGTTTTCAAAAACTTTAATTTTTCAAAACAATTTCAATAAAATTTCTTAAAAGAATTCAATTATTTTGAAAAAATAAAAAAATTTTATTACAATTTCCATGAGAATTTAAATATTATCAATAACATTTTAGTTATAATCTCATTGAAAAATTGTAATTATTTAAAAAATTTTTTATCAAATTCTTCGTTGAAATTCAAATATTTTCACGAATAAACAAATTCGTCGAAAGAATTGAACTGTATTTTAAAGAATTGTAATATAATATTCTTTGCAGGAATGTAATTTCTGTGACAAATTTTGATAAAAATTTTTTTTTCACAATTTCCTGTGTAATTGAAGTTTAAATGTAAATTAATGAAATCATATCAAATTCTGGCAAGGATGTGACCATGACTTGCTCTTTCAATATGAAATATTGAGGAAAGTAATGATTATAAACTTAAATTTTCATATGAGGTTATCAGTAAAAGTCATTGTGTTAGTAGTACACAATATCAATAGATCAATGATATTCGTATTACGTTTTTTCATTCCCCGAATGATTATTTTATTTTCATTTAAAAAATTTCCAAATAAATTTTTTCGTGTTTGAAATTTCTCATATCATCTAGAAATTGAGTAATTTTTATTTATATTTATTCTTGTTTATTTTTATACTCCTATTAAAATACTAGTAGAGATCAGTAAAATTAAAATAAATGCGAATAGAAAAATTAAAAGTTATATTTATTATATAAAAAAAATATTATCTCTCGAGAGTTTAAAAAGTAGAAAAGCTTCTTATTCAATGATGAAGTAAATGATGCAAAATAATGCAAACAGGAAAAAAAAGCTTTGTTCCTAGAAATTGAATACAGTTTTTTTTTATTTTACATTTTGATTTCGCAAAATTATAAAAGAGAGAAATAAAAATAATTTAGAAAAGAGTGAACTCGTGGCCTTTCTGGTGGAGTCACGTATTATCAAATCATATCGATTCTTACGTATAAAACACTGGCAGATGAGTAAAATCTGTCTAGTGCTTTTGCAGTTGTGAGTGTGTATAGACTAAAAGTGAATCGATAACCCACCAAGAGGCAGTTATTAATTATCTTTGTTTCCTGTACACGTTTCAAAGTGCATTTCATTGGTCTCTCATAAAAAAGAATTCCCCTTGATTAGTTTTCAAACAAAAAATTCAATTTTCTTTTCTTTAATTAAAATTTTACAAAATTATTATTCTTTCTACGCATTTGAATTGGATTTGGGAATAGTTGCTAATTGGGTACATTATACACCCTAAAAAAAGGTACATTTCACTGAGAGAGAACTAAACATTACAATTATAATTAGTAAATTTGAATGAAATTAAAAGATGAAGAAGAAAGAAATTAAAAAATGCGTATCGAATTTGATTAAAATGACACCAAAATAACTATGAATTCGAATTTGGTAGAAATTATTATTAGATCCAATTATATTCGTTTGGAATTCAATAATTCGATAATTTTAAATTAACGTTCTTCAACAACAATAACCTTCAATCATAAATTTTTTAAATATTTAATTAATCCTATTTTGCTTACAATTTTGTATATAGTTATTAATTACATTTTCGATTATAAATTTCTTATCCTTGAGAAATGTGAGATAACCGTTTTATATTCGTCATTTAATAAAAATTATATTTGAATAACAGGAGAAAAAAAATTTTTGCCTTTTTGAAAACAGAAAATATTGATAGTTTTTCAATTTAACATAATATAATAACAATTAATAAATAATCATGCTGACAGTTCTATTTGTCAATATTAATTGAATAATATGACGAAATTTTTGCCATTTTCTCAATGTTAGTTCAGTGAACAAATATTTCGTAATTTTATATGTTATCTTCATTCGTATCTTCTGTTTCCAAAAAAAAGAAGAAAAAAAATACACATTCAATCATTATAATGATTCTGAGAAATTAATGATTCAAGCAAATTGTCTTAGAAAGATGGACAATCGATTTTTTGACAATTAAGTATTTATTGGCAAAATCTACTCGCCAAAAAAAACCAATTAATAAATAATAGATATTAATAATAAATTGAAAATAAATAATACACTGAATATAATAGAAAAAATAGTCAAATATACAATAAAAATGCAATAAACAGAAAAATATGCGAAATAAAATTGTTATTTTAATTAATCTAAAATATAATGTAACAAATGTTTTTAAAATTTCGTTAAACTGTGTAAAATTCGTTTTATATTTAAGTTTATTGAAACAGGTGATTTATTATATATATCTAGAATGGATGAAATTAACATCTTCGCGTTTCTTGATTTGTATTATAAAGCTAATTTAAATTATACGGTTATTTTCGACGTAGATTTTGAGAAAAAAACATTAATTATGCATTAAAATTTATTGTTTTCACCATCTGTGTACACATAATATTTCTATATGGAAATTTGAACCTCTATAAAATTTTTTTTTAAACACGAAAATTCTCTGAAATATCTAAAAGTTATTTTTATAATTACCTAGAATATATAAAGAAAAACTGCAAAACATAATTAATATATATAATTTTGGAACTCATTGGGCAATATTTAAAATTTTTTTTTTGCACATATCTGTATATACATATATATACATATCAATAAGTCACATATGAGACTATAACGTATAGTGTATAAGTCATTATCTTAATAAAAACAGTTATCTCGCTTAGATACAAACCAACAAATTTACATCTTATTGTATTTGTTTTTCACAAAATGATTTTGTTATTCTAGAAACTTCGCCTGGTATATAATGATAAAACTAATTATGTACAAATCAATTATTTAATAATGTCAATCGATTTCCATTTTCATGTTTTTGTTTATTTTCAATTTTTTGTGTGTAAATTACATACTTTTTTTAAGTTTCAAATTATAATACCCCAGTAATGTCTGTTATCTTTAAGTCTCATGAAACAAAAATGATATTAGCAATCAGTTTAGATAAAGTTGTGTGCGAAAAAATAAATCATGATCATAGTTTCAAAAGAATTTTCATCAATCAATAATTATAAAAAAAGGAGAGAAAAATATATTTAAGAAAACATTCTTTTTATCTATTTTTTTTTGCTTTTATAATTTAAATTTTTATCGGTATTTCTAAATCGTATTCTGCAAATTGTATTAACAATTACACTAATTCAGAAGTAGCAATAATGATAATTCACGATAATAATATTCATAATAATAATAATAAAAATAATTTTATTTTTTATTTGATAAACTATAAAATATGTGCTTCAGATGTTTCATATTTGACAAAGATTAGATATTTTGTATCATCAACTAATTTATTTTATTTTTTAGTCAGCATAATATTTAGACAAAATAAAAGTATATGAATAATGTAATACGAAGAGAATTATTAAGAACTGTAATGCTATATTTTCGAAATTCATTATTTTTTATGATGACACAACTTTTGCCTAATAAGCACATCACGGTGTTCGAAGACAATCAAATTACTTACTTTGTAACTTATGTTCATGTTATTTCAAAGTTATACATTAACTGAAATTATTTTCCATTTATAATTAATTTTACTTCATTGACAGATCGCTCTAAAATGAAATTAAGTTAATTTTATATAATAAATAATAATACTGGAGAATAGAAATGTTCCTTCATATATAGGTAATAATTTTTTAGGTTAAGATAAATTAAGTCAATTCAGAACTTTTGGAACTTTCAGAAGATTCAGAATTTTCACTAATGTTTTCAATAAAATAGCTTTAATGGCCTCTATGGTTAACCTAACCTATAAGCTAAGCGTAAGGAGTCTATATAGAGACCGATCTGTCATGTAGGGTTTGGTAAAAATTGTTAATTAACTAAAATAAAAAATAAACTTACAGATAATCAGTTTGTTTTGGAGAACTCGCGTGCTGGATAAAATTGGATTTGGCGCTATTTCATTAGTTTCCCCAGAATATTGTTGATCACGTGATACGAAAAGACCCGAGTATAGAGTGTTACTGACGGTGCTTATAAATATCAAGCGTCAGCAAGTGGGGAGTCTCTTTTACATCTTAACACTGTTCAGTGGTGCATTCCTTCTTTTTAAAACACTATATTATCATCATAACGTTTGTGTACTTGTGATATTGTGTATAGCGCGCGCCTCTTTTTGCGCGACGATAACAAACGTGTAAGAAACCATCGCAGCTCGACATTTCTATACACGAGCAGTATACGGTTTAAGCGTGTACTCGCTCTACAGACCCTGTTCAACGACATTCGTGAAACGATTCAACTTGCTGAAAGCACAATTCACCACTGAAAGACAAAAGTTGAAAGGAAAAATGCCGGAGACAGCACATCACATGAACGGATATACAAATGGCCACTCACCACCGGAACTACATCAGAATACCAATTTTCTGTTCACATCGGAATCAGTTGGCGAGGGCCATCCTGGTGAGTTGTTGTTTTTATTTTATTTTTCAAAAAGATTCTTATAATGGACCGTTGGAAACTGGGACGACACGCTCGCGAGACGAACTTTGCTCCGAAATAAAACATAGAGTCAACACTTTTCTTTAAATCATTATTCAATTTTTTTACTCTCCACATTTATCATTGTTGATAATTTGTCTAAAACAATTGAATTTACATGGTCTTTGACTCAGAAACATTTTACTTTTCATATAAGTTTCCGTGTGTTTCCCTTTCTTCTCTTCTCTTACATTGTGCCTCCATTGAAGCCGATATCATGCGCATGCTTTTATTTCGTCTTTCTTTTTCTCGCAAATGAAACTATTTTACGCTTTAAAATAATTAATTCTGTTAATTATTTTTTAATGTATTTAGTTGAATTTGTCTAAAGAGTCTATGGATACAACTATCTATGTCTAGTGCTTGGTTTATTTTAAGGTTATTTCACTATTGTCGCCATGTGCTCACTACTTCCGATTACATATTTGCATCATCTTCCTTTTGAGAGACTCGTTCTTGGTTTGAAAATCGCTTTTTGTTATCTTTTTAAAACGTTTTTTCTGTTCATTTAAAAGCCTAACGGAGTAGTTTTATTGTAAATTTCTGTCTGAACTTTTAGTAAAATGTCTTTTCTTTTAAGAGTGAACAAAAGATTTGGATTTAAATATATAGTACAACTTTCAGAGTAATTTTCTTAACGTATTTTTTTTTCTTTTGAGGTTAAAATATTGTAAAGTTACATTCATGGCGCCACTGAGTTTTGTATGAAAAAAAATACCGGTAATAAGGGATTATTTTCAAAAATCGAGCTAGAAGGACAAAAATATTTATCTTCAATCTGTTATCGATATTTTATGATGAGCTCATTATTGCAAATTGTCCCTGAATGAAAGGTTATGAGGCTTGTAAAATAGCTTTAATGTAATGAGAAAAGATTATGATGCATTACAAATTTGTTTTTCCTATTATCAATGTCATCAATTAAATTATTCCTTAATCCAAATTATTTCCTTCTGAGATAGTAGAAAATGTGTATTTTTTCCTTTCTGTTTCTATTTCAGGAATTAATCTTCATTTAATATAGAGAATAGAGATATACACAGAATGTTTACATTGAAGGTCATAATTTTGTTGATTGACATGTTTTTAAATATAATGGCAACGATTTTGCCAAATAATATTGTAATTTTCTCTGTATTCTTTTTACACAGATAAAATGTGCGACCAAATAAGTGATGCCATATTAGATGCCCACTTGAAACAAGATCCGGATGCTAAAGTTGCCTGTGGTAAGTTACATCTTTATCTGGTTAATTTCTTAGTTAGTTGAGTATATCTAATGTATGGTCTCTATTTATAAATTCGTCATTTGAGCCTTGAGTTACTTTGGAATAGTGTAAATATACTATGACTTGAGATAACAATTTTTCGCAAAATAGTACTTTGATTTTGTTTGTCGTTTGTTTATCTTGTACTTGTCATCAAAAAGACAAAATCATTTTGTAAGCATTTTTTTTTAATTCTCTTGGTTTTCTTTGCCGGCAAATGAAATTTAGCTCTAATAGAATTTAAAGTTTAATTTTAAAGAAAACCTGTTTGCATTAGTAATATATTTTATTAAAATTGGAAAATACCTTTTTAAATATAGAAACCGTAACAAAGACGGGAATGATTCTTCTGTGCGGAGAAATTACATCAAAAGCAGTCGTGGACTATCAAAAAATAGTACGAGACACAGTAAATCACATAGGCTATGACGATTCCTCGAAAGGTGAGTAAGAATTCAGCCTCTGCTATTCATTATGAGTATTTATTTTCCAATCTCCCTATTCTGTCACTATTACCGAAAATTAAAAAATTTTTAAAAACGAAATAACTAAACGTCAGAATTTCAATTTTTAAATAAATTTTGATCCAATCTGCTTTCAAGTGGAAGGAAGTTGCTATTCTGTTGTCTAGCCAAGTAAAAAGTTATATTAGATAATTTTTTTTATTCAAAGGATAAAATTTGTTTACATCTGTTTATGCATAATGGAAAATTTTCATTTAATAATGTTTATTCAGAAAGATAATATTTTAATTTTTTTACACTCAGAAGGATAAATTTGTGTTCGATTTCGTTTATTCAGAAAGATAACAAGTTGTTGCATGGCCTTTAGAAAGGTATTACAAAATTATTAAAAAGAAGACACGTTATTTATTTTTATCAAACAAATTTTCTTCAAATTCTTTTATTTGAGAATTGTTTTAAATAGTTTTTTTTAAAGTGAAAATTTAAATACGAGAGCAATGAAAAGTCAATTGAAAGTTTGATATTGATCGTGTTTCTTTATTAATTGAAAAAGCGAGTTGATTAAACTGACTATGGCGATTTGAGTACAGTAGAAAAGAAAAAAAAGAAAACTTAGTTTGGAAAAAGTCCTTTATTTTAATTTGGTCTCTGAGGAGCATTAGAATTCCGCCCATTGTCACTTGGATGAATAGTCGAGCGATCAAATCCAAAATAACAAGAATATGTAACGTAAGCGTATCATGGTGGTGGCAGGATTCGATTGGCGAACGTTGAACCTTTTGGTGGCTGTTGAACAACAAAGTCCGCATATCGCTAGCGGCGTCCATATCGGCAGGGAAGAAATGGATTTGGGTGCAGGTGATCAGGTACATAACCAAATTCTCAGCCAATGGCTCAGAGCAACAAAATTTTATCATAAAAAAAAAGATAGAAAAAAAGAATCGACAACAATTTCAAAAATTAATGTTCACCATTTTTTTTCTCGCACTAATCCATTTTTTCAGGAATTTTTATAGCATTCAGTACCAATCACAGGCTTCACAGCAGTTTTTCTCTTTCAAAAGAAAACAAATTTTCAGAGTTGATCGTCGAAGGTAAAATATGAAAAAGCAAAATTAAATCTATAAATAAAATACTTCCGACTATTCTCGAGTTATTTACGTAACTAATTATTTATTAGCAACATAAATGACATCAATCCTTCGAGAGACTGACATTAGTTTTTTTCCACATACCATCATGTTTCCTTTTTATAAAATAATAAATGTAACAAACAATATTTTTTGAATTTTCCATTTTAAATTCAAATTTTTCTTTCGCTTTTTCACGATTGACGCAAGTTTCTAAATTGAATAAGTTCTCGAAACTATCTTAATTTCTATCCTCTTCTCTCTTATTTTCTTTTTACAATAGACAATCTAAAAATAGTCTCGCTTTGCGTCAAAAATTTTGTTAAAAAGTAAACAGACTGCATAACAAAAGAAAGAGATTAAGAAAAATTGAAAATTGTTTTCCTGCTGTGAAGCCTACAATGAAATCAGTCATTTGCCACATAAAAGAAATGAATAATGAAAGAAAGAAATTAGAAAAAAAAATCCCATAAATTTTCAACAGTATATTTTGGATAATTTGAAAAATTTAACAACAACAACAAAAAATTCGAAGGGAATTTCAATAGAAACTGGGGAGAATGTGGAAAAATTCGGAATTGTATAAATGATTAGATGAACAACCATGATAATCTCCTCAAGAGTCAACAATTCATATGCAAAAATGAATTGATGAAATATTAGATCGCTATTGACAGTTTCAAAGCTCTTGAAAAAGAAGTTTTAGGACATAATAGTTTTTGAATAATTTTTTTTTATTTATATATATATACAATAGAGAAATTCAAATTGATTTTTAGAGTCAATTTGTTTGTATCAATTTGTTTTTTATTTTTTTCTATCATCATTTTCATAGGTTTTGACTACAAGCTGTGCAGCATTTTATTGGCACTCGATGCACAATCACCAAATATTGCAGCAGGTGTACATGAGAATCGTAATGACGAAGATGTCGGTGCTGGCGATCAGGTTATTTTCTAAATCCAAGAAAATCTCTTTATTTTTATCTCTCTTCATCGTTGTGTTTTAATGTTTTCTTCTTCTATTTCTTTAGCAACGCACTGATATTTTGCTTCTTTCCATCTATACCAAAAAGAAAAGAAAAGCACAGCAGTTCTCTCTTTTAATTCCTGAATCTAATTTATCTATAAATGTACTTTTTTATGTATTCTTCTTTTGAAACAATTTCTATCAGTAGTTGATTTTTTTTATGTAGATTGCTTTATGTTTATTTTAAACACTTTTCCAAAAGACGAAAAATTTTATTTTTTGTATTCATTTTATAGTATTTTTAAAATGAATTCTTTTTGAGATTTCAAGGAATTTTTTCAATTTTTATTTTATTTGTAGATATACATTTTGGAGTATTTATTAATTTTCTCAAGTATTTCTTAACATTGATTGTAACTTTCATTTATTCAATATTTGTAATTAATCTGTAGAATAATTTGTGTTTATAATTTATATTTTGTGAAATTGGTATTATTTTGGAAAGTGTCATTGAATGGGGATAATTTGAATTTTTTAAATATATAAATAATGTTAGTGGTTTATGGCAGTACGACGACATATAGAAAAAATAATTATTTTTATAATGAGTATCGTTCAATGATGTCTTTTGTGTATTTGCTACTCTTGAAAGCCATGATGTTTACAAAAATTCTGAGGACGATATTTATTTTGAATTTTTCGTATTAGTTTCTTTATTTCTCTATTTTTGAGAGAAAAATAATTTTAACTTATTTATCAAAATTTAATAGTAAAGTATAATTGAAAAAAAATTTTATAAATTATTCTGTGAACGTTTTTTTAAATTACTGGTTTAATTAATGAATTAAAATTTATTTTTTTACTATTAATAATTGTAAATTGTTTTAAATATTTTGTTACTTTAATATTTGTGTAGAAGTAGTTTCTAATCTAATAGTAGATTCTTGTGTGTGTGTGTAAATAGATTGTGTGTAATGAAATATTTTAGATAAACCTAAGTAGTTTGTACATATTGTAAATAACTAGTACACTAACCCTGTTTCCTTGTAGAAATATTATAATTATTTAAAATAATTATAATTATGTAGTACCTATTTGTGTATAGTAATATGGCAATGGCTAAGTAGTAAGTGTATTTGTTGAAATTTTAGTAGATTAGTTGTACTTTCATAACATTAATCATTTCAATGAACAATTATAATTGCTGCTCTGTTCTATTAGGCTATGCATGATTTTTTTTTAGTTGAAAATAATATTTTTTTTTATACGTAAATTTTAAATTTCAATTTTCAAAATTTTTCTCTCATTCAATTACATTAATTACATTAATTTTATATATTTCATGTGTAAATACTTTTTTGCTATCATTAAAAAAATGCTACTGAATCAGAATGAAATAAAATTATAAAAAAGTAATAAATTAGTTTTCTAATTTTCCTATTTTTTTATTTTATTTTAGACGTTAAATTTTTTTTTAATTTTGTCTGGCACGTTAAATTTTTTTTCGTTTTGAATAAATTTTTATTTCTTACTTTTTGCACTGGAGCTTAAATTTAATTTTTATTCTGAAAAATTTTTGCTTGAAAAATAATTCAACTTTTCCTGACAGGGTTTGATGTTCGGCTACGCGACTGATGAAACTGACGAATGTATGCCTCTGACTGTTGTTTTGGCGCACAAATTGAACCAGAAGATTGCAGAATTGAGACGAAGCGGTGAATTGTGGTGGGCACGTCCAGACTCTAAAACACAGGTACTTGAACGAATATTAATATTTTATTCTTAATTTTCTCTTGATTCTTCAATCATTCAATAAAAAAGTTTTTTTTTTTTTTTTTTTTTATCAAAAATTATTATGTTTTTAAGTTTTTGTTATATCGTTCAATGATGCCTTTTTTGTATTTGCTACTCATGAATGCCATGATGTTAAAAAATAAAGTTCTGAGAACGTGACGCAAATGTTGAGAAATTTGGAAAGATTCTAAACTCTTGCACTTTTTGTTTGAACTAATACTACTACTACTAATACTAATACTAATTTTTAAACTCAAGTAGACGGGAACTGAAATATCATGATGTCAGTAAATAATGTGAGAAAAATTTATATTTATTTTTAGGTTACCTGTGAATATATTATGGACAATGGTGCTTGTGTTCCACGGCGAGTTCACACAGTTGTTGTTTCCGTGCAACATAGCGAGAAAGTTACGTTAGATGAATTACGCATTAACGTCTTGGAAAAAGTAATCAAGAAAGTTATTCCCGCAAAATATTTGGACGACAAAACTATTTTCCACGTTAATCCCTGCGGTGATTTCGTCATTGGTGGTCCACAGGTAATAGAAAAAAAAATTCCTCCATTTATCTCTTTCTGTCAAGATAGTGAACAAAATTTTAAATTTAAATTAAGTATCATTCAATGATGTTCTTTTTGTATTTGCTACTCTTGAATGCCATGATGTGAACAAAAATTCTGAGGACGATACTTATTTGGAAATTTTCATTTCATTTTATTTATAAACGGGTTCATAGATATTTGATATTGAATATGAGGTACAATCGATTAGATTTTATTTTTAGAATATATGTATATTTGTTCTTTGAGTGAAATATAATTTATTTACAATATAAATGAGCTGACGAATAAGAAAATGTTTTTCAGAATTTTTTGAAAATCATACTTCGACTTTTTCTATTTATAAAACAATTTTGTTTTTGTAATAGAGTGATGCTGGTCTTACTGGTCGGAAAATAATTGTCGACACATACGGTGGCTGGGGTGCTCACGGCGGTGGAGCGTTTTCTGGAAAAGATTTCACCAAAGTCGATAGATCTGCTGCTTACGCCGCAAGATGGGTTGCAAAATCATTGGTGAAAGCCGGTCTTTGCAGACGTTGCCTAGTACAGGTAAATTTCAATGAAAATAAATTAATTAAAGCGTTATTTAATAAAATTATAAACTAGACATATTTTCAAAATATCGTTCAATGATGTCTTTTAAGTATTTGCTACTCTTGACTGCCATGATGTTAAAAACAAAATTCTGAGGACGATATATATTTTAAATTGAAATAGATCTTTTGATTAATGAATTTTGTTACTTTCGATTTATTTAATTTATTATATTTCTCGTTATTTATTAAAATGTCTTTGCAAACAATTATTTCTGTTTAGGTTTCATATGCAATTGGAGTGGCAGAACCTCTATCAATAACTGTTTTTGACTATGGAACTTCAAAGCATTCGCAAATGGAGCTCCTGGAAATTGTAAAGAAAAACTTTGACTTGCGTCCTGGAAAAATTGTCAAAGAATTAGATCTCCGTAACCCAATTTATCAACAAACAAGTACGTACGGCCACTTCGGTCGTGATGGATTCAGTTGGGAACAACCAAAGACCCTAAATCTTGATTGATGAGAGAGTTTGCCTAAATCCCCTTGAATATTTTTTATTTAAAAACAAAAAAAAGAACAAGAAACAAAAATCCCCCTAAAACTCTATATGAACCTGTACCGTTATAAATTTAACAAGATCCTCTTGTGACCTTTGTCGATTTTATTAAGAAAATTTAGCTTCATTTTCCTTGAAGCCCTTTAGAGACAAAACAAAAAAAAATATCCTCAATCAATGGATGCCACTTTGGCATCTTATTTTTTCACATGGTCACACGAGTTTTTGTCGACTGTAAAGCAAATATGATTATTTGTAAGACGAGGTGCGAGTGTGAGCAAAATTTTTTTTTTCACCAAATATTAATTTCCCAGTAAACTGATCAGTAAAAGGAGTAACGGAAAAAAATAGTCTTTAAAAACAAGGAAAATTTGAAATAGGAAAGAATCTCGGAAGTAAGGATAGAAAAAAAGAGCAGACTTTACTTTGGGTCGTGTCAATTTTTTTCTTTTGCTATAAAGAAATTCTTCTATTGAGAAGAATTTCATAAAACTAATTAAATCTGTGTATATATTGGCAAGAAATTGAATTATTGCAGTAGTTTCCAAGTATCGCATTAAAAAAAATTAAAAAAAGAAGAAAATGTTGACAAGTGAAAAACACGGAATGCAGTTTTTTTTGTCACAGCTCCAAAATTAATTTGTCATCATTTACTTTTTATGCGATATTTGAGGATCAAAAGCATCTCCTTCTCAGATTTTTAGGAATTGCACTAAAGTAGTGTTTCCGTGTGGAAATGAGAAAACTAGAATGTCATCATTCGTTTTCTGCAAACGTACATAATGTGTGTGGCATTTGTATTTCGCAGCACTGACAGAATGAAATTTTTATATTTTAATTTTAACGATGAACAAAAAGAAATATGTGAACTAAAAAATTTGTTTTTCAAATACGCCTGAAAAGCGTTTACAAAATTTTCTTTGTCAATTAATGACAGTTACAGTGACACGGGATGAAATCTAAAGGAAAATAAGCCAAAGATAAAATACATGAAATGTTTTTTTAGTAATTTTAAAACTTGTTTTACCAATAATATTAAGTGTTTCTGTGAAATGCTTTTTTTAAACTGTATTTTATTGCGATTTTTGTAAATTACGTGACAGTTGAAACATTATATTGAAAAATAGATCATTTCTTCTGTCAGACTGAAGTGCAGATGATCATGCGTAAAATGGACGACATGTAAAAATATAAAATCATCGTATGCATGTGAACATTGTAACTTTTTTTTAATAAATTGATTATTTTATTTCACTCAAAAGCCTTGTATTTTTATGAATGTAGTTTAAATTCAACTCTTGTAGTTTAAATATATATATATATATTTTTTAATTAATAATTAAAAGAAAAAATACATTAATTCAACTTTTTTTTGACGTGAAGTCAAATAATCATTAATTTCAAAAAAATTCTGTAAAAATTTTATGTACGAATGTTGTGAAATATTGTATATTGTGTATGTACACATTAAAATTGTTTTCTGTGAATTTTATTTGTATTTAATTAATTTACTCTATCTGGTTTTTTTTTAGTAAATACCTAGTATTTGGATAAAAAATTTTTTTAAATTAATTTTATACAATTCAATCATAAAGGATGAAAAATTCAAATAAATAATTCCTACTAAAAAAGTAAATAATTCAAAGATTACAAATTTGGACAATAATTTTATTGTAATACTTATTTTTTTTACATGGTTCTTTTTTCAAATGCAATATTTTTTTTTTGCTGTTAGTTTAAAGAAAACAAAAGTTTTCTTAACAATATTTCAGACGTAAATAATTTGAAACTTGTTCTGCCTTAAAGTATTTGTGGTATACATTTTCTCCATATGTACAAAAATTTGAATAATATTTTTAAATTCATTATTCTTCAATGACTTTAATCTATAGTACAAATCAATACTAAACTCTTTTTAAAATAAAATAATTTTTTTCATTCAGTTGCAGTTTAAAAAATTAAAAATACCTACGTTCTTTTTTTTCTTTTCATGTAAAATAGAGAAATCGTCAAGTATAAGGATTTCAAAATCTATTTATATATAAATGGTGCTTAATAAATTGTTTCATATATTAAAAGTATGAAGAAGTCAATTTATCAATTTTTCCGTAGATATCTAAATTTTTAACACTTAAAATACTATAAAAAAAATACTAATAAAAATTAAACCTAATTTTAAAATATTATTTGGAAAAAAATACATTTTAGAAAAGAAATTAAGATTTTGATGTCCTCATACAATCAAATATTAATTCTCAAAATTTTTTTTTAACACATTTTTATATTTACAGGAATGGAAGTATTTTGATTTAATGTGTCGAAAGTGAAAATTGCACGTTAATATGTATTTTATGAAAAATAAAAAGGGTTAATGAAAATTAAATGAAGCAAAGAAAAATTGTTTTTTTTAGATTCAGTTGAGAACAAGTTTCTTGGGTGCATGAATTCGACTGTGTCTGAGTAATGAACTCTTATCAGTGAATGATTTCTCGCATTCAACACATTTATAGGTTCTTCCTGTATGGGTTACTAAATGCCTGCTCAAACCAGAAGCGTGACAAAATGCTTTTGGACACAATTGACAGTGATGCAATTGTATGTCATTGGGATTAAGTTTTTGATGTCTCCGCATGTGAACTTTTAATGCTTCACGTTGTGTGAAACTCTTGTCACAACTTTGACATTGGAAGGGCTTTTGTCCCGAGTGTGTCATCAAATGGCGAAGCAAAATTTCCTTTTGGGCAAAAGCACGATGACAAATGTTGCATCCAAATGGTTTCTCTCCTGAAAAAATAGAATTAGTTTGAAAATTAATATACTTTGTGGAATATTGTTTATCACTGTTACTACTATTTAGAAAATAATTTATAATCATTATCAAGAATATTTTTTCGATTGTAGCTGCAAAAATTTAATTTTCTTTTTCCCTGATTTGCGGGGAAAATTTTAACTTTTTGATTGACTCTAAAGAATAATCTGATTCGCTCTAAAAAGGGAATATTTTACCAGTGTGAGTTCGCTCGTGTCTGACCAATGCGGATCTTGTTGGGAACCATTTTTCACAAGCCTGGCATGTAAAACCTCTTTGTGTTGAGTGAACAGACTGGTGACTTTTCAACATGATTCGTCGGGTAAAAGCCTTTGGACATTTATCACACTGGAATACTTTCAATTCCTCCGTGGCTTCGCCAACTGAAAATTAAATTAGTTATTGAATGAAAAGTTCTTTTTCTTCTTCTTCTTCTTCTTTTGAAAGGTAGGATTTATTCTTACCTATTGTTTGACTCATCGTTTGTCCACCAGCACTGTTGCTGCTTAGTTCCATCATGTAGACATTTTTGTGATCTTGATTAGTAACCGTTCTTTGAAGTTCTTCAGCTTCGTCATCTGATTCTTGTTCTTGTTTTATGCGCGTTGTGCGCATTGTACATCTCGCTTTGGCAGTTCTTTCCTCCGCGGGCATTAACGTTATATTCTCGGGTCCTTCCGATAAATTTTCATCTACATCCGCATTTTCCGCAGACATTCCTAAAAAACGAGAATAATTTTAATTTAGAAATGAATCGTTTTAGAGAAAATTAATTAAAAAGGAATATTTTGAAAATTTGCCTTTTCGAAAATTGAAATATTACCCAATATGTATCCGCCAACGAGTTCCTCCTCAGTGACTTCAATTGGCTCTGTATCGAGTTCAACACCTTCTTTACTTGACACCAAATCAGCCAACAATTGTTTCACTTGTTTCGATTTTCCACTGCTCGATGGTTGGTCTATTGATGTGCCCATACTATCTTGACTCTCCTCGTCGTCCTCTTCGCCAGTCATTTGATTAATTAATCTCATATGTTTTCGCAATTTCACATCAGCTGCTTCGCACTTCTTTTTAAATTGATAGGACTTTTCCAATTGATATTTGCACGGATGGCAGATCATATTGGGAAGACCGTCCTCTTCATAAACCTGTAAATCATAATTTTTGTAGAATTTTAAACAATGTTTGATTATTGAAATATCAACAGGTATAATAAATATTCAATTATTGCAGGTCTCTATAAATCCGATTCATTCTTGACTGGAACTTATTCTAGATTCCTGTAACAAGGTAGGTAGATAGCCTTTCAGCCATCATACAAAGTCGATAACTCGGTAAAGAGATTCTCTATGCGGGGAATGTATTTAAGTATATTCGTATAGAAGAGTGCTCGTGTATGTGTAATCAAAATTGAAGAGAGAATATTTACAAACCAACACACCAATTCAATGAGGAAGGGCACAATTAGGGATAAACTAGATTCCTATTTTCCAATCGGTCTTCTAAATAATATCTTAAACCACGCGAGATGTAATTAATTGTGTCACAAATAATGCTAAAAAAACAGCGAGAATTTTTGCTTTTTTTCCTCATATTTACCTCGAGATTAACACAAGCCATGATACGCAGTGGTAATGGAACAGCGTCATCGTCGTAAATCGGCACCATTTCTTCTTCCTTAGCCAAACACAGTCGGCACAATTCATTTACGTGAATTATCACATTACTGGGACTATCGCCCTTTTTCCTACTGTACGTTTTCATCTCACTCTTAATGAATATCTTTAATTTTGTTTAGCTAGAAAAACGAATTCCTAGACCGTAAAGCACTAAATTCCTGTGAAAAATTGTAGAACGCAAAGTGGCTCGGTCACACACAACGGGATCTATAATGGCGGTCGTGTGCAAAGCCGTAGCGTGGCGCTGTTGAAAAGGATGGTTTGCAAAAGGGGGAGAGAAAAAAAACGAGGATAACCGATTGAATATATGGAGAGAAAGGGAGATGATGCTATAGTGAAGGAGAAAGAACTGACAAGAACGCCGCTCGACATCTAGTCGGTAAGGTTGGTAACTATTATTGATTTACAATTTCCTTTTCCGGATGTTATCCGCTTAAAATCTCTTTAAATTTTAACCAGATCTTTCTAACGTTTTTATCAGAAAAAGGTATTTATTACCTTTGAAAAAAAAAATTGAGTATGTAAGTATTTCATGATATCGAAGATTTTAATTCATTAAAAAAATGCGGAAAATATTAATCGCCGATACCATAACCTAAAAGTTCAAAGAAATATTTCTTGTCTACTTTAATAAATTTACCGCAGTTTTTAGCTTTCAGTTGTGTTTATGAATAAAATTGCAAATTTAAATAAAAACAATGTGCTTTTGATTGAAATTTAAAATTTCTATTCTACAGATTTGTTTTTTAAAAATTACTTCTGTCGGCTTACTAGTTTTCTACTATAGAGTAATTTTCTTAATGTTATATTAATTTTACACTGTATTGACAATTATTGTACTTCAAAGTTAATTGGTTAACAGATTTTAAAATTGTCGATTAATTGTTAGAATTACTGTTCTTATTTTTTTTTTAGTAAATCAATTTGTATTTTAAAAAAAGCCGGTTCAAACGCCGGCAATCCGGTTATCAAGCAGTTCTCGAAGCCTCTTTCGCCATTGATCATGATTTCTGTTACTGTCGGAGCAAGTAAATATAATTTTTACCCTTTTTTGTTCGTCAATTTTTTATACTCAACAATTAAAATTACTTCGTTTTTTCGGAGTTTAGGTTATAGAACTCGATTGAAAATACTTTCGTAAACTTATCTACGAATTTGTTTAAGATTTTTTTTTGTTTCTCTATAATTTTTGTTTTTAATGTAATTCTTCTGTAAAAATGAACATTGTACTGAATATAATTTAGTAAATGTAATTTATTAACATTATTCAGAAATTAGCATGCAATTGGAAAGAGTAATGATTAGATTAAAGTATATCTGTATATATCGCAATTCTTACGCCATGAGGCTATATTACGAGTCATTTTTTTTAATATTGTGTTTTTCAGTTCAAAAACTATTTGCAAGAAAATCTACTGTGGAAATTGGAACACGTGTTTTATCAACAATGGCAGACGCTTTGAAAACTCACGAGGTGGTTCCCGATGTCATAGATAAAGTTCCCAATTCAGTTCTCGACGTGACTTATGCCAATAATCTTAAAGTTGAAATTGGCAAGGTTCTTACGCCAACGCAAGTCAAGGATCCACCCTCTGTTAAGTGGGATGCTGAATCTGGAGCATTTTACACTTTATGCATGACTGGCAAGTGAATTTCAATATTTACTTACAAACATTCTGCATTATTTTAATTATTTCCGAACATATTCTAATTTCCATTCAATATTGAAATTTATATTGAATATTAAAAAAAATATTCAAGTGTATTTTCAATAATAATTATCGAATGTTTATTAATAAATTACTTCTTCTTCTTCTTCAAGATCCCGATGCTCCGAGTCGTAAAGAGCCAAAATTCCGTGAATGGCACCATTGGCTCGTTGGAAACATTTCTGGCAATGATATTGCAAATGGTGAAACTCTTTCTGAATATATTGGAGCTGGTCCTCCACAGGGAACAGGTCTTCATCGTTACGTTTTCCTGATTTACAAACAATCAGGAAAATTGACATTCGACGAGAAGCGGTTGACAAATCGAAGTGGCGACAATCGCGGAGGATTTGCTATTAGAAAATTTGCTTCCAAGTATAAATTGGGTGATCCAATTTATGGAAATATGTTCCAAGCTGAATGGGACGACTATGTTCCAATTCTTTATAAACAACTTGATGGTTAAATTTTATACGAAAATGTTACATATAAAGACACTTCCAATTGTCATCCAAAATGTAAATTACGTAATAGAAGATAGACAATTTTATACAGATTTTATGAAAAAGGTTTTTTAAGATTTCAAATAAATTTTTCAATTCTTAATTTCTTAGTCTTGTTTCTAATTTTATTATTATTCATTCGAATTAATTATATAATTTTTTTATGCTCAATAGCTTTTCCTTTCCGTTGTCCCAAGGACTTTTTTCTTATTTTTTTCTCTTCTCATAACAGTATAATTTTCTATTTTCAATTAGATACTTAAGATCTAATGCTATAGTGATATATTTGCTATATTCGTAAATAAAGGAGAAGTTAAAATCGAGTACACTCAATTTATATGAAGAGTAAAATTAACAATGAATACAATGTCCTTTTTTTTCTTGAATGTCACCAATTATTTTTCATGACAAGGAGAAATTTTAAATTTGCAGTTTTATGTAGAGAGAATCAGGAGTATTTATTCACTTACAATAATTTAGTAAGGATTCAGTATTAAATATGACAGGATTCAGAGTTTATCTCTTCTTAACAGGTAAAAAGACTTTTGTATAAATTATCACATGTTTAATTAATTTATACGCAATATTTAATTCTAAAGAAATATTTTCTAGGTATTTTACTTTCATCGATCGGATTTTCGATCGCGAATATTTCATCCGAATTTCGTGAAACTGGTGTTGTACCCGATGTTTTGGATAGAGCGCCAAACGAGATGCTTGAGGTAATTTTCATTAGTTTATAATATAAAAATTTAAAAACTTGGTTTCTGACAGTTTTATTCAAATAGAAAAATAATATTTTCATTTTTAGGTTCTTTATGGAAGCAAAAATCTCACTTTCGGAGAAGAATTGACTCCAACTTTAGTGAAAGATGTACCAACTGTAAAGTACAATCATGAGGGCAATGAATTCTATACTTTAATTATGACAGGTGAATATCGATAAATTATTTTAAAACAATATTTTTTTACACGCAATTTTACTATAATTGTAAAAAAAAATTTTTTAGATCCTGACGTGCCAACGAGAAAAACTCCAATTATGGCTGAATGGATTCATTGGCTGGTGGTCAATATTCCAGGTGATGATATCTCTACAGGAGAGAGTTTAGTGGATTATGTTGGTGCACGTCCCCTTCAAGGAGCTGGTTTTCATCGATATGTTTTCCTAGTTTATAAACAACCTGGAAAAGTGCAATTTCACGAAAAGCATTTGAAGAATCACGAGGAAGCGACGCACGAAAAATTTTCAACTAGAAAATTTGCTGAAAAATATAATCTCGGCAATCCACAGGCTGGAAATATGTTTCAAGCAAAATGGGACAATTTTGTTCCAATTTCGTATCATCAGCACAAAGTATAAGTTTTTCATCAAAATACATTTTTTTAATGGGTAATATCAGTGAATAATTTTTATTATTTGGAGAAATCTTAATATTACTTTTAATTGATTATTAATACAATTGAATTTTTTATTCAATAAATAAAAATACTTTTTAAATGATAATAAAAAATATTTTTAAAAGTTTATTAAAGTAAATACTTTCAGTTATAAATTTTATTACAATGTAATTTTTTCCGAAAATGTTTATTTCGATCTAGTGGATTAAAATAGATATTAGAGGTGATTTGATAATGATTTGGTAAAATTCGAATTATAATAATAATTTTTAATAAAGTAAATATAATAATTAAAGGAAAATATATTTCAATCTCATTAAATTTTACTGTATTAAATTAAATAGGCTGAATAATTCTATTTTCCGGGCTTAGGTTACTTGTGGTTACGTGATTGTCTGTGATTATCTTGAAATTGTAACTAATGCCAGTTTCCGTTTTTGTATTTTCAAGGAATTGACCTCGTTTAATTATTTCATTTAACTTTTGCTAGAAAGATTTTTCTTTTTCTGAATTACGTAGGCATTTCAAGTATTTTCTTTTTTTGCCTTTTGCACATAGAGAAAAAATTGTTATAAAATTAAAATTCGTTATTCATCGTTAATTTTGTTTTGAAACACTTTTTTTTAAGCAAACATTGACATTTTTTCTTATTGTGGTTTTTTCTATTTTACTTTTTCTCTATAGTTTTTTGTAGTGGTTCCTATTTTTTATTTCAGTGCTAATAAAGACAAAATATTTACTCTGTGTGTTTATTAATAAACACACAGGAAATATTTTGTCTTTTTATTTGAAATTATTTTCTCGAGAAAGAAATTTTTAAAAAAATTTGCAGGAAAAGGTCTTTTTTTATAAATAAGGAAGAATAGAATTGAATAAGATTATTCTTTAAAGTTACAAATTTTTTTCTCTGCGTTTTATTTATAAATATTTCATTTTATTTTGAGAAATGAAAAGAAAAAGGAATTCGTTCTTAATTTTCTTCAACATTTGACAGCATTTTCTGATAATTATATAATTTGACATAAACGGAAAAGAATTAAAATAAAAGTGCGGGTGGGGATTGGTAAGAGTAGGAACGTAAATTACTTAATCCTGGGAATGAGCAGCTTGTCCACAGTAATAATTTCGACACCAGCAAGAATGAATCTTTTAGTAACAGGTATTGCATTCTCATGAGATCAATATTTTGTATCGTTAAATAGCTTTTAATTTCAATACTTTGAATAATTTTAATGTTTACTTTAATTTAGTGGTGATACATTCGTATAATATATTAAAGTAAATTATTTTTTTTATGATTATTTTATTACATCTTTTTTTGAATACAGTACTTAAATATTTTTCTTTAGTTAATTAGATTAATTAATATTAAATTTTTTTTACAGGAATCGTGCTCTTTATGAGCGGTATTTCATTGGCTGATGTTTCATCTGATCTAATGAAGAATCAAGTTGTTCCTGACGTTATAAACAAAGCACCCGTAAATGAAGTTGAGGTAATTAAAAACCGAACAATTAAATTTAAATTTTCTCGAATCAATTTGAATTTTTCTTTCCTTGGACTTTTTCCACTTATCTTCATTGAAGAATTTGATAATGAACAAATGAGTCATTTTTTAAGAATGTTATTCTGATATTATAATTAAATACAGAGAAAATGTAAAATTAATTAAATATTACAATTTTTCAGGTGGAGTATGTAAAGAAAAAAGTTCGAGTAGGAGATGAATTGACTCCAACAGAAGTGAAAAATGCACCGGAAATTGATTACAAAGATGATGATGACGCTTTGTATACATTGATCATGACTGGTATGAATTTTTCCTTGATTTATATTTTATTTCACACTTAAAAACATACAAAAATATTTTTTTAAATTCAAAAGAAATGAATTTTTAAATTCCTACAATTTGTTTCAACAAATATTTAAAAAATTCAGTCTTTAGTATTTCTTTAATATTCCTTTTTCTTTTTACATTTAATAAATAAAAATAATATTTTATTATTACGTCAATCCAATATTTCTATTTATTTAATGATTCTTTTTTCTATTTTTCTTTCCTCTAAGAAAAAATAATTTTCTAAAGATTAATTATTATTTTTTAAATTTAATAGATCCCGATGCGCCAAGTAGGCAAAATCCTACGAATCGAGAATTCATTCACTGGTTGGTTGGAAATATTCCCGAAGATGAAGTTTCCAAGGGCGATGTTTTGGCACCGTATGTCGGCTCAGGTCCACCTAAAGGAACAGGCCTTCACCGATATGTCTTCTTAGTTTACAAACAATCGGGAAAAATAACTTTCAATGAACCACAACTTACAAGCAATGGAAAAGAAGGGCGCCGCAAGTTTTCAGCAAAGAAATTCGCTGAAAAATACAATCTTGGCGATCCAATTGCCGCAAACATGTTCCAAGCACAATGGGATCAGTCTGTTTCCAATTAAATATAATTTTAAGTACCTTTTCACACATATTATGCATTTTAAACCAAAGGACTCTTAAACAGTCTTTGTCATAATCGTGCTTTTGTAATAAAAATGCTTTTAGTATGGTAAATTATTATAAAGTAGAAAATGAGTCACAAATATTTTTCAATGTAAGTCTTTTTTATACTTTTAATTTGAATTCATATTTTTTCTATTTGCGATATTATACAATATTATATATATAATTGTTAGTTATAATATAATTTTACACATTCAGAGTAATCAATAAAGAATAATTTAACGTATACGTTAAAAAGTGGTATTTTACTTTCCTTTTTCGAAATAGAAATGTTCTATAGTATTAAAGTCTTATAAATTTGTTTCTTTCTCTTTCTTTCTTTCATTATTATTTGTATAAAAAAATAGATAAAAGAAAAGTTTTCTATTGTTAAAAAATCATAATTTTATACGATTGCTTAAAGAAACTTTTTCCAATGGACAAAGAAATATAATAATTTGAATACTGTAGAGATATATGAATGTGGATGCACGGTGAATGTACTTTTTTTAATTGGAAGGAGAGAAGGTAAAAGTGTCAGTCTATTTTGACGCTGGGAACAAGAATGAAGTATTTAATCACAGGTGAGTGAAAAATATATTTTTTAATTTTTAATATTTTTAAAAAATATATTTACTTCTTGTTTGTGTTCACTTGTTCTAATTTACAACTCTTGTTAATTAAGTGCAATTTATAAACATAATTGTATATTATTTTTTAGTAAAAATCATTATTTTCTTCATATTACTTTGTTTACTCATTTTGTTTGCAAACATAGAATACTCTGTAGGTTATTGCACGTCACCGGAAGTTTTTTTTTATAATATGTCGAAGGTGATTGTAATAATTTTTTCTTATATAATTTCATGGTCAAATAATAAAATCAGATAATGAAAATAGATGCATTCAAACTATAATATAAGTGCAGAGAAATAAAGTAGTTTTAAAAAAAGTGAAAATTTCAATATTTATATTATTATTGAAAATAGTCTTCATTTATTTATGTAATTTAAAGGTTTTCTCCTTTTCGGAGTAACTCTCGTGGCTGGAGACGTAAAATCAAAATTTGAGGATGCAAAAATTGTTTCTGATATTCTGGATTCAGCACCAACTGAATTAATTGAGGTAATTTATTTATTTATATTTCTAAATAATTAAAAAAAACTAAAATATTTTTTTTCTTCTTTCAGGTAAAGTATGGAAATATAACTGTCGACCTCGGAAATGAATTAACACCAACAGAAACAAAAAATATCCCTCATATTGATTATAAGCATGAAGGAGGGCTTCTTTATACTTTGTCGATGACAGGTAAAATAACAATTTTTTATATCTAAGAAAATAAATAAAAAAAAAGAAAAAACTAAACTTTTTTCGCGAAGAATAAAATCAGCCAATGAAATTTAAAATCGAAAGTTATTTTTATTTTGAGATTTATTTTTATTATCAAAAAAAAGAAGGAAAGAACATCACCGAAATATATTAACTGCGTTTCACAATCTTCCAATGAAGAGTCAACTTTCACTATAAAATAAACCTGTTCTCTGATGTCGCTAGCTTTTTAATTCATTTACTTTATTTCTAGATAGTTTATTTACTTTGTTATTAATTTCTTTTACGAACTCAATTTCAGAATTGAAATATTTAATAAAAAACGAACTGAATAAATAAATCGAAAAATAGAATTTTCAAAAGAATTTAAAATCAAATAATTAAAAAGTAAATTCTGAAAAAACATTCAAAAAATACAAAAACGTAAATAAATATTAAAAATTGTAAATATTATTATATACTTATATAAATTATAACTTGGAAAAATATTATTTTGCAAATTTTTTTTAATTATTGTATTTTCTCTGAAAATGGAAACAATTCCAATTAAAATAATTATATTAATTATTGAAGAGTGAAATTGATTTGCAAAAATTAATGGAATAGAATTGAGATTTGAATTTTTACATTTGAAAATTATAATTGCAGATCTCGATGCTCCAGTTAGAGGCTATAATCGTGAGTGGCAGCATTGGCTTGTTGGAAACATTCCCGAAAATAAAGTAGCGAAAGGTGAAGTGCTCACAGAATATTTTGGTCCAGCGCCGCCTAAAAATGCCAATCCTCACAGATACGTTTTTTTGCTTTTTAAACAAAATCAAGGAGCCATTACTTTCGACGAAAGACGACTTAGTAACAGGTAATTTATTCCAGTTTATTTGTTTTTGTAATTTATCTAATCGAAAATCGAATTCTAAAAAATATTAGGTTTTAAATTAAAAAAAAAATTTAATTTAAATATTTTTTCAAAAATCTAGAGACAAAATGAGAAACAGATTCTCGATAAAGAAATTCGCACAAAAGTACAATTTAGAAGGACCAATCGCTGGAAATTTTATGAGAGCAAAATATGATGATTATGTGCCAACAGCGCTCAAACAATTGGGTATATATTGATTTTTTTCTCATTGTAATTTTGTACGAAAAAAATATCATACAATCAAATTTTTTAGTTTATGCAAATTTTGTAATAAAAGAATTTTTTACGTGAATTTTATTTTAATTGAATTTTAAATTGAATATTTTTAATTAAAGGACATTTTTAATAAAATTTGAATAAAATAAACATACAAATTTGTAATGAAGATAAATTCTTTTCCTTTGTTTTTTAAAAATAAAAAAAAAAGTGGTTTTTGTAATAAAAGGAACATTTTTAATTAAAGTGTATCTAAAAGCAAAGAGTTTTAATTTATTAAAAGCGTTTTAATATGCTAGAGAATGTTTTTTGACGGAGAGTTTCTTTTAATTAAATTAGACGAAAAAAAGTAATAATTGAGGAACATTCACTTTTATTTTGATATAAAACACTTATTTTTTTGTTACGCTATCGCAATGAATATCACCATGTTACTTAATGAAATATTAACAGTCAGAGTTAATATTTTATGTGATAAATTACATGATTTCTATACACACACTCTCAGAATAATTAAAACAATCGTCAATGATAAAATTTCTTACAAAAAACATAGATATTTTAGAAAAACACTCATTCTCCTTTTTCTATACGCACATATATGCATATATAATATAATATTAATTTATTATATTATGTATAACATATGTATATTTATAAATTATTTATAATAAAATAACGACAAAATACAGTGAAAATTATACATGATTAAATTTTCTTTTTTTGATAATAAAACATGAGATCACAATGTACTTAAAAGCATCATGTTTCGATTTTTATTTCTATATATATATATAAAGTAGAAAATAAATTTTTTCCATATTGATATTTTTTGTCATTATAGTAATGATTATAGAACATTTATATTAAACTATCAGCGTTTTATTTTTATCATTTTTTGTGTGTTAAAATTAAAATTTACTAACATTTATATATAACAATATATATTTGTTAAATCAATTGTTTAATATTTTACTATTTGGTATATTAATTTCGTAAAATATATTCATACTTAGAAGCCTCTTTTTAAAAGGAAAATTTTTACAATCTCATTTTGATGAAAAAGTATCTTTTTTTGAAAATTACACCGAATCTACTGCAGCTGATATTTATAAGTGTTTTATAATAATGTAAAAAACACTTTAGGAGTATTTTATTGTTTTTTCTCTTTTCAATACGAAAACATAAATTTTTCTAAATAACGTTACTTCGAATGCAATCTCAACAAATATTTTTTTTTAGAATATCTAGTTTTTTAATTTAATATATATTATATGTACATTATATGGCGGAATTGATATCAAACACCTCTTAACGATATTTCACTTTTTAAAAGTAAAATGACTAGAAAGAAACGTGCGAGCAAAAAGAGAATTTATACAGAAAATTGAATTTTCCAATTTTGTGAATTATTTAGAGACAATTCAGAGAAAGAGACAAAGAAATTTGTAATTTATTTTGTAACAAATAAATTCTTTTCGGTAAAAATAAAAAGTTTCTTTCATTAACATTTTTTGGTTGAAATCAAATATTTTGTATCTATTTCAAAATAATGTATTTGAATCAATTTCTCTGAATATTCGTAAAGACTATTAGTTGAGTAAAAAAATATTTTGGAATTATATTCAACACTCACAAAAGAGAAACCAATCAACGTACAAATTTTGTTTCACACATTAAAAATCACATTTCTGGTGAAAAATATGTGTTTGAGATTCTTTTCTTTAATGAAAAAAAAATTGTTTAACTTGTTTTATTGTAATTTTAAAATATCTTTCACCAGTTCACATGTATGGCCTAATGGAAAAATTTTGATATTATAATAAAATAATTTATCACCCTACAAGCCATTTATTATTAAACAAATTTTAAACTATTGAAAAATTGAGCATATTCATGTGTCATTTACGCCATTTAAATTTTGAATTTTTGTAATAATATTAGTTAAAAACTAAAAAATTTCTCTGTGAAGTAGCCCATTAATATTTCTTTTGTAAAAAGCTAGAGCAGTAGTGTAGGGACGAATTTACGTTAATATTATTCAATCAATTGTAATAATTGATTCATAATAATTTATATCAGTTCTTTCACACGTTTATATAATTATATATATATTTTAACATTTTCCAACACGCATTTAGTGGAAGGAAATATTTGAGCACGGAAAAAAGTATGTTTCATGTGCGCCTTAAAGTTAAAAAAAAAGAAAAAAAAATGATGGAGAAAAAAAAGTGAAGGGTCTAACCAATTTACATATACATGACAATATTTGCATTTACATTTATAGAAATTCTTGTAACAAATGCGAGTATAAATTAAATAACAAAATAACATTTACATAGAAAAATCTTAATATAGTTTACACAAATGAATTAAAATAGAGGTGAAAAAGTTAAAAAAAATATTATTATCTTCAAAACCCTTCAATTTTTCTTTTCTATTATATAAATTACTGAAATTACTGAAAATATTTTCAGTATGAAAAATATATAGTTACTGAAACTTTTTCTGAGAAAATATGAAAGAAAAGTTTCAGGAAAAAATAATATTGAGCCCTGCTCAAAACTTTTTACGAGTATAATAATTTTTTCTTTTTTTTATGCGATCTGAGGGAAATTAAAAATTTTTTTTCGAAATATCTATTCACTGAATTTAAAGTAAGAGGAGATCAGTGTTTAGAGTGATATTGAGACATAATTCGTGATCTCGAATATCTCCCCAACCACCATTACCTTTTTTTAATTTAGTCTTCTTTGCCACTCCTGCAACTGTCAATGTGAGTTTAGTCGGATACAAATGGTTTCGAGAAGATTTAAGCACATTACGAACTTTTGCTATCACTGCTGTCGATTCGCAATTTGTCTTCTTGTGATGAACTCCACTGGAAAATAAATTCAATATTTATTAATATCAATTATTCGAACGAGAGTTTTTTGTAATTATACATTTTTATAATTTTAATTTAATTCTAATTTAATTTCAATTTAATTTGTATTTATTTTAATTTAATTATTATTTAATTTCAATTTAATTTGTATTTATTTTCAATTTAATTGCCAATTAGTTTTAATTTAATTTCTATTTTTTAATTAAAAATACAGAATGATATGATTAATTTTTTTTCTACTTAACAAATTATAAAAAATTGTTTAATGGGAATAATTTTTTTATTATGACAATGTTAATTCGACACTGAAGGGGCTGATATTATATTGTTGATAGTTCCATATTTCACATTATATATATATATATATATATAACGATTAGAAATGTTTTAATCAGCGAGAGAGATTAATACATATGGCAGCATTCGAATTGAACAATAATTACGACAATCTCTAGTGGGCGGTATCATCAGAAATTGAGAGCATATATAGCATTTATCAACTACAATTAACACTCGTGTGATGTGTACAATTTTGTCAATTCACCAATAAAATTTGCAAGTCTATTTTTTTATTTTAAAAAGTTTTTCATTTAATGGACATTGTATTTAATCTTATATTTGTGAAGTTAAATGAAAATTCAGCTAAATAAAAATTAAACTAATTGAAAATGAAGGCAAATAAAACTTTAATTAAATAAAATGAAATAAAAATTAATCAGTTAACTGAATATTTTTTTTGAGAGCAGTAGTTATAAATAAGTTACAAAACAAAATTTTTTTCTTGATTAAAATGCGAATAATTGATGGTAATTGAAGTTTATAAAAAGAGGAAATTAAAAAAAAGTTGTACCATTCTCCAATGTGAAAGACTCGAGGAGCTCGCATCATCATGGCAATTAAGCCGGATTCAACCCTAGGAATAGTACCGGCGCCTTTACTCGGTGGAAGACAGCTTTGAGCCACATGTTGAAGACTCCAATCCCAATTATAATCGTCGTACGAGCAAAATTGACTGGCACATTTTCTCAGTTTGTTCCATGTCACACGATTAAATGCCATTCCCATATTGTGTTTACTCGATATCCACGGTGTTACTTCCGCCTGAAATATAGTCGCAATTTTACAATTATTATTTTACATTTCATTTTATTATTTATATTCGTTTTTTCTTTCAATTTTTTTTCTATACCTGTTTTATTTTATTTATTTGAATTTGATCTTTTTGTTCATTTCTTTTCATTTACGGCAAGAAGATTAAAAATAAATGTCTATATATTTCTAATTTTTATTTAAAAAAATGTATAATGTTTATTTTAAATTCTGTTTGTAATAATTATACACATAGTTCATGTACACAGAAAAAGGAATAAATACTATTCTAAAATGCGCAAATCGTCTCTCAAAAGCAACGTGCTATAAATAAATTACAATGCATTAGGTAAATTGAACAAAAAAAATATTTATCGTAAAATAAATAAATATTCCTCCAATATTAGGTGGACATTTTAATAGAGAGAAATATTAGTTTGATATATAAAAATAACTTTAATTATTTATCGATTTCTCTCGCTCTTTTTTTTGTTTTTAATTTAGTTTGGGGAAAAAAGTGTTTAATTTCTTTCTACGTCACTTCAGCAGCCATATTCTTTCTAATCGATTTTATACAAAATTAAATTCAGATATATACATATTTTATACATATATATATTATTTCTCTCGTGCGGCAAATATTTAATGTTATAAAGGATCTATCTAGACAAGTGGTTATTTACAGACCTGATTTTATTGCAGATATCACTATTCACATATAGGTATTAAGCTACATTGTATATGGAAATTTGCATGCAATGTATTTTAAACCCTTAATTATTTATAATAACTGTAATGAAAATCGTTATCATTCAGTTAATATTATTATATATATTATAACTATATTATTGCCATATTATATATTATCACGGTACTTTTAAAAAATAAAAAAAACTATTTGATTAATTAGTGACTAACTTTTTGCTTTTCAGAGATGAAATTTGACTAATAAATTAGTGAAAATTACTATTTATTAGCCAAATTTCCTAATTCAAAAGCACAAAGTCAAATGAGTGAGCTCTACTAACAAATTAGTAAAAATTACTATTTTTTTTTAGTAAAATTTATTAATTCAAAAGCAAAAACTAATTCAATCACCTTTTTTACTAATTCAAATTTATAATTAATAATTAATTTATTAAAATAAAATTTTAAATTTTTTCAAAACTTAACCCATTACAAATCTAGTGAATATATAATCATGCAGTCAAGTTGAAGGAGTAATTAAGTTAATCAATTTTCTATCATGCAAACTACCAGTATAAAATAATATCTGCTGGTTTTATATTTGTCTGGCGATTATTTCGATTGGTAAATTATGTAGGTAAAGTGCTTTTCACACATCATCTTAAAATTTAATCAACGGAAATTGCATTATAATAATTATCCAAAATATAGGATATAAAATTTTAATTAATAATTACTTTTGTTAATTGCCGAAGGAGTGAATAACAGTAAAATTTTAATTATTGTGACCGTCTTTCTAATTCACAAAATAAAAAATTTATTAAAAAGGTAATTTTTAAATATAAAAAAAAATTTATTAAATGAAACATATTCAGAAAATTTGGAATAATTTGAACCAATAAAAATGTTTACTCCTTAAAATTAGTAAACTTTTTTTGTTTTTAGAAAGTTTTTGTAAAAAATGTATAAATTTCTACTAATTTAGCAGTGAAATTTACTAACTAAAAAGCAAAAATTCAGTCACTAATTCAAATTTGACTGACAAATTAATAGAAATTCTTTATTGGAAAGATTTACTAATTCTAAAGCAAAAAATTTAGTCATTAATTCAAATTAATAAAAAATTTTACTAATTCATATTTAGAGAGAATGAATGAATATATTTTATAAATTATATTGCAAAGTAATTGTATTTCCAATATTTATATTTTTAAATTTCCAATATTCCAAATTTATTCATTATTGTCAAGAGCTTTTATTTTAAACAAATACTTCTGCTTTTAAATGAAAGAGAGAAATATAAGCGGCACTCTTCTGACGCACAAAAATGTAAAATTTCTATATAAGTAGAATAAACTTGAATAATTAATTGAACATTTCAAAATTGATGGAAATAATAAATAATAAAAAAATATTGAAAAAATAAACAATAAAAAATATATAAATAATGAATAATAAAAATAATATAAAAATGATGAATGAAAAAATATAGAATTAATAATAAATATATATTTACAAATTTAATACTCGATTTAACGAGAAATATTTAGTGCATAGATAAAATCAGCGCAACTAAATATTTTACGGTAATTATAATTTCAAGGTGCTAGTTAATTAGTTGTGTTTATATATTTATGCGAGTTAAAATGTGAGCGCGGAAGGAAATAACTCAACGAGTAAAATGCGTCTATTCACACGGTTTACTCGCCAGTTGTTGCATACATATATATATGTCTAACAGAAAAGTATCTTGGGAACGAGTAAATAAGTAAAACGTAAATAGTCGTTATTTTTGCACGATAACACAGGACATGTAGGGTGAGGAGAAAAAAATTTCTTGCGTGTGACTTTTCTTATATATATATATATATACCTCATGAATAGATCATCATCATTGCTGAATATTTAAAGTCCTTTTTTCACTATTTCAAATAACATTTTTTAGTCTAAGATTCTCGCATCTATTTAATATTGTCATCTTTTTTTCTTTTCAAATTTTTTTAAATCTTTTTCTTATGAATTTTATTGGATTTTTTAACATTTGATTATTTATGAAAGTCTATAATTATTAATTTGGGTTACTAATTTTATACTCACTTTATATTTCGTATATTTTACTTTATATAAAATTTTTATGTAACATTTTTGACATAGAAAATTATTTACTAACTCGTAAATAATAATTTGTTAATTAAGAAACTTTGCAGAAAGAAATAAAAAAGTCTAAAAATTGTAAAAATAAAGTTCTACAATTTTATTCTCATGTCTATATTCTACTTCTAATTTGTGCTAAAAGCAAACACATCCCAGGAATTGTTTTTCAATGAACAGAAATTTTTATAACATAGTGAATAGCTTGGAAAAAAAATCAGAAAGTATTCATGCAATTAAATTATAGATAAATTTTATTTAAACCAGTAATTGAATGAGTGTCTGAATTAGCTATAGAGTTGACAATTATTTGATTTACAAAAGAATTTTCTTTTTTGATATTTTCTTTCTGATTTTTTTGGGTGAGATAATAAAAAGGCGTATAATGAAAAGGTCTCGGATGCAGGAAGCATTTATAATAGACCTTTTGATAATGATTGTAGAGGCTGGGCAAAAGATGATAAGCCCAGTTGGGAGCAGCAAGTGCCGACTGTGCGTTGTGATAGGTGGTGGGCAAGTTGATTGACGGTGACTCGCGCTTCTTTATTCCACGAAGAAGCTCCTTTTGCATTGCAGCGTTGATACCCAGATGCTATAATAGCGTTGCACGTGAAACATCCAGGTTTTATTTCGCGAAAAATCCCTTATTATTTATATTATCACATCCAAAACAAAAACAATTTTATAGTACAAAAAAAATATCCTTTCATTTTATGTTATGTATATAATAACATAACGCATGCATTTAGTTATATTTTACTATATTATTAATAATATTGCGGGCATATATTTAATAATTTCAAAATTTATGATTGTTCAAGTTTACTTTTGAAATTTTTTTGAGGAGACTTTACTATATTATTATTGAATAATAATACTGCTGAATAATAAATAATTTTTCTTACATAATTTTGACTTTTTATACAAATTCCAATGAGAGAAAAATTTAATTTCATGTGGGACTAACAATTTTCTTTACTACTAGCAATTAATATCGATTCCAATCGAAATCGACTTGTCGGACAGAAAACAGACTTGTTCTACTGTCGAAAAGATTACTAAACTGTATTTCACGGTTTTTGTCTAACTAAAGTTGTTTTTAATACTTTAATACTTGAACAGTCATTCCAAAAAAAAGTAATTAAAAAATAAGTCTTTTCCCTTAGAAAAATTAATTACTATTCATTTTTTTAAGGGGAAATGTATTATATAGTTTTTATTTGTTTTTCAAATTTATAAATCTTCGCAGTTGGAATTATTCAGATCGAGACCAAAAAGGAAATATAATTTTAGCGAAAAACGGAAGAAGCAATAGGAAGCGAAATTATAAAAATACATAAATTTCTATACATGAAACGAATTTTAATATTTCGTTGTTTCCTCTATGTATATGGGTAAAATAACTGTACTTTACTAGAAAAAAAAATAAATAAAATAAAGTATCCGTGCATTATATAGTTTCTAATCAGATGAATATGATTTATAGCTTAAATTGTGCTCCATTTCAAAAAGAAATCCAAGCGGAATTTACTTATATCCAGCGTTTTATACATACATTTCTAATTTAAATTTTTATCGCATTTTATTCAAGTCCTGAATTATTAATGGACTAAATAATTTATACAAAAGATAAAATAAAAAATAGTTATATATTTGGATAATAGAATTATAATATAAAACTAATTTTAATTAATTACTTGGAAAAAAAGTTATTATTTCACTGGAAAAAAATTTTTATTGTCTTATATCAAATAAATATCTGAATAGAAATAAATTTTATATAATTATTAAAATTTCAATTTAAATTAATTTCACAGAATTTTAAATAAAAAGCGATTGTCTATTATTAAATAAATAAATATCTACTTTTGTAAAATAATTTTCATTCGAGTCATTTAAATTGTCTTTACTTCAAATACTGAATAGCAGAAAATTTAATTTTAATATGTAAATAAAATTTATTTTAATAATGTAAACATTTATTTGATAATAGTTCATTTGAATCAAATAATTTTTTTCCAGTGTAAATATCGACTTGTGTACAAAACGACTTGACTCATTTATAAACAAACAAATAAATAGATAGATTATCATAATTTAGAAATTAGTAATTAAATAAAGAGGAAGACACAAAAAAATACAAATTCTCACACATCTGGAGGAGTTAAGTATTAATAAGTGCAAATAATTAAAAACATTACATCAGTTAAAAATTAACACTCGACAATTTATCATAAATAAATGCCATTTAGAAGATGTTAGAAGAATTGTTATATTAGAACAATAACAATTAACGAGTGATTTCACTTTGTTTGCGGAATAACAAGTTTCCCACACAAGAAAATTGGTCTTTTTGCGAATATTTGCGATAGTAAACGATAACGTATATTAATAATGATTATGTGAGAAGAATTCAGTTGTTGCGACTAAGAGAAGAGAAAAAAACGGTACTTACTTTACGACTGAAGTCGGCGTAGTAATTGTAGGTTTTCAGATATGTGCCCAAAGAAAGAACGTTACAACGTTCACAACTATGTTTACTGGTGCGTTCCATTAGTTTAAGAACATGGAGAAAATCCTCTGCAACGTAGTGATCCTCCTCGAGAAAAAGAACCATTCCTGTGTGATTTTTCAATACTTCCAATTGATCGAAAACACGATTTGCCTTCCACCACCAGTGATGTTTCGTTTGAGTGAATTTTGCCTCTCTGTAGTGGCCGTACAGATCTGGATGCTGCGCGTTTGTACATTTTAGTAGTAATGCTCTAAAACAATTTTTCGAAAATTATATTATTTTTTTGATATTTTAACAAAATAATTCTCAGAAATTCAATAATGTCAGGAAAATAGGAGACTAATAAATAAAGAGATTTGTATTAATGAATTGATAATGAATGACTCACTGCTCTTTTCGAATGTTTCTCGGACAATCGTGTGGATCTTCGCCGGGAAAAGTGCGCGGATGCGTTTGAATACTGTGCGGATAGAAAATTTGCATTACACGACAAAAGTCGACGCTTTGCACGAGATAATTAATATCTGGATCCCAAACATCGTGACTGAAGACAATTAGAGTCTGTTCAATATCTTTGGCCTGTGCTAAGGAAACAATTAAATGTCTCAAGTACGTCAATCGCGTGTGCACTTGAACGACAATCACAGGTGAATCCGAAGCCAATGGACCAAATGCTTCTTCATTAATGACTCTCTGCTCGGCATTTATTTTCTCAATGTGTCGACGGATTTCGTTTATCTCATTTTTTGTCAATATTCCCGATGTTGCATTTGCCGTTATTGCCGTTGCATTTTGTCTCTCCTTCAAAAATCTGATTAATTACAAAAAAAAAAAAACAATTTAAGTAAAAGTAAAGTTTTAGATATAAAATTACTTGATGTACGATTAGAAAAAATTAAAATTCTACCTGTGTAATTCTTGGGGTACTAGTGAATAAAGAGTTTCATTAGATGATGTTTGGCTGGACCAGTCACGAGTTGTGAGATTGATGACGTGAATTTGAAGCCATAGAAATGTCCCTAAAAACACAAGGACCAACGTTCTCGAGAGAGCCCCACGATATGTTTTGCCTACTCCAACGATTGATGAGGCTAAAAAAAGAGATGCATACATAAATTTAGTTCAAGATGAAATTATACTGCTGTTCACAATTTTTTATTATATCGTGTTGATAACACTTTTTTCACCTTCTTTTTTTTCTGAATAAAATTAAATAAAACTTCTTCAATTTTATCCGGAAGGGAAAAGTTTTTTAATTTAATTAACTTCTTATACATATTTAATATTTATATCATTTTATTTAGTTTTTGCAATAATGCGTTTTTATTATTGATAAAATAGCGATGTAATGAAAAATATCCTTTCTACATTATAATATTATAAATTCCCAAGGGTAAAATTATTATTCGTCGTGGCACACTAAATGTAATAATAATCGATTTATTACGATACTCATGTGGGTTATTTCTGTTTCACCCTGATGCTTTGACGATTTATTCGATATTTCGAATCATCTATAATAATTGTTTTTGATTTATAATGTACCCTATGTCGTATATTTAAATTGATATCATTAAAAAATTTATTCGTTTCTATTTCAAGTGAATATCGCTATTATTTGCGCAGTAATCTCTAAATTTATCAATTATTATAGTGAAAATATTTCCGGAATTCACTAATTTAGAAAAAAAAATTACTAATTCAAAAGCAAAAAGTCAGAGACGAGATTCAAGTTAGAATTTTTACCAATTCAAATTTAGAGAGCAAATTATAGAAAATTTATTCGAGCAGCTTGTAGAGAATGAATTATGTTAACGCGAGAATTGTTTTTTGCTTTTGGGATATAAACGCGTAAAAAAAATCAGCAGGCGCCTAAATATAACACGTCACTTCCTTTAAAATCTAGTGAGCAAGAAAGTGTATTGCGAATGTCGACATCTGTAAGTCTCTCTCTCTCTCTCTCTAAAGTTATACATAAATGCACTTGCTATAAAGTTATTTCCAGTACTGACGAATTTATGCAGGTATTTTAAAATATTTATATAAATGAAGGAGGAATTCTAGTTTAATAATTTCTTTATGCATATGATGAATGCTATAAATGAGCATTATTTATATGTTATTCAGATTATATTATTTTAGTCCACAGGCAAATTTATTAAACATTTATCTCAAAAACGTATTTTTGAAAATTAAATTTTAATACTTGCATTTAACAATAAGCATACATTATTAAAGTTTCATTGTCTTTTCTCTGACAAATTTTTGTTTGTCAATATACTGAGAATAAAAAAACAATAATAACTACTTATAAGAAATGTGAATACTTAATTTTTAATCCAGTTTGATATTTAAACTGGTAAAAGGATTATATGACACATATGTCTGCAAAAGGCGATGATAATAATAATAATAATTGCCTGTGATAAAATTTGTCGGAGAGATAAACGGAAGTAAGTTTTATACAAAATGAACTCTGGAGAATAAATTTTAAAAACAAGAGTGGAAAACTCTTTATTTCTTAATCCCAGACGTACTATATAATTGTGAATTTTTATCTCAAATGTCTCATGAACAATTATTGCAAATTACTCTTTCGATTTTGTATTCTCTTCTCAGCGTTTCTTTCTTTTTCTTCATATACTCACAAAATAATAATTATAATTATTTTTTTAAATATTAAAATATAAATAAAATATTATATGATATGTTTTGTTAAGATGAGCTTAAAATATGATTTTATTTTTATTTTATTGTTGATTTTAACGACAACTTACCTCTCATAATGACATCTCTCTTTAAGTAGATTTTCTAAAACAAACAAAAAATACATTACGTGTAAGAATGGCTGGAAACAAACAGAATTAACTTGTACAATAATATTATTATGTTCCGTCTCGTCAATATATAAATAAACTATTATTTAAACATAATTTATAAATTTATAGAATAAATAAAATAAAAGTAAAGAAATTATTGTTAATAAAACGCGGTGATTTGAAATTTATTTGAAAATTTCAGTTCTCAATATATGAATTCTTGAAGAGACAGAGAGCGATGTTGACTGTATATTAATGTGCTGCCAAGAATGTATTCTTTATTACAGAAATTTAAGAGGAAGTTCTTAAACGATTCGCAGAAGACACATATTCAATGGGACAATTCAAATTGAAAATTATATTTCTATTACACAATTTAAATATTATATACGAACGAATCTCACCTCAATTGAGAATTATTGTGTACCAGATATTCCATTTTTCGCCAATCTGCAAAATACAAGGAAAATAAATTTTTTTTTTCAAAAACTTTATTTTATGAATAGTCAATTTTTTTTATATATAAAGTGAATCATTTTTTTCAAAGTTGAAGTGATCTATTGAAATTATCTTTTAAAACTATTTTGTTGATTGCATGATTTTTATTTAAATAATTTCCTATCAATTTTACAAAAAAAACTGTAATTTTTTTTGAAAATATTGTTATTAAAATAAATTTTTTTGAAAAATATATTTTATTAAAAACATTTTTATTAAAACATTTTTTACACTACTTAAAAGTACCGACTAATCGAAAATCGAAAATATAAATTAATTTATTAAAAAATAAATATAAATTTACAAATTCCCTTAAATTAATATAATTATTGCACCTGTAGAATTAATTTACGGAAAAGAATTGAAAAAAAATTGATTCAATGTTTTATTCATGAAAAATTATAACTGGAAAAGTTTTAATTAACGAAACTTTTGAAATCATGTTTCAAGTGTGTTCTTCACTTGTCAAGAACTTATTCGCTAAAATAACTAAAAAAAAGAGAGAGAGAAAGATAATCACTATTCAGTGTGGAATTGAAATTAAATAACGATTTAATATTAAATATTTACACACGCATAATAATTAACATTTTCTTTGTAAATAAAAATTTTTCTATTCCTCTTTGAAAATTTTTCCTATTCGAGAGTGAGAAAAAAAATTTCTCCATTTCGTTTATTCGAGAGAGTGACTTTTTTTTCTATATGAATTGAGATTAAACCGTAGGGAAGCAAATAATGGAATATTTAGAATATTTTCATTCCAACGCCTCATAATGTTGTCTGTATAATAAAAACAGTAATGCTCATATTAATGTTACATGCATGCCATACTGGCACAGAGCCAACTGAAAATGGTAAAATGGTCCAACTTCAGATGATGTGGATTTTTTTTCTTTTAAAAAATTCCCACTGATTGGCAATGAGTTACAATTATTTTAGTTTACTTTTATTTCTTTTTTTTACTTGCACGAAAACAATTTTTTTAATTATTAATTGGGTGTGTGCTTAATAAGTAGATTTTTAAATTTTTGAAGGTGAAATTATTCAAAAATTAAAGAAAATAAAAAATAAAATAAAAAATAAAATAAAAAGTACAATAATAATTAAAACATTTAATTTTAAAAAATTTAAATTTATTTATTTTTAAACATTTGATTTGAGAGAAAAATAAGAAAAAAGAAAGAATAAAAATTTGCATTGTAATTAATTTTTTTTTCTTTACAAAAACTGATGCGGGGGAAAAATTTGCATACTGATCGATTTGTCCATCTTAGTTTAAGATTTTATATTTATAAACTACTACCAACAGTAACGTAATTAAATTCGGCTTCCTTTGTGTCGGATATAATTTGCGATTAGAATGAAATGCATTCTATGTGTAATGCTCGGGATACCCAATGAGTAAGATTGTGTTTCTAATTTGGCACACATTCCCGTTTGAAAGTGCATCAAAGTGAGACGAGTATTTCAGTTTAGATATATATCTTCTAATTAAAAGTTTAGAGCAAATTCGATGATACTTCTTCATTATAAAGCTCATTTTTTCACTCTCCTCTCTCTCTCTCTCCGTCTCCCATTTTCAATGAATTCTTGTAAATTTAATATACTCAATTTATTCTTTGTTTATTAACTTGTAATACTGACCAAAAATTAATAATTAAATTTAAAAATTTATTTAAATAATTGTTAACTAATTTTAATTAAATTAAATTATATTAAATTAACAATTTAATTAATAAAAAAATGTTTACTAATTTAAACTATATAGTAACTGACTTTTTGCTTTCGAATTAGTCAATTTTTACTGTAATAAATTAGCAAAAAAATGACTAGTTGTCACTAAATAGATAATAATATTTAAAATAATTATATTTCTTCTTTTCGAAAAATTAAAGTTCTATAAATTAAAATTGTAACATGATTTCAATTTTCAAAATCAGTCACCGCCTCCGCGTCTACTTGTGTTCATTTAGTTCATTTTAAAATCCATTTAGTCTAATCGCGAAATTTTCTTATTTCCCGTTTCGTAAATTTTAGCGGGGATTCTGGTTAGAAAAATTTATTTCTAAAATGAATCCGACTTTGCCAAAATCAAGTCGCAAATTTATAAAGACAAAAAAAAATTCTTCTTTAATTTGCAAATTTATCGAATTTATTAGTTTTTAACTTAGAATTAATATATTTTTATTCACATAATTACAACTATATTATATATAAACTTGTGTGAATTTGAGAATTTATGTGACACAATGACACTGTGCAAGGAAGCTAAAAATAATACCAGTGAGTTTCACCACCTGCGTGCACAAAATTTTGAAATCATTTTTTCAAATTTAGTTCAATTTCAATTCAATAAATCAAAAAATGTATTGTTTATTAAAATTCTGGGAAATTTTAATTTGAATTGCTTATAATTGTATGAAATTAAAAATGTAATTTAAATTATTACAAATTTTATGGTATTAAACATCGTTAAATTTTGCTGTCCAAATGACATTAGTTTGGCATTCAAATATTTGTAAACATTTTTATTTCTTTCAATCAACCTCTTACCGGAATATTATGTTTATAATTGTAAATAAGAGGAAAGAAAAGATTTTGTTTTCAACTCACCGTTTTCACTTCTTCCTGGGTCACAAAATACACTCTTAATTGTCATTCTTTATCGTCGACTATATTAAAAAAATAATTCCTCCCTTTTTCACCATTATGCATTATGCAATGTCATTGTTTTGTCACTTTTATAATTTCGACTATAAAAAACTAATTTTAAGAATCAACATTTGTGTTCAATTTTATAAAATAACATTTCTTTTTTTAACATTTTTTTTCATCATCATCATTTATGAAAAAGTATAAAAAGAATTTTCAAGAGAGCCGAAGATAGATTTAATTAAAAATTGTTATTTTGCACCTCGTTACAAACATCTTAATCTTTTAATATTTCTCCAATTTTTTAGAAGTATTGGAAAAATTTTATTAATAATATCAGAATATGTTAGAAAAAAAATGTGAGAAACATTAGAAGATTTAGATTTTGAGGAATTTAGCCAGTGTTGAAAAAAATAAGAAGCGACTATTAAATTAGATAATCATCACAGAAAATTTGTTGAGAAATAAAATTTGAGATGATTAAAAAAAATGTAATTTAATTTTGAATGCGATACTTTTTCGACGAAGACACGAGTAAAAATATTGAAGAACTACATAACAGACAGCGCGAAGATTCAAGTCGAACTGTGTCAGCCGGCAGAAAACAACCCTTGACATCGCGCCTCACGAATCTCTGGTCACGTGATGTGTACCACGTGAAGAATTTTCTCTACTCCCATTCGTTTGCATTTAAAGAGCTGCGGTCAGTATTTCAAATCATCATAATCTTATTCATTTCAATCAAAAAACAAACAAATAATTATAAATTTGAGAGTGTCGAATAATAATTTCTGAACGTGACATTTTTTAAAAATATATATGCGGAAGAGAGTATCAAATAATAATTTCTGAACGCGATTAATCTTTTAAAAATTCAATTACATTCTTTTAATACATTTTTTTACTTTTCACATATAAATAAATAATACCAACGAAGGTAAAAAAAATAAAAAAAATAAAACATCTTTTAAATACGAAATTATCTGCTGAACAATTTTATAATATAAATATTGCAAGAAAAATAATGCACATAATTTGTTTTCTCTTCCTATGGAATAAATAAATTAATTATTCAATGTTCTGCTGAAGAAAAATTGTGCCATTAATTATTGTTAAAAATAGGAAAAATATTCCTATCAAACAATAAACATTCAAAAAGATTAAAATATAACAATTTAATTCAAATTTAGATTTCATTCATATAAGATATTTATTAATAATAAATTATTATATTAAAAATAATTTTTTATAATTTAGTAATATTTTTCTCTTTGTATAATGCGATGACACTTTGAAAGTGCAAATAAAATGTTTTATGGCAGCGTCAATTTTTTTTTCGCAAAGTTTTAAAGGCGCAAGAATTATTTGTCAGTTTATTAACAAGCAAGCAGGGTAAGAAAATGAAAAGAAATAAACCATAAAAGGAAACCGTAAAAGGGATGAATATAATCCTCTTTATCACGACCTGTTTGGAATAAGTATTACTTCCATGTATATACTTGACACAAATAATATCACTCCTTGCCAATTCTAACATAGCTACAATTTTTTTTTGTTTGCTGAAAATGATGAAAAAAATTTTATAATATAATTTTAGTAAAGATAGTTTTTAATCAAACGGAATGTTTCGAAAAAAAAGTCGCAAGAAAAACTTTTCGTTCAGTAGCAAAAGAGAGAGTTGGAATCCAATCAAATTTTATGTATTAAATTTTTTTAAAAACATTCTAAATTTAAATTCATATTTTAATGTTTAATAATTTGAATTGGTGTCTGATTTTTTGGTTTATAATTATTTTAATAAAATATTAATTTTTCTACACTAATTTATCGTAACGGACTTTTTGCTTTTGAACTAAACTTTGACTAATAAATAGTAATTCAATAATAATGATTAATAATCGTAGAAAAAATTTAATTACAGTTGTAAAAAATATTTTGAGTCAGACTTTAAAAACATAAATAATTTTTTAGTAGTAGAATGCAATTTCAGTCAGACGCGAAGTTATAACAAAAGAATATTTTTTAGTGATAAAAACAGTTCCAGTCAGACGCAAATGTTTAAAATAATCGTAAAAATAGAGAATTTCGGTCAGTAGTAAAACTCAGGAGACGTAATCTTTAAAAATAGGAACATTATTGACACTGGGTAATAATTTTCTTCTCCATTTTTAATTCTTCTTCAATCGTCAGATAATTTTTATAAATATATTTACAAATGTGAATTATATTTAAAAAAGTGTGTAACTTTCAGTCCTGGGAGAATTTTTGAAGAAAAGGCAAAAGAACGTGACTATATATAGTTACAAACAAAAAAAAAAAAAAAAAAAAAACACACAAGAGCAATTTTCTCAAATTGATATGATATAGAGAGGGATCGAGCAACACTTTGGGATACGATAGGGCTAGAAGATAAGAAGGAGATTCTTTGAGGACAAGTGCTTTTTCACAGACGAGCATCGAGGGCTTGGATAATATATAGAGGTCAGCTGACTTAGCTATCAGTGGACCGAAACAATGGCAATATTCGCGTATGATTTGCACTTTCAAAGGACAAGGATATGACACTTTATACCCTACACGTAGTTTTTTTTCCTTTGTTTTTTTTGGCACTGCTTTATCAAAAAAATCCGATTTATCTTTTGTTAATTTTTGAAAACATGCAAGTTACAAATTTTTGAAAAATTCTACTGATTTCAATTAGTGACTATTTTCCTTTTCAGTTAGTATACTTCATACTAATAAAATAGTAATTTCTATTAATTTATTTGTAGAAATTAAATTTGTAGAATATTTAATTAATCATAAATTTAATTTAAAAATTAACTTTTAATATTATTTGATTAGTAAAATTGACTCTTTTTCTGACTCGAGAAACTAAATCAAGTGTGTTGAATATTCTTTTTTTCATCACACCTTGTAGAGGGAAATTCATGACACCAATCATCTCAACATTTCCCTGTGGCCTTCACAATAAAGTCTCGGCATTTATTCCATTTGAATTGAAATTCAGTCGACGGAAGGGTCAATATTACCGTTTGTGCCAAGGGTCAACATCTTTGGAAATTGTCCAAATTCACATATTATTTGCGTCCGATGCAGAATTTCACTGTCTTGCGGGTGTTGCACTCTGTGAGTGCAGTTTTAAAACGGGTTAAGTGGAGTTTTTTTCTTGTTTATTCCCTAATAAAGTTATTTTTTTAGACAACATTTTTAATTATTTAATAGAATTATTTCACGATAATGTGTAGTGAAAAATATTAAAAAGTATGAGTTTCATGAAAGGCAAAGGATGCGTTCACCCATCATAATTTTAACCGTAGTTATTGATGCTTAACCTCGCGATATTTGAATGTAAAAAAAAATAATCATAACAGAGTTTTCTGTTGTTAAATTATTTGTTTACTGCAACAATATTGCTGTAGCCGTACAAACATGACGTTGAATATTATTTAATAGTTTTGTTATTATACACAAAATTTTTGTACCTAAGTTCTAGGTAGAATTTATTTTCCATGTACATTTTTTCAAGGAAGAGATAAAGAAATAGAATTAATATAACAAACAAAAAATAAAGTACAATAAAGTAACTCTTACTATTTTTACACAAAATCATAAATTCTCTAAAAATTTTGCTCATTTCTGTCAACTTTTACTATTTCCAGAAAATAAACTGATTGAAATAAATTTTACAAATAGTAATTTTACTTCCTTTTCTTACTCGAAAGTATAAAAGTATAAATTATTGAGTATAAAGAATAAAAAGCTTTCCCAACGAGAAAGCAAAATTTTATCAGAAATGCACGAAGAAACCCCAAACAGTTTATAGGTTTTTTTTTTATAAAAAAAAGAATATATATCAAAAAAATTCGTTTATTCGTTTTTTTCCTGTTTTAAAAATATGCTTTACCTGTAATATATATGGGGATTATATACATATATTTATATTGCATGTATGGCATAAAACTCAAAAAAAAGCTCAATTCATCTTATAAGGAAAATCTTAAAGCTTTGAGGGATCAGAAGACGTGTCTTTTCAAGACTGAAAAAGGCTTCTACTTTTTCAATGTGTGAATGTAAACATCTCTCTTATTAGAGAAGAAAATCCTCAATGCTCCTCTGCCTTTTTTTCCTTTTTAAAAAAAGAAAATATTCACTCTTAATTTAAACTCTGTATTTAAAAATATCCTTTCACTGTACTTTAAATATAGTTTTTAATTAGATTCATTTCAAATGGAAAAATTATTTTAAGAAAAAAAAATTATCGAAAATTGTACAAGGAAATAAATTATATATAAAGAATGGAGTGTATTGTGTGAGAGAAAATTATAAATTGGAAATTTAATATTAGAGATTATACAACGAAAAAAAATTGCAAACATTTTGGAGATATTTTGAAAAATTGCATGAAAAATAGAAATTTTCTTCTACAAACGAGCTAAAAATCTTTTGTTGTTTGTAAACATTTTTTAAGGGAGAAAATAGAAGAATATATTTTTTAGATCTAGGAATTTTTATTAATTTAAGAGAATAAAAAAAGGAACAAACTGAGATCATTGAAATGGAAATTTTATGAAGATAAAATATTTACTCACTTGTTTCAAAAATTATATTAACTATTTATATAATAATAACGATCGAGATAATTATGTAATAATTACGATCGAGTTAATTAATATACAAGCTTCATATACAAGAGAAAAAAAAGATAGTTGGAAATTACAAAAAGCAACTTGAGAACTTTGTTAATTTGAAACATTTACATAATTACACGATTCATTCATAAAATACATCGTTCATTAAAAAATTTCATTTTCCTCTCTCGAATATAATTAGAAAAATATTATTTACAGTACTTTTTTCATTCAGTTGGTAAACTATTTTGACTTAAATAATAATCATTTTTTTTATTAATAAATATTTAAAGTAGAAGAAAATTATTTAATCCGAATTTCATATGTCTATTTGACAGAAATAATCAAAAAACTTGAAAATAAATTTGAATTGAATTTAATATAATATATTAATTTAATTTTGAATAATTTTAATCATATTTATCAATTTAGACATTCAAATGAAGTGCACTTTATTAAATTACTATGACTGTAAAATGTTTTTATTGATTATGATAAAAAAAAATTTTTTTTTACTTGGCACTGTCCTTAAAATAACAGAAATAAAAATTAATTGCTTTTTTCTTGATTAAATATCGAACGCATTCCTTAAATTAACCTTGAAAAAAAACAATACAGAAAAATTTCCATTTTTGCTTCATATTATTAGTAAAGAAATTATTTTCCAAAAAATAAAATATTTTTCTAGATATTTACAGTGCAATTAACAAAAAAATCAAAATTGTAAAAAGTGTAATAATTCAGAAATTAATTGAAAACTTGTCCTTCTCAATAGGGAAAAAAACTGTAAACATTCAGACATAAACGAATTAGAAATGTTGTAAATACGCAGTGGAAATTATACCTTATTTTCTAATAACTGCACGTGAAAAAAATTGTTTTTCAAACACTTTTTTAACGAGAGAGGAGAGAGGGGGGGGGGGCTGAGAGAAAAGGGTAAATTTTACAATACACTAAAAGGCCGTTTCAGCTTGATGCTTTCATATCGATCTGTGATACCTCGTGTTTTTCATTATTTAAAAAGAAAATGAGAAAAAAAATTCACTTACGCCAATAGAGTTGCATTCTGGAGAGTCCGAGGCCGGATTCTCCGTGTTTTCCTCGCTATCCATTTGAGAGTATATAACTTTATTTACATTTAATTTCCACAGCTTAGATTTTATCACTGACACTTTTCATAGAAAAATACATTGTAAGCAAATCGGTGTGTGTATAGTTGTCGATATAAACTACCCCTAAAACTGTTAGAGACGCCTCCCTCTGTCATACATCTACTGCCATCTCTTTCCATTCATAAGTACTACCGAAAAAAAACTTTTTTTCAATTCCTGTAATTGGTAAGAAATAGTGAAAAAAATATTCCATATATTTTATTATTTTAATAATTTTGTATAATTCTGATAATTTTGTTAGCGACTATCAGCGACTTTTAAAAGACTTTTAGACTTTTCGTTTTGAAGGTTTGGAATATTAAATTAACTTTTGAATGGAATTCCAACAAATTTCGAGACAGGTAGCCCGCGATTCAGGTATCTTATTTTTTGTTCTGCTTTTATAAATTTGTTTCCTTTTCTTGCAAAATTTAATCTTGGATCTTTAGATTGATAAATTAGTGGTTCATTAAACCAACCATAACTATTAATTAGAATTTGATTAGAATTAATAATTCGTAGCGTGCCCCGAAAAAACAAAAATTTTAGGTTATGTTTCTAATTTTTGGAATAAAAGTAACCAAAAGAAATCAGCTCTTAATCCAAAATAACTCACCTAAGTTTTTATTGTGCAAACAATAATTAATAGACACTGATTTTTGTTTTGTAGAATTAAACAAAAAATTTCAATTAGAAGTAAAAAATGTCAAAAACATAACCTTAAAATGATTTATGCCTTCGGGGCAAGTCGTCTTTTAATTGAATAAATTACTTACTCCATATTAACCGATGGCGGTGGATAGGAATGAAAATCTTTTGGTGTTGCATTCTTCTTTTTAATAATAAATTTTATAAAATCCTCCGGAACGTTTTCTGTCGTCAAAGCATCGTGTTTTGCGTAAAATTTTCCAGTTACCGGTTTTGATCGAATAGAAGGTTTAAATTCTCCTATTAATGTAATATATCTACTTTCCTTCTTGTACCTCTCGGTTAAAAATCGTAATTTCAAAGGATCCATACTTGACGAATTTAATTTTGAAGGTTTACACAAAATTATGACTATTTTGATTAATTTCCGAACGTGGTAGAGGTATAAACAGTAACATTGTAATCAAACAAATGACTAGCAACTGCTTAATTTGTTTTGTATTTTTTTAAATATGTTTAAATTTCCCGCACCGTAATAAGGGAATTGATTGGTTGATGATTAGTTCCTCTAGCATCCGCTAGGAGAAATAAATTCGCGCCTTTTTACATGTGACACTGCCGACACGAGACAACGTTTTCATTGTTATTTTTACATAATTATAACTAAAAATCTCATTATTTAATTTGTATACGATTGTTATTTAGTTACTTTTAAGTATTTTTTCAGTATTACAAAATGGCTGTTCAAGCAAATCAACAAATTACAATTGGTGAGTTTCTAATTCATTGTTCTTTGTTTACATAACCTAGAAAGTTGATTTCATTCACAAATGAAAATAACAATAATATTTTATTATTGTGATTACTACTGTCATAATATACTAATATTAAACGAATTTGATAATGTAATGGATGTAATAAAATGTAAATATTAAGACAATTTTCAATTTTTATGTTCATTTTTCAGATCCATCAACTCAACAAGGCTTTGTTCGATTTTTCAAAAATCTTCCACCTGTATGTATACCTTTGTTTTCGTTTTTATTATTCACACCACATTTCTTTTAATTTAAAATCAACGATTTTTACGATTAATCATATTTAATTGTCGCTCATTTAAGAAAGTATGAAAAATTCTTTCATTTTTTTTCTTGGAGAAAATAAAAGAGATGTTTTTAATATAATTATTTATTAAATACATTTTGCTACAATTCTTCAAGTATTTTATATACTTAAACTAATTAAGTATTAATTATATATCAGTCAAAATGTACAAATAAAAATATTGTTCGCTGAGTATGATAAAATTTTACACATATTCCATATTATTAGTTTACAATTGTTTTTTTAAGAATGCATTATATTCAGAATGTGGAAAATGTTTACAAAGAAAAGATATTTTCGATTGATTCCCATGCATGTTGAAACAATTACCATTAACGGTATAAATACGAAGAAATTATTTGTTTTGCAAAGATTTTTTAAAGATATTGATCTTCAAATACAAAAATGTGATGATGTAATTCTGTGATTGTTTATAATCTTATATCATCACATTGATGATTAATTTAAATTATGTAAGATAGTTTTAACTTAAGTTAAATAACTGCTTTATTATAAATACTCAATTACATTAATTCGGAATTAATTCAAGTAAAGTCATATGATTATACTTTTCAGATTCTTTTCATAATACTCACGATAAAGCAATGATGTACTAATGGACTAGTTGAAAAATGAATTAACTATTTTGTTAAAGTCTTAAAGTTAAATTTAAATTAAAAGTTTGAAGTCAAACTTTATATTTAAATTCTTCTACTGAGATTTATGCTTTTTTCTAAAAAATAGAAAATGAGAGAAGACTAAATTTTACAATTTTTATATAATTCTTGAAAAAGAATGATTTTAAAGTATAAATTAAATATTAGTGGAAAAATACTAAAGTCTCAACTATTTAATAATTTAGATTCAACCAAAAATTCCTCTTGCTTTATCCTTGGCCTTATCGACAGCAGTTGAGAATTTACGACCAACTCTATCCCAGAATCCGAGATTTGGTTTCTCAGTCACTGGAGTAATGGGAAAAGCATCCGGATATGTCCACATTGTGTCTAGAGGAATTACTCCTTCCTCATTAGCCATGTATGATTCAATGTGCCTCTCGCGAATGTCCCATGGATCGTCAATCACGACAGGAGCGAAAGTGGCACTAGGATTTTGTCTCACGTCACTGAAAATATCTTCGCTGTGCATTGGATCATAGGGACCTTTTCCACCGTAAGCTTGTAAAATTCTCGGTTGTAAACTCAATATTGGTAACTCACTTTGAACCTGTGGATTTTGTACAATTTGACCGAATTCCAATTTACCTTCTAATTGCTCTTCTTTTTCTCTTACGCTAGGTGTTGAGATTTTTTCCATTGCTGAACCTAAATGACTTCCTAGATGCAAATCCTCATTTGTTAAATCGCCAGGACCGTGAAAGAGATGCCATTGACGACCGAGTGTAATTTCTTCTGGTTGTTGAAAACTGTCTAAATTTGAATGATGCTCCTGTTGTTGAAATGATTGAGGTAGCTGAGTTATGTCTTTGTTTCTATTGAGATCAGAAGTTTGCGACAAGTCTTTTTTATAAAGTTCCTGCATGTGTTGTGCTACGTGTTTGGACACTTTTTGCAATGTTTTTTCAATTTCTTCAGAGTAATTCTTTTTCGCCTGCTGAATATTTGGAGAGATTTTTGGAATTTTCTGCAGAGAATCGTCTTGGGAGATTTGATTTTGAAAGGAGAGATTTTCGGGTATTTGTACATGTTGAGATAGATCTTCGAAGGGTTTTTGACTTTTCGGCAGAGGGTCTTCGAGGGATTTTTGAATGTACTGCGAAAAATCGTCTAGGGGTTTTTGTACTGAAAATTCTTCGCGAGATATTTTAGGTTTTTCAAATTTTTGCGAATTATACGGTATGTTTACCTTTTGGGATTCAATTTTCGGGAGAGAATCTTTTTGATTGTCTTGAATCTGTTGGGAAATTACTTCAAAAGGGTCTACATGCTGTTGAAAAGTTTTCTCACGAGTTTGCGAGAGTTGTTGAGAAAAGTCTTCAAAAGGTTGTACATTTTGTTGATGAAGAGATTTTTCTGAAGATTTAGAAATTTGTTGGGAAAAATCTCCGAAAGGTTTTACATTTTGTTGATGGGAAAAGTCGAGAAAAGGATTTTCATGCTGTTGATGAAAATATTCTTCGGAAGGATTAGAAACTTGTTGAGGAAAATCTCCGAAAGGTTTTACATTCTGTTGATGAAAAGATTCTTCAAAAGGATTAGAAACTTGTTGGGAAAAATCTCCGAAAGGCTTTACATTCTGTTGATGAAAAGATTCTTTAGAAGACTTAGAAATTTGTTGCGACAAATCTCCAAAAGGTTTTAAATTCTCTTGTTGGGAAAAGTCTCCAAAAGGTTTTAAATTCTGTTGTTGGGAAAAATCGAGAAAAGGATTCTTGTGCTTTTGAAAAGATTCCTCAGGTGCTGGCAAAACTTGTTGAGAGAAATCTCCGAAAGGTTTTACATTTTGTTGATGAAAAGAATCTTCAGAAGGTTTAGAAACTTGTTGAGAAAAATCTCCGAAAGGTTTTAAATTCTCTTGTTGGGAAAAGTCTCCAAAAGGTTTTAAATTCTGTTGATCGGAATAGTCAAGAAAAGGATTTTCATGCCGTTGGAAGGATTCTTCTTTGTGTTTCAAAACTTGTTGAGAAAAATCTTCGGAAGGTTTTCCATGCTGTTGATTAAAAGATACTTCAATAGGATTTGAGACTTGTTGGGAAAAATCTCCAAAAGGTTTTAAATTCTCTTGTTGGGAAAAGTCTACAGGATTTTCATGCTGCTGAAAGGAAAGTGTATCTTGTTGAGAGAAGTCTTCAAAAGGTTTTTCATGCTTAGTGTTTTCTTGTTTGAGAGTTTTTTGGGATAAGATTTCAAAAAGATTTTTAGGCTTTTGAGAAGGTTGGTCAGTTCGGGAGACGTCTTTAAACGATGTATTTTCATGCTTTTGTAAAACTTGACTGGGTTTCATGATGTGTTGAGACGCTTTTTCGCCAAGCAATTCAAGCATATCGGGAGGGGTTAAAATTTGTTGACTCTCTGCAGAGCTTCCTGTTCTCTTAGACTCAATTTTTTCCGAATTGATATTCTCGAAGTTGGTGGTATTTTTCGTTGTTGGTGCATTAGTGGCAGTGTTGATGAATAAGGGTTTAGTGTTTCTAGGTCGAGATGTTGGCTTGGGGGCTGGTCTCGGAGTTTGTGAATTTATTCCGTCGAGCCTTTGGTTCCCCGCTGGTGGATTGCTATCGGGAGCTAAAACTGGAGTTGGAAACTGGTTAAAATTAAAAGAATCTCTTGCATGCTGATCTAACGTAAGTGATCCTACCGTTTTTTGATTAAATCCTCTGGGAGTGTAGTTTGGGTATTGATCATCGAATCCATGGTTCTGTTGATCGTAAGTTTGACTTCCTTCAGAGTGCTTATTCTTCTGTCCGAATGTTAAATCCGACGAAGGTGGGTAGTCATCGAAACCTCCTGTTTGGTAGTAATTAGTCGGACTTTGCTCTGGAAATTTGTGTTGTTGTTGAGAGAAATCTTGATGTTGATACAAATCTTGCGTATCGACTTTGCCATTACGTATGTCCTCAACTTGTTGACTGAGATCCTCAATTTCTTTTTGTGATACTTTTTCAATTTTTGTAGGTTCTCCGAATTCGTCTGCCTTGGAAGAAATCGGGCCTTGCTGGAAATCGTCTTGAAATTGCTGCTGACTAAAGTCGTCCGGATATTGCTCTTGATGATTGTGATGATGGTGATAATGATGATGATGACGATTATTTGGAGTAAGAATGTGTCGCTTGTATCGCCTGTAAGGTGCGGGTTGAACTTCGTCATTGCAATCGGCGGCTGAACCCATTTGGATGAGTCCGTGGGTTAATTTTCCATTGCTACTGGCGCCGAAAGCTGCATTGTTTTGAGTTAATGAACTATGAGACATGGAATTGTGAGTGTATGTTAAGGAACCTTGAGGATTGTATTCACCCTGTGATTGTGAGCCGTCAGTCTGATAACCCGATTGTGTGCTGTAGGCGGAATGCTGTCCGTACCCTTGACTCTGCGAACCTGACTGCTGTGCTCTGTAGGCCGAACTCTGTTGATCCTGAGGCAGTGAACTGTAGTAAGAGTTGGATCCGTAGGTGGCGTGATAACCATAAGCCGCGCCATTTAGACCTTGGCCCTGAGTCTGACCTTGATTTTGAGTTCCGGAAGTATGTTCCTGATTGTATTGTTGATGAGAAGGCCGATCGGCTCTTTGCGCCTGTGAGACTCTGTTTCGACGCTCGTAATTAGTAGTGTCTTGAGAGTAACCAGCTTGACTCTGAATTCCAGTGGCGTAATTTTGACCATATTGGGAAGAATTTTGATCTTGTAAGGAAGTTTGATCGTTGACTCGATTTCGAGAATTATGGATCGAGTTTTGTTGATTGTAACCAGTTTGACTTTGTGAATCCAATTTGCTCGCGGATCCGGAATAGTAATGCTGAATCGACTGATCGGGATATGATGTTTGTCGGTTGTGAGTTTGATCTTGAGTTGCGGAAGCATAATTTTGGGTTGAGTCTTGTCTGCTCACGGATCCGGAGTAATAGTCTTGACCTGCTCTTTGAGGTTGGTCGGGATATTGACCTTGAGTTCTGCTTCCATAACCTTGGGTTGATTCGTGTCTTGTTCCAGAGTAATAATCTGTTTGGGATTGATGAGGATGTGAAGTGTATTTAACGGGTTGCTTGGTGATTGTGGTGGTGATTTGAGGATTGGTTGTTATTTTTTCATTTTGATAGGACTCGTAGCGATTTGTTTCCTTCGTGACTTGGCCAGTTTGATGGTTTGATTGAGTCAATTGCTGACTGGGAATATGCTCCGTTTCTGTTACTGTGTTCTGATTCTGCATCTTTGACCATAGATCTTCTCTCATTCGTTGCATGTACTGCTGCTGAGAAGTAACGTCTTGTTGTAGTCGAGAAATCTGCTCGTCTATTGGTACACAAGGATATTGACAATCTTGAACCGGAAGTTGGTCTTTAGTTTTCAATTCCTGTAGATGTCGGAATGACTCGTGAAAGTTTTTGATTAGATCTGAGAATCTTGATTGAAACATGCTTTCGAATGTACTGTGTGAAGAGGTTGAAGACAAATCTTCTAACTTTTGACTAATACCGTGACCGCTTCCAAAGTTGTGATTGCTTCCGAAATTTTGATTGTCACCGCTCTTGAACTCCTTGTAGTAGCTCATCTCGTTGAAATTGCTGTGTGTGTTTCCGTGATTGAATTCGCCGGCTTTCGTGTGAACCGCAGCACCATCGGGTGTTTGGAAATCGTTGTGATTAGTCCAATTTTTATTCTCGTCTGTAGAAGCAACAAGAGACGACGCACAACAGTTGGTATTTGAAAAATATTGTGAATTCCGGTTATTGCATATTTCCATACATCTCGAAGAAGGAGCGCTCAAAGCTCTTTGAAAGAGCAAGAGAGCGCAAATAATTATTTTCCACATGTTAGCGATCAGTGGAATCTGAAAAGTATAAAAAGAACAAGTGAATTAGAAAATTTTCAATGCTACATTACAATTCATAGAATGATATTTATTATTTAATGATTTGATTACATCACATCCTTTACATCAATGATGATTAAAAACTAATTTAAATTCAAAAAATCTTGTAAACACAACGGAAATAGAAGTAAAAAATTTCATTGTCTAAATTTATCATTTTTAAAACTTTTTTAATTGACGTGTGTTTTAAATTTAGAAATAAAATGAAAAATTTAACAACTAATTGCAAATTAATTAATTATGAATTTAATTTCAAATTTTTGAATACAATTAAAATTTATTAAAAATCTGTCGATTTATTTTTTGCATTAGTAATTTATTTTCAATTAAAAAATTAATTTATTTAAATACTTTTCCCGAGCATAACTTAAAATCACATTTTAATCACACATAAATTTCGATTTTTAATCACTTTTGCACTATTTTTTTATACACAGAATATAATGTTGCACTTTGTTAATGATAAGTGAAATTATTTTTGTTAATAACAAAAAAAGAAAATAATTACCGTGTAAGGATGATCGACTTATGATTTTTATGTATTTAAGACACTCTTTCTCTTTGAAAATTGATTCTGCAAATTAAGCACTGTAGTTTGAAACAAATCTATTTATGTTCTTCACCCCTCTCTTCTTGTATCTTGACATTGACGACTTTCCCAGTTATTTCATCTTTAATATTGTAAGTTCTACTTATTGTGTGGGTTTTTCCTCATAACACGTGTACTTATCTCATATAATATTAAGAATTAAATTATCAAATTCTGACAAACGTATACAGTTATTACAGATTAAAAGGGCATAATTCTTTGTTTTGAAATTTTCTTTTTTTATTAATTAAGAATTTTTTTTACAAAAAAAAATATCTTTTAGAAAAGTTTTATATTTTTCAGAGACGCCAATGTTCAGAAAATTAATTGTAGCACAAAATTAATTTAACATTATATTATTTATTTTTTTCTTTTACTTTTTTGTACTTATATTTTTTATATTTTGTTTTTTTCCTTCTACTTCTTTCATTTCATCTATTTCGCTTATTGATTTTCCTTTTTTGTACTTCTTTTCTTTCTTTTTTTTTACTTTTTTGTGTTTTAACCTTTTTCTTTTATTGTTTAAGCTTTTCTTTGAATACAAAATTTAGTAATGTGGGCAAATCCAGGTTTGATAAATTTTTTGTTATAAAATATTTTCTGTAATATGAACTTGACGATAATGTTGTCTGACATTTGACTTTTACTCATGTCTTTTGATTCAACTTTTCATTTTATTCTCTGTTTAAGTAAATTTTTGTACATTTCTCAGAAATTATAATATCTACATTTTTTAGTTCTTCGTCATGTGTTATTATTTTGTTTGCAGTAAATTCCATTCAAATAGTAGTTTTGCAAATTTTAATCTTTTTCTATACATATAATTTTATTTCTTCTAATTAATTTTTATGTATTTATTTATTAACTTTCTTCAAAATATTTTATTAAGAAAGAAAGAAACGGAACAAGGAAACAGAAAAAGGAAAAGAAAAAAAAGTGTATAATAAAGGAAATTTAATTTCCCTTTTTAGAAATTATATTTTATTAAGAATAACATTGCGCATATAAAATCCAGAATTATTAATTTTTTTTAAAGAGAGCATTTGAGAACGAAAGACGATTTTTATATCTTCTTTTTTGTTGTTGAGAAAAACACACTTAAATTATAACATTCCTCGAATTTGTACAAGATTTATGAGAAATGACCTATGACACGGTGAACTTTCGATACTGCGTGTCATGTTTCAGAATACGTATATTAAATCTGTGTTACTAGACGTAAATACAATTAATTATTCTTTTTGAGATTTTCATTTTAATTAAATCAACTTTTACTTATACCAATGCTCGCAAATTTTGGAAAAAAGAAACAAAAATCTCCTAGTGATGAATAAGTAGAGAAATAATTTAGATAGTATACCTATATTGTTTATTAATAATGAAAATATATTTTTAATTTTTATCATCATTTGTTTATCACTGATGAAAAATGGAGCTAGTGACGAAAACCTTGATTTTGTTATTGTCAGTAATCACTAAAACTGTTATAGAAATAGGTCAAGGAAATTTTCATCTCAAAATGTTTTCCGAGCATTGACACGTTTCTCATGCTTTTAATATTTATATACATGTTATTTCTTTTTATTATTCTGTTTATTTCTTTTTTCTAGAATATAATTTTGTTTTTCAGAAATCCAGTAGTACTATTAGGTTTTTTAATAGAACTGATTATTATACTCTTCACGGAAAAGATGCTTTGTTTGCTGCTCAGGAAATTTTTAAAACTACCTCTGTATGCAAAATGATTGGCGCTGGTAATTTATTTTTTACTTTTTTATTTTCTTTTCGACAGATATTGTAATATTACAAATTTTTGTAATAATAAATTTTTTATTTTATATGCTATCTATTTTTACAGAGCCAAATAAAATAGAAGGAGTTGTTTTAAATAAAAATCATTTTGAATCGTTTATTCGAGAACTCTTGCTTGTGAAGCAATATCGAGTGGAAGTGTATGTTAATCAAGGCTCCGCGAAGAATCAGGATTGGATAATTGAATACAAAGGATCACCTGGAAATTTAATACAATTTGAAGAAATTCTATTTGGAAATAATGATATTGTCGCTAATTCTTCAGTTATTGCTATTAAATTGTCCACAGAAGGAAAATCGAAAGTAATAATTAATGGACAATAACAATATTTTCTTAAATTTTGTTTTAAATTTGTTTCAAATTTTATTAAAAGCTGATGTTCTTTCACAGTTTGTAGGACTCAGTTGTGTCGACACTGTATCAACATTGATCTCCGTTTGCGAATTTAAAGACGATGATTCTTTCTCGAATTTAGAAGCACTTCTCGTCACCCTTGCACCAAAAGAATGCTTGCTTATTCAAGGAGACGCAAATCCAGAATTCAATGCTTTGAAACAAGTTTGTAATTTATTAATCAATTAATTGCTAATAATCATAATTGATTATTGAGAATATTTGATATTTATTTTATTTATATTTTAATTTTCATTTATTTTGCAGGTGATAGAAAGAGGCAATGTGATGGTGACATTAAGAAAGAGGAGTGAATTTTCAACTGATTCTATCGTACAGGATTTGAATACTCTTCTGAGATTTAAGAAAGGTCAACAAAGGAACGTTCAGAGTCTTCCTGAATATAATTTAAATTCAGCGATGTCAGCGACAGCTGCTATAATAAAATACTTGGATGTAAGTAATTGTCCTATTAATTAGTAATTACAATTACAAGCCAGAAAAAAATAACAATAAACAGGACTGATTAGAAAAAATATTTTTGAAACAAAAGAATAAAACAGAATTTTTTTTACAGTTGACATCCGATGAAGGAAATATTAATCATTTTTCAATTAAAGAGGTTGAACAGTTTCGTTACATTAGATTAGATAGTGCAGCAATTCGGGCTTTGAATATTGAACCAAAAGCAGATTCACAGAATCCCAATGCTTCGGCGAGTATTTTAACTTTATTAGACAAATGTAGGACACCTCAGGGTCACAGGCTTCTTGCACAGTGGGTCAGACAACCCCTTCGTGATTTATCGCTAATTAAAGAAAGACACGACATTGTTGAAATTTTATACAATGACAATGATTTAAGAACCATGCTAAGCGATGATTATTTACGACGAGTTCCTGATTTACAATCGTTGGCTAAAAAATTAGCGAGGAAGAAGGCAAATCTTCAAGATTGCTACAAGTACGTTTTCTCACAAAAAACATGAAATATGTAAATTAAATAATGTAAATTTAACTCTTTAAATATAAACATTGAACATTGATTTTTCCAGAATTTACGTGTGTGGTAATCATATTCCAAAAATACTGGAAAATTTATCAGAGGCAAAGGAAGTTGCAGCTTTAAAAGCTTTAATTATAGATCCACTGAAGGAACTTGTTGAGGATCTAGATAAATTTCAACAAATGGTGGAACAAACGATCGATTTAGATTCTGCTGATAAAGGAGATTTTATGGTGAAAGCTGATTTCGATGATGATTTGAAAGGTACATAATCATCACTTTTAATTTTTGGATTTTTTATTTTTTTCCTTATTTTTATTATTTATTTCAAATAAAATAATCTTTGTTCAGAATTTTTTTGAATGAAAGAATAAAAAGACTTTTTTTTTTGAAAAAAATACGCTTTCTTTTCATTTTAGAACACAAATCCAATATGGAAGAAGTTGAGGAAAAATTAAATCGTCAACTTCATAAAGCAGCGGATGATCTTTCAATGGACGCTGGTAAAACTATTAAACTGGAATCGAATCAACTGAATGGTTACTATTTTCGAATAACATTGAAGGAGGAGAAGGTTCTTAGGAACAACAAAAGCTACACTATTTTAGATTCAAATAAAGGGGGTGTCAGATTTAGAAACACTAAATTAACTGACTTGAACGAGGATTATATGGCTCTTCGGGAAAAATACGAGACAGCGCAAAAAAGTGTCGTAACTGAAATTATTGGAATAGCTGGTAAATTTTTTCTAATTTCTTAAGAGACGTTCTTTCATTCTTTTTTTAGGTTTTTTTACTTAATTCCTATTAAAATTACTTATGAAAATCGAAATTTAAAAAAAAATTTTTTTGTTATTTTCACACATGCTTTTTGTTTTCAGCTGGTTACAGTGAAACTGTCAAATCTATTGGCAATATAATTGCTTCCCTTGACGTTTTCACATCCTTCGCTACAGTTGCTTATCATTCGAGAGGTTTCATTCGACCTGAAATGCTTCCAAGTGATGATGGAACATTAGAATTGATACAAGTGAGACATCCACTTTTAGAAATTCAAGAAGGAGTGGATTATGTCGCTAATGATGTATGTTTAAAACGAGGTACGTATATTTTTTAATTAAATTATTTTCTTGAAATTTTTTTAAAAAGTTTCTTTAACTTCATCCTTTTTGAAAAATTGTTTAAATCTGAATTCTTGCCTAAAGTATGAAATATAATATTGATAATAGTTATTATTTATTAAAAAAATGTAATTTTAGATGAAAGTCACTTCTACATTATAACTGGTCCGAACATGGGTGGAAAAAGTACCTACATTCGCTCTGTGGGTGTTGCTGCGTTGATGGCTCACATTGGTAGTTTCGTTCCTTGCGATAAGGCGAAAATTTCCTTACTTGATTGCATTTTGGCACGAATCGGAGCAGATGACTCGCAGATTAAAGGCCTCTCTACTTTTATGGCTGAAATGGTAGAAACAGCAGCAATTCTTAGGGTAAGTTCTTAAACTTTTAAGGAAAAATAAATTAGAAATATACAAAAAAAAAATTTTTTATATTTATAATAAAATATAAAATTTTAGTTTGATTTTATCAATTTATTAATATTTTAGACTGCAACTTCTAATTCGTTGGTGATTATCGATGAACTCGGCAGAGGAACATCCACCTACGAAGGTTGTGGAATTGCGTGGGCAATTGCAGAGTAATAAATGATTTTTTAAGTATATATTAACTATTAAATTTATATTTCAAAAATCAAGTTATTCTCAAAATGAATTTTTCATTTTAGCCATTTAGCGAAAGAAGTGAAGAGTTACAGTCTATTTGCAACACATTTCCATGAAATAACTCGATTGTCAGAGGAAATTCCTGCAGTTCAGAATAAACACGTAACAGCTCTTGTTGGCGATGATAAACTTACATTGTTGTATCAAGTTAAGCCTGGAATTTGCGACCAAAGTTTTGGAATTCACGTTGCGAAGATGGCCGACTTCCCCGAGGATGTGATTGAGGTAATAAATATTTTTTTTTTATTTTCAGTAATCAATGATTAAAAATGACATTTAAAAATAAAAAAATTCTCTTTAGTTCGCCAAACAAAAACAAACGGAATTAGAAGACGTTCAAGGAAAAGTTTTCGAAGGCTCCGATGATCCAGTTAAACGAAGAAAGATCACAAAGGTAAATTTAATTTTGAAAGCAATTACAATTACCAAATATTTGTTTTAAATTAAATACTTTTTTTTCCATTATTCAGGAAGGCCAGGAGTTAATTATCGATTTTACCAACAAATGTAAGTCTTTGGATCAATCCCTTCCTTATGATGAACTGAAAGCTAAAATCTCAACCTTAAAGGAAGAAATTCTTGCAAAAAATAATCCCTATGTCAATGTTTTAATGTCTACATAAGTATTTCGTAAGTTAATTTTTTATTGCCTGTCCGAGAAAGTACAAACATAAACATTTTTATTTTTTCACAAAAAAGTTTATTTTGTTGAAATTCAACCTTCCTGTTCCTCTCTAGCATTAAAGGAAAAGAGAAATATTTTACAATCTATATTTTATTACATTATGTGTGAGAAATTATGTTTTATATCTATGTACAAAAAAATATTGTATGAGAACATTAGAAAAAGTTTAATTCATGCTTTATCTTTATCTTCTGCAGCAGGTAATAGACCAATAGTTTGCAAACAAATTTGTGCCGCTTCGGCTTTGGCTTGCTTTTTATTTGGACTTGCGACACTTGGTTTATATTCTATACCGTCTACTTTGACCTGCAACATTATTTTTTCATTTTATTAAATTTCAAAAACTTCAAAAACTAAAGTTTTAATTAATTGAAAGTAATTTCTATTTTTACCTTGAAGAGAAAATTCTTTTTATGATCTGGTCCACATTCGAAGCATAGTTCATAAACCGGAATGCCATATTTCTTTTTCGAACAATATTCACCCAAAAGGGAAACTGGATGTTTGCCTGATGGAGAAATTAATAAAATTTTAATTTACTGACCAAAAAAAAATAATTTTGGAAATTATAGATGAAATTGTAAAATACCTTCCAAAGTTTTTACTACTGGCGCTTGAGGTCTCATTGTTTTTCCAATTTTCTTTCCAATATCTTGTTCGGAAACCAGACCTCTTTTGTCTAGTTTAACTTCGAGTTGTAAAGGTTCGAGAGTTCCTTCTTTATTTTTGCCCAATCCTTCTCCAGGTCTCCAACCCATTTTCTGAAGTAGGGCCATTCCCATTCCTCCCGAAACAGGTAACGCCGATGTTAGTTGATCCTAAATAAAATACATTCCAACTATTAAAAAGTGTAATTACAGCAATCAGTTTTTGTAAATATTTACTATTTTTCTAATCTTTAGTGTAAAAATGTAGTTTTAGTATAAAATTTTAATTTTGAAGTTAGAATTTCTGAGAAGAAAAATAAATAAACATATTCTAGATGAAAGCGAATAGTCCTTTGTTAGTAGGAGATTAGAATTAAGTAGCAAATAAATGATTAGAAGTAAAAAATTGTATAAAAAATTTCGTTTTTTAATGAACTTTTGTATCTATTTTGAAAATTACAAAACTTACCAATGATAAACTTTAATTGACGAATTCAGGCAGCCGCAGTTGTTTCTTTGCCGATGTATCTATTTGCCTGTAACAAATCCTCAGGTGGATGCAGACTATTGCTAATTATTTCAGCTATCACAAATGTTGTCAAGAAAATTTCTGTTTGTTAAATTTTGTTGTAGAAAGCTGATGATGACTAGCAATAATCTCGCACGAGACCGTTAACTATTCATTTTTATTAAACATATCTGAATTTCATCCAGAATTATTTGAAGGTACTTCTCTTTCTTTTTAATTAAAAAGAAAAGCACCTTCAATCAAACTGGAGTTCCATTCTTGAAAAGTCTCTTTTTATTTGAATTGATTATTTTCGAATAAAAATTTGGTTAATTTTAAAATATTTTTCTTTTAATTTTAAGAACATGACATGTAACGGTGCTCTTGCGTCCGTGCAGGCACAGATTCTACCTCTAAAACAGAAATAGTCTCTGCCTGCAACACAGTTTCTTCAAGACCAAATTTTCGATAAAATATCCAGAGTATTCTTATAAACTTAATAAACTTTTTTTTTGGATCTAACAAAAAATTATGTATTTTGGTTTTGAATTTTTTCAGACAGTTTATTTAGTTTCTCTGGAAACGAGATGAATATCAAATGGTCTTTATTGAAACTGTACCTGAAAACTTGTTACAGACAATTTTAATTCTCTGTTATATTGAATTTCTATTCATGAATTTAAAAAGAAAACTTGCGTTTCAGAAAATATTTCTTTTTCCATATTTTTTTTTTTGTTGAAAAGAATATTTTTCGAAACGTAAAAGCAACTTTAGGTGCTTTGCAGTCTCTCGTTATCCCCATGGCTCAATTATAAAGCAAGAAATGCAAAATTTTGCAAATATTGTAAAATAAATATGTAAATCACTATTACCTTACGGGCCCATGCTTGATAACCTGATGTAAGTTCTGCCGGTGTTAGTACTTTTGCTCCGGTGCTACCTGTAAAATGACCTGGCATCTGCTTACTTTCTGCCCAAGTTGTCATCTGAAAGAATTTTTAATTTTTCGTATTATTATTTCTTTTATTTTCAACTAAGAAATGTATTTATTTATTTTAAAGCTCACCTCATTTTGTGCTCTGTGCATTTCATTTAGAGCACAAACGTCGTTTGGATTCTCTCTTAATTTTCTCATAGCTGACAGTCTTTGTGAAACAATTGAGCCTATGTCAATATTCTGTAAAAATAATTAATTAATTTTTGAAAATTGTTCTTATGTTAACATTAAATTGTTTATAAATAATAGAATTTCGAGAAAATAGACAACCAACCTCGGCAGATATATTTTGAGGAAAAACTGAAGGTGGAGGTAATATAGCGGGAATAGTTGTAGAAATTGGTGCAGCGACAGGAGTTGGCGGTGGTACCATGACCGGAACTGGTTTCGGAAAAGAACAAAGTGGTTCACTTGCTGGAACAAATTGCTTTTTAGGTTCCACTTTTTTCGGTGGTACTGGAACCCATTCACTTTCTGAAAATACACCAAGTAAGTAACTATTTTCATTTTCCAATATATCAATTTTTTTTAAACGAAAATTAATTCTTATTAAGTAAATCTATTAGCAATGAGTTGATATTCACTGAATAATTGATATTCAATTATTTCAATAATACGCCCAATAATTTAAATATTAATTTAATTAAATTAAATATTTATAAATTATAAAAAAATTTATTTCATTTGAGTAAAATTTATGAAACTGACCAGTTTTTCTATGAAGCTGACCACTTGAAACAGGAAACTGTAAACGTAATTGATTTGACGATTCGGCAGTTTTCTCTTGGAATGTTCTTGTTGGCAGTTGTTTAGCATCCTGTAAAAATAATGAAACGAATACCATGTAATTATTTACTTATTTTTAATCTAAAACTCGATGAATAAAACTTACCCTAATATTCATTATGATAGAATTTGGTCTTTCCTTCAGGAGGAAGGGATGGTGGAAACCTTTTTCAGATTCACTGTCATTATCTGATGAAATACTGGACAGTTCTCCCAGGGCTTCAGATTTTGAGAGAGATTTGCAGAAATCTGAAGAAAAATTCGAATTTTATTTCACGAAACGAAATATAAAAATCGTTCATTAAAGGACTATTTTCTAACTTGATATTTGTTATTTGAAAAATAATTTTTAATGGATAGAATTAAAATTTTAAATTCTACCTGTTAGTTCGTCTACTGTCTTTCCTCCGGCTTGAATGGCAGCGATAGCCTTGTCTCTTTGCGCCAAAGGTAGAGCACCTCGTTTAATCATGCCTATCGCATTTTTTCTAGCTATCTCCAGTAATTTCTTCTTGTCAATCTCAATTCTTTCCCTAAATAGAAAATTTAGAAAGAAAAAGAAAATTTAGTTTAAATTTTTAGAAAATATTTTCTTCCTTTTAAAAGAAAAGTTGAATGATTAAAGTTTCTGCAATTTGAAACTTACTTTCTCTCTCTACTTCGACTTCTGTGTCTACTGTAATGTCTTCTGTCTCGACTCCTGTCATCTTCCCACCTGTCGTGACTCCATCTTCTTTCTCTTCGTTCACGACTTCTTTCCCGATGCTTATTTCTATCTCTACTTCTGCTTCGATGTGAACGCTGCTGTGATGTAGATCTCTTTCTGTCTCTACCTGCACTACTATTCCTTTGTCTGCTGTCCTTTTTCGAATCTTTATGACTTTTATGTGACTTTCCATCTTTGTCGTCTTTACCCTTTTTCTCCTTTCGTTTCCGTTCCTTTTCTTTCAGAATCAATCGAAGATCATTTTTTACTTTCTTCCTCGATGCTGGACTTTTGCTTTTGTCCTTTGATTTTTCAGAGGAATTATTCAATATTGGAGATTTAGATTTGAAATCAGGAGGTGGAGGAGATGGACTTAGAGTTGGTGTTCTATCATCATCGTCGACACCACTGCTATCAGAAATTTCACCATCTTCCATTCTTGCCGCTTTTTCTTTTTCTTTATTCTCCACCTCTTTCACAGTTTCATTATAAACTACACTATTTTTCAAATCTTTTATTAAAATTTTGCCAAAGGTGGGATTTTTTGCTTTTTCTGAAAGTATAAAATTTAATATTTAAAAGGAGAAATGAATAAAAATATAGGTATGAAAAATAATAATTTACCTAGAAGAAGAGGAACGCGAGGCTCTTCCTTATCGTTTATTTTTTTAGCCACTGGCGGCACTATTGGACTCGTATCCTTAATCTCCTTCTTTTTCGAAATTGTCTCATCTTTCTCATTTGGCTCTTGCTTAACTACAACTTTATCATATTTACTGTCTTCTCTTCCCAAAATATTAAATTCATCTTTTATAGTTTTTGGCTCAATTTTAGAAATTACTTCATCATTCAACTTTACTAATTTAGATTTTGTACTCCCAGAATCTGATGATTTATCACTATCGTCATGTTTTCGTTTGGATTTCTTTTTATGTTTTTTCTTTTTCTTCATGCCTAAGATTAAAAACAAAGATTTTAAATATATTTTTTTTAAATTTAGAAATATTTTTATTTTTCTGTAAAAAAAGGAAAAAGGTTCTGATACCTTCAGAATCGCTACTATCAGATGAGTGGTGCTTAGATTTTTTCTTATGCTTCTTGTCTTTATGCTTATGTTTTTTTTTCTTTTTCTTCTTTGTCGATTTTTCTGTTTTGGAATTTGTATCTGAATCATTTTGAGGCGAAACTATTCCTTCATCAACATCGAAAGTGCTAAAGAGTTCAGTTAAAATTTCATTTGACGATTTCTCTGGTAAACCAGGCTCAGGTTTGATTTTTACAGCATCAACGCCGACTGATGTGATTAAATTGGCAATATCAAACAAATCTGCCATTGATGATATTGTTTTGTTCCTGGCTTACTTAACAATATATCCTTTGTACTTCATTCAGATAATAAGTAAATATCTAAAGTATTTAGAAAAGTATTATTTGTTTATTAGTAATAGTATTTAAAATTTTTCATTATGAACGTGACTATAACTTAATTATTAAAGAATAAAATGAACTAATTACTTTTTGATTTTTGCATACCGTACTATTTCCCAAAGAAATATATCTATCTTTTTGTTGTATGAAATAGAGTAAACTACTTTCTTATTTTAGTTGCTAATTAAATAGATTTCTTTATGATTTACTAAGAAATAAAACATTTTTTTAGTATGAAAATAACATTAAACAACATGTCGGTCAAATTTTTTTTGAGGTATTTGAGGTTAGAATAAGGTTCAGTAGGTTTGGTTAGTAATCTAGACGGACACATATAAATTTAATAGCGACAGTTATTATTTATTTTCAAAATATGGACAAAAGGTATGAAAAATTAGAAAATATAATAATTTTAATGTTTTAGCAAAGATACATTTTAATTATTCATATTTTCAAAAAATTGATTAATTTCTTTTATTTATTTAAAATGAATCCAAAAGTTTTTGAAAAAGTATACAAATAAACGACGCATGAGTATAACGGTAAAGAATGGCGGTTGTGTTCCAAAAAATTCAAATAGGATCTTATTTATTGAAATATTTAAATAAAGAAAAATGTAAAAGAAAGTGTACTTATTTATTCAGAATTACATTTTTTTCAATTTTTATTAAATATTAATATTCTCTTTACGATCATTATTTTACATACGAAAAAAACGGTTTAAATTTTATGAAACAGCTGATTGTCAACCATCTTCACAGTGTTGAGTATGTGCTGCAAAGGCTTGTGAACAATGTGAAGGCATCTTCTTTGTCAATGAAAATAATTTTAAAATAAATATAATTTCAATAAAAAGCAAAATTTCGTTAAAATTTTAAAAAGATTATTCTTAAATTATTTAGAAAAAAATTAACGAGATTAAAAGGTAGTTACAATAAACGAAAAATGTATTTTTTAATTGCGTTCTTTATTTGACGTAACTGCCGGCTTCAGTGTGTTTCCCAACCCTGACCAGCGATCATATGTGAGTTTTAAGAACACACTCATACTAAATCTTGCCTTTCATAAAATGGCAGAATGAAGCTGATTTGCAAAATGTGATTGAATATCTACTTAAATGTTATGATTTATCGCGTGTGTAGTGTTAAAATTGTGAGTTTTCCATTACTGAGTGTTGTTTGATTACAATAACAAAGGTATGACTTTTCTAATATCGGTTTATCGGTATTCTAACTCGAATTAAATGCCGCACATTTATCTTGAATTTGGAATGTTTGAAAACATATAGTTGACAATGTTTTGACTTTTTATTGGCCTGTCAGATAATCTGTCAGAAAAGTGATAATATAAACAAATTTTAAAGATATTGACAAAAACTTAGATCTCGGAGTATTTTTATGAAAAATCGTACTTGCACTTTTAGACTAATTTAAAATGTTAATTAACCGTTGTATAAAGTATTGTAAAAAGCCGATTTTATTGTTTGAATTTTCTAAAGTTTTGTTAGGAAATTTTGGAAAGAGGCGATTTTTTTCCCGAAATTAAAGCGATTTTTTATTTCCGAGATTTCTTGATGAGAAGGAGGTCAGAAAGGAGAGAAACTTGACGTTTCTCGCTCCATTTTGGAGTAGCCATTATGTCATTGTAGACTTCAAAATTAAAGAATCCTTGCAAGCGTTGCTATAATCAGAATTCGGACGGCTTAATTGAGACATCTGTGATTTATTAAATGTTTCATGTGTGCAATAAATATTTTCAGGGTCTACTTTCTTGAAAGTATAATGAAAAAAAGTAGCCTTGTTTTTCTTTATAACTTTTGTTTACTTATTTTCATTCATTCATATTCTTTAAGTTTTAAAAGCGTTCAATGTCTTTAACTGAATCTGAATAATTTATATTTGATTGTGCAAGTTATCAAAAATCGATTACTTACGTAATTTATTGCAAATCTTTAAACAAAATAGTTTTTAATAAATTTTTAATGTAGAAATATTTTTATACAATATATATAAAATTTAAATATAAAATGAAAATAAAATTTTTTAGTTAATTTCAAATCTATTATCTCTCAATTTTGGAATTTATTTAGAGTGAATGAATAACCAACAAAATAATGGCACCTCGACGATTAGAAGAAATTCCTGTCAAACGAATGGCAGCGTTTGGTTGTCGTTTACCGTCACGTTTACCCAGAGGTGAAATATTGACTGATATTACTGAAAATAAATGGAGAATAGGAGATCCAATTGGTTGTGGAGGTTTTGGAGACATTTATCTAGGTAATAAAAAAACTTGTTTTTTTAGAAATGTAAATTAACGTAAAAATTAATTTTTATTAAATGTATTATTTAGCCTCTGATGACATTACGAAGCCAGTAGAACACAATTCGAAATATGTTGTTAAAATAGAGCCACATAATAATGGACCACTATTTGTGGAAATGAATTTTTATATAAGGGCAGCTCGAAAACCAATGAGTGAGTAATACTAAATTATAAAAAACTAATAATAAAAAATTGTAATACAAAAGAATTGAATATATTTATGCTATTTAATTTGTTTGCAGTTCAAAGTTGGTGTAAGTTATATAGAAGAAGACGTGTAGGAGTTCCAACATATGAAGGTTCGGGTTCACACATGTATCAAGGTCAAAGATACAGATTTCTGGTGATACCTCGTTATGGTGTAGATGTAGGAAAATTATTTGCTTCTCAAGGAAAGAAACTATCAACGAAACTGGTCAATGGACTCGCAGTGCAAATGGTACTTATTTATTGTAATTTTTCTCCTTACACAATTACTATAATTGATAATTCATAATTGCAGTTGGATGCACTCGAGTACGTACACAGTCAGGGATATGCACACGCAGACGTCAAGGGCTCCAATATTTTGCTCACCACTAATGGATTAGGCTTAGAGGTAGAAAAAGCACAAGCATTTTTAGTTGATTATGGATTAGCGTATCGCTTTCGATCGGGGAATGGAGTTCACAAACCATTTGTTCATGATGAGAGACGAGCTCACGAGGGAACTTTAGAATTTACATCTAGAGATGCTCATCACGGAAGTATGTTTACTATTTTTTTGTTTTATTTACTATTTTAGACAATTTATTAACAATATTTAAATTCAGCTCATTCGAGGCGAGGGGACTTGGAAACTTTGGGATACAATTTATTACAATGGCTGTGTGGAAAATTACCTTGGGAAAAGGAGAATGAATTGCAGATGTCAACTGTTAATCCAGAAGAAATTCAAGCACAAAAAGAAAAAATCTTTTCAGATATTTCATTGTCTATACAAAAATGTTTTTCGGGGAAGAGAAAAGCACCAGGTGGGTAAATAAATAATTTTTGCTGATTATAATTTAATAATGTATTCTAAACAGTGTTTATTTCTTTTCAGATAACATTATAGAGTATTTCACGTATATTTCTCGTTTAGGGTTTGAAACTAAACCAAATTACACATATTTGCGTAATCTTTTTTGTCAAGGTTCTGTGCTTGAGGAAAATATTTTGACATTGGTAAACAAAGGTATTACTAATGAGAATCTTTCTCGGTGTAAATTTGAAAGTATCCCGTATCTTAGAGAGAGAAAACCATGCAGACCCGTAAACGGAGAGGTTTGTTATTTTTTTGTTGATACAATATTCTTAAGGAGGTGTTTTTTTTTGTTGAAAAAGATTCTTTACTTTTTATATCATATTAGCTTTTAATGTAAAGAATTTCATGGTTTATGATTTTAGTTTCACGTTCAGTGTTATTTAATATTGCGGAATTGTTTAAACTGTAATCTGAGACTATTATCAATTAGAAACCGGTATTTTCACGTGTCAAGTGCAAAATTTTATTTTGTTTTTATTTAATTTTTGCTTATAATAAAGAAAACGAAATATGAACATTTATGTTTTTAGATTCGAATAACGAGAAATACTCAGCCGATAGTTCCGAAGAAAGTAATTGAATTCAGTTGGGAGGAAGTTCTTTCACGACATCCTGACAAGCTGGCCAAAATTAGTGTTTTTCCCCCACCGTTTTCTCTGACGCCACCCCCATCACCTCCTCCGATCTCGCCAACTTCGTCTTTGCCAACATATGCGATGCTCAACGTATTGCAGAGAATGAAGGAGAGACAAGCTGGAATTATAAGACATAAAACGACATCAAAATCAATAGAGTAAATTTAATTTTAAATATAGCTAAATTAATTAATTAACTTTTCTTTTTCATAATGTTTTTTCCTTTCACAGTAATGAACTGAAACCAAAATGGATGACACCTGCGATGGAAGAAATTGCTCAATTGAGAAAAAGAAATTTGGAATTAGCATCTCAAGAAAAAATTTCCAAATCAAATGATTCGAAAAGACTCACAAGATCTGAAGCTGCAAAATTAAGACGTAATTTTGACAAATATAATTTACAAATTTCCAACTATTACAAGAGTTTTCTTTTTGCAATGTATTTTTATTTAATTCGATAATTATTTTACAGGACTCGAGAACAAATCGACAGAGAAAATAAATTCAAGAAAAAGAAAGGCTTCTTCTTAAATCTACTTCGTGTTCCACTATCTAAAGATTTTATGATAAAAGAAAGAATTTTCGATGGAGTATTATACTTTATTAGTAAATTTAGCTCTAGGATAGATGAATTTAATGTTCCTCAACAAAGGATAAGAATTTCTCCTTTGCATAAGCGAAGCCTCAGACAAGCATCTCGCCAATTTTAAAAGACTGCTTCGTAATCGACGTTTTTCATAACAATATTTACGCTTAAAGGCGTGACGAAATAGCTTTTTTCATCACATTATTTAAATGGACTCAAGAAAATTGTATTTCTTCTGTCAAAAATTTTGCGTGAAATTATTTATGATCAAGTGCATATATAGTGAAATTTAAGTGATTTAAAGCAAGTGAATAAACTATATAAACAATTTGCATTATTTCATGGTTTGAAGAAGAAAAATTATCATGTTTACGACTTAAAATTTCACTATAGATATTTTAAATTAATTTTTTCACAATTAGATAAATCTTGGCGTACACAAACATTACAAGTTTTTTGATTAAAGAAATTGAAGTTACGTTTTATAAATTAATTTTCACGAGACTTATCATAATTGTGGTAATATTTTTATATGCATATATGTTTTATAGAAATAGATAATTTTTAATTTACCGACTACATATAATTTTTCGGATATTTTCAAATCAAGTAGAAAATTAATTTTTGATGAATATTATGTAAATCTCATAATGAGATTAATGAATGAACATTTTTATTTTTTTCAAATGATTTAATGGACCAATATCAGTAATCAACATTTTTCGTTTTTTCTTCCTTTATATAGTTTGCTTTAACAATTTCTTTTGTGAAGGTAATTAATGCCTAATTATACGAAACTAAAATAAATGTAGCAAACATTTTTAATTATATCTATAAATATCATCGATAAATTGTAAATAATATTATAAAGTGAGTTAACTCATTTATTATATATATATATATAAGTCGTCTGTTCAGAGAAGAAATTCATTTTTTCTTTTCGCTTCTTTTTTATATTAGTAGAATATAATCCTTTATATTTTATATAACGATTTTTAATAAGAGTGCAATTCTCCAATTTCTTATAAATAATTCCAGTAGATTTTTAAGAATAAATTATATAAATAATCGAGCGAATTAATTAATGAATTTTATCTTTGAATGGACATAAATTTTGTGATAATTTATGAATTAAATTGTATTATTTTTTACGCGTACCTGCGCCTGGTAAGACTAAACTGATGTTGTGCATCGTACAAAAGCATAAATATCCATTAACTATCATTTAGCGAATAGTGTCAATCAAGAACAAATTAATCATTACGTTTCAATCATTAACTTAATTTTCGTAATGACATTCTTTTGTATAATATTCTTTATTGTAGATATAAGTATTCCTTCGTAGGAAATATGAATAAAATTAAATATACTGGAACTGGGAATTTTATTTATTATTCAATGTTGTGAATATAAATTTCTACCATATACGATTTATTAACAATTTTATTCAATATTATTTATTGTAAAATAGTTTTTTACATTCTCATTTATATTAAAATTTGAAATCTTTTATTCATTAAATATTATACATTTAATTATTAAACTTTTCTATAGTAAATTTGAATTTTTAGAAAATTGGCGCGCTTTTTTTAAATGACCGTTGCGCGTCACGTGACTGGTACACTTCTTTATTTTGTTATGTTCCCGCCATTGTTCATTGTTGTTGCTGTTGTTGCATACCAGTGAATAAAAAACAATAAAAAATAAAATGTTATTAATAACTCCATCATTTAAACAAATCTTGGTAAAAATATTCATGAAAGTGGTGATTTTTGAAGAGAAGAATATTTTTTGAAAAATATCCCAGGTTACTATCGCTGGGAACAGCGTTCCCTCTTCAGTTTCCAGACAGACTCAGTCGAAGTCAGTCGTGAGGTCCGTGGGATGTTTCCACAACTTATCCCTTTAAAAAGTTTTTAACTTTCGTGATTTATAGAGTTAAAGCAATTAATAACACAAAATGAGTGTTGTGTACCCTAACAATCCCTCAAAGTGTAAAGAGGAATAATTTGAAAGTAACAAAATTTCGTTATAGAATTTTCTCTCAAATGGAAGCAGGTCCTGAAGCTGCGACCAGTTCTGTGGATTCTGATGGATCTTTTACATGGGAAGACTTCTTTGGTGAGTAAATTGCGAGTAAAACCAATAACTACAATTTATTCATATTCTGACGTTTTTAGGTTATGTTTACACGAAGAATTTTAAATTTATAAAATTTATAATTTTTAAATTTTTTTTACTTGTATAGATGAAAATTTTGTATTTAAAATGCATATAACCTAGTATTGAAAACATTACTTATTTATCACAAGAATCACAAGTGTTATTGTTAAGAAAAGTTTTTATTCATATATTTTTATGTTTGCATTTGTCCCTGATGACTTGAATAAACTTTTTACAAGTTCAAATTAACAAAGTTGAATGAAAACTTTCAAGAAATGATAAAGAAGTTTTAATATTATATTTTATTGGTGATTTTAAAACAACACTTGTCAAATAAATTGTCAACAATTTATCGAATTTATTAATAGTGAAACATGAAACATTTCTTGAAAAGTTAAAGAATACAATTCCTATAAATGTCTGGACATGATATCTTATCACTTGTCAGTCATAAAATATCTATATATAAGGTCAACAAAATCTATAAAACGTTGAATTTCTGAAAAAATTATTTTTTATTCTTTTCCTGAGTGTTGATTAAAAAAAAATTTATATGGTTTAGTATTCAATTAACTATTTTTCTCTTAGGATTTTTTTTTTTTTTTTTTTTGAAGAGAAAATCGTTTTGATTGACAATATTTACTTTAGGATTTAAATTTGTTTCTTTAGATTCTTCATAATCTGAGTGGAGAAAAAATATTTGATAGTCAAACAATTTTCTATTTCCGCGTTTTCTAATAATGGAGATACCTAAATTTTTGAAATTCTGCTATCGTCTTGAATGTAACAAATTGTTTTCTGTTGTTTCATTTACTAATGTGATCATATTTCACGTTATATGAAGAGAAAACATTAGACCTCGAGATTCATTTTGTGGTTCAAACAGGAACAACCATCAATGAGAAAGTGACATTTGATCTTTTGTATAGTTTCCCTTTATCTTTAATATTATCCTCATAATCTGCGCTGTACTTCCCACACCCTAACAATTAATTTTTTTCGTTGAAAAATCGTGTGTATATCTTTAGCAAATCTCATTGGCTATTAGTAGATAAATTAACATTCTTCATTCGTTTTCCGAAGTGAAAAGGGTTTTTATTTTAATAAACATTTAATGTACTCACAGGATGTATGTTTATTGTAAATAATTATAAAATTCTGATAGTGAGTGTTAAATATATTACTTTCCAATGAAATTGAATATTAGTATTCACTTTCAAGCACAAATTTTTCGTTTATTGAAAAAGTAATTGTAATTTACAGAAGAGGAAATTTATGTAGAAAAAAAATTATTTCTTAAGTTCTGTCAACACCATATGTTGGTTTGATGCACTTGAGCTGCACCGGATGCAGTTTAGAGAATTATTCACATTTTCTTTTATACGACCATTCTTGTTTTTTATTCGAATATTTACGCGTAGCACTCTCACTCATTCGCTGTTAATAGGCAGTTACAAAAATTAAGTTTACTGTACATTAACTTTTTTTTTCATTTTGATACAAAAAGGGTAAATTTGTATTGTTGGTAAAAATTGATTTAAATGCCGTAACTTTTGATTTTTTTTCTGTTTATTTGAAACGATTCTAAGTATTAAGAGATCATTTGACATGTGCCCACACATTTGTATTGGATTACCGTGTCAATAAAGTCGCATGAAATTTGAACAAATAGAGCAGAGAGGTGAACAACTCGTTTATCCTGCACATCACATGAAAATATCTTGTTTGAGTTGAACGAGAGCGATCGAGGGGGACTCAACAACTCCCCCGGCCCACTTTAAAACACAGATTCGTTTTATCGGGGCACATAACGAGTCCAACTGGCTACTCCCGTAAAACGCAAATTATATCAACTTCGCATTTCTTCTCCTGCGAAATTTTAAATTTAAACTCCGTTGATGATACGAAAGTTACAAATCAATCCAAAAAGGAGTCATTAACGTTATTAATGACAGATACAGTCAATCTTAAATTCGATTTTCAACTTATTTTATCCTTTATTACCGACTTATTAGGCCGTAATTAATCAATTTCCCTTCATTTTATTTTAACCGTCTCTTCAGTCAATATAAATTGATGAGTTCCCTTTTCGATCCCATATAACTTTTCTTGTGCCCCTTTTTTCAAAACTTATTCTTCAGCAATATTTGCTTCATAAAGGAAATATTTCAAACACATTATATGCGAATACAGTAATTTTATGTTATAGGACAAAGAAATCTTGATAAAAATAATTTTTATCAATCGGGTATTGAAAATCGGGGGAAAAGAAAAAAGAAATAAATAAAACAGAGTATATGGTAGTGGGCGTATCGTGCAGTGCAAAGAAGAACAGGTTAACTTTATCGCCAACAGCGTTGCACGAAAACGTGCAGAACTTTAATTCTTATTTCAAGTATCATGCAGCATTGAACTTGATTTCCCGACGACGTATATGTACACGTTCCGACTGAGAATGTCATTGCCCGGCGAACCCTCGCCAGGGAATGCTCAAATGACTCTTTAAAAAAAAAGGTCAAAAAAAACGAGAAAAGGGAATCCAGTTAAAGACCTCTTTCACTAAATTCTCCTGTCTTCATTTTTTTACATTTTCTTCTCTTCTCACACTTCTAATTCTCTTATACTGTATGCGTAAAACGGTAGCAGAAACCAGAGGACCTTTCATTTTTTTCACGTCCTGATGATGGTCTGCTGCTGAAATTTAAGAGGACTGAATATTTTGCAAAAAAAGAGTTTTAATTATAACCATAAGCTTGAAGAGATTTTTTTCTTGGGAATTAATTAATTTGGTTTTCACAAAGCCTGGAAAATCTATGGAAAAAGGTTTATTAATTTAATTTTTAGAAAATTTTACAGATTGTAAAAGACAATAAATTTTTTTTTACACATCTTGCATTGAAAATATTTTGAAAGCAGGTTTTCCAATTTATTTTCAACCTTCGATATAAAATTTCAAAAGTGCGTCGTAAAAATAGAAATTTTTCTTTATAACGAAATAAACTTTTTTTTTCGGTGTTTAAGTCGAAAAAAATGAACTTATATATAGGTACCTGTTATCGACCCAAGAACTGTGTATACACGTTTCTCTGAAAAGAAAATATGCAACGATTGCTGAAATACGAGATGTCTGTTTTGTTTTCAAGTATGCCATGGGTTTGTATTTACGGGTGTCCAGATGAATATATAGGGACTTGAATAGGCTCACTGTCGTTGATCGTATGCAAAAAGATCCAGACATGAAAGTGCAAAAATGTGTAATCTTTCTTAGAAATTATAAATGTATATAGTGTGTGTTTGAAGTCTTCTAAAAAAATTTCCAAATCGTACTGTTTCTTTTGTTTCACAAGGTATTTTGTTTTAATTTTTTAATTCTTTGGACTCGAGATAAATTTGTTTAAAATTCTACATGTTAAAGAATGCTAAAGTATTTGGCAATTTTCTTCCGCTTCTTTCTTTTTTTTCATAAAAGCATTCTTCAATTTATGATATGTTGTAAAAAGTGATGATGCGATCAATTTTTTTTTAAGTACGACTTGACGCACCTGTCTTAAGTATGGATTATTCGTGAATCGCTTTATGGAAGATAAGGTAAAATGTAGAAATTCCACTTCTTAAAATAATCAACGCTTTCTGAGAAATAGAAATAGATTCCTGTAATTTTGATATAATTTAAAAAGATGAGAAGTGAGCATATAAAAGTTGATGTAAAAGTGAAGAACCTTTATGCTTTCAAGGTGCAAGACTAATACAATTTTGGAGTGAATTAAAAAATAAAATGAATGCTCTCGGGTTGAAAAAAAGTGCCTCACTTGCATTTTTGAATATGAATAATATATTTCTGTTTAAAAATACCAAAGTGTTGCATAACAATTTGTATGCCTAAAATAATGTTTCGAAATCAAGTTTGCTTAACTGATTGGAGACACAAGGCGTGTGAAATAAATCAAAGTGCATGTGTCTCCATGATGAGATGAGACTCAAAACATGCATTTCGTACAGGATGTCCGAGGTCTTTGTCCCCTCATATGGTCGACTGTATCGTGTGCTTTTTTGATTGCGATTCGCCCACGTACTTAACGACCCTTCACACTTTGCCATTTGACTGCAAAATTCCCTTCCTGTCCATCATAAACAGGCAAAAAGGAAGTACACAAAACAACACAATATAAAGCACCCTGCTCAGTTACAAAATGCGATACTTGAGCAAATGAGGTCAAACAATCTATCTTTAACCCCATCCGCAATCTTTCTTTTTATTTATAAACATTATTTATTTTCTCCTACTTATTTTTTATTTTCTCTTCATTTCTCAAGAGGTATTTCGATCCAGAATTACTTCTCTATCAAAAAATTGTCCTCTAAAATTATTATTAGACTAAATGGACTTTTCGTTTCGTGTGTGTTGCACGGGAAAAGTTAAGGTGAATCTTTCGAAGAATTTATTCACTTCATATAAAGACCATAAGGTACAGATACTGCTCCAATTTTTCGTGTACTTAATAAACGAATAAACAACCGAAACGTAAAAAGTAGAAATAGAAACGAGAAAAGTAAAAAGCAAGCAAAATGTAAAGAAGGATTTTAATACATGCAAATGAAGTACACCTTCAAGTTCAGGAAAAATAAAAGTCGCCTCTTTGAGATTTAAATGAATTTTAGAATCTAATTAGGCTTCGCGATATACTAATTTAGATATAGAACGGAGAGAGAGTCGTTAATGAATTTCGTTCTCGCGGCTGAAGGAGAGATGATGATGATGAGGAAAAAAAAAGTTTTTTTTTGATGAGGATAAGAGACAATAGTTGGAAAATTAATCATGAACAGAGGTTACTAACGAAATCGGAAGATCTAAATGTTTGCAACACATGACCTCAGTCTAATGCCAAGTAGCAAACACGAGAAGAGCAGTGTTACTTATAAGGGAAACGTTATTACAAACATGGCTTGGAGTCGGCTCAACCCTTTTGGGATCCGGTTTTATCATCTAAGCTGGATCAACGAACTCAACTATGAGACACTTTTTATGCCTGTCTATCAGACCCAACACCAGAAGCAATTGACTTCAGATTATATACAAGCTGCTAATTGCAAAATTTATTTTTTGATGATAAAATATTTATCAATTTTAAATTAGATTTTAATTCTCAGGAAAATATCTATATTTGAAAAGCAAGTTTTTTTTGATAACGTATTAAAATTTTAAACAATCTCAAAACTTATTAAGCCTTTCATCTTTTAGCAAGTATATATTCGTTTTTCATAAATTATTCCGCTAATAAATAAATCTTGTTAAAGTTTCGATATAAATATTGAATGTATAGTGGTAGTATCAGTTTCTTTAACTAATTTTATATATATAGATATATATCTTGGAGCATTTGTAATATACATTTGAAGGGATATAAAGATTGCAAACAAATGTGTATATCATTGTTGGTTATAATAGGATCAGCGTGAATCGAGGCGTGAACTCACTCACTCCAGTCTAAATACATTCTCCACGTGACGCTTAGAAAATTCATAGACAGTATTCATCGTAGAATCATAATGATTATCATGATACTATCCTTTGCATTATATGTTTCCTTGTTGTTGGCTCTATACTTATTATCCCTCCTTATGACTTCCGCGCCTTTTAATTTCTCATAATTGTATTCATTATCAATTCAATTATTATATATTTGTATATGAATACAAGTTCTAGGTCATCAATCCAATTACATAATGATTTATATAATAAAAGTGGTCGCCGCCTTTGTTGTTTTTTTTCCGATTATTTTCATGTTATGAGTATTGAGTATTATTGTTGCATTTTGTTAGAATCTAATTACAAAAGAGGGATTTTCAATTTATGTTTTCTCTGTCACAATGGAGGAAAATTAAATACTATATCCAAAGGTTTGCACATATAACTCCTTCATCCAGACATGTAGAGAATAAAAAATGATCCGAAAAAGAAATTCCCCTATCAAGACCATATTGTTACATAGAAAACGCCTTATCTTGAAGATTGAAAAAATAATAATGCCCATGGTACATTTCCGACTGCAACATTAAAGATAGGAAAGTGCATGCGATGATAAACACAGTGTAATCGTGAAAGTTTCTTTGAATACATCTCGAGAAGCGAAAGCCGAGCGTGCGAATTTGCGGAATCGATTGTCAGGCAAGGTCATTTATTGAAGAGTTGGGTGCAAAGAGGTGTAAACCGCAAACTTATTGTTCATGTGTCCTAAAAATGAAACCTTGACTCATAAATGCCAATGATTTGTATCGTAAACTATATACAATGGAAGAGGGAAAATTAGTTATATTAGAATAAAATTGCCTTTCAAAATAACTATATACAGACATAAAGATCTAAATCTAGACCATTCAATAAATATAAATAAAAACTTTTTGATTTATCATTGATAAAGAACACTAACAACTTCAATTAGAGTTAATTGTAAGTAGCTTTTCCATATCGGTTTATATGTTATTGGTAAGTAGGATTTAGAAAACCAATCAGTCTATAAACTATAATCATTTTTTTCCAATCCTCCAATCAATATAAATACATCCTCGAATATATATTCTAAACATGAAATACTAATGAAGAGAAAAAAAGGATTTTCTACAATTTAGTAGAATTATCAATTTAAATTCTTCGCTTCATAATAAATTACAATACTGGATAGGTATTTGCGACGTATTTACTCTCTAAACGTAAATTCTCTAACTAAAATTTCGAAAATTGTACAAAAATGTATTTTTTATCCTCCAAAAACGAAAATTGGGTGTAACGGCAATTTTCCGTTATTTCCACAATTCACAGAATTACAGAGAGCTTATAGGAGAATATTCTATTATATTTTCAAACAAATAGATAACCTTTAAAATCAATTATAAAATTGGTTGTAAAATATCATGAGGTATATCATTAAATTTATTACATTACAATGAGGCGATTGTTGAAAATTGGAAAATGAAAAAATTCTAGTAGATTTTTTTTGAAATATAACATCGTGCATAAATAGATTTGTTCTGCAACCTTATGACCCGAAATTCGTGACAGGTACACACCTCACAAAACAATGCCTACTTTGATCAAGTCATTCAGAATCTGTTTTTAGAAAGGCAATGAATGCTATGCTGACATTAAGCGATTTTTTTTTCACGCCGTCAACAACCCACGCAGTCCATGCGTTCCATTTCTCCCATAGAATATTTTCAACTGCATTCAAATTATACATGGAGTTGGGAATAACTAATGGAAAAAATATCCCGTATTGACGAAATTCAAATTATACGTTTTAAAATCTCTACTGTAAACTTAATATACATTCAAATATGAACAACTTTTTTTTACTTCTTTGAATTTAAAATCGCAATTTTTCTTTAAATATCAATATTTTTGGGTTTAATTTGATATATTAGAAAAATAGTGTATTTTGATTTTCATAAATATTTGAATTGTACCTAAATACAAAGGAGCTTACACCAAAAATATTTTTTTTACAATTACAGGGCTCGGTTCGTCTTTAAGGCTAAAAAAAGTCTCTTTAGTCGCATAAATTCTCAACAGAAGTCACGAAAATTCGATTATTTAAAAAAAAATGTAATAAAATGCCTGTCATAATTTCAATTATCTTTATAAATAATAAAATTCATCTGTGCATTTCAATTATTTTCAAAGAATTGTAATAAAATTCTTGTCAGAATTTCAATTATTTATTTATTTCTGTACATTTTTAATTATCTTTACAAATAAAAAAAATCATCCTAGAAATTCAATTATTTTCAAATTCCTTTTTTTTATAAAATCTTATAATATAAAATAATGATTTTGAAAAATTTTGAAAGAAATCTGTAAATAAACTTAACAGAACATTTTTTTCACTAAAACTTTTTCCTTTAACTTTAATTTTCTGAAAATTTTAAAAATTTCAGTAGCATTTTACTAAAAAAATCTGGAAAAAGTCGACTAGTCGCATCTTTTCACAAAAAAGTCGAAAAAAGTCACATTTCCTTAGAAAAGTAAAAAAAAAGTCGAAAAAGTCGCACAATCCGAGCCCTGCAATTATCGGTACACAATTTTAGTAAAAATTGACAGTCTAGTGAATATCTTGTGATTTTTATAACACTGAGAAAACATTAAACTTAACTTAAATAGAAAAATAATTTTAAATGATTTTGTTTAATTGAAATTAGTTTGTAAGTTTAATTAAAAATATATATATAAACTTAAATATGTTTGACTGTATAGCAAAGATATTTTAAGTTTGATTTAAACAAAATATAGGTTTGAATCAAATATATCGTTTTCTCAGTGAAATGATATTTGAATCGTTTAAAACGGTTTTTTTGGGGGGCCTTAAAGTCAACTCGAGCGTCGAGTGTGTCTAGAAAGTGTTTTTCAGATTAGCCTTTGTATTTTTTTCCATATAGGTTACGATTTCTAACTTCCGCCCACAATATTTAAAGGGCTGGGCTTCCGCTTTGAACTCGTTACGCGACCTACGTGTGTGGAAGCAAATCGAGTCAATGCGGATAAAATGTTATCGAATCAGGGGCATCACCTTCACTTTTCGTCATTGCAAAACTCAACATATATACACGTTTATATACATATAAAGTTTTTGCGTCATTTTTCATCGAGAGATAATTGTATATAGATAAATTTGTATAGGTGCGTATCGGCAATTTCCAACGATATGTGACAAGCTTACATAAATATCATCAGTGTACCGCAAATGACACCATGATTTAAATTAGTTCCTCTTGAATGAAAGCCAAAGATGAAGATTCTGATTTCATATTGCACCGAATGTCATGGATTTTAATTGGTGTGGAAAAGTTTTTCATTTTCTCTATATAGAAAGTTGCTTCTTATTTTTATAAAAGAGTTCAATAAACAAAATTTCACAAATTATTTTTAAAAAAATATTTTTACTTCTATTTTCAACTAGAGGTTGTGAAAAAAATTTCTTTCCTTATTTGTAACTCTGTTAGTGGTTCAGTTTTCTTGATAAGAAAGTTGATTCAATCAGTAATGCATTTCACTGCAGAGTCCATTGTTTGGTGTAAGATTTGCTGTTCGACACTTGCTTTCATTATCTCATATTCCCTATTGCTTTTATTATCTCTCTCGTCCGTCTTTAAGATAAGAGAAAACGTATTTTTTTTATTTCAAATGACTTTATATAAACTTTTGTTTTAATTTCTTTCTGTATAGTTGGTATTTTTGAATTTTGACCAATTCGGATTTAGAAAGTTGTTGTATTTTCCGAATGTTTAAGGGTTGTTTTCGTGAAGAGGAAAAAAAGGTAAAATTTAAACGTTAAACTGTATAATTTTCTGGCTGTTAAAAAGTTAAAACATTTCTCGCACGTTGGGTGGTAACACAAAGGTTATATGATTGCTCGTAAATCTGACACGTGTTAGAGAAATGAGGGGGGGCCTTAAGTTCGTATAATGGTACGGTAACACACCCGCAAGTTGAGTGTATATCGAAAAAGGAAGTTATTGGTCGTCAATGAATTTTTCGCGGTCTCTTCTCTTTTTTCCTCAGCGATATATAAACCGTGCATGAAACCGCAGGAGTCACGTACGTTTTCTATGGTTTATTTTTTTCTTCTTCTATGTACATAATCCACTTTACTTATTTTTATAAAATACGTATAGAAAACATATATGATTACAAGAGTTCACTTTAGAAATATATTATAATATATATAGGCACGTATATATAAACTAGAACTTATATATATATATACCATTAGGGAAAAGAATAGTCATCCGAAGATAACGGTTAAGCGGTTTATTCACTCTTGTTCAGTTGAACTCGATCTGCTGCAACCACTCTGCCATTTCCGTTTATCTACCTCGAATTGAATCCTTTGGTTGTTCCCTTGTTTGAGACAAAAAATTACGCAAGCTTGATTTTCCTTTGAAACGATGTGGTTGGAATTAAACGGATGTTGAGGTTTAAAATAAAAGACGCCGAGAGTCTTAGAAGTACACTATTTTTATTTTTACATTGCGTTCTTTCATTTTTTCCCCTATTAATTTATTATACACACAGATTTTTTTCTCTCCCGTTTGATATTCTTGGAAAAACACTGGCAAAAAAGCATTTTATATTTTTTTTGCAAGTCGATTTTGTACGGATATAGTTTTATCAAAATTTTCGATATAATCTTAAATGATGATTTATTAAAGTTCTGTGTGCGGGTAATTTTTCCACATGTCCTGAATATTTTCATGTATGTGATAACTAGGGATTTATATACATCCTTTTTTCTTGTTTATTAACTTTCTATCTTCATATAAATATATATATGTGTGTATTTTGAAAGATATTTATTATTAGATTATATTATTTGTCAATTTTGAAATATAGTCAACATGTCTAAAAAGATACACTTTTGCTGTAAACTCCGCAGAGAGCACTTAAGTAAACTTGACTGGGACATTCTTATCTTTTAGAGATTAATACTTTCTATAAGTTTGCTACATTTTTTTATTTGCAATATCTTTAAGGAAAGAATCTTTATAAGCATATTCACTCTCACGCTCTAAAGGTGAAAACCCTATAAATCAACCAATCTTAGTTTAACGAGAAACATCGTGCACTGTCTCATAATAAAATATATAGTCTTTTGCTTTTTAATAATATATGAAAGTGCAGTTCTCATACACCTGAACTTCATCTTAACACATTTTTCTCTCAATCTGATGAAGAAGAAAAAATTCAGCCTCTTCTTGCAGAACAAAAGTCTCTTCAAGGTCTTGGATTTTGGTATATTTTTCGAGACTTTGGATAATTTATGCCCTTGTCATAAAATCCAAACGGCAGAACATCAAAATCCGGATGCAGTTTGTGCGGTGTCTTTTATATTCTCAACGCCCTTAGTTCAAATAAACTTGGGTTGAAATCCGCAAACGAAAAAGTTATAGCAAAGTCACTGATTCAAATAGATGAACCTGAAGTTGTGGTTTTAAAAAATGTCTGCAAAAAAGAAGAAGCATTTACATGGTTGCGGATTCTATTGAATAACTTGATGGAAAAAGAAGTCCCTCGTTCTCTAATTATATGGGAAGATTGTGTATCCTATATCGTCGCGCAGTTAATAGAGAATATCCCACCGATTGAATCGCGGAGAGAATATAGATAATCTTGAAAATCTTAAAATCCCACTTTTTACCGATTGCTATCTGTGTAATGTAGATTCCGAGATATTTCCCATAACCCGCGGTCACAATATGGAGAGTTGGGGAAAAAAATGAAAAAAATGAAAAAAATGTCATATCCGTGACTTGGACGCACGTGGGTGTACTCAAGTAATATACTCCGTACGAGTATGTAATACAGTGTCGTGGGTGCAACCAGATCCAAGCCAAGCGCAGTTTCTTCTCTTCTCTCGCCTCTACAACGATCAGCTGTTGTCTCTCTGTGTGCAGCTCAACAGCAGCGGCAGCTGCTTGCAGTTGTTTGTTGCTGCTACATATAAACTGTGTGTTCAACCGGTTTTCTATGCGCTTGATATAGAAAAGTACTGCATCGAACATATACAACTTGCAGCTCTGGTCGCGTACCATAACAACTATATATCCGCGTAGGAGGTCCATATATACATTATAGTTTTAGTACGTGGATCGTCTTTCAATTCGCTTACATCAGCCAAGGTTAACGTCGTTGGCTTTTGCCAGCACCATTAAGGACAAATTGTGTCGAAAATGCTGATTTACCTGTTATGCCACACGGTGCATCCAAGCAGTAATGACAGTGTACTTGATTGTGAAATGTAAATGCGGATCGAATATTTCGCGTTCTTAAACCTGCTTCACGAGAACATTCTTGATGCACTTTTTGAAGGTGGACGACATCATCTTCAGCTGTTGGATGAAAATATTTTCATTAAATCCCTTCTCAAAATTGTTTCATTATTACGCTCATTATTACGTGAAGATTTATTTAAGAGAAAAGTCATTTTATTTTCAGGAAAAATCCTCTCGAAACCTTGAAAAGCATCCTTGAATTTTTTTTCCAGGGTGTAGTGATTATGCGGAACATAGCTTTAATTCCACTTATGGAAAATTAGATGTAAGGGGTCATTATAAGTTACAAGATTTGTAGTGATGCTTTGCTTCTTAGCAATGAAAATCTTTCAATTTATACTTGAAAATCCATTTCGTTATGGAAGAAGAAACAAGTACGAACCATATAAACTGATGGGTAAAATGCGTGATGGTATAAATAATCTTGAAGGCTGTATACCTTAAAAATTTAATGATTTTTATCGTTCGAATGTTTCTCGAAAATCAGGTTTTGGGGTTAATTCAAAAAATAACCTTTATTCCCTGCAATTAATGGCAGAACAAACAGATTTAATAAGAGGCAATAAAAATTCAAATTGCAATAAACTTGTATTTATCATTCAATCTTATTGAGTGTGAATTTATTTTTGCGCATTTCGTTTGTCATTTTTATGATACATGTCTTTCTGTCCTTTATTTAATTGGAGCCGAATTATCTCGTATATCAGTTTTATCAAAAATATAATCAACAAGTTTTATTTTCACGCAAAAATAAAAAAAAATTATACTACTCTTCTATGGAAATTTTCCAATCAAACTTTATAACATAAATTAAAGTCGAAAGAAATACTTGAACGTGAAGAGTTTTAGGATAATCCAAACAGGAAATCGCTGTTGTCTTTTCGCTCCCCCGGCCGAAACGTAACTAGCTTTTTCGCTTAAGTTTAATGTCAATTGACATTGGCCTGTCGGTCTATTTTTTGATTAAAAAGAAACATCGAGAGCCATTGGCGGTATATTTCTTTCAATTAGTTTATTTTGAACATGGAATACGAGAAACTCGCTAGTTGAATGTTGCGCGCGCGGTTGCTGTTTAAAAAGCGAAAGAGAAAAAAAATTAAAAAACACAACGACGGCATTAATCGAGACCGAAAGCGTCGATTAATTTTATCCTCATGACAAAAGCGCACAATGTGACACGCACAATTCAACATGGATTTATCTTTTCTAGTGATCAATTGAACTACAAAATTAAACTTAGACGATGGATTACTTGTCTCGGAGGCGCTCGTTACTCCTAAGTCTATGGCTCTACATTTTATAACTTCCAAGGAGATCTGCTTCATGATCGAGTTATTTTACTCTTGTTTAAGAAAACTCAATACCTGACTATACCTGGAGAAGCGACTCTGGAATTCGTTCAATGCACGTACATATTATATACACTAAAGAAACCTTGCGCGTAGTTAAATCTCAACCATAGCTCTCGTAAATGGTAGTTTCCTCCCCCTGCTTGTGAGAGTTGATGGTCGAATTAGAACTTTCAATTTCTTTAACAAAGGAGATATTTTATTGCCTCAATTTTATTTTTTTCTTGCAAAGTAAAAGAAAAAAGTGTGCAATTTTGTTTTATTGCTGAAGAGAGCGAGAGAGAGAGAGAGAGAGAGAAGGGAAATTTTAAATACACCTGCGTTGGCTTTTATCGAGTAAACCAAAGGCTCGAATTGCGGGAAAAGAAGACTTCATTAAAGGAGAATATGTCTCGTTTAGCTTTTTGTTAATAATTTAAGTTCAAATATATATATGGTCATAAATTACTTTCTCCTGGGTAGTTTTTCGCACATATATGAGCTCGTGAGGGAACCTTGGACTTTACTTATTTGTTTGAAGCTTACTCAAGAGTCAGAAGCGATTTACAGATTGGACAAACGAAAATTTGTTGTGTTGGCCAACTGATCCACTTTTTAGTGTGTATAATAAGAAAGTTGTATGCAGTTTCTTCTATAAAGAGACGAGGATCAATGTCCATATTGGGTGTCAGTTTAATTCATCGCGACCTCGACTTTTTGATGAAAACAGATGACCCAGAGGCAACCCAGAGGCACCCAGAGTCACCCACAGCGGAATTTATTCATTTGGGCTCATAACGGCAGAATCGGTGTTAAAAATGTTGTCTTAGTAGTAGGTGTTTATATTACTTTCTGCGATCCTCGGTGCACAAAACCACTTTCTGAAAAACAGTTAGACGTACGCCTGTAAATATATATATATATATACGTCGCAGGCAATTACACACAGAGATCTTCGTTTTGTTAGAAAATTACCAGATTTATTTTTTTTCAACACAATATATTTGTGTTAGGAGAAGCCAACAACTGTGTCAAAACTATTTTAAAATCTTTTTCTATTTCGTCCTAGTTAAAGTCACACACTCATATATCCTAGTTGCAGAGAGGAAAAATTGAAGATGGCATTTTATCAATTTGATTTTGAATCGTTTATTGTCCATTAGGTGCAATTTGGATAATAATCCGTCTGTAAATTATACACAAGGGGAATACAAATTTTAACTTGGGAAACATTTCATCTTTTTCTCTCTTTTACTCCTATTGGATTCTAAATGATTCTAAAGAATCCTCAAGTTAGATTCTAATCATTTTATAATATATTGATGGAAACGAAAATTAATTTTTTGCAAAAAACAATTGTTATCGACAAATATATTTTTGATGAACCAAAATATTTTGTTGTTGGTAAATAAATTTTGCACAAAAAACAGAACATGTTTGGAATGAAAAAATAAGATGCGAAGTGAAACGTATTGTGCAGAGTGAATGAACCAAATTGTCATCATTTAGAGAAGTAATGTTTTTAACCCCACACACTCTTTTGTGTTTTAAAAGGCGCAGGTTTGTTGATTTTTTTTCCACTTTTTTCTTATAAAAGCGACTGGGGAATACTAATATCTTCTTTCTTAATCCCTGATCGTCATTCGGCTTTAAAGATAACGTGGGCGCCATTTCAAGGCGATGACACTGATCGTGTTTTGCAAGCGGTAAAACAAAATGAAGATATACTTATATATACTAATATTTACAATATTTTGATATTTCAAGTCATTTAAAATTTATTCCTTCTTGATTAATCTTTCTTTGAACAAAAAAAATTGTATTCAATCTTTTCTGGAATGTTAGAAAATTTCCACACTATGGTTTAAATTTTCTGATTCATAGGATATATGTAATGTTAGTTTTATGACTAATTTTACACGGCTTTTTCGTTATTCGTTACATTTAGAGATAAAATTCTAGACCTAAGGTCATTGTATGATTTTTATGTACCTACGGTTGCATGTTGATTTCAAATCATAGTTCTGATAATTTTGAAACAATGAAATTAGATTATTGAAAACGAATCGACGCGCGTAAAAAATATAATGCTCTATTTGATAACTGATTTAGAAGTCAGATATATGGAAGATACAATGTTTTTAGGAGGAAAAAAAAATTGATTTATGGGAACTTATTAGTACTTTAGATCGTAAAATTAATTATTTACTATTCAATAAGTCATAAAAAAAAAGATGTATCAAGCACCTTTATAAGTGAGACTTTCACGTGCGTCCTGAATCCACGTGCGCATACTTCTCGTGCTCTACCGGCTCGGCGCGGCGCGGCGCGGCTTCGAGCATAATCACTTTATGCAGTAATGCCCCACCTCAAGGGTGACATTCTTTCAATATTTTTTTAATTTAGATCGTCTGCGTGTCTGTCTGACTCTTAATGCTCCCTTCTTTTGAATCACTGAAAGAAGTGGTTGAGCTATAAAAAAGAACAATTTATTCGACGTGCAATTTGCATTTTTAAATTTGATAATTTCATTTTGTAGGTTGCGAAGAGCACAATAAAGAAGCAAATAAATAAAAGAAAAGGCAATAAGGAAAATTGAAAAATAAAAGAAAATTAAAAAAAGAAAAAAGAAAATAATAAGAAAAAATAAATATTTTAAATAACAGAAAGGATGATTAATAAAAAGATAATAAATAAAGAAATAAAGAGGCAATAAAGAAAAGAATACAATAGAAAAAATGAATAACTAATAGAAGAAGAAAGAAATGAATAGAAAATGATCAATGATAATAAATTAGTAATTGTGTTGTAATAATAAATTAGTTCATTGTTATAATTAAAAAAGATTACAATTTTCTTTAGCAAAAATCTATTAATTTGTATGTGTATTGTGCTTCATTCTTCTTTTTTCCATTGTCAGACCTTTATCTTAAATACTTTAAATGATGCGTTTCATTTTTAATTTGCATAAACTTATTTCAGTCACGTTTTTAAACTTTATCGTGACAATTTGTCGCGCGTGAAGAGATTTATGCAGTAAATAAAAAAAAAAAAGTTCGCTGCGTATATATTGAAAAAAATCATATATGTGATAAGAAAGAAGTTATTATAAATTTTGTTCTGTTTGGCATTTTAAATGTCAATTTTTTCTTTTTGCATATTTTGATGATTGATGATACGTTTCATTTGTTAATAAGTATATAAAGAACAAGCCGCACACACCGAAAAATAAATGTAATGATAAAGAAATAAATCAAAATTAGAATAAATTTTTTTCTTCGAAAGGATGCAAATCAAATGATTTATTGTATTCGAACTACTACTGTGCGCGCATACGTTTAAGATCGCATATCAGACATTTGCAAGTGTAGTCCAATTCTGTTACATGACGATTTATGTGCGTTATATAATTTATTTTCCAGCTCTTTTATGGATAGTGAGTTGTAAGATTTGTCCTAATTTTCTTGATTCTTTATATTCTTGTTTTTGAATTTATGTATTGTTGATGATTTTATTCATGCGGGAGTAGCTCATTTATTTTCTAAGTAATGTTCATATAAGCTGCGGCTTCGTACTCGCATTTATACTAAAATCTAATATTTACTGTCTTTTTATGATTTGCTATTATTTGGATTTTTTAGAATTGATAACTTTTTTCTATGTTTGAGAATTTTCGCAATTTTAAGTTCGCTAATAGTTGATATAAAAAATTGTTATATTTTCATAAAATTCTTTCAAAAAATTCAGTTGTTTTATTTCAACATAATTTTAATTAAATTAAAGAAAAATCAATTATTTAAAAAGATTTTTATCAAATTCTTCGCATGAATTCAATTATTTTTTTGTCGCAGGATTTAAAAGATTCTTTGAATTGAAGTGCCTGAAAATTTTACTTATTGTAAAATTGTAATAATATTTAAATTTTTATTGTATAATAAAACGATTGAAGTATTGGATAAATTTTACTTAAAAATTTCAACAAAAAATGAATGAATTTTGGAAGAATTATATAAGTTGTAATTTTAATTGAATTTTAAAAGTTTTCGACTATAGAATTTTTTTTGGAAACTTTAATTTCTGTGAAAAATGAATGACAGTGAGTATAAAAGACTAAAAAAATATTGCAAGATACAAAAGTCAGAAGAGACGATATTCTAATTTCGAAGTCGATTTGCAAATAGGAAGTAAACGATTATATTCTCGACAAGGTCACCTATATTATTTCATCAAAATGTTCAATTACGAAAGATGATTATTGTTAATGTTAAGGAGAGTGTAATCTTGGAAAGTTTACACAATTTCGTTTTTGAAAACATTTTCTGTTAACGCGTGCGGCGGCACCATAATTTATTTCTCTTCCTGCATCAAATGGCTCTAAATCTCCTTCTAAAAGTAGATTTTAGTGTTTTGATTTCTGTCAATGGGTTTCTAAATACCCAAACGGCCCGTTTTTATATACTTTATCTCCACTTAAGTCACAAGACATGTCGCAATTTAGTGCCTTTTTCAATATTACATCACAGAAAGTCTGTGTGTGATAAACAGTAAAGTGCAGTTCTAATTTTTTTCTCTCCAAAAAAAAGAGAGAAAAAAGGAAAGAAAAAATTTCGCTTTGTATACAAAACTGGCACTTCATACCTTTTAAATGTCCTGTGTGACTGCGCATGGCACAAAAGTTAATGCACACGACGTAAGATGCATTGGAATGTCTTTGTGAACGAACTTGTTTCACCTTCTTATGTAGTCTATATATTGTGAATACCTACTCGAGGCTTAACTATCTTATCCCAATATTACAGAGTACCTTTTCTGAAAAGGTACAAAAATGGGGTTTGACAGGTTCATTTTATGGAAAATAGATCACGCCTGCGCTCGTTTCAGGTGTGAATTATAAATTTTTTTATACGCGTAAAAGTCCTTTTGATGGGTAAATTATGTGGAATTTCATTTTTATTCCGATATATCGGGACAGGGTTTTATTAATTACTTTTATAATTAATCGACTTTCTAAATTCCATGCAGTGAAATTTCACTCTTCTTTGAGCAAAAATTGTGCCATTTCAGGCAAAGTGACAAATTCATTTCGAAAAAGTGGAATCTCATTTTCGATTAATTTGACAAAATATTTCGATGCCCGAATACTTTTTACAACTCCACAGGCAAAATGGAATTCTCAAATTCTTCTTCTTCTTCGTTTTTATTTTCCTTATTCATCTTCTTATATAAAAAGAAATTCTGCTTCTTTGTGCGAAACGCAGTATTCAATTTATTATTATTATACAAATTCCAAAATTTTTTATTTTTAATTGAAATTTTCCAGTAATTTCTCATTCAAAATTTAGACAAATTCATTTATTAATGAAATAATAAATTCATTATTATTATTTATTATTCTTACAAATTTAAAAAAAAATTGGAAAGAAGTCAGTTATTTTCAGTACAATTTGAATTAAATTCTACGAAAGAATTCAATTATTTTTAATTCAATTTTAATTAAAATTTTTCTCACTTATTCAATTATTTACAAAAAGTTTAACAAATTTATTAATAACTTTATACTTTCTATTATTTTCAGAAATTTTAATAAAATATTGTTTCTAAGAATTTAATTTTTCTGGAAAATTTTAATTAAAATTCTTTGCAGTTATTAAATAAAAAATTTTAATATCATTATTTTTTAAAATTCAATTATTATCAATATTTCAATAAGTGCAGAAAAATCATTATGTGGAAAACAAAATAATTTCTAAATTTTTCTTCCCAAAATTGTTTATAACAAAACATTATCTAAGTCTAAGTAAAATTTCTCAACAACAATTTAATTAGATCTATAAAAAGAAAAATTATTCAAAAATGTAGGAAACGAAAACAAAGTAAATTGAAATTGCAAAAATACATTGGGAATACAGCGATTAAATTATTAATAAAACATCATTTAGGAATAAATTTTAATTTATACAAACAGTATGTAAATTTTTTTGTTCGTAATTATGCAGTAAATTAATAATGAATTTAATAACAATATATTGAGAATGTAAATTTGTACCTGGGCACACGACCGCGATCATTATATCTAAATTTAATCACAGACACTTGAGGGAAGAGGAGCTTTCTTGGAAGCGAAATCTGCTGATCGTAAATAGCAAGTTATGTTATTTAGGTTTCATACTTTATAGAAATGTGTTGATTTTACATATTTTGACACGTATATATTTATAAGAAAAAGAGAAAGTGTCTTGTTGGGTATATTGAATTTTTATTTTTTTGTAAATTGAATGTTACGTTATAACATTCGGAGGGATATATAAAGGAATTTATGGCGAAATAAATGCTTCTCTTTTTTTTTTGTATATAGAATATATACACAAAAATCTGTGAGACTCTTCATTTTGTACTTTTTTTTACTGTGTAATTCTTTTTTAATACGCCAACTTATTTTATAATGCACTGTTAAATTTTTTAAGTAATTTTAAAAAAAATTTAATTTGCAAAAAATGTTTCAAATTTTTATTTTAAATGTCATTTGATAGGAAAAATTGTGTACGTTCAGATCGCATTAGGGGCATCATTTTAATCTAAAATTTTATTTTACTGGAAAAGAAAGTTGACAATGCGGTAATTTTCTTTATTAACATACCAAATTGAGAAAAAGTATAATAAACAATAAATTCGGGCTAATTTTATAAAAACTCGTATGGTAGTTTTAAATAATGTTCCAGCAGCTGTTTTTCATGCGACTTGTAATTAGTGTACGTTTATTTATATATATAAATATAAGATATAGTCTGTGTGTATCTGTACATTTTCTGAAGAGCACTTAAAAGCTAGCATTCAAATGGCTGATATAGTGATATTTTCGTCTCTATTTTTGAACACTGGGTATTACACAAAATATATACTGCACGCCAACGTACACCCAATCGTGGCCCAGTTTCTTCATTCAACATTTTTAATCCACGTCTTATGCCCCGGAAAACAAACGACACAAGTGTGCTGTATACAATATTTTTAAACACTGTCACTCCGAAAAAAACCTGATTCATTCACTATTGTCACACAGTTTTGTTTTCTATTTGTTTTATTCTATAACACTTCTGAAAATAGTTTCTTAGTTTCTTTACATTCAAATTTAAAGTAAAACTAAAATTGATATTAAAATATAAAGTCTGGAAGTCGGGAAACTTGAAAAATTTGAAGGAAAATTCTGAAGCATCTCAAAAGAGTAAGAAGCTTTGCGCATGAAATGAATTGTAAAGAGAAAAAATCAAAACTATTCACATTTAGAAAGGCTACATTATATGCCAAGTAAAGAGCGAGGGTCATTAATTAAAGATCTTGTGTCTCCCGATTACCCTGTTACATTTTCCACACGTTTGACTTTCACAATTCTATTCAGGAAGTGAGTAAATCTGCTTTTGTGGAAACTTCTTCCCCACCCTTTTCTGAGTGATAATTATACAGCTTCACTTCTAATGTAACACGAAAACTTATTTTCATCCTTCTTCCTGTTTATACATTTCGCGTGAAAAAGAAACTCAAAAGTCGAATTATATTATAATAATTCAAGGGAATATGAAATTATAAAATACGTAAACTTTGCGATTTAATAGGCGACGATTTGAGCTTCTGGAATACGATTGATGCATATCAAATGCAGACACGATATCGTGCTTAATTTGTCAATAAATCACGCGCGATGATCAAGTTTAGAATATTTTTTTGTAATTATACTTTTGCAAAAGTGATTTTGAAGAAGAAAGAAGGAAGACGGCTCGTTATTTCTCAAGAGGAACATCGTAAATTCTCACGTCGTTACGTTTATTGGTTAGATTTATAGCGAGGGAGGACACGTCTCTAGGGTTGTCTATGAGATAAAATCCAATGGGTAATTCGAGGCAGATATACATATATATATATACAGTTACGTGAAGCTAGTTCAAATTCTCTCGCCGATTGCGGACAGTAAAGGACCCGATGAAAGTGATTTCTCATCGAGGATCTTGTTTATTTACCGCGTAAAGAACGTTTTACTTTTTATGAAACGAATGGGTTATCGAGACTGCCCATCTGTTCGCCTCAAGTCACAAGCCAAGGAAGAGAAGCGATACCTTCCTGTTAGATTATATATATATACTTTACAGTTCTGTAAATATACTCCAATGAAAAAAAAATTGCCTCCTACCATGTAATTTTCTCTGATAAAATAGCAATATATATAACAGGATTGCCGCTACAAATAATCAATTTTCTTTTCCCCTGACCTGCGACAACTCCTGCCTAATTGACTTTCTCGCCAGGCTAATTAGAAAAAGTTATCTCCAGATAAGAATTGGAGAATTTTTCATTGTCACTCTACATGTGAAGAATCCGTTCCAATAGCTTTCCATTTCACCCTGGATCACGCTAAATCGTGTATCCTTTCCTGGGACTGCATTTATGCAAATAACGATGCACATAAATGAAACTATATTTGTAATTAATGCTCGTTTTCTAAAATCAATCAGAGGAATTTCGTCTTTATTTACGAGGGACTATTTTTTCGTTATACTTTATAGCCACAACTGTACAATGAGCAGTAATTGTCGCAATTATACTCTCGAATCAAGTGCAGCTGTTTCTCCGACATTCACTTTTTTAATTTTAAAAAAAGCGAAATTGCTATTAACTACGAATGTGTACTTAATGTTTTATTAACCGATCAATCAATAAGTAAAATGTAATCAGTAAAATAGAAAAAAGAAAAATTGTTCTACAAAACAGTAAACTAAACAAAAAATAGCAAAAATAAGTACAAAGTGTTGAAAAAAATACAATGTAGTAAAAATAAACAAAAAGTAGTAGAAATAAATATGAAACGAGAAAAAAAATTGTAATCAGTAGTATAATATATGTGAGAATAAAAAATAATTTATATAATGTACCACATGTACTATTTATAACCATAGCACTCTCGACGGTAATTATTTATTAAATACATTTCGAACACCGTCAATAGTTCGATTTGGTTTCGATATCCCCCTTTTCCTTTCTCATACAAACAATATTTCTTTCTCAGAAATAATCAGCGAGACGATAAAACATAGAAAATCTCCTTTACGATGAAATTAGTTGCAAATAGAGAAATAAGGAAGAAACCGATTGAAATAATTACGCAGACTAAATTTAATCCGCTCTCAGTGAGATAACCCACCTTGCAAAGTTGTTTGTACTACTTTCGCGCTCGATTGAAAGTGTATAGATATATACTCGAACACACAGGAAAAAAACTGTTGTTATGAGTTTACAGTTTATAATAAAGCTCTCAATGAAATGTTTTTCAATTATTAATAGAAATTCATTTTCATCACACTCAATATGATGAATGGAAATTTAATTTCAATTGTTAATTTATCTATATTTAGAGATAAAGCAACGCACACAACAAAAAATATATTCAATATTTACGAAAGAGGAGTTGACTTTAATTATTGGAAATTAATTTTCATATATATTATATGCGCAATCGTCCGCAAAGTAAACGCAATTTTAATTTAATTTGCTCAATTACTTTTGCTTTTTTCTCCTTCATAATTTTAGGTCATCGCTGCTAAATAAAAGTTAATTATTGTAAAAATATATAAGGTCAAAGATGCTTTACGTATTTTTTCGCTTAATTATCTTTTAAAGCGTGACACGAGTTTACAAAAAAAACTGATGCAAAATTGCCATATGAATTTTAATTGAATTTTTGATATAATAAATTAACTACAATTAACAGTATAGTTTGTTAGTTTCAAAAGTAAGATTGAAGAAATTTTTAATTTTTACAGGGTTATCACAAAACTTTTTTATCTGCTTGTTGGTGATAAAAATATATATTCAGGGCTCTGATTGTGCGACTTTTTCGAATTTTTCGACTTTTCTAAGGAAATGCGACTTTTTTCGACTTTTTTTTGAAAAGATGCGACTAATCGACTTTTTCGAGATGTTTTTTAGTAAAATGTGACTGAAATTTTTAAAATTTTCAGAAAATTAAAGTTAAAGGAAAAAGTTTTAGTCAAAAAACTGTTCTGTTAAGTTTATTTACAGATTTCTTTCAAATTTTTCAAAAAAACATCAATAACTTCTTTTTTAAATAAATATTAAATAATAATTCATCCATGAGAATTTTAATCCTTCAAAAGATTCAAATTCAAACCTTTTTGAAATTAAACTAGTTATAAAAAAATTGTTATAAAACATGACCGAGTGATAAAATCAATATTTTATATTATAAGATTTTATAAAAAGAAATTTGAAAATAATTGAATTTCTAGGATAATTTTTTTATTTATAAAGATAATTATAAATTTGAAAATAATTTTATTAAAATTCTCTGCAAATAATTGAATTTCAGAGAAAAAGTTTATTATTTATAAGGATAATTGAAATTTTGAACAGATTATTTTTTAAATTGTTTAAAAGTAATCGAATTTGGAAGAAGAATTTCATATATTTAAAAATATAGTTGAAATTGTGGGGAGAATTTTAAAAAATGTGAAAATAATTGAATTTCTGCGAAGAATTTTATTACTTTTGAAAATAATTAAATTTCTATGATGAATTTTATTATTTATAAAGATAATTGAAATCATGACAGGCATTTTATTACATTTTTTTTAATAATTGAAATTTTTAACAAATTTTTTTTGAAAAATGTTAAAAATACCTAATTAAAATTTTGTCATGCATTTTATTAAATTTTATTAAATATTATTCCAGATTGTTTTGATGTTAAAGTATGTGTTGGAGAGAAATGTGATTTTTTTAACAAATTTTGACAATTTCGTGTTTCCTTTTCGGCGTTATTTCCCTAAAATTTAATTCGACTTTTTTTCGACTTTTTCGAAAATTTTATGCGACTTTTCGTGACTTTTGTTGTGAATTTATGCGACTAAAACGATTTTTTTTAATCTTAAAGACGATCCGAGCCCTGTATATTATCTAATGAAACATAAAAAAAAATGTGAAAAAATCGCTTTCAATCTACAAACAGTTATTTTTGACGTTCCAACAGTTGCTTAGACAGTGGGCATTGCGTCTGAATTTAATCCCCCATTTTTTTCGAATCGAGAAAATCAATTTACCAATCAGTTCCTGTACCGATGATATCACGAAGAAAATGCTCTCAACATTTTCGTATACAATCGAATACCATAAGCTAATCTTTGCAACTTAGATCGAGTACAACCCATTCTTTGTATATATATATAAGTACAATCCATTCGCGAATCACGATCTCGAAATTTCTCCTCAAGAATAGAATATAATAGAATCAATGAGTTCAGAGAAACAGTTATCGTGTCTTCTAATCAACGAGAGATTACATTCTGATTCTGTTTGACTTATTCAAATTGAGTGAAATAAAAATTTTCCCCATGTTTCTGAATTGTATTTTCAAAGAGGAAGAAAAAATGAATTTTTTCTATAAATTATTATCGTCGATGATCTTAAAAGATATAACACGTAATCTGTTAAAATGAAAATAAAATAATTTTAGTTGCAGTGTGATAGAGTGTGAGTAGAAAGGGGAATATTTATTTCTTGATTTTTTTCTGCATATAATACATGCGAGGATAAATATTGTATAATTTATGAAACAAAATTTCAAATATACATTTTAAGTATAATCATCATATCTTTTAATACAGCTTAGGTGATTTCTGATTTTCCTTCCTGTATCATAAAATATATATCATCGATCTGTAGCTATGGCTGACAGCAAATTACATGACAACCGGCAATCTTGATGAGTAAAATTCGAGAGACGCGCGGCTGTCAGTAAGCAATATATGTAATTATTGTTATTACCGTTATAGACGAAAGATGCATATCTGCTTTTAACGGGTTATCGAGTTGTAAAATTCATGGAAATTTAAGCTTTTCTCTAGGGATCATTTTTGGATGATAGAGTTCAATTTTTTCATTACTAGCCATTTTTTATTTGATTTCTACTTAAAAAAATTGTTTTGCCCCCTTGTTCATCAACATTCTTAACGAAGATGTTCTTTTTCTGTTTCAGGTAAGCTTTGTTGCGGATGTTATTCATATATGTGACGATTCTTTTCTTTATGATCCTCAGTGAGTAAATACAATTTTTTTTACATGCGGAAAACATCAAGGTTTACAAAACAATTTTTGTTTTCCCTCACTTTTCTTCGATTTTTAGACAAAATTTTTTATTTCTTCCTGACTCTAATTATTTTGATTCGCTCTAAAAATTCTTAGATACACCAAAAAATGTTCTGTAACATTTATTTACGAATTTGTTTAATAGTAAAATTATTCGCAAACATCAATAGATTAAGATTTTCGAAACATTTAATTTCAAACATTTTTTAAATTCAACAACTAAAAATATAATAATTACAAAGATGACCGACTGATGAAATCACTAATTTTTTATATTATAAGAATATCGATATTGCAAATTGTTCTTTAAAATTATTTTCATTTTATACTGCTTCTAATATTCAACTATATCTAAAATTTTAACCAAAATTCATTTTTAATTGTTTTTTACATAATTCTACAAAAATTTTAAATTATTAAATTCTTTCGACGAATTCAAAGAAAATTTTCAAATTACATTTTTCGAGAAATTCAATAAAACTGTTATCAATAGAATTGAAACTTTTCGATGAGTTTAATTATTATTTATGACAATAATTGTATTCACGAAGTTAAAGTCCACAACGTTTATCAACGAAAAAAATTTCTTTAATGTTAATTGTTAATAAAATATTATTTTTAATTGAATATTTAATCATACAACAATTGTCATCAAAACATAAACATCAATCTTTTTGTTTAAATATTTTTCTGTCAAAATTATTTACTTAGTGAACAATTTTTTTTTCGTTGATTTTTTTGTGGACTTTAACTTGGTTTGTATCTCTGTAAAAATTGTATTATTTTTGAAAATAATTAAACTTTTGACTAGAATATATTATAAAAAAAATTCTAAACAATTGATTTTTTGGTAAAAATAAAAGTAATTAAATAATAAAAATAATAATTGAATTCCTGTGAATTTTTTATTGGTTATTGAAACAAATGGTTATTTGCGATGAATCTTATCGAAATTTTATTTCAATAATAATTAAATTCTTTTTTGGGAAATTTTATCAAAATATAAAAAATTTTCGAATTGGGAACAAATTTGGAAAATAATTGAAATTTTGACAAGTATTTTATTAGCAATTTTGAAAATATTTGAATTTCGGAGAAGAATTTTGAAATTTATCCAAATAATTTCAATTATTTGGAACTTTTTCAAAACTAAAAATTTTTTTTTCGGTTTTTAACTAATATCTGTATTTTTGGTAATTTTATGAAGCTGAAACTGGCACCCACTTAATTTTGGAAATTAAATTTCAAAATTTTTTTTAAATCAGCTTAAAACTTAAAAAAATTTAGTAGATTCTGATAACTGGCTGCAGCATTTTCTTATGAACTCTAAGAATTTAATTAAATTTTTTTTTATTTTCCTGATGTACGACAATGATTGGTAATAATAATTTACACGTCCCACATAATAGTTCCATGAGTTCCACTGATGTATATATATAAGAAATGATGAAAGGAATTGCATTATTGTTTGGAGTATATCACTATAAAGATTTTTTTGGTTTGATATAATTTATAACATATATAAAGGATTCGCTAATAATACTACTCCACCTTTGTGGAGTCGTCGCGTCGCGACGGTCGCGATTCTCACATGGATTTGCTGGAAAACTAGTCAAGTCTTAGGCGCCCGTTTTATAAAGAAAAAACGATTAGCGAGTCAGAAAGGGACGCGAGGAGAACGTCTATTGGCGCCAAGGCATCACGGTATTCAACTCGCAATTTCGCATTATCAATGTTTACTGAACCATGGCAAAACATTGCATTCCACTTTCTGGGAGAAATATATATTTATCAATTTTCTTTCTCCTCCCTCATCTTGTGTGGGATCTAATTTTTTAAAACTATTTTATGCCATTTTTCCCGGGCGTTTGAATACATTTTTCGTGCAGCATGATATAAAAAGATTGAAATTTGATATTGTTATTCAATATTTGAAAATGTTTCAAGATTTCTAGTGCTGTTGTTGTTGTTGTTGTTGTCGATATCATAAGTATATTATAGATTCGCAAAGCCTCAAGGTACTCTTTGGACATTATTTTAACTTCCTTATTGGTGAGATTTTTCTTTCTTTTTTTTTTTTTTTGAGAAAATTCTATGAGCTTAAAATGGAAAATTACTTCCGTCAATAATTTCTCTTGTTCTTAAGTAGTGTAGAGATTTCCTGGATTTGCTTGCAATTCTTCGTCTATTTGGATTAACTTCCTGGGCTTAACTCTTTGCGTTTTTTTTAATCGTAAGGTTGTGTTTCGACAAGTTTCTAAAGATTTCAGAATGTTTTCATGTTTCCTAGACTATGAAAAGAAGGTATATTTTTATACATTTAAATTTTATTTAGTTTTTCTAAATTTTTGTTTAGCACTTAATGATTAGAAACCTTCTATCAACTATTTTCAAACTGCGTTCATTATATTAAAAAAAAACTTTTTTGCTGAAAATCAAATTAGTGTGTCAATCGTAGATAAAAATTTATTGGTCAACTTATAAAAACCACTTGTCATGTAACTTTTTTCTGATAAAGTGTATTTGAAATTTAAATTCTCTTCTTTTTATGGCTTACATATATATATATATATATTTCTATAAAAGGAGTAGATGATAATTTTTTTACTCAAGTAGCGACATTAAATATTAATGTTCGCGAATAGACTTCACAATGAAAGTAGACCATAATTATCACTAATAAAAGGTCTCATTAATCTTTTCACTGATTCAGAAGCAATTTTTAGTGAATCATACGACCTTCATGGTATTAATCTCATCGGAAAAGAGAACTAATTTAATAATTCTAACATTCTTTCTCTGATTACTAACTCTAAAACTTCTAAAACTTTAAAACTCTTGGAAATTGTTGTTTAAAATTCTAACAATGAATAGGTAATTAGATGTAAATCAGTGAAGTTGAAAATTATTAGATTCACTATACGTAATAGAGAGTTTGTCATATATATGCATAATGTACCACTTTGTATTTCAAAATTGCGATAAAATATGATAGTCAGAAAGATTTCATATATATAAAGAGTTTCATTACTAACTTTCCAAGAAAAGTATAATTTGTAGAAATGTGGAAGTCAAAAGGTTACAAGTACAAGTGTTGCTGAAATCAGGAAGAAAAGTTTCGAATTTTTAATTTCAAATGCAGTCAATTCTTTTTGTTTTATAACACAATTTTTTTTCTATACTCAATATATTTTATTAGTAAATAAATATATGTAGAAATTTTCGTGATTCATTAAGCCATTTTTTCTATGCCATTTAGCTCTATAAATATAATCAATGAATTGGCTTTAAAATACACGCGAGTGAAATGAAATATATATCTGTTTCTGCTACTGGATATAATTGCCTATATATACATATATATGTATTTTTCTTTTTGTTTCTGTTTGAGTGCATGACTATATTTAGATGTAGCTTAAGCCGGACCTGATGCACGTGTATTTTCACGCTCCGAGAAAGTTACGTTCATACACTTCATTACGTTTTATGCAAAGATCCAAGTCGATTCATTTCAAAGTTATTAATGATACACATTTAAATATAAATAAAAGATTTTCAACTTTCTTTGAACTTATTTTTGCAAATTGTCCTCTTTTTAAAAATACCAATTTTTTTTTGTCTTCATTTTCTTAAAAAACCAAAAGTTGTTTTATTGTTGATTTATTTGAATTTTTTAAGTATAAGTATCAGTGTGGTTTTTTTTCTTGTAATATACCCGTTTTTAAAGTAGGATATATTAATCTTGTTGATATGAAGTTCCTTACGAGGCTTTCTTCGCTTAGTTTACATTTCTCTTTGTATTATAAATTTGCATAATTATGACTAACTTGTTGCATTAAAAACTCTTGACCCAGCGTTATGTAATGTGCTATGAAAACTCGTATACTCTCTAAATTCGTTGTTAATTTATAAGCATCAATGCCAATATTTCGATGAAATAAAAATTCGATCTGAAAATTTGAAACCTTGTAAAATTGTACTAATATTTAAATTTTTCTCTTTGAAAAATTAATTATTATTATTATTATAATGTAGACTAAAATAATGTTAGACTAAATGCCGTCTACAAGTATATTCATTAGAGTTACATTGTTATGATGTTAATCTCTTTGTTTTGCGTGGAAGTAACAAATGACTGTATTTATATCGTGTAGAAAAATCTACCGTTTTGTGCTGCAAAACTTATTGCATTGAGAGAGTTAGTGACAAAACGATGAGTAAAGAAACAAGCAAGAGAGCTCTTTGTCACGTGAAAGAAAAATAAGAAGACCCTTTGTGTCATGTAATCCGCGACCTCGACATCAAGTAAAGTGTACTGCGTGAAATTGTTCTCTCTTACATGCACATGTGGTGGGTGATACAGAAAAGAAAAAAAGAAAAAGGAAAACAAAAAACGCCAGATATATTCATTTGCCATTTGACACTTTTGTGCAGTGAACTTTGACACGAGAGAAAGAGAGAATAATATAAATCATGTAATATGTAGTTACTGCTACCGTGACATAATTGCATGCAACATTTATAGTGGCGCCTATGTGAAAGTAGCGGAAAAAACTGTCTGGACTGAAGACAAATAATTATATCTCAAAAAGGGTAGGAAGTCTCATTGATTTCTCCGCAAGTACTTTTATTGCCTTATATTATCTCAAAAACTTTACTGCTTGTCTTAATTTTGTCATTTAAGAAACTTTTTTCTGTTACTTGATTTTCTGTACTTAAAAATAGTTTACTTTTGGTTTTATGTGGTTTTATGTCAAAATCACTATTAGGATATGAAAGTTTGATGTTTATGTGAATTTTATTGCAACTTGAAGATTTATTTTCTACTTTGTTAAGGAAGAATTTGTTTATTACTTTATCAAGAGATTTTTGTATCGTCTTTTCGCAATGTAGATTATTTTAATTCCAAATTATATTCCCACTGCTCTAAATGACTCGAGTAATTGAATTTACTCGCCCTAATTATGCCTGTCTCTTCTCGCCTACTCAGATATTTTTTTCCGTTGACCTCTCACTTCATTGAGGAAGTTGTTTAATTTTTTGAACCACATTAATATTTACGGCTATGATACCGATGATTAAAAAATTCCGTCACATATCAAAGAATAGGTAATTCTCCCAGGGTAATAAGATTTTCAATAAAACACCGAAAAAAATAAAATCTCAGAGTGAGAAGAAAATTCCGCTCAACAATTATTTTCACATTTTATTTTCAATATACGAATATTCATCTGTAAAAAAGAGGAATTTTTGTTTATATTTGACAGTTTTTTAACTAAAAGATTAATTTTAATATTTCTTCTTTGATTGAAATTATTCCTCTAAAAATGAAACAAATTTATACTAAAAAGAAGATTTTTAAGTTGCTTTTTGTTTTTCTGAATGCAACTTTAACCTGTCTAAAAAGTGACATTTAATAACAAATATAATAAAGGAAAATCCTCTCAATTAGAAAAGAAAACTTTAGTGCCCGTATATAAGAGGAAAAAATGCTGCAAAAGAAGAGGAATTCTCTAAATTTGAAAATACTTTTTTTTCGGTGAAGTTATTAAGAGAAGAATGAAAAAATTCTTTAAAGGTGGTGAAGAATTCTTTAAAAGAATTTTTGAAAATAAGGTCAAAGAATTCCTGATAGATGAAGTTCCTGAATATGCGAGTGCAAATGCATAAAAATTGTTTCGCATTTCTAAATGCTAAGTTTAATGATGATAATTTATTAAATTTTGACAGAGGATGATTCTCCTCTCTATATATATTGTATATATGAATGAAGGTTATACTGCATTCTGGAGCCGATTAAGAATGCATGTTTTGTTCTTAAAGAAACAATTATTGTCTTCTTATACTGAAACTCTTTCGCAAAATGTGTTAGTCATAAATTTTGTACAGCATGTTAGTGAATGCGTAGTAATGGCTGGTCGTTCCCGAAGCACGTGAGTCTTTTTTATACTGAATATCCGTGCAGTGTGCGAGGGCAAGCAACAAGCACATATTTCATCTTATACAGTATTTACGCAACACGTAAAGAATCTCATACGTTAACCTCTTGATGGTATAGCGCCTAACGGAAACAGCCTTTTTCCATAAACAAGTCTTATATGCGCGAATTCCACGAATCGGAAGTATCACAGCAGACATTTATAATCATTTCCTTTGGGCTTCTGGTATATATATATATATGCTTCCTTCAAAATCTATACGTTAAACAACTTCCGTTCCTCCGAAAAAACAAAGAGTTTTGTTTAATTTTCCTCCTCTCGATTCCGGGGAGAAAAAATATTTACGCTTGTTGCATCTATAAACGATTTATATATTTTTAGGGAGATATCATATATGTTGTTTCAGAAAAGAGATTCTTCAAAACACAATGTTTCTAATCAATCAAGGATATCAAATGTGAGACAAAATAGGATCAAAATTGTTCAACATCATGTGAACCAGTGGAAATTGTCTTTTCCGCACTTGTTCACCAAATGGAAATTTCCTTAGACATTTGCAAACTCGATTCCTTTTTCCGATTTATCATTATGTATACGATTGTTTCCTTAACATTATGCAAACATAAATTTATCTGAAATTTATGCATCAGCAACAAATGACTACTCCTCATATATCGCGTAAACTCTTCTTCGACGACATTTCAAGATCCGCTGCTTCTGCTGCTGTCAATTCCAAGAAAGGGAATATTGTGAAAAATCACTCTTATATCCCATGGGTATAAATTTTCTCATTTTCTATAAAGAATAGAATGTCGCGTTGCATCGCGTCGGTAAGTATAAAATAGAATTTTGATTTACTTTTTTTTGTACTCGCACTTATTGCAGTAATCGAAGGCCAAAGAATTGTGTGTTTATATTTTACACAATTTGATACTTAGACTGGATTCTGGATGGTATTTGTATTATGTGTGTATATAGTGTATATCTCTGAGTGTGTGTTCGTATACAATGAGTCACTAGGCTGTGACTGCTTCGTTGTAATTCATTGCGATGATTGACTCCCCCCTCCACACACCTTTGATGAAATTCAAGCTTTGTTCACACCGAACGGAAGCCACAAGGAATTTGCAATTAATTTGTCTTCACCATCCCTTTCTTTTCTCTTTCACTTCTTCTTCTTCATCTTCTTCTTCTTCTCCCTTGGTTTTGAGAGAAATTGTTTTCTTGGTCTGAAAAGATAAAATACCTTCCGGGGACCCTCTTAGTCAGTGTCCAGGACCACATTCTTGGGCATCATTTTCGGCCCTCGTGAGTCTTGGCGGAGAAATGAATAGATCTGATCTGACTATTATAAAGGTGCGATAATTCTGCAATTAGGCTCTGTACTCATCATCGTTTTTAAAAATTAATTGTGAATCAGTTTTTTTAATCAATTCATCTACAATTTTGAAAAATTTGCAAGAAATCTACTTTTCCTCAAAGATCTGATCGTTGGAACTGACAAAATAAGTTGCGAACACAGTAAATCTGCTTTATATTATTGGAAACTCGAACCTTTACACACTGATAAGTAGATAACTCTAAATATTTTCAACTTTCTAGGAGAATTTATGTATATATACATATATTTAATGTTCACAGAATAGGAAGTTGTAATCTAATTTGAACAAAACGGCTTTCTCTGAAGACACATATCGTAACCGGAAATTGCATCTTCAGTGTAAACCGAGCGCATAAACGTTTTGAAAAGAGAACAAACTTGTCAGAATTTAGTGCATCTCTGATACTTAATTCCTCTAAATCAAACAGAAATAGATCATTTTGAAGTTGATACTAAATCAAGCAGTTTAATCTTCATTAATTTAGTACGTATTCAGTTTCATAATTTACTACACATTTAGCCATTCAACTGATAATTTATTCTTCCCGACCTTTACGGAAAAAGCTATTAGAAATTTCACTAAACTAGCTGACATTTTTTTTTACCTTTGCTATTCCTGTAAAGAATCTTGTCGTTACTTTAAATAAACATCAATGTTTCCATCTTACAAGAAAATTATTTTTTGAACATAGAAATATTAAAATCAAAGAACTCAATTTTTGTTGAAACTACATTATTTCTTTGCAAATTGATACAAGAGTGTTTAGAAATCATTTTCACAAACGACAATTTTTTTTAAACAAAAGAAATCGATAATTGAAAAAGCAGATTAAAAAATTGAGTTTAATCAAATATCTGACAGGAATAAATTCTTATCAATAACATCGTTCGATAAATAATGTTTCCTACAAAAAAAATTCATCTTTATGGAGTGTTAAAGAACAGGTTTATTGAAGTGTATTTCTGGAAATGAAATTGGAATGTCTATACATAAACTTTGAACACTTTGACGTGACTTATTATAACAACATTGTACATTATTGTTTTGTAAATGGCAAAAAATAAGAATAATAATGAATTTTTATACGTGTAGCAATCCTTGTTTTGTACGTACACAATTTTTTCCGGTTAAAAGCAACACTCTTGTTCAAGGAATATATAGTTGTAGAAATCGAGAAGTGTTAACCAAAATGTTTTAAAAATCGGAGATTGTGCGAGAAGACAAAATACGGGCAATCTTTTTTGCGAAAAGATTTTTTGGAAGTCTTTCGAAATTTCGTTGTGACTTTGATCATTTTCTTATGGTTTCGTTGGAAAATTTTCGTGTTAAAGTTGTTAAAAAAGTGAAAATTGTAGAAATTAATAAATTATTAAAATTCTTTAATGAAGAATTTTCATATTTTATTCTTAAAAATAATAACGGTGCACAAGCACAGTGTGAACTTTCCTTTAACGCAGTCAACTCCGCCACATTCATGATCGCTGCACGCACAGTCACCGCTAGTACCTACCTGTTGCTCACTGGTGAAGGTTGTGTGTTTTGTTACCTGCTCTAAAATCTCACATTACTCTTTTTTCTATTCTTCGATACTCGGAAGAGAGGAGAAAAAAATCAAACGTGCCGATCGTCAGTGTTAAGAGCTTATAACACCCGAAAACGAAAATCAACCCTTTAATGCCCGAGGAATTTTGAAAATTCCTTGAGTCGAGCAATTACTTATTCATTCTCGACTATTTAGACATACATACATATAAATGATTGTGAATAATTTCAGTGTGACTGTGTGCGTTTGTCTGGTGTTAATATGTGACTCAAAACCGTGTAAATCTGTAAGCGATCGATTAATAAGAGACTGAATCGATTCGCATCACACTTTAGAGATAAATGAGTGAACTTAGCTGGATGCTAATTAAAGTGAATTATCTTGTTTCAAAGTACTATGTATGGAGATGTTTGATATTTATTCTTTTTTCATACGCTGAGAATACTCTATTTTTACTGGGGTGTGTACAGTAAATAAACAGAAAATTTGGTAAGATGTATTTCAGTAATTTAAGTTTCCTTTTTGTAAAAATTATACTTGGCACAAAAGAACATAATTAGTTAATTCACAGTTTTTCTGAATTTAATAAGAAGAAAAATTATTTGAATGTTTACAACTTTAACAACATATTTCAGAGTTAATCAATAAATGACAAAATTAACAGTGTGGAAAATAGAAAAATAATAATTCTTCGACATTGTAATTATAATATTTACCGAACTTTTTATTCAGAGATTAATAAAATATTTAGAACCTTAGGATATTTCGAAAAATTAAAATTCGATCTGCATTTTTATTTACAGATATACCGAAATAAATATTTGAAAATTTAGTTTTGTTTTCTAAAACAGAAGTTATTCAACAGAAGTAACTGTAAAAAAATGCAACTCATTAGGACTGAACGATACAATAGTTATTTACTACTAAATGGTTTATTAACTATTTTTCTAATTGCCAAGTAATAAGCAATAATTACTCATTCTAAACAGTCACTAGAAATCAGCAGAAAATAATAATTTAGAATAAAAAAAACACACGGAAGAATAAATTAATAAAGTGGTAATAGATTAATACTCGTGTCATTTTATAACAACATTATTATTATTTAATAGCAATTTTTCAATTATTAATTATCACTTCATTCAGGATTTAAATCATAGACATGTTTCCAGTTTAATAATGCTTTAAATAAAAGAAAACCGGATCTTGTTTTAAAATAATGATTTTTAATTACTTTTCTAAGGTTATCAAATTGAAAAAAACGTAGCAAAATTTTTATACGTCTTTTTCTTTCATTTTGTTATCCTTGGAAAAAAGTTTAGACAATAATGCTTCTAATAAAAGGATACAAATAAAAAAAGTACTGAAATATCGCGAACGTTAGTTTAAACGTTCGATGCAGAAATAACATATTTTTCAGATTGATTTGTAATATTAAATAACACGACCTATAACATTGAGAAGAGAAAAATGTAAATCTACTCGTGCAAAACATTATTGTTTCGGCTCCACCCGATTTTTGTTGTACACCTTTACATAGCGATATGATAGATGATCGCTTTATTTGCTTTATTATGCAAGTAATAAATTGCTCTAATCGTATTTTATCAGTCATTTCGATACGCCTCGATTACGAAGGGAATCGATATGAATATAATTTTACAAGTATATATATACACGTTACAATTCAATATTAATACACACAGAAAACCTGATTGAGTTTTTTTTTCCTCTTTTTGAGGTTGAAAAAAATAAACATTTTGATTCATGTTTACACTGTAATATGTGGAGAAATTATGAAATTCATGGAAAAAAATGTATGTTTGAATTATAGAACATTTTTTTTTCTTGAAAGCATAACGAACAGATAAATTTGAAGACCTCAATTTCAGTCTTTTTATTCCATTTCCCCAGAATTATTATTATCTAATACGAAATGATAACAGACTCTTTCCGGCCTGAGATAAAATGTGAATTTTTTTATCCACGGAAAAACATTGTGGTTTATGCGTGAATGCGAAAGATTTTTATAAACAAACACTTTCTTATTTAACATATATATTTAACATGGAAAACAAATCTGAATTTTAAGGACAAAAAAAATAAATATTAATTCATTAATCGATTGTTAAAGTATATCCATTACTATCTTTCTAGTAAATTAATTTAATTATTTAATTTTAATTTGGTAATTTATTTATTAATTTAATTTACTGTTTATTTTGAGTAAAAATGATATTTGGCACTTGAAATAATCTTATACAGTTGACAGTTCAGTTGACATATTCAGAAAAGTATATGTAGATAAAATATTTGTCTCTGAATATTTGTTTTTAAATAAATTTTTTATTTGAAACAATTAAGTAGGTTAGTAGATTCTAAGACAAATATATACTTTTATATTTAACTCAAATAATTTCTATTTGACTAAAATCAAACACATCTCTCTCTGTGGAAAAATTTTCTGTTAGGGTATGTTTAACATTGGAAGTCCACTTTTTAGTTAGTTCAACCAGAATTCCGGTTATTATCTGGGATTTCAGTGTTATTTGTACCCCAAATATTCAAAACATTCAAATATTTTCTTTTTTTTTTACTACATTTTCAAATATTACAAGTCTGAAAAATTTATGCACTTTTCAATAATTAGAATATTCTTCATTTTACTCTAGTAATTAAAAAAAAATATTCGTACTGTGCGCAAAAATATATTTCGTTCATTAGAACGTTGAAATTTTAAGAAAATATGTAAAATAATTTCAGGGAAAGAACAGATATTTTTGGTTCGACAAAAATCGGTATTTAGAGAAGAACAATGTTTTGTTTCGAATGTTAATTTTTTTCTAGCTTTTGAAACATTAAATATGAACAAAATTTTTGAATAAAATTCAGTTATTAATTTTTTTTAATTGTATTTAATTTAATTTTTTATTTAATTAATATTAATTTTTTAAAAATAAGATTCAGTTATTAGTACCTTTTATTAAAAATAGGTTGCAGTTCTATTTAAATTGTGATTGATCCTTGCATTAGAATTGATTGAGTTCAATTTTCCTTTATACAAACGACTTTGTCCCGATTGTAAGATTGAAAATTGGATCTCGGAAATTTAGCAGAAATCGAGCTTGATTCACTCTCTGCATCCTTATGCAATCATCATCGTATCCGGTTGACATGACGTTAACAATCACTTTGTCTCTTATTTTTTTCTACATCTCTCGTGTCACTATATTATACCAAAGTGACAGTCTCAGTTGTCCATTGACACAGTAGTGCGCGCTCTTCGGAATTTTACTTCAGTCCTAGTCGTTGGATATATAACTAATTTTTTAAAAATGTCAAGAATTTTTTCCAATTCATCACCGATAAACCAATCATGACTAAAAATAATCGAGTGAGTTAGACAGAAACAACGCCTTTTTCGAAAAATTCTATTTCTTTCTATTTTTTCTCTGAAGACAATGAATCAAAAAGATTTTAACGAATTTTGTGTGATAAAAATGACGCTGTTTTGATTTTAGTAGATTTTTTCTATTTGGTTGTAATAAAATGTTTCCAAAGTTGGAAAGATTCGGTTGTTGTAAAAAGTTTCCAAAGTTGTAGTGATAATTGAATATATTTTTTATTCTTATATTACTTGTATTGTTATTTAAATTTATGGGAAATAAAGAATAATAGTAAAAGGGAGAGAAATATCTGATAGTATTCTCAAAGGCAGTAAAATATTATTTTTGTCTAATAAATTGCACCAGGGGGAAACGTGTCGATGGTAATTGTAATGCTTATGAGCCGTCAGTTTTATGAGTTGCGAACCCAATTTTTCTTTTTCCCTATAAATGGAGGCCAGAGACCTCTTGAGGTTGTCGGCCCCCCTCAAGTATATATATACACACAGGTCGAACTAGTTCATCTCAAAGTACTTTGGTAGACATGTTTTCATTTTATATCTTTATTTCTTTTTCAAAAAATCCAGCAACACAATGTTGGGGCTTGTTCGAAACCTTCTGCTCTTCTTTCAAATTTAGAGATCGAAATTAAGAATTTTTAAATTACTCTCTTTTGGGAAAAAAGTTCACTAAGTGACTGACTTTTTGCTGCATAAATAAATTTAACTAGTAAATAGTAATTTCTGCTAATTTATTAGTAAACTTTATACTTGCTTAAGAGTAAATAAAATTTCATACTTTAGTATTCATTTGTGAATAAAAAAATATCTAAAATAGACAATTGTCTGTAGAAAAACAATGAAATAACAATTTTTGAAATAGTTCTTGAAATAATTTCGGGGAAAAAAAGTTTCTCATTCAAAAAATTCGATCAAAGTGAATTCCTTGAGTTGAGTGGTTGTACATATTATACAAAAGTCGTTGAGTCATGAGGTTTTTTTTTCTGTGGGCGCCAATACCACTTGAAAGATCTTTTCGTCAATGAAAGCCGACCCTAGTTTTTATACTACCATCGCACTCGTAAATTTTCATATCATGAAATTACGGCGCCAATCGACAATACTATGGAGCTAATTAATTTTTTTACCGTGACGCCAAATCGATGCATTAGAAACATTTATACTTATATTATAATCAAATTATAATTTTATACATTTGACTACATTATTCAAAATTTAATTACATTATTATACATCCGATTAAATTGTAATATATCTAGGATTTTATTTCTAATTTATAATACTATAATTATAGGCATGGGTAATTTTTTTACTACTGTTAATTTATGTTCTATAAAATACCATTTGCATCAAATAGTATTTTTGTTTCGTAATTCAAACCTTCGTCGAATTAAATTTTTTTGCATCACTATCAAAATGAAGCAAAATTTAATTTTTACTGCAATTGGTAAAGATGTTTGAATATTTTCAATAAAAATGGAAAGAGTGGAAAGATAATTTATTCGAACGAGGTGCTCATTTTACAAAAAAAAAGTCGGATGAAAAATTTGTTAAAAGCATAAATAAACAAAACTCTTTAGCATATAATATACTTTAGAGTATATCATTTGAAAATGAAATGAGAATGAAGTAATATTTATTCTAGTTATGTCCGTAGGAAGCACAAAATACATGAGTAAAGAGTGACTTAGTCCTCAGTTATTATATTACAATGTCGTTAAATGAAAATGAGTCTCTTGTGTCGCAACACATTAACACATGTATAAACATAATTGAAAGTTTTTCTATAGCCAAAGTGTAAGTTTAAATGAGCTCACAATTCTCCTCGCATCCTTTCATACAAAAAAGAAGATTTCAACTTGTGTTATTTTTTTCTTCATCCTTTATATTTTCTCCTACAAAGATAGCTTTCAAAGAATTTTGCCTCCACAACTCAAATTGGAAAATAAATGTATAATTTACTTATTTTCCAATATATAAACGGAACTTATATTAGACATTCGTATATTAAATTTAAAATCAAATTTTACATTTTACTTTAACTTTTTTTTATAGATGTTTCCTTTTGGAACATTTTGGATCATAAAGACTAAACTAATTAGAACACTACAAGGGAAGCAAATTTTTTTTTAAATCTCAAAATATAATAAAAGTCTGAAGATCAAGGGACCACCTTTGAAAGCAAATAAATTTGGAAAAAAAAGAGAAAGAGAGAGGAAAAGAGATTTACGGTGATGAAATTGTAATCTCTCTGTTTATAAAATCGTGCACGCGAGAGCAGGTGGAACTTTTATTATGAGAAATAAAAAATACGGCTCGCTGCTGTACCAATGGTGGAGAACTGCACATGGCAGTTTTCGCATATATGAACATTTTCAACATTTTAGAAGACATTTCATTCATGTTGGCAGAAATTTTATTCTATGTATAACGAACTTGTACACCTATATAGATATGTATATGCGCATACAGCGTTTAACAGCGTGGAGGAGCGTTGAACTCTCCGCAGCCGATATTTATACTTTTTATAACCCACACGACCTACAACGACGAGACTCGTTGGCTACCTAAATTCTCTTTATATGCAAGAACCGCACTATCTTCACGAAAGATTTTAGTACTAACATTTTCCTCATGTCAAAAATCAGTTTGTTACACAATTTAGTGTCTGAACGATTGCGCCGAACGAGAGATTAAATCCGAACGGATAAAACCAACCAACAAACTCACAAGGCAGACTCACATACTCTATATGTATTTCAAATTTTAACGAATTTCAATAATAATTCAATAATGCAAATTCAATTATTTATAAAAACCATTTTTTAAGAAGAATAATTTCATTAATTTTTTTTAAATCATTGATTTACTTTGATGCAGTGCAAAAATTAAAATATGAACTTGTTTTAGTATCACTAATCTATAAATAGAATCAAGTAGTAAAAAAATTTCCACTTCAAAAAGTAGCCAAGTTCGAAACCTTTTAAAAGGGAAATTTTTCTCCAAAATTGTCTAATTCTAATTTTTGCACATGAGACATGAATTTCAACATTTCGTTGACTTTAATAAGTTTATTAAAATGAAGAGTTGAAATGGCACATGAAAATGTTGAAATTCTTTAATTATAGTGTAGATTAAGAAAATTATCTTTCCAGGCAGGCAGAGCGAGTTTTTGCAATGTGAAAGATATAATTCGTATTGAGCTTAAGCCTTTGCGAAAGTGTATAATCGGTGTGAGACAGTTTAGAAAGAAAAAAAAATAAAAGTAAATAAAAAATAAATAAAAGAATCAAGTGCATATTAAAGCAAGGATAGTTTCCAATTTCCCGTGGCGGCAGACGGGAAATCGACGTCTAGTCATACATCCGCTATACTAAACAACATAAAATAAATGTGTTTGCATTCTTTACTAAATATCTTCCCTTTCTCCACTCTAATAATATCATCTTCAATAAGTTCACCACCTCTCTAATAATAGACTTCCAATAAGGCTAATGTGTGCTCCGCTACTAATTTTCATCACACCAACATTCAAATTATAACGCACCCTAATTAAATTTCCTTTTCATTTTCTTTTAATTTCATTTTAATTTCAAGTTAATTTACTTGTTACACGAATACCCTAATTTCAGGCATTTAGTTAATTTAGATTCTTTTTATCGATAATAATTATTTCTGTACAATTAATTAAAATAAAAGGAAGAATATATATTTTGGGACAAAGGGAAAACTTTTCTTCTTCTTCTTCTTCTTCAAACATGAAAATAAAATGATTCTTGGAGTGAAAATATTACGGGATAATTAAGTTGAAGATCAAAGCAAGAGATACCGAGTGACATCACGCTCTGATGTTCTGATACCACAAGTTTTGTTTTTATTAAAGTTAATTGAGCAATGTTCTACTTAGAGTGGAGACCGGACGCATCCGAGATTCCGGTGCATCTGTTCATTGATCGAATATCATTTAATGTAGTTCACAATCAATATGTGCGGTCAGTGTCATGTCGCGACTATGAAATTTATTCTATGGGGTCAAAAAGACGTCCTATATCGGCTCAGTAATAAAATTGGAGAAATAAAAAGCAGAGTGAAATACATTTCAAAATCCTCTCATCGTCTAAATTTTACTTTTAAATATGAAAAAGATTATAGATTATAGATTATATTTAATTTATCTTCCTTAAATTTTGACTGTCGAAAAATATGTCTCTAATAATTTCTTATTTTTGAACATCAATTTTAATCCTTCGATAAAATAATGAAATAAATGTAATAGAACATTTTTTGAGTATGTAGTAATTTTTAGAGTGAATCAGAATATATTTTACGTTCAGGGAAACAGTTGAAAATTTCGTCTGAAAATCATGAAATTTTTCTGACAACCCTGAAGCAATTAATAAGCGATTACCATAAATGGATGTTGTATTTCGCAGAAATAAAGGTCGGATTCATCTAAATATTGAACAAGTTATTAAAACGGGACATAAAGTGAACTTTTGTTTCTCTTCGAATGATGTATAAATGAGCTGGTTTAAAAATGAGCATCCAAATAAAGCAGAAATACTTTTTGTTTCAGGTACCTCGACAGACTTAGTGCCTCAGTTGCTTGGGATGTTCGACGAGCTTGCACGAAGGGGGAATGGCTACTCGAATCATGTAGTCCTGCCATCATCCTGCAACATACCAGCAGCCCTGCAAAAACGTCTCAGCCTGGTCTCACAATCTCATCGTGAATCCATATTGGGTCCTTTGTGCTCTTCCGAATCCATGATCAACAACAACTCCAATTGGGAAGAAGTTACGAACGAAATGGAGTCTAATAAATCCCTAGATGGCTCGAATCAGTTGATGAGCCAAGAAGCACCACCATCGTCCAAGAAGATTGATAAGAATGATGACACTGGTCAATCTCAGACAACACTCAAGGAGCGCTCCGTGTCCGACGACAAGTCACTCTATCATCGTGAAAATAATGATTTGACGGCACTTCGCTACAGCAGGCATCGCAGAACGGGGAGTCGGCCATTGTCCGGAAGTTCCATTGCTTCCAGTACATCATCGAGTGGCTGCAGCAATCAGGAAAATACCTGTCCTGCTAATCCCTGTTTGACCTCTGTCGAATCACTCGCTGACACTTGTGCCAGTTCTCAAGGTAAACGAGAGGGAAAATCCTCCTTGAGATGATCTTCAAAAAAAAAAAAAAAAAAATCCACAGCTAATAATTGTATAGACAAAGATGATGGGATTCTTTAATTAACAGGGAAACTATCATTTTTTTTACTATTTTCATTAGAAAGTTGAGTAGAAATTAATGATATAGTATTTGGAGGAAGGTTCCTGACCCTCGTGATATTTACAATGAAATGAAAATCGTAAATTTATTTTAATTCCTCAGTCTTATTTGCTTTATAAAAGTGTTTAAAAGTGTTTTAAGGAGTTTGTAATATAACTTTTGATATAATGGACAAGTTTTTATATTTGAATCATTAGCTGTTAATTATTACCTGATTCTTGGCTATTAATTACAGTTAGAGTAGTAAAAAAATATGGTTTATTACTAAGTGGTGTTCCTCGAAGCGATTCGATTTTTTTTTCTTCAATTAATTGAAGGAAATTTTCTTTTTTAGGCTCAGGGGACAGTGGTGTGGTTGTAACAGTTTCTGAAGCCAGTTGTCGAATTGAAGCTGCCAATAGTATAAGTAATAATCCCCTGTCACATCACAGGCCTCGATATTGTGATCCCCATCGGAATCCCGTGGAAAGAGTTCTCGTTGAAATTGTAGATACTGAAGCTATTTATGTTGAACACCTTCGACAAGTCATTCAAGTAAGTCACTTCATTTTCCCGCCGGGAAAATGTTCAACAAACATTTTTCAAATTTTTAATTCTACATTTACCTTTTAGAAATTAATTTATTAATTTTTTTTATTAAATTATTAATTTTATTTTTCTAATTCAAATTCTCGAATACATAGTAAATTGGAAGAAAGAAATGATATTGCTTTACTATATTAAGAAATTATTAATTAAACAATAAATTGATTGAAAATATTGAAAAATAATTTATAAATTTCTAAATTGTTGAATTTACGTTTTTCATTTTTAATACAGTCGGTACTTTTTGAAAATATTTTTGTCGAGAAAAATAATTCCCTTATTTGAACGTTCAAATTTTTTTGGAATTGAGAACAATTTAATTTAAATTTAAGCAACAATGAAATTTAATTAAAACATCTCTAACAAATGAATTTTTTTTAAAGGGATATCTTATATTTTGGCGAGACGATCCAGCTTCTCTAGTACATCATTTGCAACTTAACGATTTATTTAGCAATATTGAAGATATTTTCGAATTTAATAGGTAATTATATTCATTTTATTAATACTTTGTAAATTGTTAATTATTAATCTGCTTGTTAATTTTATTAATCATTAATTGTACTAAATATTAATTTATTAATTATCGATTTTATCGTTTTTATCAACAGGCAATTTCTTACCGAAATAGAAAATTGTGGATTAGATCCAATTTGCGTAGCAAATACCTTTATTAAACACAATTCAGGATTTAAAGTCTATACCGAGTATTGCACAAATTATCCAAGGTGAGATTTCTTTTTATTTTTGCGTAAAGAATAAAGAATTCAATTATTATTATGATTTAAAAAACTAATATTATTGTTTATTCAACATTCCGTTATGTCTTTTGGAATTTAGGACGGTTTCAGTATTAACGAAACTTATGAGTCAAGAGGAATTAGCGAGTGCTTTTAAAGAACGACAAGCGGCACTGGACCATGCTTTACCCCTCGGAGCATATTTGTTAAAACCAGTTCAAAGAATTTTAAAGTACCATCTACTTCTAAAGGTAAATTCGAAAAATATTATGTCCCGTTTCTTTTAAATTCTTTGTCACTTTTTTCCAACTCTTTTGTTCTCTCCTTCTCTCTCTCTCTCTCTCTCTCTCTCTCTCTCTCTCTCTCTCTCTCTCTCTTGTTTCATTTTATAAACTTTATTTAAAATTAAATGTAATTTAGATAATTCTGATTGAAAAAATTTTTAATTTCCTGTTTATAATTATTTATTATAAAAATTTTGTGAATAGAAAAAAGTGAATAGAAATTGATGTGGGAATTTCCAATGGGAGTTATTCACTTTTTTACAGTGGAATAATTTCAGTATTGTTTTGTTGATTAATTACAGAATTTATCAAAAGAGTATGGTGCTGGTTATTATGACAAAGAGAACCAGACTGAAGGCAGCAAAGCAATTGAAGGTGCACTAGAGGCGATGAACGGTATTGCGGATCATATCAATGCTATGCAAAAGAAACACGAACACGCTGTGCGAGTTCAAGAAATACAGTCTCTATTGTATGGCTGGACGGGTCCTGATTTAACAACGAGTGGTGAATTGGTCGCGGAAGGGAGATTTCGTATGAGAGGAGCTAAAGCTCCAAGGCACGCTTTCTTATTCGAGAAAATGCTTCTCCTCACCAAAAAGAAGGAAGACGGTCTACTCGTTTACAAAACTCACATTATGGTACATTTTCTAATTTTTTTCTTTCATTTCTTTCTGTTTTTTATTCCTTATTGTTATTTATTATTTTTCTTAACAATTTTTATACTAATTCTTTTCAGTGTTCAAATCTAATGTTGATTGAAAGTATTCCTGGTGAACCTTTCAGTTTTCACGTCATCCCTTTTGATAATCCGCGATTGCAGTATACACTACAGGTAAAAATCGTATAAAAATTTGTAATTATTCCAACCTTCATTAATTATTGTAAAAAATTTAAATTATTATTTTCTTGCAGGCGCGAAATTTAGAACAAAAGAGAGAATGGACTCTACAGATAAAGAGCGTGATTTTAGAGAATTATAATGCTGTGATACCTTCACATGCGAGACAGTTGGTCTTGCAACTTGGGCAGAGGCAATCGGAAGGTAATGAAAACAAAACTTCCATCTATTTTTTTTCACTCAAGAAAACAGGAGTAACAATTTTTTTTCTAATTTCAGAAGACTGTAGCACGGTAGACAAAGTTTTAGCAAAGAAGCAATATTCATCACCTCCGGAATATTTAGAGAAGCGAAAGCAGGAGAGGGAGAGGAGGAGATCTGAGACTGGCGTTAGACAAAAATTAAAGAAGGGAAGAAAAATGGATGAAAATGTAAGTGTTGAAATAATGAAAATATAATCTTATATAAAAATGAGAAAAATATTTATTTACTAAATATGTTGATCAATTTTAGTCTTCTCTCTCGAACCACATTGAGGAAACTGGATCCAGGGAACAAAGTCTCAACAGATCATGCGATACTCGTGCCTCGAAAGTCAAGGTAAAAATCAGACTACTTTTCTTTTATTTTCTTCTTATTATTATATTTTCAGTTACCAATTGAATCGTTTCAGGATCGTTTCACAAGTTGGAGAAGGAAATCCGAACCAGGTTTTCAGTCTTACATTAGTTTGAACATGTCCGACGAGGAGCAAAAGGAAGATCGAGTCGATACTGAATTTGGAAATGCAGAGAGCGATTGCACTGTTGTCACGAATGAAGACGACACTTCCACAATTAATTCAGAAAATAATTCCTCAATTTCCGAGACCAAAGATACAAATGATCAGCAACCTAAACCTCAAACAGTGGAAGAAATAGTTGGTCATATTCTCATGCAAAATCAAGAATTCCAAAAGCTTATCGAGAAGCAAAGAACTAGTAATGTCATGAATGTGAGACAACAACGCTTCAACAAATGCATATCCGTCGACAGTTCCGATGAAAGTGATACCGAAAATACCAACTACTCGCAAGACTCCACAAATAATCGAAATACTCGTTTGCGAAACTCTTGCACTCGACGTGAACAAAGATTCGTCCGTACGAATAATGTCTGGAATTCTCTCTCCTCCATGCCTCAGCGTGTCAGTCCATCTCTTCGATTGCGTTACGATAATTTTCGATCCACCGAGGACAAACATCAAGATCAGAAAAAGACAAATCGTATTCAGGAAAAAAGAGCCATTTTCGAAGCATTCAAGCGGCAGAGTATCGTCACCGAGAGTAAAATTATCAAAACGGCACTGCGAATACGAGAAAATTCAACTTCAAGCGTCGAGGAAAATCAAAAGGAAAAAACCATCGAACCAACGAAAGATGAAACTAACAGTAATTACGAGACAGTCGTCACTGAAAATGTCGAATCCAAAGGTTTCGAAAATTATGACAATTTGCACAATGTTTGGGAGAGTTTGAAAGATGTCAAAGATCAAGAAGGAAATGACAGTCCAACGAGGCCGGCAGTTTGGCTAACGAAGCTTTGTGAAGGTTTACCGGTATCGCCGCAAAAAAGCGGATCGCTACCTCGTAGTTTCCAAATCAGTCCAACGTCTTGTCTTCATCCAACAAAACCGCGATTTCTACAGCGTGACGGTAAACCGATGAGCGAACGTCCTTTTACAATCGCGTCTGATAAACCAGCCGAGATCAACTTGGAGGATATGGAAAGATACGCCTCTACATGTCAAACGGGAGGACGAATCGCCAAGTTTCCCACTTCTGTCTCAACTTCGTCAACCAACTTCTTCTGCTCGCTTCACGACTCGATGACTGATGCCTATTCTGAATTGCACGTCGCTCCCACCATTACCAATGTTCATCCGGATCACAAAATTTACAGGTGAGGTTTTTTTTTTGCCTCTAAAAATCTATATTAATAATTGTTGTATTCCGGATTTCTGTTCAGAGTTTAAAACTCTTTCAATTTTATTAAATTTAAATTGAAAATAATTGAATTCTTACAAAGAGTTTTGAAAATAAATAAATTGATAATAATAAATAAATTCTTTCGAGGAATGTAATTTAAATTTTTGATTGAAAATAATTGAATTTTTGGGAGGAATTTTATTAAATTTTTTTAAATAATTACATTTTTTCGATCAATAAAAAAGATTAATTGTATTATTAATACAATTCTGAAGAATAATTGAATTTTTTGAGAAACTTATTTAAAAATTGTGTTCTCTAATTTAAATTAGCTCAAAATTGTAAAAAAAAGTGGTTTTTATTGTCAGGAATCTGAAAAAAGTATCAAAATAATAATAATAATTACAATAGTAATCTAAATAATTTTTTAATTTCAAAAAGTAAAATTTGAATTAATTCCTTACAAATTCTTTCAGGCCCAATGGAACTGGAAGCATATCTTTCAAAAACGTTCTCTCCAAAGCCGGAAGTAGATTACAAGGTCTGAGATCTACAGCTAGTAGCGAAACATTAGAGTACAGTGACGAATTAGAAAGAACGAAATTCTATCGATCAATGAATGGCGGTAAATCGAAAAAGAAGTACAAATTCAAATCGTCCCGAGAGTCTTCATCAGACGTAGAGGAAATGGTTAGTCACACATCAAATGGTGCAAGAGTCTCAAGGAGTCCTTTGCTCTACTATAAACAGGGAAGTTCCAGTTTGGGAGCTCGCATTGCTCAATCCGATTACGCCGATCCATCAACCCTCTTCTCCGAGAACAAGCGAATAGAGCTCGCCGCCTCTAAACAAAGTCTTGCAGAGAAAAAGGAATCAAACGAAACCGAGGAGACGTCGAAAGACAACAAATCCACGAAAGACAAGGATTTTGATCAATGTGAAACAATAGAAGAAAAGGCAGAAAACAAACAAGAGCAATACAAAAAATTCGAAAGACAAGATGATAGTGAGATGGATAGTTTTTATGAAAGATCATTTGAAACAATAGAAAATTATATTGACGTTGATGTTGAAGATGCTTTTCGTGACAGTGCAATATTCAGCGACGGTGAAGATACACTAACAATTCGATCGTCTCTCATCGAATTTGATGAAGCGATAAATAGAATGCCAATGAAATCAAAAATCGCTCCTCCAATACCAGCGAAGAAGAGGTCGGACATTAATTCACCAAAAAATGGATGCAATGTCAAGTTGAAACCTGTGGTCATGCAGAAACCAGAGCATTTGAAACTTAGGCCGAAAACATTCAAAACCGATTTAGATAAATCTACCACTAAATCACCAATACAATCGGAGATAGAAAAATTTGGTAATAATATTCCTCTGTCAGAAATCGAAGACTTTGACGATGTTTCTGCGGGTCAAAGTCATGCAGGATGGGTTAAAAAAATGGTAGGTCAATTACAAAGTCGAAATGATTCGTAATTTATATGTGATTATTATATAAATCGCACAATTGGAATAATTTTTAATCAAAGAACGATATATAAAAGATTTTAATTATGAAAAATATTATGATCTTTTTTTTAAATTATTACGAAAATATTTCATTGTTATGAATTTTGTGAAATTATAATATTTTTATCTATTCATGTGCATGTTATGTTGTATTTAAGTTTTTTTTTCAAAAAAATCCGTTATTTATTAATCATACTTGTTGAGAATTTTAATTTTGAGGTATAAAAAAATATTTACAAAAATTTTATTGTACATTTTCGCGTTATTTTATAAAAAAGATTTCTACGTCTCTTAGAGCGTATCTTGTGCCTTAAAGAGCGACACAAATATTTTATCATCGCTCCATTCTATATCAATGCTATGTTTAAAAATATAGTAAAAAATGAAAACCATAAACTATTTTACAAAATGAGCTATTAATTAATGCGATCTGTATATAAAAGTAGAAATAAGTTTTACTGTTTTTGAAAAAAAAGTACTGATAACTTAGGATTGAAGTCTGATTAAAGATTGATCTTCCAATGTTGATTATTATTATTATTATTATTATTATTTTTAATATTATTATTTTTATTATTATTATTATTATTATTATTATTATTATTATTATTATTATTATTATTATCGTTGCAGTAACTATTTTCACATGTAAATTTTAATAGTAGTCCACTAACAATTAAATGTTTTTATTCTCACTTTAGTATTACGCAAAACTTCCTGTGAATCCTCTCGACATGAGAAAAATAATAGTTTAGTTCTTGAGAAAAATTAAAATATGTACTTAAATTTTACAAGAAACAAAATCGAACAACAGTTTTTAACATTTTTATGACAATAAAAAGAAAATTGAAAAGAAAACAGTTTTGTATAATTATTTCTAATTAATTCTTCTCGAAAATTAAAACATCGTGAAAGGTGAGTGAGAATTATGATTTACGATTCAATTTTTATTAATTATGAACGTCTATTTACATAAAATGTTTACACATGTAAATAAATATATAATTCGTGACATTATGTACATTTTCTATATTGTATTTTATTGACGCTAACTAAGCGAATATTACTATTTTTTTTATCTCGTGATATTTAAATACGAAGAATACTTTTTCTATAATCTTTTCTTTCCGTGATTGGTGTTTTTTTTTGCTTTTGCTCGTATTTTTACGGTTTTAATGTTTTTTTTCATATATAAAATATCCTGCGAGAGACACCAAAACGCAATTAGAAACTCTTAAACGTAAATATATATGATTCTTAAATTTGTCTTTTCTAAAATGCTTGACCATCTGCCAAGACTACTTTCCACTAGTGCTTCGATTATCGGTTTTTTATTGATGGAAGAAAATTTTCTTTTTTACCTCGTCTTACATTTATATGTATAATTTCAACATGAACAGTTTTCAAGAAGCAATATTAAATATAGATCTATATGTGTATATATATATATATATATTCTCTCTTTCTGTTTCTGGCTTTTCACCTTCCAAAATATTGTTTCATTCTTTTAAATTCGTTAGCAGGATAAATCCAAATATTGTACTAGACCACTAACGAAAATTTCTATTTAATACATTCTATTAAAAAAATAAAACAGAGAATTCGGATTTTTCAGTTAAGTGAATTATTTTTACAATAAGTGATCATTAATATGTAATCTTTAATAAACAAACTTGCAAATATTTGAATAAATTAAAATTTTTATCAAATAATTAAAAAACGGTTCAATAAATAATAATTAGTTCCAAATTCTCATAAAAAGAAATTATGGTTATCCTGCTCAGATAATAACTTTTTCTACGAAAATATTTCGATTTACAAATTTTTTTTAATTGCTTTCTTATAGTGATTAAAGGTAGATTTATGAAATCACTAGTCGAGACATTAAAATTAGTCATAATATTTTTTTAACTATAAAAGATAGTTTTAAAGTTTCTTGGAAATTATATTAAAAGCACATTAAAAATCATTTTTCATCATCTCTTATAGTTACGTCATTTCATAAAATTAAAATTACAATTTTCTTTTAGCTCGTTTTAAAAATGAAGTATGAGAACCTTTGTTTATAGTCTCGACTAATGAAATCATAAAATTGTTTACCGTTACAATATTATCATATTGTTCTCAAATCAAAATTAAAAGAATATATTTTTATATATTCTAATTCCAAATTTAAGTAATAATAATTTTAATTATCTAAAAACTACTATTTTATATTCTAGAAAACTTTTTCATCTAATTAAGAAAAATTAAATTTTTTTTGAACCAAGTTTATAAAAATAAATTCTATGGAAACAAAAATTTCTACCGAGAGAGATTTTCGCACAAATTTTTTTCTTTTTTAAAATTTGTAAATATTTTTTGTAAATAGTAGTGTAAGTTTTTAGATTTAAGTCTTTGTAAATTTTTGTTGTCTTTCCTCTATTTAAAATGGAAAGTGATTCAGATAGAGAAGATAGATCTCCCCCATCACCTAATGCTGAAAATAGACGTCAAGTTGAATCAACTCTTCGCAGAATTTCGCTAATCAACGAGAAAATAGTGAAAGATAAATTCATCAGTTTTATGCTTAAAAAGTTGAAAGAGAAGCAATATAAATTAATTTGTTGTTGTTAAAGAATACAAGAAATTATTTTCTCATAAAAAAGTAGTTCACGTACTAAAAGGTTTTTATTAAACAAAAATATTTATTTTTAAGAAAACAGATTTTATTGAATAGTTTTATTGCGATCCTCTAAGAATAACTTTTTTTTATCGTGTTTCATAAATTTATCATGTGACTTTATCGTTTCTTTAATTCTCGAGTCTCTTTTTTCTATTTTTATTATTGACATTAAAAATGGAAGAGATCTATCTCTGATTTTCGGCATTGTCACTTGATGATTTTGCCAAAGCCAAGTGAAGATAAAATTTATTTGATTGAAAAAATCAATTCTTCTAAAAAATATTTGAATTTCAAATAAATAATTTAATTAAAATTAATTTGATACAAGTTTATTTGATTGATAATAGGCGCAAGTAATCGTTTATTCAAATCAAATAAATTTTTTTTTCAACGCCTGATAAATGGATACACCACAATTATTGTAATGGTATAATTCTTGTTCCAAGTTAATTGTTTTAAGAATAAAAATAAAAATATATTCATTTATTTATTTATCTGTGTATTGTCATATAATAATTTGGATTTTGAACTATAGATTTAAATAGAAGAAAAAAATCCTCTTCTGCCCGGTAACAAATCTCTGATATTATTTTGATTAAGAAATATGAAATTTTTTAAATATTTAGTTTGTAATCTTTGTTATTCAGATAAGCTATGTGTGAAATCACTGGAGAAAGCATTGAGAATTAATGAAAAATTAAATTATCTCTAAAATGAATTCGTAATTGACAGCGATATATTTTTTCAAGCGAAAGCTTTTTTTGTAATTCTCGCGAAAAAGACTGAGAAAAGAGATTAAATTCTATTGTATGTATTTTATTCTGAATGAAGAATAAAATTTTTAAAGAACAAGAGAGGAAGACGTTTTAAATTCTAAATTTTTTTACAAATTTGATTGATTAGTTTGGTGTTTACTTGGTGAAAATGAGTTTCAATACTCGTTTTCTAAATAATTTCTCTTAGATTTAATTTTTCGCTAATGAAATTTTATGATTGTTTTAATGTTTAAAATGTAGTCGCAATTTAAAGTAAAATCTTTTAAAGCTTTAATATACACAATTTTTACATAAAATTTATATATTGTTTTTTGTTTCCCCAACACTCGTGTACAATAGAAGGCAATTTTAAAAAGGAATGTTTTTTTTAACTATATACCGATATGGTGCTTTTTCAGCAAACTTTCTAGGAAACAAAAATTTGTTCTACAATTTAAATTGTAATACTTTTTTTTCTTATTTACAAGAAAGCTACAGTATTATACTTTTATCTTAATATTAGAAATTTAGAATTTTTCAAGAATAAACTTTGGTTCAAAATACTTTACACGAATCGACATCGCTCAACAATATTAAATTTAAGAAAACGATATTCAATCGAATTTCGTTTGTCATGAATTTTTTCAGTAATTAAAAACATTTACGTAGATAATAAACATGAATATCAAAATTATTTTTAACAAAGAACATAACACAGTAAGTTAAATATCACTGCACTTAAAAAAATCTTCTTGTTTCTGTTTTGACAAATTTAAATACAATTGCGTCAAATTAAGTAAACAAGTTATTTAAATTTTTAATCACAAATAAGAACTCTTAATGATCATGAAAATTCAGCGCGTCTCGACTCCTATTCACTTCGTCTATTTATAATTATTTCGCAAATGAATTAAAAATTGATTTCCATATGAAGCTAACAATAAAAAATGTGGCAAATATTCCTTAACTAGTTTTAAAAACAGATATTCTCCACTCAAAATCGATTAATCAGATTTTTTACATAAAAATGAAAAAAGAAACAGTTTGATTACAGTCTATTGTGTATAAAATAGCAAATTCTTCCATGATCATCAAATCTACTTTTTAAAATCATTGCGTCATCTATATCGTGATCTACCAGTGTTTATGATGTTCCTTTAATGGAATTAATAAATACTTAATCTGGTACTTGAATAATTAAACAGTCTACTTAATACAGTCTGCTCGAATATTGTGTCTCATGCAATTAAAAAGTTAATAATCGCGTGTTTCTACCGGTCCACGTTGTGAAATAAAGAGCGCAATTTAAATAAAGAAAAAAGTGTCTACCTCGAATGTGAAATCCATTCACTTGCAAATAATAGCTAATTGTATTTATCTGCAGCTTCAATCATTTTATCTATTTGAATAATTCTCGTTTTCCATAATTTGTATAACTAATAACTGGCTTCGTGTCCAGCGAGTATGTACAAATCAGCTCCTTCAGTTTCTGAGAGTGTGCCCGTGTGGACTAAATGGCTCTCCAACATTACAACTCTGAAAAAATTTTGTATTTTCATTCATTTCAATTCAACTATTAATAATTGAATGCAATATTATTAAGTAGATGGAAATTTACTTGTCAGAACCAAGTAGCCTATAAGTTCGACTTGGATCGCTTATTTCCTGCGTCACTTCTCCATTTTTCAAACTTCTCCCCTGCATTCCATGTTTGTGAAATGCCAAAACACTATCAGGCAAGCAGACTATAAAAGACAAATAAGTTGACGAATAAATAAGCAGTCGAAAAAAATTTCTTTAGTCTAAATTCCAATATCACTTACTGATAGACTCAATTTGAAAATTAAACTGAAGTTCCGACATTTGCTTCTTACTATTTCTTAATTTACCTTGCAACGTTACGACTTTAATTACATCTGAAAAAATAAACGAAATAAAATATTTTCGAAAAATAGTAAGAAAAAAATTATTTTGACCAACTCACTATCATAACAAACGAGAATTGCGTCTTTTTCTAATTGTGTAACACTTATCACTTGAAGATTTTCTCTTCTGGGTATCACCGTTGCTGGAAAAGGAAAAATTGTATAGAATATTATTTTATTTTTTCAGAATAGACAATTGTGAATAATAATGTAAAACATTTAAACTAAAAGGACAATAAAATTACCTGAACCATCGACATCCTCGAGTTCGTCACTATGAAACCAGCTTGCGCCAGAATTCATATTAATTAAATCCAATTTCAATTTATTTTGTTGATACTCTTGCTTTACTGATACACACACCATGGGATAATCCATTTCAGGTGTGATAATCATTTCAAAAACATTCAATGGCGATGGCAAAATACATTCGAAATGCTTCAGTAACATGAATTTATTTAGTGGATCATACCATTGCATTAAAAATATTCCCGCTGGCATTGCACCGCAGAGATATTTATACCTTTTGGAGGAACAAAAAGAGGAAACTCAATTTTCAATTTATTAAGTAAAATTAATTTACTCTACTGTATAACAAATAATAGTAACATAAATAATAAATTCACTTCTTACCCATTGTAGGGATTTCTTCCCACACAACATTTTGTGCAGCCCTTTGTGTCCGGAACTTTTGTCGTAAGGGCAAATTTTCTTGGTACTAATCTCTCCGGTATTTTATTCATATGCAATGAAAACCTATGAGTCTGCTTGCTTTGCATTGCTAAAAGATCGTGTCTGTAGAGCTGAGGCGTCTTTCCTACAAATTTCAGCAAAAAAAAAATAATTAAATTTTTATTACAAAAACAATTATTCTTTATTAATTTAATTGATTTAATTTACCTGAGAGTGACACGAGTACGTCCTTGATAACGTACATCCAAATCGTTCTTCTCGGATAGAGTTGATCTATCGCTGCATCGTGAAGTTCGTTGAGATTTAAATTATAAATTCCTTCCTCGGCTGCTATTAATAAATGTTGATCTCGCGTGTCAGGATGTATCCAACTCGCTGTACAGTGTACTCTCAATGGACAACCATTAAATACTTTTGAGAAACACGCTCCCATGTGAACCTTCGGCGTCGGCGGAAGTCCATTACTAATTGGTCTAGGTGGAGTATGTCTTTTTCTATCCCTTCGTCTAGGAGGAACTGGCGGAGTGTCGGACAATAAATCAGGACTGATACTTTCCCCATCTCCATTGTCAGGAATTTCGCCATCACCTACGAAAATTAATTCCTCTTTTTAGTAAAATCACAATTTTTCTCCACTTACCTTTTTTTTTTACTTTAAAAATGATTTTATTTCAAAAGAAGCAAATTATTGAAAATATTTTCGAAAATATTAAGGAGTTGAAAGTATTGTTCCTAGATAGATACCACCCGCTTCTGAATTTCAAGTAACAAGCAAAATAATTAATGACTGAGGTTTGTAATTATTTTAGACTAGATATTTAACATGTCTTTCTAGAAAGGAAAGCAAATGAGAAATAAATCGGTATTAAAAATTTCTGCTTGTTGCTGTATGTCATGTTCTCGAACGGATGTTTTAGTCAAATTAATGATGAAGCTTAAGTCGAGGATTGAGAATGGTTATTTTCAGAAGGAAGTTGACAATTCAGAGTTAATGTTAGCGAAAGGGAAGCACGTCTTTGGGAAAAATATGCGAGCATGCTCTGAATTCATGATGCGTGCTCCTACCCTTAGACTCTCTCGACCCACTGTCCGAGAGGGAACGCTGGCGTTGTCCATTGATTGCTGCTAACGACAAGGAACTGCTCACCAGGTTATACAACTCGTCCACAGAGCTGTGACGCCTGGGACTTGCTTGCGACCCTAAGCAAGTAAGCACCCAACCTACTTTTTACACTAGTGCCTGCTTACTTTAATAGTCAATACAAAAAGGCTTCTCAAAAATTATCAAACACAAAAGCACCTCATCCCTTAATGCTTCAAATTACATGTATTAACTACAATATTAATCATTCTTGTCCTCAATTATCAATTTTTTTATTATCAATGCTCCAAATGAATTTTTTTTTCTTTTTTTCTTTCTTATTCTTTACTATATTGAGACTTGATAGGAATTCTATTTTTATTTAATGTAAAAGCAAAATGACTTCTTGATTAATGTAATTCGTTTAATGAGTCATGCAGAAAGAACTTTACTGAAACAATTAAAATGTGTATTTAAATGCTCTTCTCTTGAGTTGAAAAATTTTAATGAAAAAAGAAAATGTCAAAGTTTGTTTCATGCTATCTTGAATTTTTGTATCTACAAAACATGAAATACTAATGTTTTAATCTACATACATGAAAGTTGACATTAACTTACATCTCATAATATTCTAATCGTTACGAGTAGCCTAATAAACTTGATTTCAAAATAAAATCACAACTGTAAATGTATCAATACAATAATTTAAAAAGTAATTTTTAATAAAAATTGACTTCATTTCGAGAAAATTTATTTTTCTAATAATAATTGAATGCAATCAAAAAATGTTGTTGAGGAAATTTCAATTCTTTCAAAGAATTTTATTTAAATTGTTGAAAATAATTGAATTGTTTCGAATAATTAAATTCAAATTGCGTGGAAAATAATCCAATTGAATAAAAATAATTTTGCGATGAATTAAATTATTTTCGAGAATTTTTTAATAAAATTCTTCGCAAGAATTCAACTGTTTTCAAAGATTTTAATTTTAATAGTAAAAAATAAAATAAAACTGAACAGTAAAACAGAAGCAAATTTACTTTTAAATTATTAAAGCCATCAAATTTTCAAGAATTCTTTTTTAAAGAACATGTACACAATTTGTGTGACGTCTACTCTTCTCTTTACTTAATATTTTACCATTCACTCACACGTGATGTTAAATAATAAAAATCTTTTACTTACCAGGTATGTTACCGTAAAAGCCACGATGTACCTCGCAATCATTTGATGACTCACCAAGCGGCAATGTAGCTCTGAAATATTAAAAAAGAAATTACTTTTTCTGTACATAAATCCACTCTTCTTTAAATTAACCAAGATCTGCTTTATTCTATCCATTTATTTGTTCTTTCTTGTACAAAATAAATTTTTACAGTCCAAAGAGTTTTCAATTCAGCCAATAAAATCTTTCACATAAAAAAAATTTAACAAAAAATTCTTTTTCTTTTGACAATAAAATTAGAAAAATAAAGTACATTAGACAATATAAAGCAGATTTTAAATTTGTTAATCACAAATCACAATTGGACAATAGCTTGCGATATAATGGATAATAATGAAAAATGTTCAAAACAATGATTCGTGTTTTTGTAAAAAAAAAAATGCTGAACTATGTTAATTAGATAAAATTCTTTAAAAGCCATTATAAAAATTATTTAATGTTATTCATGTGTAAAATATATGATTATAATTCACAAATGTATAGTTACAGAAAAAAATGCATTTTTGGGACTATAGAAACAAAAAGTGATGTAAAATACACAAAACAAAAACCAAAACAAATTTGTACTGAGTAATAAAGGAAGAATAAAGTTTCATAAAAAATAGAAAAGTGTTGCATTAAATAATTAGGAAATTTTAAAATTCTTTTGGAGGTTTCGACATTTTTACTTACTGCAGGGAGTATAGCTGGTCGCAATGGCCACCAACCATCGACATTGCGTTTCCCCTGCACACATGAAACCGATATTACATGGATAAATTTCGAAATTACATTAATCTTTACAATTAATCTACTCATGGAGAAATAATAATTAATTCTTAAAAATATGCTCTCGAATTAATAACAATTTTTACAAAATTTAACCGCAGGCGACTAAATTCAAAAATAATTATCATTCAGCTAACATTTAAATTTTAAGAATTGATGAAAAATGATAATCTGAAATTTGAATCCAAAAATGGCAATATCGACGTTTATGAATAATTAAAAATTGCAAGTTCTCCATCATTTTTCTAACTATTGAAAACTATTAAATACATTTACAAATATTTAACATTTAAAAATTGTTTGAAAATTGTCATTTACTGTTAGTTATTATTATTGATTATTTCCATTAATTATTATTAATAACACAGTTAACAAAGAAAAAACAATTAGTTACCGATTTGGATTCAGTTTTTAGATATTAAACAGAAAATTGATACATAAAGAAAAGCCCTCCACATTTCTTCCGGAAAAAAGGACAGATTTTTCATTTGAAACATTAAATTTCTTTCAACCATATATAGAAAATAAATTTAAGAAGAATATCTTTAAATAGATTTATGGCACATGAAGTTTAGTTTTTGTGAATATTACGCAATTATTTATTTTTTTAATTTTTTAATCAGTGTCAATAGCGTGGGAATTAGCATAGAGCTGAAGCTTGAAGCATTTTTTTCCAATACAAAGGTAATTTTTTAAGCTAACTAAATTTTAACACAAAAACGAAATGTCTACAAAACAACTAAATCATGTCATATTTTTGTTAATAAATTTGAATCAAGAAAAACTTAACAAAGAACTTCCCAACTATTATTAATGTTAATTAGAGAGTTTTAAATAACAAATTTAAATTAAAAACACTTGTTAAATAGAATTATTCTAAATACTTTGTAGAAAAAACACGGTTTAAAAAACCCATCCAAAAAGCCATTCGCGATTAGAAAATTATTCAGTAATTTTTCAAGCTAAACATAAAATGTAAAACGCATTCGGCATTAAAAAGCATAAGCGCAAGGTGCAAGGGAAAAGGTTACCTGCCAATACCTTAGCAATAACTCCTCATCAATGTACTGCAAAAGACTCCTGTAGGGAGAAATTAATAAAATTACAAACTGATTAGAAAAAAATTAATTCTACGGAAGCTTCCGAAATAAAAAAGTTACGGTCAATGATAATTAATGTTAAAAATAAGTTATCAGTTTTGCAATTAAGACTTTCAAAGGAACTGAAAGTATGTCGTTACATTTCAAGTAAAGAATATTTTTTAATTTTGTTAATCTCAAGATTGAAAGAATTAAAAATAAAAGAATATTCAGAATATTCAGTCTTTCAAATAAAAATTATGAAATTATAAATTTTAATAATCGAAATTAATTAAAGTACTTACGGTACTACTTACGCTACTTATAGATCATGATCTCATTCATGCTCAACATGCTGAATTTAATATTTAAAAAGCTACCATGCTTATATTTTATATAATTGGAAGTAATGATTCGACATTTCATTTTCAAAAAAAAATCCCTCTTTTATAAACCGAGCCTTAATATTCAATTAGTAAAAAATTCCTAAATACCCTATTAATAAACACTTGAAATTCTTAGTAAAAAAATGTTATTAAATTATTCTCAAAAGAGAAAACAAAATATACCGGCATTTTTAATTAGTTCATGTAAAAATGTGTAAAAATTTAGTTAGGGAAATTTTCTCGTCACGTTAACATTTTGAATTTATCAAAAAATATTTCACACCAAACGAGATATTATCGATATTACCTGAGGCTCATATGAAATATCTCGGTACCAGTTTTGCTTCGACGGAAGATTCTACAGTCTCTGCCGCGATTACTAATGAAGAAGTAAATCATTGTATTTTCAACCTTAGTACAAAGTCCTTTTATATATTGAAGCGTTCCCGGATGGAAAAATTAAAAAAGAAATACCAAATACTATTGAATTATTAAAATGCAAACTATTTTCCAAAAGATCATTGTTGTTTGTTGTTGTTCTATTATTTCAATTTTGCAATCGATGCAGAAAAAAAGCAAAAAGAAAATGCACAATTCAAAAAAAAAAAAATTATTTATAGACTTAAATTATAGACTTAAACGTGACGAATAATTTCTGCATTTATGAAAATGACTCCAATTGCTGCTTTGACGACAAATTCAACGTTTAATATTAAAAATTCAGATATTTACAATATATTTATTTATCTTGTAAATTTAAATATTAAATGAAACTATTAAATTGAATAAATAGAAATAATAAATTTCCTCCAAGTATTAACAAAATATTCACAAATTCGAAATTAATTGAAAATTCAAAAATTACTAAACAATTACTAATCAATGAATTCCAATCCAATCTAAATAAAAAATCGCTAATTGAAAATTATATATACAAAGCAGCAATCACTACATTAATGAAAATGTACAAGCAACCTTCAAAAAATAAGGGTCGAGACTATTTAAAAAGTACTTACTTTTCCGGTACGTCTTCGAATGCAGTTCCAATTCCACAGTCAGGATGAACATCACAATTGTGCACAGTCTATAAATAAAAGAATAAGTTGTTTTGAAAATTATTTAGTCTAATGATTATTAAATATTTGCAATCATAGCAAAATTACCTTTACATTATTCATAATATCCATAATATTCCACGCAGGACTTGTATCTACTGAAGAAGGTATTGATTCTCTTTGTAAAGTTTCACCGTCTAAATTTATTTGATCTGCAAGAAAAAGGAATTCAAATTTTAAAAAACTATTTTAATTAAGGCAAAAAATTTGATTTTTATTTCTCAATTGTTTCCTAGAATTTACAACTAAAATTCTTCTTTAAGCTTTGAATTAAATTTAATTCCAAAGATATTTTGTGTAAATTTAATTAATAATAGAAATAAAAATGTAGTTGAGATTTTATATTAAAAAATCATGGTGATTTCAAAGTTTATAAGATATTTGATATTTTTCCAGTACTTTTGATAAAATTTCCCAATGCTGTTTAAAATTAATAAGCTAGTAAAATGAGTGATACGATGAAAATAAAAGTAATATTCACCATCACAGTCTAGCTGGGAAATTGGGCTTTTTGGTCGAGATCTAGCCGTGTGTCTCGAAGCAATTCGCTGAGGAACATTTGGTACTGCACCGTCTTCGTCTGCTTCTAGATCGGTGAACATGTGGCTAGGGTTGGAAACTTTTTGCAGCAATTCCAGTGCTAATCGTTTACTCATTTCTCCTTGAAAAAATGCATGCTGCAAAAAAAATTATTTTCATTATTAACAGAAATAATACGAAAATGGAAATAAAAATAAAATATTTGGTAAATATATAATTATCTGCTTTTAAAAAAAGTAAGATTTAAAATGAACACACCTGCAGTAATTTTTCAGCAGTGGGTCTTTTCTTAGGATTTTTTGTGAGAGCTACTTTAACGAAATTGTGAAAAGTTGGACTCCATTTATCACGATCTTTAAGTGTTGGAGGTTTAAAACCAGATTTTGACATAAGAAAAAGGGCCCGCATTGGATGAAGATCAAACATTGGTGGTTGTAATTCGGCGAGTTCTATGGCTGTTATTCCAGAAGCCCAAATGTCACATAATTGATTGTAACCACCTTTTCTTTCAACAGCGGCAACCTGTTGAATAAATAAACTTGATTATAACTCCTTATTGTAATAAAAAAGTATTCAGATAATTTAATAAAAAATTAAAAATCCCTACCTCTGGGGCCATCCAATATGGGGTACCAATGAAACTTTTTCTTTTGTTAATAGTTGCTGTGATTTGTGCTGAGACACCAAAATCAGCCAATTTTACATCACCAGCTTCGGTTAGTAAAATATTGGCACCTTTAATATCACGATGCATTTTTCCCATATTGTGCAAGTATGCCAAACCGAGAAGTGTTTCACGACACATGTACGCAATTTGTATTTCAGACAGAGGGCCTGTAACTAAAGAAGAAAAGTGTCAAGATTACAATTGAGAGAACATTTCAATGTCAATTATAATATTATCTTTCTTACTGTGATAAATATCTTGAAGAGAACCTCCTCCACAATATTCCATGCAAATCCAGAGCTTATCTCGTCGTAGATAACTGCCATAGTATGCTATTATATTTTGATGTCTACAGTCCTTCATCATTAATATTTCTTGTTGAATAACCGCGAAATCATCTCCTGAAATATTTATTCAATCTTTAATTTTTCGAATTCATTCCTTAATATTATACGTGTTACTTCAAAAGATAACTTTCCAGGAAAAATAAAACTATTAATAATATAACTTGAAAATTATCTTTATGTTATTGCATAATAAAAGAACTTAAGAAATGATTAATTGTGAAAAAATTCGTTTGATTGACATTATCTTGAAAGTAGGTTAAAGACAATTTCAAGTATTAATTTTTATTAATTTTAATAATAAATATTTCTTTCCGATAAAATTTCAATTTGTCAATTTAAGAAGAAAAAAAAATTTACATACATTTAAGGTGTTTTTCAATGTGATGAATTATATTTGTAAAAAAAGTGCAATTGTAATGACGATCCAGGAAATGAAATGATGACCAGCCAACAATAAATTAAATCTCAAGAAGCCAATTACAAAACCAAAAAATAACAGATAATGATCTAGTCTCATTGAAATGGAATTCTTCTTTAAAATGTTTATAGTCTTGTGGGTAATAAAATAAAGAGACATAAACTTAAAAACGGAATAAATAAAAGTTGTTGAGTAGAAAGTATCATTAAAAAAAACTCTCGCACAATTGATGAAAAGAAATTAAAATTTATAAAACTGACCTGGCTCCAATTTGATAACCTTAATAGCCGCAAGATCATTCATCGAGAGCCTCTTGGCCTATAAAAATTGAGTTAATTTTTCTTATGAAAAAATCCTCGACAGATTGTTTATATTATCAATAGAGAGAGAAATAATGATAAACACCTTGTAAACATCTCCGTAAGTTCCACTGCCTATTCTTTGGATGAGCTCGTACTCGTCCTGGGGATTACGTCTGCTTATGCAGTCAGTGTTCACTGCCATTTCGGTTCACGAGCCCGATTTTCCTAAAATCTACTGATAGTAATTAAATAACTACAAACAACTAAGACACATTTGCAAGGAAATGTCACACTTATCCAAAAGTCGCCATTTTTCACAACAGCTCTGAAGTTTATTCAGGACGACCCTCTCCTTCTTTATTCGATTAATCGATTCTGTGTCTTCAATTTTATGGCGGGAAAAGTTTAAATTTAAATTCCAGATACGTTAAAAATTATTTTTGCAATATGTTTATTCGGTTTAAATAAAAAAATAACACATTCCGTTATTGAAAAAGTAGAAATTTTACATTATTTATCTGTAAATTTAATTAATTAATAATAAAAATATTAATACTATAATAAAATAAAAAAATAACGGTGAGAAAAAATATAATAATAATAAGAATACTAATAAAAAAAATAATAATCATTTATATAAATAATTCTTTAACATTACATAAAATTTAATAAAAAGAATACTTGGAATTAAATTTTTTTTAATAAACTTTAATACTTATAATGAAAAGTAAAACACAAAATTTAGTGAATTATGCTTGGAGCACAATTCTATAAAGACTGCAGAATATTTTTTTTAATAAATAAATTTCTATATTTATTCCCGAACTGAAGATAACACGGTTAAATAAGAAACGGACGCTTTAACCACCTGAAATTAATATCGTCCAGTTAAAAAATAAATAATAAATTTAAAAATTGACTAAAATGGTAAAAATTGAATATAAAAAAAAGTAAGAATTAATTTGAATTTTTTACTAACAGCACCAAAGCTTTCCAATGAAAAAGTATACAATTTTCCCGCAGTAAATGTGCAAGGGATTGCCGACCGCATTATTATCAAAATCAACATTTTTTGTACTCTTGATGACATTTTGTACCAAAGTCCATTGTGTCTAAAAGAAAATATTAAAACTGTAATTTTTAATTAAAAATTTTTATTATTTTATTTATATAAAGTATAATTAAATATGTGCATCCAATTCAGTCGAATTTTTAATTACTTATTGAAGTATAAGTGAATTAAATCTTTTAAATATTATATTATACAAAATGAATTTTAAAAAGTATTTATTATTATTATTAAAATTAATAAAACAATTTAAATTTACAGGCTAATAGGAATTTGAAGGCTGAGGTCAATTAAACGCTGGCATGGAAGAGTGAGGCATAACAGCATGAACATTTGCCCAAAAGTGTACATAAGACATGCAACGACTTCTCGAGGATCATGAATATTTATTATCATCTAAGTATAAAAATTTTTTGAAATTTTGAAAACCAACTACGCTAAATGTATAGTTATTACACTAAAAAAATTTACTTGATTTAAATCACTCAAATAGAAATTCTTTTATTCATGTAAATATTTAATTGACAATCGTCAAGTAATTGGTCATTTGAATCAAATAAATTTTAGTTTTCTTTTCTGTTAAAATTGAAAGTTAACATATTTAAATTTTAGAAAATAATAAATTTTTTCACCTGAACCATCGTGAAACTCATCATTAACATATTTAATCCCATTGCAAAAAAATATGGTGTTGAAAAGCATTCTTTAATATCATTAACAAATCTTTAAGAGAAGCAACAATTAGATTAATAAATAAATCACTGTTTTGCTACTTTTGGAAAACAAAAAAAAATAATTTTTTAAATATATAAAATAAATAATGTTTTGAAAAAATAAAATACAAACATTATAATAGATTTATGGAGTTTTACGCAAGATTTGATTTCCTGCATTATTTGCTCATCACCATCGTTTTCTTGATTATATTCCATCGTCACAATGTTTTTCAATCTAAATCTGAAATTTAGAATGAAAATTATTATCGTTAATTATTTAATGAATCTAACTTACGGAACTAATAATTATTATACCCTAAAATTGCTAATTGACCACAAGCGTGATAAATAAAAACAATGAAAATTCCATCGATACTTAAGAATACAGTGACAATTGCAATGCACGAATAGACAGCATGTATTGATATCAAAAAATAATAATCGTCAGTATTCACACAATAATCAGCGACAATCATAAGTCTCTTTGGTCGAGATTCGTTTAATGGCACGAAGACATCCAAAAGTATGGGAACAAGTGGCACCGAAATATATTCAAACATAACTACAAACACCACAACTGAAAAAATTTTAATAAAAACAAATATTATATTGAAACATAATTAAATTATTTTTTCAGTAATTCAGAAAGTTATTATTTGGACAAAAGCAAAAATAAAAATTCTATTAACAATACAATTAATGTATTTTTAATAGAAAATTTTTCCATAATTGAAAAATGAATATTCTGCTAGATATATACCTATAAACATAATACTTAATTTTCTTCCCAAGTCAGCATTTTCACGTACAAGTTCAATTTCAACAGGGTGCGATGCCCAATCTATCCATTGTTTTTCCGTTTTCGATAAAATTAATGCTATCTAATATTCATCATGTTATTGCAAATTTCCAATAAAAAATTGCTCTTTTATATAATTTCCATACCTTGTCTTTGTTAATAGAAGATGCTACGAGGCAAACAATACTGACAAGATTTACAAAAAATGGTGGCAATGTTTGAATAATCATATCAAAATTATCTCCAAATCTTATTAAAGCTGTAATCTATTTTAACGTTTTCTTTATTTATTTATTTTCTTTTTTTGCACACTAATTAACTAAAAATTGTTTGACTCAAGTAAATATTTCTTTGATAATAAGCCAATAGTTGGTTATGTGAATTAAATAAATTTTTTTCCTCTGTAAACAAAAGTCTTATACCTGCGCAGCGAGAAAACTCAAGAGACTAATCCAAACCAAAATAGTAATTAACAATTTTTTCAATTTCGTCTGCTGTGGCCAAGATCCGATAGCGCATAAAAAATATTTATTAACTTTTAAATAAGATTTATATGTTTCCATTTTGCTGGTTAAGAAAGTATTGAGACTCTCACCCCTTTGAAATACATTTCCACAGAAAAACATAATTACCTTAAGCAGAAAATGTCATATTCTCTTTATAAGACATATTTAAATATTTAAAAATCCACATACAGTCTTTCCCTTATTTTAGAAAATGCTTTCCCTCAACGAAGTTTAAAGATAATAACTCTTAATTATCACCTTATTTCAATTTTGTGCAAGAAAAGTTAATGAATGCAAATTGCTATTCAGGACTTTGTATGTCGACCGCTAAAGAAGTGAAATCAATGTATTTCATTGTTAGTCCTCGTTCAACCATCGGGCAGAAAAGATCTTAACAATTTATGAATACTGAACTCAGACAACGTTATTATTTCAAAAAGTTTATACATTTTTTAAAAATATAGTCGCAGCGACGTACAGTTAAAAAATTATTTGCCTGTCGCATGGAAAATTTGATAAAAAAAATAAAATTGCATCCTATTAAAAACTCTACAATACTTAAATATATATTATCTTAAGAAAGATGATTTTTTAGACAATGTAAACAATGCAAAATGTTTTACAAACATCGAACTCATATTTTTCACGCTTGAAACACTCAATTCTATATAAAAACTGCAACATGCTTTTAGATCTCAACTCCTTATGCTTATAATATTCAGTTATTCACGAACTGATGTTAACACCGTTAAATACGAAACAGATGCTTTAACAACCTAAAAATATTTAATACATTTCATCAAAATGGAAAATCAAAATCAAAATATGAAACGTTTTTAAAAATAAAACAACAATAGAATGATAGTGAAATTGAGCACGAAAATATTGAATTTAAAAGCAAAATGTACAGTTGATTAAAAATATTTATTTGACAATTTAATTAAAATTTCTTACTCACAGCACCATAACTTTGCATTGAAAAAGTATAAAGTTTTCCAGCAGTAAATGTACAAGGATTTGCGGATCGCATTATTATAATGATCAACATTTTTTGTGCTTTCAATGACATTTTATACCAAAGTCCATCATGTCTAAAAAATTATTCAAATTATTAAAAATTGGAATCATTTTTAATTTATCTTAATGTAATTTAATTTAAAAAATTTAATTTATTTCTATAAAGTAATTAAATATGTCTACCCAGTTCACTTGAATATTTAATTCTTTAAATAAAAGTAAATTAAATCTTTTTAATTATATTAAATAAAATAAATTAAAAAATAGTGTTTATGATTAATGAAATTATTTTAAAAAATAAAAAATTTACAGGCAAATAGGAATTTGAAGACTATAGTCAATTAAACGTTGGCAAGGAAGAGTGAGACATAAAAGCATAAACATTTGTCCTAAAGCATATAAAAGGCAAGCAATAACTTCTCGAGGATCGTGAATATTTATAATCATCTAAGTATAAAAAAAACCAATTACACTAAATGAATAGTTATTATTCTGAAAAAAGTTTATTTGATTCAGGTGAACGATTTTTACTTGTCTATATAAATATTTACTTGAATCAAATATTTTTTATTTAAATCAAGTGCGGTATTTAGTAACATTTTTAATAAATGAAGTTAATGTTAGGATTAGTTGACTGCTATTAATAAAATAAATATTTACTGGAAACAAATAACATTTGCATCAAAATCAAATAAAGTATTATTATAATAATAAATAAATAAATAAAGTGCAATTAATCAAATATTTTCTGCATTTAATTAAAAATTTAAAAATAATTTAATCACCTGAACCATGGTGAAACTTATCATCAACATATTTAATCCCATAGCAAAGAAATAAGGAGTTGAAAAGCAGTCTTTTATATCATTCACAAATCTTTAAAAGAACCAACAATTTACCGCTTAGCCTTAAAACAATTGCGTGTATATCGAATTAATTAATTACCTTCATTTAGTTAACTAATTAATTTTATGTGTTATTTTCATATTAGTATGTATTTTTAATTTCCCTTTTTAATCCAATTTTTGTTAATTTCAAAAAATAACACCTAACTTACCAATATGCAAGTAATTCAAGGAAGTAAAAATTTTTTTTGAAAAATTAAACATAAATTATATTAAGTTTAAAAAAATTATTATACAAACATTATAATCGATTTGTGAAGTTTCACACAAAATTTAATTTCCTCTAATATATCATCTTCACCATTCGAATAATCATAATCCATTTTTACAATATTTTTCAATCTAAAACTGAAATTTAGAATAAAAATTATTGGGAAAAATTAATCAAAATAAACAAATAATAATTAATAATTTATTAAATAATAAATTATATTAATAATTTTTTTTAAACAAAATAAATTATTATTTTTACAATTAGTAACTGTTAGTAAGTATTACTTTTAGGTACTAATTTTAAATTGGTAAAATTATTAATTTATTGAGTTCAATTATTTGTTATAATTCTGTCATATACGGAGGAAGTAAAAATTGTTACCCTAAAATTGCCAGTTGTCCACAAGCATGATAGACGAAGACAATAAAAATTCCGTCAATGCTCAAAAAAACAGTCACATGTGCAATGCATGAATAAATAGCATGCACTGATACCAAAAAATAATGATCGTCCGTGTTTACATAATAATCAGCGACGATCATAAGTCTTCTTGGTCTAGTTTCATTTAAAGGCTGGAAGATGTCCAAAACTATGGGAACAAGTGGCACCGAAATATATTCTACCATCACTGCAAAAACCACAACTGAAAAAAAAATTAAAATGAAAAAAACAAATTCAGTAGATAATTTACTTATTGATTTATTAATTTAATAATATATTAATAGCAATTAATATTTAACAGGCATTATATTTAATAATGTATACTTATTTACTAATTTATTAAGAAATTCTATTAAAAAAATTTGTATTAAGAATAAAATGTAAAATGTTTTCAAAAAAAGTTATAAGGAAGTTGTATAGTTAAAAAAAATTTTTTTTTTTGTTGAATATTGAGAATACAATGTTTCTGATGTACCTATAAACATAATACATAATTTTCTTCCAATGTCGGCATTCTTACGTATAAATTCAAATTCAACAGGATGCGATGCCCATTCCTTCCACTGTTTTTCCATTTTCGCCAAAAGCAAAGCTATCTGACATTAACAATTTTGGATTTTTAATATTCCTTTTATTTTTACAAAAAGGCGTGTAAAAATAATTCTTTTTCGAATAATGTACCTTTTTTTTGTTGACAGAGGATGCCAGTAGGCAGACCATACCAACAAGATTGGTAAATATAGGCGGCAGTGTCTGAGCAATCATATCAAAATCATCTCTAAATTTCACTAAAGCTGTAATCTATAGTTCATTATTAGAAATTTAATAATTAATAATTTAAAATTAATTATCAGTATTTTACTATACTTAGTCATTCAATTAGATAGTTTTTCTACTTCTTAGTCTTTTTAATGCTTCATTTTCTTCTACAAAAATAATAAAGAAGTAAAAGCAGAACACAAAACAAAGCAAAAAAAAATTATGTAAGACAAATAAAAACAAACAAAACTAATACTTTCTCATGTGATGAGAATGTAAAAAATAGAAAAGAATTCAAATTAATACTTCGGAAGAAAAAATCTTGATATTGAAATCTACCTGCGCGGCTAAGAAAATTAAAAGACTGATCCAAATTAAAATAGTAATGGACAATTTTGTTATGTTCGATTGCTGAGGCCAAGATCCGATAACGCATAACGAATATTTATTTACTTTCATATAGGATTTATATGTTTCCATTTTGCCAGTCACTAAGGTATTGAAAACTCACCCATTACAACCAGAATAAGATAATTATTTTACGCGGAATCTTTCAAAGTGGCGTTCATTAAACTGTTTTTGAATATTTAATAATTTTTCCCTCTAATTTCTCTTAAAGAAGAATATTTTCCTTGAACAGGGTTTAGAGGTAATAACTTTTAATTATCGCCTTGTTTCGATTTCGTGCAGCAAAGTTAATTTATGCAAATTGCTATTCGAGACACTCTATATTAGTCGTTAGAGAAATAAAATCTATGTATTCCCATGTTAGTCGTCTTTCAACCATCGAACAGTAAAGATCACTTTCAATCATATGCATTTGACAATTATTAATAAAGAAATTTTCAAAATTCCTCAAAGTTGCAATAATGCCTTTAGTCCGATTTCGGCTAAAGTTATACATTAGTCCATCACTATTATCTTAATTTAAGATAGGCGAAAAAGATGTTAAAACCCATGTAATTGTGTCAAATTTTTTATTTTAATTATTTATAAAAATACGTTTGTTTTCAGTGCTTCAAGAAAATGAACCAACAAAAAATACTAAATTACAAATTTTTCGGATTTTAACAATTTCCATTAGTTCTTCAAAAGTACGTGTAGAATAATTTTTCATATAAAGAATTTCTCTTCCTGTCTTTCGATTCCCGTATATGCAAAATAGAAATTTTTTATTTACGCTCGAACTGATGCCAAAACAGTTAAGTAAGAAACGGATGTTTTAATGACCTTGAATATAACATGAATTCAATAAATTTTTTTAACATTGCTAAAGTTCACAATGTTTAAAACAATTTTTCACGATAATCATAAACGTTGTAAACTTCAACAAATTATTTTTAATACAATTATTAATTCACAGCTTGTCGTTGTCTCAATTTCACTGAGAAAACAATATATTTGAATAAAACATAATTATCTTTGTTATACAGTTAACAAAAGATTATCGTTGAATTAAACATAATTTTGATTTCATAAAATTCGGTCCAAAAAAAATTTGGTTCAATAAAAATGATGTTTAATTCAATTATAAAATGTGTTTAATTCAAACATATTTTTTTGGTTCACTACTTATTTTTGAATTAAACAAAAATTTTCCAGTGTAGATTTAACTGGATGACGGAAGCTTCATCTAAGTAATTAAAATTTTACTAACTGAACAAAAATTTTCCATTGAAAAAGTATAAATTTTTCCAGCAGTAAAAGTACAGGGAATTGCCGACCGCATTATTATCATGATTAACATTTTCTGTGTTCTCGATGACATTTTATACCAAAGTCCATCGTGTCTGAAAAATAATTAAAACTCTAAACAATAATATTAAAAAGTCAATACATGTAGGTTCAATTTTTTTAAAATTATAAATGAAAAATGATAGGTCATGAAAAGTCACGAATTAAAAGGACCCAAAGACCGATTCCCAATTCGAACCGATTTTCGAAATAAAGATCAATTTCGGAAAAAAATAAATAAATTTTTCTACTATACGTATTATTTCGAGAAAAGTATATTATGAAGAAACTTGTTTTTAGCTTGAAAACTTTCCGGTGTGTGCGCCTATTTTTGACTCCTTAGGAAGTTTTGTCTCGGATTATTTTTATTTACCCTCTCGTTGCCTTCTGTTCAGTTCTAAGACATTGCGGCTTTTGGTACCTCAGTTGTCCCAATATCCTTTCCCCTCCCTTTTTTTTCTCCAGTTCCCCTTTTGTCGCTTTTGGACTGCCAGGGCTCCTTTCACGTTTCCTGGCCTCCGTGAATAGATGAAAAACATTCGTCATCTGTTTCCTGATGTTTTGTCATTGCCTCCTTTATAATATCTCAAGAGTTCTTAAATCCCCCCTTTATCATTCTGTATTCAACGTTTTCTATATAAACGTTCTATTAATTTAAATCTCGAGTTTCTTTTCTTCATTTTATTTATACATAGGTGATTTCTCTGAAAGTGCTACTATTAAACTTTGATTTTTTAATATAATTAAATTTTTTTCAAATTGTTTTCTTGTATTGAAACTACTTTATACTCATATGAGTATAAGAATCTACGTTGCGCAAAATTGTCAAGAAGATGATATTTTGCTTCGGGGGTGAAATTTAATTTTTACTCCAGTCAATATTTGATTATTTATCAAAAACAATATTTTTCCTTTTTGTAAATAATAAAAATAAATAAGAGACTTTCAGCTTTATTTTAATGTGGCATTGAGAAATGTACTGAAAGATTAAAATTCCTGGAATAATTGTTTTTATTTATTAATAGAAATTACAGTAATTATTAACTAGTACACTTTAAATAGTTTTTCACAGTAAACCTCTGTTCAGTATTCAATAAAAAAGTTTTCTTATATTTATGCCTATTTTAATTTTTTTTTTTGCCCGCAAATTTTGCTTCTAGTATTTCTACCACTACGTTGTGCTTTAATTTCTCTACTCAGAAACAAAATGAAAAAATCACCCTATTGTTATATTCTAAACATTCAACAATAAACTGTTTTTAGAAGTCACAATAAAAAAACATGTTTTTCAGTCTTTTATGGATGATTATAAAATATTTATTTTATTTCAGCACTTACATATTTTGCGAAAGTTGAGTACTTTGATCAATGAGACGTTGACTTGGCAATGTTATCATAAACAAACGAAGAATTTGCGTCAAAGAAAATAACAAAATTCCCGAAACTTCACGAGGATGATCCAATGAAATGATCAACTAAAGATTTTCTTTCAATTTTCTATTCTTCGCTCTCTTTATAAATATTCTAATTTAAAAAAATTAATTACTTGTTACCTGAAGTCCTGTCAAACTTAATGATATCATACTTATTCCCAAACTCAAAAAGTATGAAAATGAAAAGCAATCTTTAATCGAATTTACAAATCTTGAAAATAAGAATAATGCACAAGTGAGTATAATTAATTAAATACTCTTAAGAATGTAATTAAGATGGTAAAAATTACTTCAATATGGTACAAACGTTAAAACTGATTTGTGTTTTTCAATGCAGAATATAATTTCTTTTTGTATAATTTGTTCATCATTGGTAGATAGTTTGAAATCTATTTTCACAAGGTTCTTCATTTTGAATCTGTAAATTTTGAGGGATGTTTGTGCATTTTCATCAGATGAGATAATATTATGAGATAAAATTATAAATTGAGAACAAATTTTTTCCGCTTTATGATATTGGAGAAAATTAATTTCTTACCCCAATATTTCCAATTGGCAACAAGCATGATAGATGAAGATTATAAACAGTCCATCAGCTGTCAGGATGACTGTGGTTAATACAATTGTAACATGCCACTGATGTGCTGCTATTGTGGCATAATACTGACCATCACTGGTATCTACTAAATAATCCGAAACATGAATTTGCTTTCTTGGCCGGGTTTCATTTAATGGTTTTATTACATCCAAAAAAATTGGAATAAGTGGCATAGACAGGAATTCAAACATAGCCGCATAGCTGAAAACTAAAATATACTCACATGTTATGAATATTATTACAATATTATTACAAACAGAAGAAACTATTTTTTAGAATTTCAAAAATTATCTCTCTTAGAAGAAATGTCTATAAAGATACACTCTGAGAAAAGTAAACTTCATTTTAGAGAATTCTTTTAATTTTAATACTTGTTCCTCTTTTTGTATTTTTATTCCCATAAAAATAGGTTTTTTCCTCTAAATTAAAAAATTTACTTTCTTCTCGAGCGTTATTTACCAACTCTTGCAATATTTAGATTACTTGACAGAATTCCATTATTATGCAAAATCTCAATCTCTGAAGTTGATTCACACAACAACCAATCTTGCTTCATTTTCGATAAAATTAATCCTATCTGCAAAAAATATTTTTTCCGTTTAAAAAAGAGCAGGGAAGAAAAAAGAACAAAGAGTAAAGGATAATGAAAGAAAGAAGCATTAAATTTTACATTAAATAAATAAAAAAACTATGTTAGAATAAATAAATAAATTCCTACTTTACTTCTGTTGATGGAAGTGGTTACTACAAAAGTTATGCTAAGAATATTCGCAAAGCAGAGCGAAAGGCAATTTATTATAATGTCCATATTGCCCCAATTGTTTATTAAAGCCAGTACCTAATAACAGATAAGAATTTTTTTTAGTTTTGCATGTCATAAACACGCGGTAAAAAATTAAGTCTTATTTTAAAAAACATGATTATTAATTTACTTGTGTCACTAGAAAACTCATAAGGCTGAGCAATAAAAACAATGAGATTAATCTGTGAGTGGATTTCGATTGCTTAGGCCATAATCCTGTGGCACATAAAAAATATTTACTGATTTTCATATAAGAATTGTATGCTTCCATTTCGACCTTTGGTGATGAAATGACACGCGCACTGCCTTTTAGACTTCCATATTCTCCTTTCTTTATACTCCTCTGTTCAGTAATTACAGTATAAACCGTAAGATAATTATTCTCAATGTAGAATCAAGTAATGCTCCCTATTATATATACCAAGAAAAGGACGTGAAATATTCTGATCTAATATTAATTATCACTTATCAGCAAAAGCTATACTTTACTTGTAGCTAATATTTCTTGTCATGAAAAATTCTCTGTAATTCCATAAAAAGCTTTAAATGCAAAAGTAAATTATTAATGACTTTTAGGAAGAACAGAGAAATCAATTTCTTCCTGTTGAGCACACTCAGTCGAAATTTAAACTTTGAAGGAAGAGGATCGTCATTATGTCGTTTCTGCTGTCGAAAGTAAAAATCAAGTAGTCGCATTTGTCGTAAGCTCGTGTTTTTTTATAAACCAAGTGAACTTTGAGCATACGAAAAATTCAGTTATTAGTTTTTTACTTCTGATAGCAGATTTGACGAAGAAAGTTAAGAAAACTAATCTTCTTTTGAGATTTGTTACTTTTGATAGTTCTGGAAGTTCTCTAAATTCCAATTCATGGGAAGGAATAAAAGTAATATTAATTTTCATTGTAATCTGATGACTTACAGTCATCTATTTTTAATCATTTTATCATAGTTTCTAAATACATATACAAAACTTACATAACTACCATTTTTCTTTTTTTTAAAAAAATTTGTAATTTCAGTACTTGTACTGTAATAAAAAAAATCGTACGAAACAAAAATTGTATAATTACTTTTACATAGTGTAGTACATTATATATAGCTAAAAATTATTCGGAAACTAAAAGCTCAAACATTTTCATAATGTTTACTGTACAATGTTAGTAGGGGATTTTTACCAGTTTAGGCAAAAGTCATAATCGTCGCAAATTCTTTAATTATCCAATCAGAAACATTATTTATTTCACATAATATTCTATTCAAAGAGTTAAATAGAAATGTCACTTGAAATATTTTATTCACGTACTGATAGCAAAACTGTGAAATATGAAATCGATGTTTTTACCACCTTAAAAAGATTTTTAAAAAAGTAGAATTAAAGTTTATTTATAACTCAATTTATTAGGTAAATGTAATTTATTTAAACCTATATATCAATATTGAGAAGTAAATTATACTAACCGAACCGAAATTACTCATGGAGAAAATGTACAATTTTCCCGCCGTGAAAGTACTGGGCTTTATGCATCTTAGCATTATTATTCTTAACATATTTTTCGAACTTGGAGTTAAATTGTACCAGTAGCTATCGTAACTGAAAATTTAAAAACAACTTCTATACTTTCCATACGTAAATAAGCGAAATAATGCAGGAATACTGTGAAAATAATTTACATATTTTGTGAGAGTTGCATGCTTTTATCCATTAGACGTTGACATGGCAATGTTAAACTAAATAGTCGAAGAACTTGGCTCAAAGTGTATGACAAGATGGCAAACGTTTCACTTGGATCATCCAATCTCATGATCAACTAAAGATTTTGAAAAAATATTTCAAACAGAATCGTATGATTCAAAATACTCTTAAAATATAAAAACACATAAAAAAATATTAAAAATTTAAATGTATGTCACGCTTCGAAAAAAGTACACCTTTCAGAGCGTCACAAATTCAAAAATAGGTTTTAGTTCAAAAACTTTCTGGACGGACCCACATTTAACTTCATCACACAAAAAATTCAATTTATCGCAGAGAAATTCAATTAACAAGAGATGATTGTTTAAAAATACAAACTAACATATTGCAAATATAAAAAAACAGAAATACTTAGAAAAATAAAAAAAATAATATTGTAAATCCCACTTTCCAAATATGCAAAAATGAAAAATAATTTTTTACTCCTTGGAGAGGGGGTAGTAAAAAGTGCGCAGAAATAAATACAAAATTACATAAACTAACATTATAAATGATAAACTTAAAAACTTGTGTGTTGAATAAACTTTCTATTACCTGCACACCTGTGAAGCTTATCATTATCATATTAAATCCCAAGCCCATAAAATACGAGGTGGAAAAGCAATCATTAATTTGATTTATAAACCTTCAAAAAGTAATAAGTGTCAAATTAAAATTATATATATTTTCTAATCTCAGTGTGGTATATATATATATATATCTAAACATTTTCCAGGAGTTTGTAATAGAACCGAATTTTTTTTCCCCGAACCTCCTAAAAAATGTGCTTTCCTAAAATCAATTTCTATTCTAGGGCATAAATTGAAATTTACATGAATAAATTAAATGTTAACATAAAGTACAAACGTTAAAACCGATTTGTGCTTTTCGACGCAGAATTTAATTTTTTTCTGTACATTTTTTTCATCTGAAATATCCATATTGTAATCTATATTCACCAGATTTCTCATTTTGAATCTGAAATTTAAATGCTTTTATTATTAATATTACAATCTTCAAATTAAATTTTTCGTATTCCAAAGTAAAATTAGTAAATTGCATAAAGGAAGAAAAAATCGTAGATTATGTTTATTATCTTTTGAGTAAAAATACAGAAAAAGAATCTTAAGCTCAAGTTTCGTTGCATTCAAAATATTTTTAAAAAATTGTTTCCAAATTTGCAGAATTTTAATGTAAGATAACGGTCCCTTGAGGGGGAAAATCCTGAAGATGTATGTTTTCATATAATAGGGAGTGATTAAAATGTTTCTCAGTATTTACCCTAATATTTCCAATTGTCCAGCGGCATGATAAATGAAAGCTCTAAATATTCCGTCAACAGTCAAAATAAGAGTAATTGTAACAATAGATACGTGCCAATGATGAGCCGCTATTGCTGCATAATATTTATCCTCATTTGAATCAACTAAATAATCGGTTATGATAATGAGCCTCCTAGGCCGTGATTCATTTAGTGGTTTTACTGCATCCAAAATACTTGGAATAAGTGGTACCGTAAGGAACTCCAGCATGGCCACATAAAAGAAAACTGAAATACATTTTTTTGTCAATTCTTTCATATAAGATTTATTCTTGAAACATATTTTTTGATGTATTTAATATTTTTTACTATTAATATTTTTACTAATATTAATATTATACACAATTGCAATAAGAATTATTTTAAATAATGAAAATTGTAATTGAATAGCCGGATAGTGGAAAATTTTGAAGCACTCAGTTGGCCCTTGAAATTCTACAAATGAATTTTTAAAAATAAAAACTGCTGTCGGAATTTTATGCACTGTACTATTTGGCAGCACATTTAAAATTGTGTAATTTTTAATGGTATTTGTCATTACCGTAAATTGTATTGTTTACAGTCTTTGCCAAAACGCCGTTGTCTTTTAAAATTTCAAATTCACCATCCGATTCACAAAATAGCCAATCTTCCTTCATTTTTGTTAAAATTATTTCTATCTAAAAAAATTGGAGAAGAAAATTATTTTTTAAACCCATATGAATTAATTATTTATTTTCTATCAGTGTTTAATTTTTACTCTTTTTCTGTTTATAGAGGCAGGTACGAAACAACTAATGCTAAGAAGATTAACAAAGCAAGGCGGAAGCCACTGAATTATAACGTCCGAATCATCCCAATTGTTCACTAAAGCCAGGATCTATAAAAAACATCTTTTATTAATTTGCAAAAATTCTTATACATTGCAAAATGAATCTCAACACACAAAAAAAAATTGTAAGCAATCTCTTCTCTCTTTATCTTTCAGTGGCAACACATGTAACAGTTTTAGTTTAGAATATAAGAAAACATTTTACTTGTGGTATGAGAAAACTTATAAGACTAAGCCATATGAAAAAGGAGCAAAAATTTTGTGTAAATTTCGATTGATAAGGCCATAGTCCTGTGGCACATAAAAAATATTTATTGATTTTCATATAAGAATTGTATGCTTCCATTTCGACGTTTGATGTTGAAATGACACGCGTTCACCCTTCTATACATTATCCATTCTCTTTACTTACTTTGGTAATTATAGTTGAAACCGTAAGATAATTATTTTCAGGTTTAAACTCAAATACTACTCTGCGAAAATACATGGATAGAAGGCGAAATTTTCTGATCTAATATTAAATAGTTTTAGAGCGAAATCTCTACTTTCTTTAAGATAATCTTTCTTCAAGCTATAAAGTATTCTTTTCAATTTCTTGGGAAGTATTTAACGAATGCAAATTATTATTCAAGACAAGACCGTTAATTATTATTCGTTTGAACGAATAATCAATATTTAGCTACAAAATACAGTCAGTTTTGTTTCAACCTCTCGACAATGATCTTTGCGTTCAGAAATACAAATCGTGCGTTCTTAAAGTTTCTTAAAAATGAAAAAAAAATTAAACAACTATCAATAAAGAAAAAGACTTTTTCCTATTTTTTAATTATCTGAAAATTAATCTAATTTTACTGTGAAATTTTTAGTGGAATTTCACTAAATCGGAGAATATATTTTTAAATTTAGAATATAGTTTTTCAAGCTTCTTTTTTAGGGGACAAATATGAAATAATTTTAGAATGCTTTTTTAAAAAATGCTGCCAAGAAAAATAATACATCTTTTCTCTCTTGAAATAAGATACTTTTTATTGTATTTCAATTTTAAAATAACTGATAAGCACTACATTTAGAGAAAAAAATGTATTTCAAGAAAAATATAATTTTTTTCAATTAACTGAAAGTATATTTGTCTCAGAGTCGAGTAGAATATTTATTATTGTTTTAATACATTTTTTTTAAACAGATAAATAATCTACGCAAGAAGAAAAATATTAAGTAACTTTCACTACTTTTACATACTTATATATTTATAGTAAAACCTAAACTGTCAGGAACTTCTGCACATTTTTGGAAACTTATAATTTTCAGAGTAAATTTTACTATACGTTTAAAAATGTTAGTGAAATTTACTTCGGATGTAGTAAAAATTACCGGAAATGTTTGAGACATTTTAGGTTTTACTGTGAAAGTATAGTAAGAGTTGGTTTCTATATTTTTCTCGCTAAAAAATCTTCAAAAGTTGCGATTCGAATATTTTGCGTGTAGTAAGAAGAAGATAATATGAAATAAAGAAGAGAAAGACGTCTTTGTCCCCGATAATTATTTAGGGATCGAGATATTTCGCAGTGCGCGCAAAATAAGTTGAGAGAAATATAAACATATAATGGCATAGACTCCTCAACTAAAATCTGCAATTCATTCTTGTTTTCAATAAAATATTCCTGTTTTAGAATTTATGCTAAAAATTGTTCCGCGTATAATAAACGGTTTATATTGCTCTCGAACAAGAAAAAGAAGAAGAAGAAGAAGAGAAAGAAGAATGATTCGCTTTTATAGTTGTACCTTTACTTCTCATTTGTGCACATTTGTGTTTCAGACTCTGCTGCGTTCGTTGCTGCGCTCGTTGCTGCGCTCGTTGCTCCTTGTCTCATCTTTATATGTATAAGACACAGCAGAGAGCCGTGGTATATATTTATATAATATATGCACGCATTTTGTGAGGGAAGGGCTCCTCGCATCATTGGCTTGCATCCTCATACACCTTCCTCGCGAGCAAGTCAAGATGTGCTCAAGACGTGCTCAAGACGTGCTCAAGACGTGCTGACTCGCAATAGTCTTCGAACCTTTGGCCATAATATCGGGCACGTGAAACACAGTGTGTAACATTACGCTCGAATAATAAGAGGAGACAGGCTTGGCTACGCTCGCATGGGTCCGGGTTTGGGGTCCGACCAACATAGTCCACACCACACGGTTCTGGCTGCTGCCTCAGTTATTGAGGGCCCCCAAGTCGTTCGTTCGTTCGTTCGTTCATTCGTTCGTTCGTGTGCATTGTTCCTCTATATGTATATTTTCATTCCGTACTCTTATTCCTTTTCAAACTTGAAAAACAATTCCCGTTTACTTCCTCTTCTCTCTTTAAACAATAAACATCGAAAATTTCTTCACACCGCAACGCGCGCGCAATTTAGAAAGCGTTTCGTTTCAAATTTTTCGTTTTCGGCTGCTTGCCGCTCGCGATGGCGCCACTTTGAATCGAGAGTTGGGATTTTTCAAATTGCCCTTCGACGTCGAGGGTCAGTTGTTGAGCGTTCCTTTTCGAGTGAAAATCGAAAGCACGGAACTCTGACATTCGCTTCATTCAAAATTTCAAAACACTCACTTACTTTCAAAAATGTGACAATAGACCACCGGTATTTTACTAGTTTTTCCATCTCTCGAAAAGTGTTTCAGTGCTCAAATACATTTCCCTCCGATATAACGTTTATAAATCGAAATGTTTTTTCGCCAAAATAAATCGAACCGAAGTGGCGAAAATTGTTTGCAAATTCAAAAATTACAAGTGTAGTTTTTTTTACCAAAAAAAACAAGGGAAATATGATTTCATGCAAGTTGAATCATTAATAAACAATTTAATTAAATAAAAAGTGCAAAGCATTTCAAAAGCAAATAGTTCATTTCTAAACTATTTACAGAAACAAAAAAACAAAAAAGGATTGTTTTTCAATAAAAAGATTAAAAAAAGAAATTATCGATAGAGAATCGGCAATAATTACAATATTACATCCATTACTAAACAGAAAATTGGTGTAAATAAAAAGAAGTGCAAATTGTTTAAAACGAAAACAGTGAAAGGAAACAATCATTCATTTTTTAATTATGTACAATAAATAAACAAATAAATATATATTAAATATTCAAAATTTTGCTAAAAAAATACAAAATATTAAATTCTTAATATAAACAATAATTACACCCATTTAATAAAATTTTCTGTGTATAAACAAGTGCAAGTGCCAATCTTGTAATTTAAATAATAAAATAAATATTTAATGTTTAAATTAATTTGACAAAATAAATATTTATTGTAAATAAATTAGAGAAAAATTATTAATAAGAATATAAATAAATATCTAATAGCAATTATTAATTACCTCCACTCGACAAAAAGTAATTTGTCCAACAAGCAAATTATTTCACACCCGCGAATAGTGAGGGGAGAAAATGATTTTTATTTTCTAATTATTGCAATTAAAAAATTTGAAAATAAAAAAATTAATAAAAAATAAAAATGACAAACACGGGAATTTGGATAGTCGTGGCATTAATTTCGGCGAATATTTTGTGCTTAAATGGCGAGCAAAGATTTGTCGAAACCCCAGCAACGTATCAGGAGGTTTCAACCGGTGAAGATGTACAACTTAGGTGTAAAGTACAGGACAAAAGGGGTCAATGCATCTGGCAAAAAGACCGTAAACCCGTTGGCATGCATCCTGATAAATACGAATGGGTCGGAGGAAGGGACAGTGATTGCAGTTTGCTGATAAGAAGAGCATCTTTGGATTTTGATGACGGATTCTGGGAATGCCAGGTCACTCCTGGCGATTTTACACGTCAGGATGCACTCACATCTCTTCCCGCTCGACTCCTCGTTAGAGGTTTGTGTTTATCGAAATTTTATTTCATTCATTCATTAATTATTCATAAGTTTGGAGCTAAAAAAAATTCATAGTTCCAAAGATTTGAATGTTTAATAAATAAATTACATTTTTGCAAAAAAAACTATTTTTAATTTGTTACTGTATTATAAACATTATTTTTGGTGTGAAAGGACTTAATTGACCACTAAGTAAATGTTTAAAGCTAGCTAATATTTAATTTTAAGTATATTTTTTTGATAGTAATTTTTGTAAAATATTTTGAAAGAAAAAATCCGTTCATTTGAACGTTCAAACTTTTAAGGAATATTTATTATAATAAAAATAGGTTCACTTCTAGGCTAATAGGCAGAATTTTTAATATATATTCTTAATAAATAATTAAAATAATTAAAAAACAGTAAAAAATAATACATAATGAATAATGTAATAATTAATAATAATAATTATCCTAGTAAAGAAGCTCGTAAAGAAGATAATAATAATTCTTGTTTATCAGAATTTATGGCGAAAACTATTTGACAATTTCTGAATGATATGATTTTCCATTTCTAAATATTGTTATTATATTTTTATTATTATTTATAAATAAATATTTAGTACGAAATAATTTATAACTATTGTTGAGAAATTTGTTACGAATAAATGGGGAGTGCGATTAGAAAATGTGATTTGGCAATGTAGAAAAAGCGACTGCTAGTGCTTAATAGTACTACAATTAATATACACTATCAATATTGATATTATTTATAGTATAGCACTTAAAGTAAATAGATGGAGTTTTTATTTCACTATATATATGAAAGGATCTATTTTTCAAGTCATAAGTGATCGCGGAGATCATGTTCCTTTGACTTTAAGTACAGCTGTTCTGCTTCCACTTGAATTGACAGCAGACATCGTGAGAACCATCTGTTATAATATAATATGTAACAAAATGTTATTTTTTCAATGTTATCATAATCTTAAATTCCAATTAGTCCTCTGTTAATCTTTAATCTCTGTTATTTTTCACGCCCTCACCCCTTAAAATTTTCAATTACAGCGCGGGTACTAAAATAAAAAAAAAGAGTTGATAATTTCTATTTTTACACTACTTTGTCAAATGGTTTCTCCTTTTTTTTTGTATATTTTATTTTTGCATAGACAAATATTGTATCATTCAGTGCTTATGCACGATGAAATGGTAATAAAATAAAAAAATTGTAATATTAAAAAAGACAATGACAAAAGAGGAAAACTGAAAGGAATAAAGGAATTGTTTTTACCAATTTGTTTATTTGAACGTTGGAAACGTCAGGGTTATAAATTTTGGAAAGCAACATGCATGTATATCTGAATAATCTGATTTAAAACCTGGAGGTTGATGGATTTAGGCTCTTGCGTAAAATCCACACAAAATTAAATAAGTAGGTAAATGAGATTCAGAGAAGCTAAGATCTTGAATTGTACAGATTGTTACAACAAGATTGAATAATTGAAGAGACTCTTCTTTTGTTGTACTATATACTTTTTTATTGTGTGGGTTTACACATACGGAGAAACGAAATTTGAATTCAAAAAAGCATATCATCTTCTTGCCTATAAATATTTATATTTGCATAATTAATTCCATAATTTAATAAACTAAATATTTTCCGTTCACTCAATAAAAAAGAGTATAAAAATAAAAAAAGTACTATAAAAATAAAATATATTCATAAGTTTTCTAAGCATATCAATAATTGAGACACAAAACTCAATTTGATTTCTTTAGAAAAATTTGAACATAAAATAAAAAAAGGTAAAAAATAAAATATTATTATAGAAATGAAAAAATTAGGTATATACAAAAAATAAAAAATATTGCAATAAATGCAATATAAAATAAAAATAATTAATGGATTAATAACAAAACGGAAGTACGGAATGATAAAGAATTATATCAGGAAAGAAAAAACTTTTTAACACTATTAGAACAATTACTCATAATCGTTATCGGTATTAGGGCAATAAAACTATTATTTAATATACATTAAGTAAATTGTGGATTCACAGATGTTTTATTCTTTTTTTAAAAGGAACAAAAAAACCTTAATGACCACTATTCTGAATCATACTAATCATTCATCAAAAAGTTTTGTGTAAAAAAAAATAACAATTCGTCATCCATTATATTATATCGAGTCACTGTGACGATAATCACTTAACATTAAACTGCACTTTAAAAAAAGAACCGTAAGGTAACAACTTAACTTTCGTAAACTCATTTTCAATTCATTGAACGGAAGAGCGAAAATGTTCCGTTCCACTTTCGGAAAATTACAACATTTGTTGAAGAGGAGTAACAAATTCAAAAATCATCGAATCACTATATATGATGTAAAATCAATTTGCGCAATGAAACACGTGTTGAAAGAAATTCCTCTTTGTCGATGTATGTAATGTAAACATTACATCTATAATGTTCGACAACAAGACGTGTCTATTGTGAAGAAAATTTCTTTTGTAATAAAATAATAAAATAATAATAAAAATATTCATCTTTTTTTTACTCCAAGTGATAGTAAAACAGGTTTTCGTTTTTTTCGACTTTTCTAGATTGTCATCGACTTATTTTCAAAAAATTTGACTTTTGCTTCAGACATTGCAACAAAATGGCACA